>CM062807.1:190930014-191530014 GCA_031772625.1 Pinus tabuliformis | reverse complement strand
ACATGGACAATAATTACATCCGAGCTTCGGACTATGCCACTATAAGGTGGCGCTCTACATTTTGAGACTACCGAACATCGGGAGCATGCACAACACTGAAAAATATGAGTATCGATCTTGCAGCGCTCTCCATTCCGATCTTGCATGAGTTACATCAAGGGGTCACCAATGAATTAAAGGTGTGGGAGCAACACACTCTGTTGGTAATTACAGGAGTTAAAAATGACAACCGACATATGTTTAAGGAAAAGAATCAGGCCATTAAGGATTGTGATGAGGCAGTCGTGCACAGGCAGTAGCTAGAAGAGGCCATCACCAAATCTTGTAGCGAGCACCGGAGCTCCAGATCCAAATAGAGGTAGAACTTGAAGAGAAACTTTAGAAGTTTGTGGCAACAGTGAAATAATCAAAGGCGGAAGTCCAAAAATTAAAATTCAACCTAGACATGTAGATTTCAGAGTTGTAGATGAGGCTGCGGCTAAAAACTCCACCAGAGGTTCATGAGTAGCGTGAAGTGGATATTAAGGCTATTGTGGAGAATATAGCTACTACCGTCAAGGACTCTAGCTGAATCTTTGAAGACACTATGGAGTTATGGGACTCGCTGCAGGAGGACCCACATGTACATAAGATACAGGAAGAGATCCGCGACAAGCAGCAACAGTTTGATGAAATCAAAGTAACGACGCGAACCCTAGCACATGCGCAACAATTTTCCCATCTCCAGGAGGGAAATATTTTGCAGGGACAGATCAATGAGCTATGACGAAAGGATCGTATTGTTTCAATGAGGATGCATCCATGGGCTGATGAAGCCATTCAACTCTCACAGACAGTGGGGAGGAAGCTGAAGATCATAATGCAGATGCAAAGAACCATTAGTCTGGTGACAGTAGGGCCGACGACAAAGAAGCTGATAGAGGAAGTATGACAGGTCGCTACACAGTGCGTAAGTACACTTCAACTTTTGAAGGATGCATACATCGGTCTCAAAGAAAATATTCGGGACATATCAGCTGAGTGACTCAGGATGAGTGACATCTTTGTGTTTGGGGCCTATTGGGTAGGGTCCCCCTAGGTAAATTTTTTGTCAATTTTTTGTAAAGAACCCGCATTTTGAGGAGCCAAGCATGCTTCACATAGTGTTTTAGGACTCATAGGGGCTTTAGGGCGGGTCCAATCCCCTTATTTTGTAAAAGGAGGGGATCAATTTGTATGTTTTGAGCACTGCCCATGGTTTGCAGACCATGGTATTGTAAGAGAAAAAGATATATAAAGGGTTGTCTTAGTAAGTTAAAGACATGTATGGATGGATATGTTTTGATGTTTTTGAGTCTATAATTTTCATATATTTCTATGTTAGAGCAAAGGGGAAGGCTCATGCAGCTGTGTGCATGGAGATCTTGGTAAGTCTGTAGATGTGTGCGTAGGGTAAGAAGGATTGTAATTGTGAAGATCTGAAGATAATAAAGAAGATTTTGAAGGCAAACCTGTGTAGTTACATTTTTTACTTTACTTTAGGCAATTACTGTTTACTTTTTTGCTGAGTAGTAAAATATAAGATCAAAATCAACATATGAATGTTGTTATAGTTAATTACAATTAAGGTCCATTGATTTATGCACAATAGATAGAGTGTTAGATCTGCGAAGTAGTATTTTTGTATGAATAGATCAGATTCGGTATAATATTAAGTAAGATCACGTAGCGCAGTAATATATTTGTGGGTGAGTCGGACTGAGTAAAGATCCACATTCCATAATCCTTCTGGATGTGAAAACTTGGTTCCAACATCCACTAATATCGCCTCGGGTGAGACTGTGGTCTGCACGAGCAGATCATTGCCAAAAGGGTCAGTGATAAAGGGTTTGTTGGTTAGCACAGCTAACTCTGAACCTGGGTCTTAGCCCCTTAATCCAACATTTACCACCCAATGAGGATGCCAAGAATTCGAGAAGGGGTACCCTAATCATTTTCCTTTATATAAACTAGTAGGATGGTGGGAATTTTAGTCTCTTTAAACTCTTAAAGTCCTTCAACATCTTCTTGACATAATATTTCCCTTTATTCACTTCCAAATCCACAAAATTAGTATATAGATATTTACCCACAAGTACGTGCAACCAACCGAAATTTCCAACTATTGAACCAATGGAAGTTGGTGTAGGTAAAGTTTAAATTTGGATCTCATGCAAAATTTCATAGGAACTTATGGCTTGGGAAATATGGAAGGCATGACAACACTGGGTAGATGCATAATTTTATGCTTCTTTTGCAGGTTGTCACCATGCAAGATTTGAATTCCCCCTAACAATACTTCAAGAATTCTAAGAATGTAGCATCATCATGGAACTTATAGTGTAATAATTGATATAGTGCACTCAAAGGATTGTTGTGCAACTTAGATATAATACTCGTGGAACCTTGCGTTTTGGCCTTAGGATCAAAATTAGAACCAAAATTTGAAATGCCACTTTGGGCATGACTTGATTCTCCTTAACCCTACTACATGGTTGCACTAATGCTTTTGGAATTGTAGACTATATAAGTGGTAGAATTAGAAATTTAGACACCTAGCCAAGAATAAACCTCCTTTTCTAGTGCTTTCTCAATCAGGTAGAAAGGCCATGGTGAAACCTTGAACTTGTCCCCTTCAACAAATAAAGTGCACACAATTGTTGTCCTTCTCAATGCAAAACCTAATCACGCCCCCACCCACATCAATAATATATATGGGAACCCAAATGTTAATCATCAATAGCTTCAATCATCATATCATACCACTGGATGAAGGTTGTTTCATTGATACTCTCAAGGAAGCCAAAAGTATCAAAAGCATTCTCAGTTCCTTCTCACAATCCTCAGGTACATTTATTAATCTGCTAAATCAAACATTTTCTTCTTCAATATTCATCTCTCAATTCAATTACATATATCTATAATTATGGGTTTTTGACAGAGTTCCCTTCCATCCAAATACTTAGATGTGCCTCTTAGTATTAATGTCCTTTGGAAAATCACATGGGAAGACCTCTTGGCTAGGATGGAAGAAAAATAAAAAATTGGTTGTTCTGGGAAATAAACCTTGTAGGATGATTAAACTTGTTCAAATAAGTTCTTCAAGTCATGCCTCTATATTTATTTTCAACCCTGGTTGCTCTAAATAATATTATCAAGGCTATATGTAATTTGCAATGCAAATTTTTGTGGCAAGGAGAAAAAAAATGGGCTATGGTAAGTTGGGAATCTCTCTTCCTTTCCAAATGGTTTGGTGGTCTTGGCATTAGAGATTTGAAAACCTTAAGAAATTTTGTGGGAGAAAAATTGTGGCGATGTTGGGTTGATAACCTCTCCTCTCCATGGGATAATCTATAGAAATCCAAATACGCAACAAACTAGGAAAACTAAGACCTAATATGACTTGAAGGATCAATCCCTGGGTTCACTATTTGGAATTTAGCTTGGAGAAATAAGCAAGTCATCTAGGAACACAACTTTTGAGAGCTCAAAAATGGGGAACAATTTGCGACAACCCCTTTCAGAAAATTCCCCTCTTACATACATTGTAAATATTTCATGTATTTTTATTATAAATTAAAACAAAGGCCTGAGAATTGGGACATGGATTCCAAAGCTTGAGGAAGGATATTTCTTGGGATTTGAAGGAAGATTGACTATTTCATGATAGTCATTGAAGGTTAGTAGGTGTGTGATTAAATGGACTAGTTATGCCATTAATCCAACTGAAGAAGAAGGACAAGGAGCCATGCTTGCTTTGGAAAAATCCATAAGGAAGAGAAGACAAAAATTCAATATTGATGGGTTGCATTGCCAGGTGGGACAACCTGAAGTCAATCAACCAAGATGTGGAAGGGAGAGCTAGCACAACAACTTCCCCACAACCACATGAACTTAGAGAACCATTGTAGCAGAGAAGGAATGAGTGACAACAAGTTCTTCCCACACAACCAAAAATCGTTGTAGTTGTGTAATGGGGGAGATCATCACACCTCATGCATGGGCAGGGAGAAAATCATTCGCAAAGATGACACTAGACAAATGGCAAGGAAGGAAAAATTCACGAAGAAAACATTATGATGTATGGAGGAGATATTGTCTCTGATACAACAGGAGAATGATAGAGAATGTAGAAGAGAATTGTTGGGAAAGAACAGAAAGAAAAAGGAGGCAAAGCTCTCAAGAAGAAATGGAAAAAGTATGACCATGCTATAGATAAGAGAAAGCACAACATAGGAGGAAGGAGCAAAAAACTTTATGTGGCTACTATAAAGCAACGAGGGGAGTAATTATTCAGTTGAGCATTGTGAGGTGGTAAGGATATCTCTTATTGAGGACAATATTCTCTAGATTCCTTGTAAGGCTAGAGGGTGGAGATTGTTTTCTTTATATTCCCTTGCCAGCTTGGTTGGAGGCTTGTTCCTTACATTCCTAATAAGGAGATTTTTTTAGCCGCCTTTGTTTTTTCTCTGGCTTTTACAGAGGGTTATGGATTCTCAAGGTTGGGTGGAACCACTGTGTGAATGAATTTATTGAGGGTAGAGGTGGTAATCCTTTGGATTCCCTTACGTAGTTTTGGGTGGAAGAATATCTCGCGGGTGTGGGTAGTTGTCTATGGATTCCCTGTAAGATTAGAGGGTGGAGATAGTTTTCTCTAGATTCCCTTGACAGCTTGGGTGGAGGCATGTTCCTTGTATTCTTGATAAGGAGAGTTCTTTCATCCCTTTGTTTTTTTTCTTGGTCTTTGTAGTGATCTCTAGACTCCTTTGTTGATTTTAGGTTGGAGGTATAGTCTCTAGAGTCCCTTGTTGATCGAAGGGTGGAGACGGTGGACCTCTAGATTCTGTGTGAGATATTGACTGTATGAAGTAGCTGGCGGGGGGAAGTGGATGGTCCTCTAGAGTCCCTATTTTAGCTGGTATATTTGGTTTAATCCCTTAAGTACTCATCCTCAAGCTATGGAATCTCACTCAAGGGTGACTACTACAAGAAAGGCTTGGTTGCAACATGTCTATGGTTGGGTGGCGAGTTGAAGTCCTAATATCAGTTACGTGGTTCATTCCATCAAAGATAAGTGTCTTCTTAGAAATCTCATGTTCTTAGTGCTTTATGCTTGTTTAATGTGATGATTTATCATGGCTTGTAATGTTGAGGAATGAGGTATTCTTATTTGAATGAACATTTTTGTTTTTAAATGTATGGATATGGAATGGTCTAGATTCCAGTTTTAAATTGAGTATAATCCTAGTCTAAATGACTTGTATGCAAGAAATGTGTGAATATTTTCAGTGTTGAATCATAACTATAGTCCGAAATGCATAAACATTGAAGATATGGGTAAATATTTGTAACAAATATACCTTGTTAAAAGAAATACTAGTAGGTTTTTCTTCTAATTTGTAAGTCCATGAAGGATAGAGGTTTTGCACATGGTAATTTGTTGATTTAATAGATATAGTTTATTAGGAAAAATGAATTCCTGTATAATCCCAAGTTTTATACAATGGATGAGGAATGGTTGATTTCTAAAGGAATAATGTATCTCTATTTACTTAGGTTCATGTGTTGAAAACTCCAGGAAACAATTACCAAAGCTTGAAGATCCAAAATGGTAATAAATTCAAACTCAAATGCAAGGTTGTGGAAAATTTTCATTGTTCCACTATTATATACCCCCTTCACCCAATGAAAAATGACACTAATGGGTCCCAAAAACCTCTTAGGATTCAATTCCAGAAAAACTAGACTAGGAAAAACTCTGGGGAAGGCTAAGTGAAAAACAAAATTTGAATCGATGAGGTGACGGATAAAATTAGATGGGGAAGGAAATATGGAAGAATATTTCTTCTCAAGGAATCATATACCATCATTGTAGATCAATGGAATATTGAACAACAATCAAAATGTGAAAACCCATGGAGCCAATGTCATTGGCAAAAGGTTAAGGTCTCCTTATGGCTCCTCCTCAAGGGTAAGACCCTTACATGGGACAATCTAATTAAACATGGATTCATGGGCCCTTCATGGTGTTGCTTGTTGCAAAATCATGAGGAAACCTTGAATCACCTTTTTAGTACATGTGAAGCTGCCTCTCACATCTTGGATTGGGGGTGAAGGTTTTAGTCAATCTGAAAGTAGCAAGATAACATCCAAAGGACAATAGAGGAATGGAGACTAGATATCTCCCAGAAATCATTGAATAATATGGCATGGAAGTTCCTCTTGGGAATGATTTGGGGGTGTCTTTGGAAAGAGAGGAATTCAAGAATCTTTAAAGAATTGTACCATCAACCTACTTTTGTCATTTTGTAAATCATATCCAACATAAGGGAAGAAATCATCTCCTCCAAATTAGTTAATTCCTTATATACTATCTTTGATCAAGAAGAATGTATTTTTCATCTATTGGGCCTGAACCCCTCCCAAGGATTCTCAACTGGACACTCTATTGGCGCCACCCTCTATGCTAAAGATAGATGGATCCTCTGAGCATGGGTTTCATTAAGTTCAACTTTGATGGAGTTGTTAAAGGTAATATAGATCCTATTGGCTGCAAGGGAATCTTCAAGGACCACACAAAATAAATTCTCTACATTTACATGTGGAACGTGGGATGGAATACCCATAATGTAGTAGAATTGCAAGCCTTAGAACAAGGATTGGATTTAGAAATTCAACATTCCTTCTTTTTTTGGTTATTGAGGGAGATTCATCCTTAATATTGGGAGTCATTAAGTGTCTTCAATGTGGCAAGAAAATTAACTCCATTACTCTAAATTTGTGTCTATCTAAACGTCTCCAGCACATCCAAGAGCATCTTCTCTCTCTTCCAGCAATCATTGTAAATGTGGTTTGACGAATGACTAACTCCTTAGCTGACAAGATGGCCCACGAGGGAGTAAATATAAAAGACTTTTTTTGGTTCCATTGTTGGGATGACATGATTCCAAAGCATCTTCATAAGGACTATCATGAAATTATGCATAGACTGGTTGGCCTAGGTGACACCCTAATTGTTCACATTGTTGCTCCATCTGAATGAATAATATAGATAACCCTTGTTCCTTTTTTTTGTTTTCTTTAGTTGGAAATATGTATCTAGGTTTATATGGTATGCGCAATTCAGGCCACTAAGCCTCAAAGTGTAGCTTAGCTATTTTTTGTTGCCTTATGTAGACCATCCAAGAAAACCCTCTTCTATTCCTGGTTTGGTTTCCAAACTGGTAGAATAATAACAAAATTTGTAAACTCTTTGTTTTTCTAAAGAAATATATATAACTCCTACTTTAAAAAAAAGAAGAGTTGTTTCATTGATTGCAATTTTTTGTGCAGCCTTGCAAATCATCCATGCCTCATACTACAAACAAAAATGGCTCACTCTTGGGCATGTTAAGTTGCCAAGCTTGTGGTGGTTACCGTATAAACATGGAAAATTCCAAGAGAAGATAAGAAAATAACCATATATAATTGTAATCTTTGTGACATGGTATTGAATCCTAAATCACCCACCCAAGTCCACTAGCTTAGGACCCCTACTAATTTTTTTAACTGAAATATTCTAATTGCTTCATTCATTAATCATGTTCTTTTGATATTTAATGGTTTATTATTCACTAGTGGAACATGTTTAATCCTTGTTTGACTATTTGTTTTTCTTATCACTTTATGTTGTGGTCATGATTGAGTATGTCAATAGTCTTTTTTATTGTGCTTATAATGAAAGTGGTGCTATTTCACATATCATATTTATATGTCTTTTATACCTCCTAGTTATATTTCTCAGCATACCTTGTGAAAGTTTCACACACTTTCGCCCAGGTTGCTTACAACATTCACAATGCATAGGTTGGCTCAGAGTTGTTTTTCAAAAAAGAAAATGGTACTCCTACCAAGTAATCAATATCTAATACCGCAAATGTTAATTGGCTATTCTCACATAATGAAATATGTCAACTTTGGATGAACAACCTTAAGTTTCAAGCAACATATTGAAATTTTCTATAACATAATGTGATAGAAAATGATAGAACTCAAATCAAGTAAGGTAGTGGCAAGAATAGAGCATAAACTTCTATTAAAAAGTGTTTTTTTAGATAATTTCAAGTATATTAATTTTTCACCTCCATAGTAATCCTATTATAGTTTCTTGGGATTATGAATCCAATGCCACTTATGGAATCTAAATATGATGTCTAGAAGTACAAAACACTTACCAAGGATTTCCCATCAAACAAGTCTCATCAATCAAAGTTCTATTGAAATTATTTTAATGGATTTATATAGCCTCTCATTGGAAAACTCTACCTACTCTTTCCACATCGAAAAAAATGGCATGTAAATCTGACATTGTATGGGAAAGTTATGGGATTTCCAAGTCAAATTGATCATATTGCACCCCTCGTAAAATGTTTGACATGGCCAAGAAAAAAATCCCCCTTGAGTCACAGTGTATCAAACCATAAGAAAAAATTTTGTGGCAATGTATCTAATGTAAAAGACAACAAGGGTAATAGTTTCAATGCAACATAGTCCTTTCATTTACCATTAATTAATTGACTAAAGGATGTGCGAAGTGCAGATAAAACTTTTCACAATGAAAGCTCTCCACACATTGAAATATCTTTTCACAAACTTCAATGTTAGTTTAAAGACTCATGAATACATATCTTTGAAATCTCTCCTCTATATTTCTCTCCTCCACATTTCCATTTTTCAGGCCAGGAGGTAACTCCTCAAATGAACTTTGTTTATTCATTTAGATTGTTCATAATTATATACATGAGGGAGTGACTCTTTGGTTTCACCTCCGGATGACTCTTCCTTTTCCATTATTTACAACTGTTCACCCAATCTCCATGATTAGGTGTCAATATTCCCCCCCTTAATCTGAAGGGATGTTGGTGAGTCCAAGCATCGTTCTGAATCTTTCAAGATTTTCTATTCCAAGCGCTTTGGTGAAGATGTCTGCAATCTGGTTATTAGTGGAACAATGGCGTAGATGGATTGTCTTGGTCTCAACATGATGTCGAATTAGATGGTATTTTCTATTGATGTGTTTTGTTCAATCATGGAACTTTGGGTTATTGGCCAACTTTATTACAGAGGTGTTGTCAATCATGAGTGGAGTTGAATGTACTTGTTTTAGCTACAAATATTCCAAAATTTTCCTGAGCCACACAATTTATTTTGTTGCCTCAGTTGCTACCACACTTCCTCTATTGTGGAATCTACTGGAACTGATTTTTTGCGCAATCTTCAGGAGATATATCCTGATCCAAGACTCATATCATAACCAGAAGTAGATACCCCAGTTTATTTGTCTCCATTGAAGTATAAATGAGAGTATCCAATCAAGCTGAAGTCGCCCACCTATGTATACTTGAGTCCAAAGTCTTGAGTTCCCTTCAAGTACTTTAGAACTCTTTTTGTAGCAGACGAAATGTCTGGTCTGGTAGTAGTCAGGTAATTGAGACTTCCTACAAGTTGTCTATACTTTGTTGCATCCTCAAATTCTTTTCCTTCAGCAGATGTGAGCTTTAAATTTTGTTCTATTGGAGTAGTTAGAGGATTACACTCAGCCATGCCAAACCTATTCAACGGATCTCCAATATACTTGAATCTTTGAGAAAGGAATATAGACTTCAGATGTTGAGTTACTTCAATACCAAGATAGTAATGAACATAGCCCAAATTAGTAATTTCAAAACCTTTCCTTAATTCCTTCTTTATGGATGCAATGTAGCTCTCATTGTTCCATGGCATCAAAAGATCATCTACATATACCACAAGATATACAATTGTTTTTCCAACTTTCTTGACAAAAAAAGTTTCATCATCAAGATCATAATGTTTGAAATTGAGTTTCAGAAGATGCTCAGTTAGCTTTTCATACCAGGCTCGCGATGCTTGCTTGAGGCCATACAAGGATTTCACAAGTTTTCATAATTTATGTTCATGTCCTTTCACAAAAAATCCTTCAGGCTAGGACATAAAAACATTCTCTTTTAGATCTCCATTTAAGCAAGCAGCTTTTACATCCATTTGATGGACTTTTCAGCCGTTCTGAGCTGTTAGGGAAAAGAGTGTCTCGATGGTAGCCCATTTTGCTATGGGGGAAAAGCTTCCTCATAATCAACCCCTCCCTTCTGTGCAAAACCTTTTTCCACAAGCTTGGCTTTGTGCTTGTCAAGTGAGTCATCAGCTTTATAATTTTTCTTGTAGACCCACTTGCAGCCAATTGGTTTGGTTCCCAATGGAGTATCAACCAGCTTCCAAGTTCCATTCTTTATCAAGGCATCATACTCCTTTTGCATCACCTCTTTCCATTCATCATGAGAAGTGGCTTCTTTTAAGGAAGTTGGTTCAAAATCTATAGACAAATTCAATTCACAATCATAAGAAACATCCATACGAACAGGTGAATTAGAATCATCTACATCACCTCCATTTTTCCTGGTTGAATTTATTGTTCCTTTATTTCCAACCTCATCAGGATGAACACTTTCAAGTGTCTTTGTCAACCACTTTGGGAGACCTTTCTGAGATGGTCCAGGCTACTCAGTTGATTGAGTTGGGACTGAATCAAGATTGAGTCTCCCAATTCTGTCAATCACATCACTCAAAGTATCATTAATGGTTGGAGTTTCATGTCGGGTAGAGAGTGCTTCAGAAGAAGATTCCATGGGTTGATCCAGTATAGGAATCCCCCCTTCAAGATGTGGAAACTGATTATCAAATTCTTGAAATGATTTTTCATTTGCGATTATATCAAAGTGATCAAGTTGTCACTCAACAACATTGTCAGTTTTAGAAGATTCAAGAAATATTACATCTCTAGATACAACAAAATTTTTATTAACCTCATCATAGAGACGGTGTGCTTTGGAGGTATTTGAATACCCCAAGAAGATACACTTACGAATCCTTGCACCAAGTTTGTTTCTATGTACTTTTGGTATCAAGGCATAATAGGTGGAACCAAAGACCCTGAGATGCTTTACCGAAGGAATGTGGCCATACCAAATTTCATAAGGAGTCTTGTTTCAAATAGCATTAGATGGGCATCTATTCTTTACATATACAACACATAGAACTGCATCAACCCAAAACATCAATTTTACATTCTTGAAAAGCATCATGGAACGCACCATATTTAAGATTGTCCTATTCATTCTTTCAACTACTCTATTATGTTGGGGATTATAAGGCATAATTGTTTGATGTTTGATCCCGTGTTGGTGAAGATAATTTTAAAATTCATTTGAAGTGTATTTGTTTCCATTATTAGTGTGAATAGAGCCAATATGAGATTGTGCATCATTTTCAATCCATGTATGAAAGTTCTTGAATGTTTGAAAAGAATTAGATTTGTTCTTCAATAAATAAACCCAACACATTCTGATATAATCATCAATAAATGTCATCATATATTTATTTCCATTTCCAGAAGGAATAGGAATTGGACCACATAAATCTGAATGAATGATTTCAAGTTTTCTATGTGCTATGGAATGTGAATCATGAAAAGACTGTTTGTTATGCTTTCCTAGAATGCAAGCATCACATTGCTTAAGTTTACTAGGAATTATAGGCAAACCAGTAACACCATTTTTCTTCAACAAGTGAAGGTTGTCATAGTTCAAGTGTCCAAATCTAGCATGCCATAATAAACTTGATGGAAATGTACCTTCATCATAATGAGAATTGTATGAGAAATTTTGTGCACGAGCAGAGGTACCTTGCAACTTGAGAAGCCTTTCTTCTTCTATCCTCGTCATGACAAGTGAGTGATCTGATGCTTTTCTCACCTCAACCTTTCCAAGTTTCTCCTTAGCTATGGGAGATTTAAAAAATCATGCAAAAGAGAGCTTGGAAGACCAGGAAATTTGAGTCTGATTGTGCCAAGCCGTGATGACTTGAGTTTTGATTTGTCTGCAAAGTATACTGCGCCATCAACATTTTCAGTAAATTCTTCAAAAAAAATATCTTCTAAAATTCATGTGGCAAGTTGCTCCTGAATCAAGCAACCAATCATTATTCCGAGAAGCAAGTGAAGCATTAAACAAGTCTTCATTTACTCCAATATTACAATGTGCCACAACATAGTGAGCGGATTCAGGTGCTTTACCGTTCTCTTTGTCATTAGTTTTACCTTCGGGTTGATTTCTTTCCTACTCAATTATGTCCCAAGGAAATTTACATGTGGATGCATCATGCGATCCATCTCTATTGCAACGTATGCAATGCAAATCTGACTTTTCTCCTTGAGAGTGTCAATCCCCTGCCTCTAAAATTTCTTCTTCCTCTTCCTCTTCGGCCACCTCTTCCTCTGGAAGAATCTTGAGAAAGATTCTTTTCTCTATGTGCAAGACACACAACCTCTTCAGAAGACTGAGGAGTTGTCTTCTTCCCAAAAGCTTTCTCTCTCTCAGCAAATTTATTCACAAGGGAGTCAAAGGTAATTCCTTTGATGTTTCCATTTGCTTGCAACAACTCAAGATAATTTGAATAAGTGGGATAAAGTGCCTTGACAAAAGCTATCAGAAGAATGTCAAGTTCAACATTAGTGACTTTGATATCATGCATAATAGATTTTATTTCTAATGCAAGAGAAAGAGGATCATCATTTTGTAATTCAAGGTTGAACAATTTAATCATGAGTTGAACAACTTCAAGCGCAGAGTGTGAGTCATAGAGTTCCTTCAATTTTTGTAAGACTTCGAAAGCATTTGAAAATGGCGAAATATGGTGACTCGCCTCTTCATTTACAAATGTTTCAATCAAGGCATAAGACTTGCTGTTCTTATTTTCCCAAATGGTGAAGTCCTTGTCTGAGGTAGGCTTTTCTGGTTCTTTGTCTTCTTCTCCAACACAAACTCCTTTCCACATCTCATTAAAAATGCGTATGTGTTTGATATTCAGTGACCATTTTGGATAGTTCTCCTTCCCATGAAAACCATTCCCACAATAGATATCAATGAATGCATTGTAAAATATGTGTATTGTAAAAAAAAATATACTTCTACTGCCAATATGTTGTAAGAAATAGCACTTCCAGTGATATTTTTGTAAAAAAAAATTACAAATCTAATATGAATATCACAGAGGTATTATATAAGGGAGAGAGTTATTACTTGGGGGAGATGGTATTAGGGGAGGGTATTATATGGGGTGGGGCTTATATGAGGGAGTCAGTGGGAGCCACACAATAATATATAAAACATAGTGTTAAAAAGCGTCTGAAGCGAGTATGGTGGTATGGGGAGTTATGGTTATATGAACTGGGGGTCAACGTATTGACCTGGATTGTGCTGAGTTGTTGACCAGAGGAGAGGGGTTTATATGTTATGGGTTTGCGCCCCACAGTGGGCGCCAGGACAATGGAGGGTGGTGCAACGGAGTCTGAAGCATAGGAGCCATGGAGAGTGGTGCAACGACAACGATGAGTTACAGGGGGGAAGCACAGCAAGCGGTGGGAACCAAACTTCCCACAGTGTTGATACCAAACTGCTCGCAATGCTAACAAAACAGTGTGCATGAACTTATGGAGGGGTGGATGTTGTAGAACTCTCTCGCATGAGCCTCCAAATTGCAACTCTAGTATACATTCAACCATAGAATGAATGGAATTAGTATTTCCCGTCACAAATTTTAGCTAGTCATTTTCATGCCCATTGTACTGGAGTTTCTCAGGAAGCACAAGGGATGAAGCCTGAAATTATCCATCCTTTCAAATACAAAATCTCTCAACACATCCCGTCAAACCCCGGAGTGATGCCTCAAATGTCTTTATAATATTAACAGGTATTTTGTATACAGTCGAGCTTGTATTGTGCTCAACGTAATGGAGGGAGGTTCAACATCGACATATGCAGGAAGCCAACATAGTCCGACCTTCACTTCATTACAATGCACACACACACCAAACTATTCGATGCAGAAAGCAGAGAATAATGGTAGGAAAATAGGAGTAAGGCAGAGGCCTCAGGAGTATGACAGAGGTGTCAATTCTGCAAAATAGGCATAACATAGGCAGAATAGATAGAAGGGAGTTAGAAAGGTAGAGAAGCCAAAAATGGAGTTGGCTCTGATACCATATCAAGCCAAGAGGTAACTTCTCAAATGAACTATGTTTATTCATTTAAATTGTTCATAGTTATATACATGAAGGAGTGACTCTTGGGTTTCACCTCCCAATGACTCTTCATTTTCCATTATTTATTATTTACATTATTTACAACAGTTCACCCAATCCCCATGATTAGGTGTCAACACCATTTCATAAGCATTCTCCACATTAACCATTCTGCAAGCCTTGATAGGAACCATCCTCTGCATTGCTCTCTAATAGAATGAACTACAATATATAAAATATTTGTATATATTAACCTCAGACTAGGGGAATAATAGTTAATAATAATATACTATAGATGCATATTATAATCCCCTAGTTAATATATACACTATGCCATTCTCACATTTCTCTGAAACAATTTGATTATATAATTCCATATCATTTTTCATTGCTTTCTGAAACAATTTGATTATATAATTCCATATAATTTTTCATTGCTTTCAATCTAATTTTATTATGGTAATAAGTTAAATGTGTTATACTAAACCGTAAATAAAGGGTAACTTAATTATTTTTGTAATTAGTTAAGTCATGGATTATGTAACTAGAGAGAAACTGAAATGTTGTGTGGAGATCTACACTCCGCATAGGGGTGTGGTTTCCATTATGCGGAGCTCTACACTCCACGTCAAATTATTTTCTCCACCTGCACGGTATTATTTATTACTCTATGTAACAAGAGATGACTGCATAGGAAATCACAAAAATGGACTTATTTGTTCTTTATCAAATAAAGAAACACAAAGGCTCATTGGGTATGGATGGTTTTTTTCGATTCTCCCTCTGCAAACACATTTAATCCCAAGCTTTGAAAATGCCCATTGAGACTATTTAATTTCCCGTCGGCTTTTGAAATGCAGTTGTCTAATCAAATCAATGAGCCCCACGATATGAGATTCTCTCTCTCGAATTTTGTCATAAAAAATTCCATCATCTGCAGAGGTCTCCGACCAGAGATAATTACCAACAGAAGAACCCCAGAACTGTAAACATCGCCCTTCCTTGATATGCCTTTAAACTGTAAACTGTAAACATCGCCCGCCCTTGATGTTGTTGCAAAAAAAAACAAATTGGTGGTAGCGCATTGGCAAATATTTTCCTTGATATGCCTTTAGGAACTACTCTATGCCCTGGTAGGTCATGGCTCCACGTATTAACATAATTCCACATGGATTATGAAAATCAAAATCAAATTTAAGTTTCCGCTATCATTTTGCTTGCCCGGTCCTCTCCTCATTGCTTGACGCAGCCGAGAAAGTGTTGTTCAACGAAATGAATGGCAGAGGGGCACAAAAATTCCTCGACATGCTTGCTCTCTCAACTTCAAGTTTATTTGAGCCAAGAGAAATCGTGTATATGGTGTTACAAGTATTTATGCGCATATAGAACAGTAGAATAAATCGTGTATATGGTGTTACAAGTATTTATGCGCATATAGAACAGTAGAATAAATTGTGCGACGTTGCATTTTGTTAATTCTTAAAATCTACACTAGCACGACGGTGAAATGTGTGACGGGAAAATTATCAATTGGGAAAGACACAAATGTAGAAAGCCAGTGACAAGTAAAAAAACCATGGATATTCAATGAATGTCCTCCCTTAAAAAGTTAAATCCATTCAATAATTTGATTTTATTTCGTCCTTATACTTTATTGTTGCAAGGGTTTATTGTCATTCTAGGAAAAACCAAAGCTAGATTTGGCTATGAAATATGTGCAATTTGTGTTTGGAGGGACAGATTTGATATCACAAGTTGCAGTTAGTGAAGGAATGTCTTTATTTGTATCCATACTCTTTCGGAACGCCATAGCCACGCTGCTGTTCCTCCCACTTACATATATTTCGGACGGGTATGTCTAAGTTATTGCAACATAAATAATTTTGAGGTTCTATCTATGTAGTTTATGTTTTCTTTTTAAATTTGTTGCAATAGGATCAAGTCAATTATAGTCAAATATATCGCCTTCTGTGATATTTTTCTCAATGCTCTATTCATTTACATGTCCACATTTAGCCAAACATTCTTCTCAAGTAGGTTTGGGTTGTACATCAGCCACATTTGCATGTGCACTCAGCAAAATGGTACCTGCTTTAATGGTGATTCTTTTTTGGTAATTGTATAAAAATAAGTCACAATATTCCAAACAAATGCCATTAACTAATTTGATATCTATCTAAGCATATGTGCTCACGTATTATGTGTCACTCTTAAGACTCAGCGACGATTAAGGAGATTCTACGTAAATTTGAACTCATGCTAAAGCGAAGATGTATGATTAAAGTAAATTTGAAATATTCTTGTTTTAATTGCAATTTATTATGGACCTTCAAGATCAAAGGTTCTACTACCTTACATAGAGAAATATTAGAGTAGGTGTGCAGAGGCTTTCATGAATCTCAGCCAACAGCAACAAAACATTTTTTATTACTATTATTATTATTGTAGAGAATAACTTGTCTCAAATTCTAGACAGAGCAACTTGGCACTATTTATATGTTGTGTAATAATATCCTCACATTTACCGGTCTTCTAGGGTAAACATGAGACGAAGAGTTACTATGACATGACCCAACCTTTTAGCTCTAATTAAGGAAGTGGGGCCTACAACTGACCACCGACTAAAAACTCACAACATTACTAAGGGCTACAACGACACTTAGGGGCTAAAGAACCACCCAAGGTGACCAAACCTTGAGCTGGGGCCTCTTTCCACACAACTTAACCCCCAACTGCATGCATGAAAAGGCCTCCATGTGATTGATTACCTCCAACCGCATGCACAACATTGCCTGAGTGCGGTTGTGACCCAGAATGTCTAGTTTGGATGGTGTGGTTCTGAGATCTGAGCCTCAATTCCAAGTAAGTCTCCAGACCACTTCCTAAAACATCCTAAGACTTCTCAAAATCATTAATGACATGAAAACAAGGCTAAACATACAAACTTGAAGGTAGAACTAGACCTAGACTGCCTATAACATAACAGACATTCCATCAAACACATGGCAAACACGTAAGCTATAGGTCATGAATGCATAGCTTATCATAAAATTTTGAGATTCATCTAAGAATCATCAAGAAAGCCCTATTCCCTCTCAACATAGTTGTAACAACACTTACTAGTCCATACAATCATCAATCGATTAATAGCTAAACAATTTATGACAAGAGCCATAGAATATACACACTATATAAACAACATATAATCATAAAATAACTAGCAGATAAACCATGACAACTCAACCATAACATGGCCAACACAATCGCTACAAATATACATGAATCGCAATAGAAGAATAGCTCTTATTAACATATGAAAATACTAACCAAGTCAGGGACTTCCACGTACCACCCGACTATATATTGGGTTGAACCAAATCTCTCTTTCAGCAAATCACCCCCGCGCCATATTCCAAGCATGAATGTGGTATCTCATGGAACAACCAAACAAAACCAAACCAGGGATTCTAGAGGCCAAACCACCTCAACCCTCAACCAGTGATTGCACCTCGTGGTCGAACATCACTACACCAACCAGAACAATATCTACCCAAGTTGTCTAGGGCTACAGGAACTAATTACTCAACCCACAGCCTTCCAAGGCTCCAGATTACTTTTCCAACCCGACTTCATGGACTAGTAACGCAACCCACCAAGGGCTCTAGATCATTTGTCCCAACCTAGGCTCCAGGACTAGTAACTCAGCCCAAGTTGTTCCTGAGCTTCCAGAGCATTTGTTCCAACCCACAACCATAAGGAATTATGAGCACCAATCAATAAACAATCAAATGAAAAAACCCATAATGCCATGGCTATCAAGGAAAGGAAAAGGCAAGGCTAAAACCATTGGAAATCCAGGAAATCCGCCATGCCAAAGACAACACATAACCAAAAACCACATGCATATACCATGCATTTGTAAATCAGAAAGGAAAGCACACATGTAACCTGTTTTCGCTCCTAGAGTCAACCCCCGGGTTTAGAAAAAGTTTCAATGCCTATGACACCTTAAAGTCTTTTGAAGATAAATCAATGTTGCTCAAGAGTTAAATGTAAAATGATTTAAAGTTGGTTCAATTATATTATTGGGAGGCAAATCACATTTCATACATTGACAATATTTTGTTCCAAAGAATTAATGTTCATTCATTGTGGCCTGCACACACAGAGTGAAGTTTCTTTAATTTTTGTAGTATGGGTGAAAGAAATAATGCTAGAGATAAATCCAGTGCAGAGAACTAGTGATAGAATCTTGTACACTAAATTCTAGTAGAATTATGAAGAGACAAAGGGAATGAAATTAGAAATCATGGAGAGCATTTTAGGGCCTTCAATATCAAATATTATAGGTACCATTTTTCATAAAATAACAAAGGTAAATATGACACACAAAATAGAGTTCCAACAACTACAAGTACATGATTTATAAGAGGAAAGAAACACATGTGAAAATGATAAATGGAGACGAAATCACATACTCCACATATCAGTGTTTGGAATCACCAAAAAAATCTTCATTAATCTTCAAGAAAAGCATACATTTCATAAAACTTCAGAACTTGTGAAACTTCCAGAAGATTATAGCCTCTAGAATAGAAAATTGAACCCCTACTAATGAGTTCCTCATCCCTTTTATAGGGAGAGCCCAAACAAAATTAGTTACAAAAATATCTTGAAGTGATACAACTGTTTAGGATACTCAGTTATGTGAGTGTGGAAATGGCCTAGTTGTCCTAATTATTAAATAATAGATTTGATTCCTTCTTGAAAATAAAATATTTACAAAATTACAAAATGATAGTGATATGTCATGATTCACAAATCAGAAAAAATATTCAGTGTTGACTCACTTTATCTCTCGAAGTGGACCCGCATTTTGTCACTGACTCCCTGTTCCTTGATCTTGGAGGACCTCTATAGTAAACCCTGTGTAGTTCCCTATCATGAAGAACATCTCTCTGAGTCACTTTCCATTTGCAAATAATTTTCCCTTTACATCATTTCCAGAGATAATTCCTTTAAGCCCAGTTTTAAAGGCCGGCGTTATCCCTTAGTTTCTTCCCCGCGATGAGAATAACACTGAGCCCTCTGCCGATCAGCACTGTTATCCCTTGATTACTCGCGCTGATCCTCTTTTGGAAATTTTTTAAAAATGGAGTCAAAGCTTCCAGATCTAGAAGCTTAGTGGGCGGAGTTCTTGTAGATAGTTGTTCAAGATATGGCCGAGAGAGCCTTTTTGGGTTCCTTGATCCTATTAAAAGGAACTAACCCAAGAGATAAGGCTTCTTCCCATCATAAGAGGAACCACATCCCATCTCTCATGCCTATATAATCCCCTGCTATTCCAACCTCTGCTAGCTTTGGATTTAGCTTGGATAGAGCTCAGTTAGTGCTAGGAGAGCTTGCTAGTCTTAGCTCTTAGTTTATGCTTGTTAAGAGCTTGTTAAAGGGAGAATAGCTTGTAGAATGTTTTGGTGTGAACAAGGAGAAAGAGACCTTAAACTCCCATGATTGAGGTGTTTGAGGAGATGTTAGAGTGATGCTTGGGATTTGGACCCATCGAAGGAACCTTGCAACACTAAGGCGAAGGTTGTAATTTCCTTTTTGTCATATCAATACAACTGATATTTTGTTTCCTATATCAATTGCAATACTATATTTGGTAGCTTAAGACTCCTTAGCCTCTTAAGTAGATTGAACTCTATTGTATGCTATCATGTGTGCACTGGTTTCTTGTCTATTTGTTTCAGGTGTTTGATTAACAAGTAAGGAGCTGATCGTTGGAGCAAAAACACAAGGACATCATCGAACAAGGATAAGCGATACAAGAGGTAGGATCTTATCCATTCTCAATCTAAGGGAACTTATGTTAGATTGTCTTGTTTGTGGCTAGACCCTCTCCCTTGGACTAGAGGGATTGTCTTTGTCCGTAGAGAGAATATTCCTACTCCACAATGCAGCACTTCTCAGACTTGTGCTAGGTTAACCATATTTTCCATAATTTTTGAATGTCTAGAAGCGTCGCTAGCTCTAGAGGGGAGCAAGGATTAATTTTCATCTAGCTACTGAAGATAGCCTCTCGCAATGGTGGAAGAATATGAATGGAGATGTTGTTAAGTGAATTTAAAACTAACCAATTGGTGTGAGTTTTGACCAAAAAATGCCAATTGGATTTGAGATCAAATTTACTCAATTGGTTAACTTTTTAGTGAATTTGACCCTCTGTTCAAGCCAATTCTTGAGCAAGCTTTCAACATCTAGCATGGAATCCTCTAGACAAATGGAGACGAGATTTGATTCAAGTAAGGATTCATTAATGGATTCAACTAGGGCATTTGACATTTCATGAGCATCACTGATGATTTTTTTAACTGAACATATCTTGGCTTTCCATCCCTTAAGAATGACTAATTTATGCATTTCATCAATTTTGGGAAAGTCGGAATTCCTCCCTTCAACATTGTCTTGCCATTTTAACATTTCATTGAGATCCTTCTTGGCTTCATCATAACATGAGATCATTTATACTAACTCATCAATCAGATTATTTCCTAATCTGCATTGTTCTTGAATCAAACTCAATTTCTCACAAAATAGTTGTTGTTTCCTTTGTAGTTGTTCATTTAAATCATGGGCCTCCTGTTTGAAATTATTTAGATGAAGGGTATCAACCTGTAATTCTTCTATTTTATGCCGAGATTCTCAAAGTTGTTTATATTTTTCCTTGATCTCCTCTGCATGTTGAATCTAAAGAGAATTGAACTGTGTTTGCAATTCTTCTAGTGTAATCTCCTTTTGATCTAATTGAGCTTGCCATTGTGCTCTCAATTGTTCTTCCTTATTGATGAATGCTTGTTCCATAGTGGAAATCTTCTCATCCTTCTCCCTTAGTAATTCTTGTACTTCAATTACTTTGTCCATGGTGGCAGAAGCATATGCACCTATGAATTGTGTTAACTTTCCAAGTTCATCAGTAGGGGCAGCTGAAGTACCTTTCTAGAGAACTTCAAGAGGAGTAGCTTGTGAATTTTTCCCTGGGACTAAGGTTTGGGAATCATCTATCTTCCTTTTCTTCCTTCCTCTTTTTACCACTTCTTTTTGCATAGGGCTGTAAAAAATGTCCATTGGAGGGATCTCTTCAATGTTGAGAAATATCTCTGAAGTAGGATTGACTAGAATAATCTCTACTTCAGGCCAGGTAACCAATGGTGTCTTCTCAGTTGTAGATTGCTTTGGCATGGTGTACTACGAAGAAGAGGGATTACTTAATGGAGTCTGTTGTTGAAAAATAATTTCTCCCTCCAGGATCTCTTTCCCTTGTTCACCTTGCTTGGACTGTTTCAAGGCCTAATCAAACTGATCCCAGACCTGTTCCATGCTTGGGTCTACTGTATGCATCTCTCCTCTAGGATTTGAAGAACTAGTTATTGTTTTTTATTATTGTTGAGGAGGAACCACTAGCTGGAAGGAATTCTCCTGCTGAGTAGATTTTGTAGTTCCCTTTAAAGATACTTGTGTTTGTAGAGGAAGTTGCAACAAATCTAATGGAAGAGAGGTCAGTCTTGCATTTCTAAAAGTGAGGAATTGTTCTCGCTCCTAAAATGATAATTTCTCATCAAATCTTTTTAAAACTAAATTATAAGAAGCTACTTCAGTGAATAAGTCATCAAAATTATTTTCTTCCTGGAGGAATCTTCTAATACTAGATGAAAGGATTTTGTTGTGAATAAACCAATGACGGTTCCCTTCTAAGTGTGGAACTTCCTTTTTT
This sequence comes from Pinus tabuliformis, assembly GCA_031772625.1. Taxonomy (NCBI): domain Eukaryota; kingdom Viridiplantae; phylum Streptophyta; class Pinopsida; order Pinales; family Pinaceae; genus Pinus; species Pinus tabuliformis. Next base: position 191,508,091 of record CM062807.1, on the reverse strand, counting down.
CAATATTTACTGTTACAATATCCCATCTAACCATATTTGTATAGGAAAAAATCTGAGACCTCGCTCCAATTATATGCAAGAAAGAGTTTACAGCATCCTGTGGACTTGCCTCTAAAGTTGGGGTTTCATCGTCGACCACAATTGTTTTGACTCTCACATTGGGGCCTTCATCTTCAAAATATTTGTAAATAGGTTCCCACAAGGAATGTCGAGAATCCCTGGTACAAATTGTATATGTAAATAATCCTGCTCTTGGTAATTTCTCATCAATGGTTTCCATGAATGGACCAGTTGATAGGTGTACAAACTCCTTCGATGTTGGATACCAAGATCACTAAGTCCATGGCTTTCCACCCCCAAATTGATGGCCAAACAAAAGAGGCAAACAGGACGATTATACATATTTTGTGTATGTACAAATCAAAGCATCCACATGTAGGTTTTAACCCTGTATAGAAATTTCCTGCATATGAATTCTAAAACACAGAAAATAAACAATGCGAGATCATAACACATAAAACACATATACACAGAGATTTTCCCCTGGATCCCAAAACTGAGACTACTAGATTGATTTTTCATTATTTTCCTTTCAATGTTACAATACATATTTATACATGCTGAAGCATCCAATACCATGGACCGAAAACCATTGCGTCCAAAAAACTATGGACCGAAAACCATCGCGTCCAAAACCATGGACCGAAAACCATCGCGTCCAAAACCACGTGCGAAAAACATGCACAAAACCATAGGTAGGTCCGCCCAACCTAACATAGGGTCCAAAACCTAAATTTTCTAGGGCGCTGCCCCGAACCCCATAAAGTGGGGTTACCTGTACCCCTCAAACCCCCTACAACTCCCCTCGCTACGCAATCATCACAATGAAGGGGGGGCTCCGCCCCCCCTCTAAACCCCCGGTTAACTATGTGGGCTAGTCGTGGAAAGAATATAACACAACCCAACACCACGCACATGGGATGAAAGCCTCCCCTTTGTCTAGTACAACTACAATAGAGCTCTCCATAGCTCAACTAGACACAACCCCTTTCAGGTGGGGTTGAGATTCCAGCCACTATGTCCCATTGATGTGGCCATACCATTTGTAGCTACTTAGGTAGATTCAACTCATGTCGAGTCTAAAGCTAACAGGGCTAACAAATTCATTGACCACATTCAGCACATCCTCCAACAGGTCCATGACATATTAGAGAGAGTCAATGCTAAGTACAAATAGCATCATGATCAACATCAGGTGCAACACAAGTTATAGGTGGGCGACAAAGTTTGGTTACATTTGCTGAAGGGGCGCCTCACTGGGCCCCACTTTAACTTTCACTCGCTCCGATATGGGCATTACACCATCAAAAAGGCTATAGGGGAAAATTATTTCAAGTTCAACATTCCACATTCCTTGGCTTGCACCCAATGTTCAATGTGGACCGCCTTCGACCATGCTTTCCACCATTACTTGACACATCAAACATTGTATAACAACTCACACCAATAGAGCTAAACCCAAACTGCATGGAACAGGCCACAACTGATCAGATCATGGACACACATAACAAGAACACTCACCAACAGAAAATCCAACTATATCGGGTTGTCAAAGTTGGGCAACTCCTACACCAAGGCAAGTAGCTCACCAGGGACCAAGTTCAATAGAAGTTTCCCCATCTCATGGAGGCACTCAATGAAATGGGGACCATTGATTCCTAAGGGGGGGGACTGATCCGGGTGGATATTGGTGGTCACTTGCCTATTCCACTTGGACCCCCACCATTGTTTCTTTTCAGTTTCCTTAATTTTAGCATAGCTTACAAATTTTGGAAGTTTTTGGGGTCCTAAAATTCTAGAGCCGTTTTGAGGGACTCAAAGACATTTTTAGGGAAAACGAAGAAACCAGAAATGTCCCAATCTAATTTATCGTTTTTCTTTCAGCCTCCTCTTTGAGATCTTTGAAATGATATATTATGATATCCAAACAACGGACGTATTCCAAAGTTACGGCCTCGGGAAGTTGATGTACCAATTTACCCAAACGAGGGACACAACTTTGGCGCTTCATCTCCTATAGTTAGGTTTTTGGATGTTTAGGGTTTTCCATTCTTTCTCAATAATAAATAGGCCTTTGAGCCTCATTGTAGCATTGTTCAGAGGCATGTAACCACCACATATTTTCTCAAAGATAAGCTACCATCACCCAAGCTAGTTTATTTCCATTTCTATATGTAAGCATATTTTAGTTCTTTGATATTAATTGAATGAATTTTTATTTCTGCTGCATCTTTGTGTTTATGTGTATATCTATATTTTATTGTGTTCTTGCATAAGTCTAGATTAGTGGTTTCAGAGCGGTCTGTTATTTCTCTTTTTTCCTTTGCATGTCCCCAATGAGGTCAGGGTATAAGGAGTTAGGGTTCAAACTAGTTGAACATTATCAAGACCAACCTCACAAACCCCGATGGCCTCCCATGATGGAAGAAAAGGAAGATGAGGGGGCCGAGGATAACTTTGCCCAAATATTTCGGCGGCTACCCATAGGCAACGCATCTTCATCCAACATCCACTCTGGAGGCGCCACTCCTTTTAACGCACAAGTCAACTTTGACATTCCCATATTTGAAGGAAAAATAGATGGATATGTCATAGATAGATATTTAAATCTGTTGGAAGGACATTTTTCAGTTCATGACTTTTCCAATCGAGAAAATATTAATTTTTCACTCCTCAAAGCTACCCGACATGTCAAGGACTGGTGGGAAACCTACTGTGAATAACATGACGAGAGGGAACCTCAATATTTTCAATGCACCCACTTAGAATTCTTCTTGAGATGCCATTAAGGAACAATATTACCCTATCAAGAGCTATGAAGATAAATACATAAAGTGGACCACGCTGCGATAAGCAGAGTTCACAAATGTTTTCCACACCCTTCGCAAAAAGTTGGCTATCAAGGATTTTGAGTGGCATTTGGTACTCAAGTACTGTGGTTGTTTACATAAGTACATCCAGGACGAGATGGAGTTCTTGTACATCTCCTCGCTTGGCGCCGCCTATCGATACACTGTCAAGATCGAGAAGAAATTTAAACAAAATAAGGGAGACTTTGGATCTGCAAATCCGAAGTAAGGGAAAGGCACCCCAAAACTGCAAAACGAAGTACAAATCCAAGGCGGGGTGACCCAGGACAACCCGTCGAAACCTCATGCAAAGAAGAACACCACGAATACAAAGGACACAGGGAAATATTGTGAGTTCCATAAGAGCCCCACTCACAACATAAGTGAGTGTCGAGCCAGCTGTCATTGGTGGCCGAGCTCTGTAGGTTTTAACCCCGTACAGAAATTACCTGCATCTGAATTCTAAAACACAGAAAATAAACAATGTCAGAGCATAACACATAAAACACATATACACAGATATTTTCTCCTAGATCCCAAACTCGGACTACCAGCTTGATTTTTCATTTTATTCCTTTCAATCTTATCATACATATTTATACATGCCGAAGCATCCAATACCATGGACTGAAAAACCATCACGTCCAATACCATGGACCGAAAACCATCGTGTCCAAGAACATGTGCGAAAATCATGCACAAAACCATAGGTGGGTCCGCCCAACCTAACATAGGATCGAAAACCAAAATTTTTCGGGGCGTTGCCCCGGACCCCATAGAGTGGGGTTACCTGCACCCGTCAAACCCCCTGTGACCCCCTCACTACACAATCGACGCAATGAAGGGGGGGCTCTGCCCCCACCTCTAACCCCCCGATTAACTACGTGGGCTAGTCGTGGAAAGAATATAACACAACCCAACATTCTCCCACTTGTTGTATTCTTTCCACAGGGGGCCACAAGAGAGCTTAGTCATTTATCCAGCCCTACAATTCCCATTGTTTCTCTACACCAAGAGAACTTCTTAGAGCTCACAGATTTTTTCAATGCATCTGCAGTATTCTTCAAAGTGTCCACCTTTACCAGCAACACCTTTCTATCTTCTATCATATCCCTCACAAAGTGATACTAAACATCAATGTGCTTTATCTTTGAATGATATGCAGGGTTCTTTCCCAAGAAAATTGCACTTTGGCTGTCACAGTCTATCCTTATAGCTCCCTGTACTAACCCCAATACTTGAACACAATCTCTGCAACCAAACTGCTTCCTTGCTTGCATGAGTGGCTACCATGTATTCTGTCTCTGTAGTTGATAGTGCCACTACAGATTATTTCTTACTCATCCAACTGGCTGCACCTCCAAATAGGTTAAACACATACCCACTTGTAGATCTTCTCTGATCCAGATCTCCAACCCAGTCTACATCAACAAATCCATGAATATCCAACACTCTGTCCAATCCTAGTCTTCCTTGGTAGCACAAACCATAATTACTAGTGCCACGCAAATACCTGAAAACCCGCTTCACTGTTGTCCAATTCTCCTTTCCTATTTTTGACATAAACTTGCTCAATACTCCCACTGCATGTGCAATGTCTGGTCTACTACAGACCATTGCATACATCAGGCTACCGATTGCACTTGCATATGGAACACAGGACATGTTCTCTTCCTCTTCTTGTGTCTTGGGACACTGTTCAGCAGATAACTTTACACCTACAAGAATAGGAACCTTCACCGGTTTACTATCCTGCATATTAAATCTCTGCAATATTGTCTCGACATACTTCCTCTGGTTTAACCAGAGCTTCCTCTTTGCCTGATCTCTTTTAATTTCCGTGCCCAAAATATAGTTTGCAGCACCAAGATCTTTATGTCGAATTTTGAGGACACTTGGGTCTTCAAATCCTGGATAATTTCTTTGTCATTTCCAACCAGCAACATATCATCCACATACAAGACCAAATAAATAACACGGTCACCAATTAATTTAAAATACACACAATGATCTGCTTTGCTTCTAGTGGAGCCAAGTCCCCATATAATGTATCAAATTTTTGATACCACATCATTGGTGACTATTTTAACCCATACAAAGACTTCTTTAATTTGTATATCGGTTCTTTCTTACCCTTCACCAGAAAGCCTTCAGGTTGCTTCATGTATATTTCATCTTCCAGATCCCCGTGAAGAAATGTTTTCTTCACATCCATCTGTTCTACCTCAAAATCAAAAGTAGCAACAATAGATAAAAGTAATCTAATAGAAGTTACCTTGGCAACAGGAGAAAAAATATCACCAAAATCAATTCCCGACACCTGGGAATAACCTTTTGCTACTAACCAAGCTTTGTATTTCTCCACCTTTCCTTCTGCATTTGTCTTCTTCTTGAACACCCATTTGTTGCCAATGGGTTTCCTTCTAGCCGGCAAATCCACCAAATCCCAAGCCTCATTTTTGTGCAGATATGCCATTTCATCAACCATGGCCTCTTTCCAGAGTTTTCCATCCTCTGAATCTACTGCTTCCTTCATAGTTCTGGAATCATCATCAGTAATAGATAAAGCAAAATTTGAACAGAAAGCAGATGGACTATACCTTTCTGGCTACCTTCTTTCTCTAACTGATCTTCTCACACCCGGAGTTTGTGGCTCTTCATCCTCTGATTCCTCCTCTACTGTAGAGTCTGATTCTTCCTCCTTTAGCTCAAACTCTATCTTCTCAGGTTCCTTTGGTTGAACTTCATGTTTAATTACATCTTTCACTTCTCTTAACACCACATCTCGGTTGTACACAACCTTCCTTGTTACTAGGTTCCAAAGCTTATAACCCTTTAAACCATCCTTATACCCAATAAAGATGCACTTTTCAGATTTACTATCCAACTTGGTTCGTTTCTCCTTTGGAACATGTACATATGCATCACATCCAAATACTCTCAGATGTGAAAGAGAGGGTTTCTTACCAATCCATACCTCTTGTGGAGTTTTATCCTCCAACGTTGATGAAGGTGATCTGTTGACTAGGTAACATGATGTCTCCACCGCCTCTGCCCAGAATTCTTGTCCTAACCCAGCACCACTGAGCATGCTTCTTTCCCTTTCCATCAACGTCTTGTTCATTCTTTCTGCAACTCCATTTTGCTGAGGTGTATATGGAGTAGTCTTCCACCGTGCTATACCACACTTCTTACAGAATTCTTCAAATTCCTTACTGCAAAACTCTCCATCATTATCTATCCTCAGCACCTTTATCTTCTTCTTTGTCTAGTTTTCCACCAGAGCCTTAAATTCTTTAAACCTGTCAAAGACTTCAAATTTCTTCTTAAGGAAATATATCCGTGTATTCCTTGAGAAGTCATCTATAAATGATACATAGCACAAATACTTACCTAGTGATAAAACCTTCACAGGTCCAAACACATCACTATGCACAAGCTCTAATATATGTTTTTCCCTCTTACCACGAGAGGGGAATCTCACCCGATTCTGCTTCCCATATACACAATTTTCACAGAAATCAAAATCCAGAGAGCTATTACTCATACCTTCTACCATACCTTTACCATGAAGTATTCGAAGGCCCTTCTCTCCAATATGTCCAAGCCTTTGATGCCACAGCATGGTCTTCTCTACAGAGACCACTAGATTTTCTGCTCCACTTTCAGGAACCACAGAATTGTTGCACCCATCAACAACTGTGCTACCTTGCAGCTTGTACATAGTTCCAATCCAAAATCCCCGCATCAATACCAGTGCTCCCCAAACCATCTTGCAGGTATCCTTCTCGAACACTGTTTTTACACCTGCATCATCCAACTTGCTTACAGAAATCAGATTTCTGGCCAATGCAGGAATATGCAGAACACCCGAAAGTGTTCTAACCCTTCCACCTTGCAAATTCAACTTTACTTTTCCGCGACCAACGATTCTAGCCTTCCTATCATCCCCTAAGAAGACATCACCACCATCATATTTCTCATACTCGCAGAACCACTCTCTATGGGTAGTGAACTGAAAGGATGCACCTGCGTCAATCAACCATGCCTCATGATCTACATGTGTACTTGAAGAAGCCAAGTACACATCCCCACCTTCATCTGAGGTGGTTTTCACCTCTGCAGAAGGAGCATCATCAGATCCTTTTCCTTTATCAGGAGCTTTAGATTTACAGTCCCTTTTGTAATGCCCTTCCTTTCCACATTTCCAGCACACCACCTTTACAGGTTTTCCTAGAGATTTAGATCTCCCTCTAGATTTAGATCTCCCACTCGATGACTTATTTTTGCTTTTGTTCTATGACCGTCCTCGTACAAACAAGGCATCACCATTCTGGCTCTCCATATTTTTCCATCTCATCTCCTCCATCAGCAAGGATGAGACTATTTCATCAAACTGCAAGGCAGTTGCATTGCTACCTATTGCAATAACCAGACTATCCCACGAATCTGGTAAAGAACACAACAAACTGATGCACTTATCTTCATCTGAAATTTTAATATCAACATATGCTAACTGACTTACCATGGTATTAAATGCATTCAGATGCTCTGTCACCAAGTCTCCATCTTTCATCCTCAGGTTATACAGCTTTTTCCGCAGGAACAGTTTATTCATTAGAGACTTAGATTGGTACAAAGTCCCTAACTTGTCCCACAAAGCCTTCATCGTAGCTTCCCTTGATACATTTAGCAATACTGAATCTGGGACACACAATCGTATTGTGCTCTTTGCCTTCTGATCCAACTTCTCCCATTCTTCATCGAACACTCCTATTGGTTTAGTACCTGGATCTACCGCGATCCACTGATCTTTATCCACCAACAGATCCTCCATCTTGAGTTTCCACAACTCAAAACTCTGACCATTAAATTTCTCGATCTCTATCTTTCCACTGCTCGCCATCTTCTTTCACCACCAGAATCGATCTCGCAGATCTCCCACTGAACAGGATCTACCACAGGCCCGAGCAAAACCCCTCAGCAACAAAGGCGTCCCCTTAAAGCCAAAACAGCTCTGATACCAAATTTAGGTTTTAACCCCGTATAGAAATTACCTGCATACGAATTCTAAAACACAAAAAATAAACAATGCAAGAGCATAACACATAAAACACATATACACAGAGATTTTCCCCTGAATCCAAAAACTAGGACTACCAGCTTGATTTTTCATTTTATTCCTTTCAATGTTATAATACATATTTATACATGCCAAAGCATCCAATACCATTGATCGAAAAACCGTCGCGTCCAATACCATGGACCGAAAACCATCACGTCCAATACCATGGACCGAAAACCATGCACAAAACCATAGGTGGGTCCGCCCAACCTAACATAGGTTCCAAAACGAAAATTTTTTGGGGGGCTGCCCCGGACCCCATAGAGTGGGGTGACCTGCACCCCTCAAACCCCCTGTGACCCCCCCGCTACGCAATCGATGCAACGAAGGGGGGACTCCACCCCCCCTCTAACCCCCCAATTAACTACGTGGGATAGTCATGGAAAGAATATAACACAACCCAACAGAAGGCTTCCAAATTAGATGCATGTTCTGAATCTGAGTCAAAAGTTGATAAGGGGAATGACAAAGGGAAGAAAATTATCAATGTGGAGCCTAGTGCCATTGTTACCACTACCAAGATCTAGAAGGATGAGCTCGAAGATCTATTGGAGGGGAGCAACTCTTCCACTCACAGATGTGGGTGAAGGGTTCTCCGCTACAGTTCATTGTCGACAATAGGAGCCAAAAGAACCTCATTTCAATAGATGTCATGAAGTGATTGGTCTTATTGACCACACCACACCTGTAGTCATACACCATCAAGTGGCTTCACCAAGGGAGAGATCTTCATGTCAACCAACTATGTCACCTTCACTACAACATCAAGCACTTCAGAGATGAGTTATTGTGTGATGTTGCTCCTCTTGAATTTTGTGATGTTTTATTAGGCCAACCATACTTGTGGAATAAACATGTTGTGTATGAGTCTATGCCTCACACTATTATTACTTTGGGAAATAAGTTGTACAAGATACCAGAGGTAGCACTGCCTACCATCGTTTATTTGATCACTGGGAAGCAATGCAGTAAGATCATTTCCCAGAATGGGAACTTTGTTTTCCTTATGATTTGCCCTCGTGGCAAGAAGAATATTGTGGCCACAACCTCCAGACATGTATCCTCCACATGACATCAGCAGATGGACAAGGTTGTAGAGTAGTACAGGGACATCTTCAACTCACCCACAGGGGTACATCTACACTATCATGTCAAGCACTCCATCGATCTGTCCCCGGGATTGCCGCTACCCAATAGACCGCTCTTGACACTTTGTTCTAGATAAAAATGAAATCAATAGGCAGATTCAAGAATTGTTGTAGAAATGGCACATTAGGCCAAGCTCATCATTGTGTCGGAGCTCGAACATGTTGGCACAGAAGAAGGAAGGGACCTGGAGACTATGTATTGACTATCGGGTGTTGAACAATATCAATGTCTAGAATAGGTATCCAATCCTATGGATTGATGAAATTCTCGACCAGCTCAAGGGGGGAAATTATTTTAGCAATATTTACTTGAATTTAGGTTATCACCAAGTATCGATCGAACCCTCTGATGTGTGGAAGACTACCTTCAAATCCAAGGAGGGCCTGTTCGAATGGTTGGTCATGCCTTTCGGGTTGATGAATGCCCCCGCAACCTTCATGAGGCTGATGGATGACTTCTTGCGACCCTTCACCAACTCATTCATGGTGGTGTATTTGGATGACATTTTTATCTTCATCTAGAGTTGGGAAGAACACCTCCACCATATTTGATAGGTCCTTCAAACTTCGCTGCAACACACATTATGTGCCAATTTGGAGAAATGCACTTTTGGTATGACTCAGGTTCCATATCTAGGGTACATCATTGATGAGAAGGGTGTGCATGTGGACCTAGCCAAGATACAAGCCATTCGGGATTGGCCAGCCCCAGCCACTCTAACAGAGCTCCGCAGCTTTTTCGGTCTTGCCAACCTCTACTGCAGGTTCATCTTGGGGTTCTCTCATATCACTTGGCCTTTAAGTCAACTCACTAAGGGAGGAGAGAAAGAAAAGTTCTTTTGGTTTGAATCCTAACAGAAGGAATTTTCGTAGTTGAAGCATCCCCTCTTCTATGCACCAGTACTCACATTACCAGACCTGCAACAACCATTTGAGATCAAGACAAATGCCTCTGATTATGCTATTGTTGTAGTTCTTACTCAACATCGGCATCCATTGGCATATCACAGTTAGATACTTTCAGACACAGCCTAGAAGTATCCCACCCATGGGAAAGAGATGTATTCCATTGTGCAGGCCTACTGACAATGGAAGCATTACATTCTAGGGAAGGAAACAGTCATCCAAACAGACCACTGACCCTTGTAGTTCATACAGAGAAAGGGGAAATTTCAGAATGATCTCCATCAGAAATGGTCCACATACCTGCAAAAAATCCATTTGAACATTAAGTAAAAGAAGGGTAGCATCAAAATGTTGTAGACTACCTTGGCTGACCACTCGTCATGGCGCTGACCACTGTGCTCGACTCTTGTGGGCACGAGACTGCGAGGTGGCTGCATCTTTACAAGAGTGATCCAAAATTTTGCAACACATACCATACGCTCCTGGAAGGAAAGAAAGTTCCAAATTTTCACCTCCAGGAAGCATTGTTATGCCACCTGGGACACCTTTGTGTTCCTTCAAGTGAGCGTGCCAAGATGATTTGGGAGGTGCACTATAGTTAGGTCACTCGACATTTCAGGGTAGAGAAGACAATGGCAATGTTATATAAGTATTTTTATTGGCCTAACCTTTAACAAGATGTTGGGAAGTACATCAGAGCTTTCACTGCATGCGCCATTTCCAAACCAACCACCAAGAAGCAAGGCCTATATACTCCTATTCCTACTACTAGTCTACCTTGGGAATCCATCTCCATGGATTACATGTGAGGCCTTCCTTCTACTAAGCATGGAAACGATTGTGTTTTTGTGGGCATCGATAGATTCTCTAAGATGGCCATTCTAGTAGTCTGCAAGAAGAGTATGACAGCAGGAGCCACTACTAAGCTCTTCTTTGAACGAGTGTGGGTACATCTCAAGATCCAACAGTCCATTATCTCAAATTGGGACAGCAGATTTCCTAAGTACATTTTGGTCAAGTCTCTGGTCAATGTTGGACACCAAGCTCACTAAGTCCACAACTTTCCACCCCCAAACTGATGGCCAAACAGAGGATGTCAACATGATGATCGTACACATTCTGCGTATGTACAACTTGAAGCATCCACGCACAAGGGATGAAAGCATCCTCTATGTCCAGCACAACTACAATAGATCTCTCCATAGCTCAGCTGGCCACAGACCCTTTCGGGTGGGGTTAGGATTCCAGCCAGTATGTCCAAGTGATGTGGCCATACAATTTGCAGCTACTTAGGCAGATTCAGTTCATGTCAAATCCGAATCTGACAGGGCTAACAACTTCATTGAGCATATTCAACACATCTACCAGTTGGTCCATGACATATTGGACATAGCCAATTCTAATTATAATCAGCATCATGATCAACATCGAGTGCCACACAAGTTCCAGGTGGGCGACAAAGTTTGGTTACATTTTTAGAAAGAGCGCCTCGCTGGGCCCCACCATAAGCTTCACCTGCTCCGATATGGGCTTTACACCATCATTAAGGCTGCCAATGTGGAAAATTATTTCAAACTCAACATTCCACCATTCCTTTTCATGCACGTAGTGTTTAATGTGGACCGCCTTCAATCATACTATTCCACCATTACTGGACATATCATACATTGTAAAACAACTCACACCAATAGAGTTAAACCCAAACTACATGGAACATGTCACAATTGATTGGATCATGGACACACAAAACAATAACACTAGCCAATAGAAGATCCAACTGTATCGAGTTGTCAAAGCTTGCAAACTCCTGTACCCAAGGCAGTGGTCTTATCAGGGACCAAGTTCAGCATAATTTTCCCCATCCCATGGATGCACTCAATGCATTGGGGACCATTGCTTCCTAAGGGGGGAGGACTAATCTAGGTGGATATTGGTGGAAACCTGCATATTCCACTTGGACCCCCACCGTTATTTATTTTTAGTTTATTTAATTGTAGCATAACTTACTATTTTTGGCAATTTTTCAAGTCCTAACTTCTGGAGCCATTTTCAGGGACTAAAAGATGTTTTTAGGTAAAATGGAGAGATTGTAAAAGTCCCAAACCAATGCTAGTTTCATTTATGGCCTCCTCTTTAAGATATTTGAAACGAGGTATTATGATGGCCAAATGAAGATCGTATGCCAAAGTTACAACCCCGGGAAGTTGATGTACCAATTTACCCAGATGGGGCCCACATTTTTTGCACTTCAACTCATAGGGTTAGATTTTTGGATGTTTAGGGTTTTCCATTGTTTCTCAATAATATATAGGCCTTTGAGCCTACTTGTAACACAGTTTAGAGGCGTGTAGTTGCCACATCTCTTCTCAGAGATAAGCTGCCATCGCCCGAGCTAGTTTATTTCCATTTATGTATGTAAACATAATTCATTTCTTTGATATTAATGAAATAACATTTTATTTTTGTTGCATCTATGTGTTTATGTGTATATCTATATTTTGTTTCATTCCTGCATAAGTTCGGATCAATGGTTTCAAAGCAATCTGCTCTTTCTCTATTTTCTTTTTCATGTCCCCATCAAGGTCAGGGTATAAGGAGTTATGGCTCTAATAGGTTTAACCTTTGCAAGACCAGCCTCGTAAACCCCACAGCGTCCCATGGCAAAAGAAAAGAAAGATAAGGTGACTGGATATCCTTTCAAAATATTGCTCGAGGAAGCCCTCGAGTGACAAAGGAACACGATGATGGATAATTTTTGCCAGATCCTTCGGCAGCTACCCACAGGTGACACATCTTCATCCAGAATCCACTTTGGAGGAACCACTCCCTTTTAAGGTACAAGTTAACTTTGAAATTCTTATATTTAAAGGAAAGATAGATGCAGACGCCATAGATAGATGGTTAAATCTGTTGGAAGGATATTTTTTAGTTCATGACTTTTCCAATGGGGAAAAGATTACTCTTGCACTCCTCAAAGACACCCCACATGTCAAGGACTGGTGGGAAACCTATTGTGAACAAAAGGACAAGAGAGAATCCTCACTATTTTCATCCGCACCCACTTGAAATTCTTTCCAAGATGCCATCAAGGAACAATATTACCCTATTGGGAGCTATGAAGATAAATACATAAATTGGACCTCGTTGCAGTAGGGAAGGGACCAAGATGTGACGAAGTTCACAAATTTTTTCCATACCCTTCGCAAGAAGTTGGGTATCAAGGATTATGAGTGGAATTTGGTACTCAAGTACCGCAACTATCTACATAAGTACATCTAGGATGAGATGGAGTTCATGGACATATCCTCGCTTGGCACCGCCTATAGATACGCTATCAAGATCGCACAGAAATTTAAACAGAAGAAGCAAGACTTTGGATCTGCAATCCAAAGCAAGAGAAAGACGCGCACAAACTGCAGAACAAAGGAAAAAGCCAAGGCGAGGCAACCCAGGACAACCCGCAAGCAAAGAACAACACCATGAAGACAAAGAAGGACACAGGGAAATCGTGTTAGTTCCATAAGAGCCCCACTCACAACAGAAGTGAGTGTCGAGCCAAGAAGTCACTAGTAGCCGAGCTGAAGGCTTCTGAATCATATGCATGTTCTGACTCTGAGTAAGAAAATGAAAAAGTGAAGAAGATTATCGATGCAGAGCCTATTTCCACAGTTGCCACCACAAAGATCCATAAGGATGAGTCCGAAGATCCATAGGAGGGGGATCGATTCTTTCACTCACAAATGTGGGTGAAGGGTTCTCTGCTACAATTCATTGTTGACAACGGGAGCTGAAATAACCTCATTTTAGCAGATTTCATGAAGCATTTGGGCCTACCAACCACACCACACCTGCAGCTATACACCATTGGGTTCCTTCACCAAGGGCGAGATCTCTGTGTCAACCAATAGTGTCGCCTTCCCTACAGCATCAAGCCTGTCAAAAATGAGGTATTGTGTGATGTTTCTCCTCTTGAATTTTGTGATGTTTTATCAGGCCAACCATAGTTGTGGAAGCTACATGTTGTGTACGAGTCTAGGACTCACACTATTATTATTATTGTGGCCAGTAGGTTGTACAAGATACCATAGGTAGCACCACCTTCTGTCGTTTCTTTAATCATTGTGAAGCATTGCAGTAAGATCATTTCCCATACCTGGAATGTTTTTTTCCTTAATATTCGCCCTTAGGGAAAGAAGAATATTATGACGATGGCCTCCAGACAAGACTCCTTTGCATGACAGCAGCAGATGGACAAGGTTGTAGAGGAGTACATGGACATCTTCACCTCACCCACAAGGGTACCTCTGCACTATCAAGTCAAGCACTCCATAGATCTGACCCCGAGAATGTCGCTACCCAATGCACCAATATATCAACACTTTGTTCAAGAGAATGATGAAATCAAGAGGAAGGTTCAGGAGCTACTGTAGAAATGGCACATCAAGCCAAGTTAATCACCCTGTGGGAACTTGATTGTGTTGGTATAGAAGAAGGATGGGACTTGGAGACTCTGTATTGACTATCAAGCGTTTAACAATATCACTGTCCGGAATAGGTATCCAGTACCACGAATTAATGACCCTATAGACCAGCTCAAGGGCACCAAATATTTCAACAATATTTACTTGAAGTATGATTATCACCGGGTACCAATCGAACCCTTCGATGTGTGGAAGACTGCCTTCAAATCCAAGGAGGGCCTTTTCAAATGGTTGGTCATTCCTTTGGGGTTGACGAATACCCCCATAACATTCATGAGGTTGATGGAAAACATCTTGCGACCCTTCACCAACTAATTTCGGGTTGTGTATTTGGATGGCATTCTGATCTTCAACCAAAGTTGGAAAGAACACCTAGACTATATTCAACAGGTCCTCCAAATCCTGCGGAAACAGAAGTTGTGTGCCAATATGACCCAAGTTCAATATCTAGGGTACATCATTCATGATTAGGGTGTGCATGTGGACCCAACCAAGATAAAATTCATTCAGTATTGGCCAGCCCCAACCACTCTAACCAAGCTCCACATCGTTCTGGGGCTTGCCAACTTCTACCACAAGTTCGTGTTGGGGTTTTCTTATATCACTTAGACTTTGAGTCAAGTCACAAAGGGAGGAGCGAAAGAAAATCTATTTTGGTTTGAATCCAAATAGAAGGAATTTTTCGAGTTGAAGCATCACCTCTGCTATGTACCAGTACTCACATTACCATACCTGTAACAACCATTTGAAATTGAAACAGATGCCTCTGACTATGCTATTGGTGCAATTCTTACTCAGCAAGCATATCACAGTGAGACACTTTCAGAAATAGTCTAGAAGTATCCCACCTATGAAAAATAGATGTATTGCATTGTGCAAGCATGCTGGCAATGGAAGCATTACATTATGGGGAAGGAAATGGTCATCCACACAGACCACTAACCCTTCGAGATCATACAAACACAAGGGAAGTTATAGAATGATCACCATAAAAAATGGTCTACATACCTTCTATAGTTCCATTTGAACATTAAGTACAAGAAGGGAAACACCAACAATGTTTTAGACTGACTCAACCGACCACTAGTCATGGTGCTAACCACTATGCTGGACTCTTTTGGGCACGAGATTGCAGGGTAGCCACATCTTTACAAGAGTGATCCAGAATTCGACAACACATACCAAACGTTACTCGAAGGCAAGAAAGTTCAAAATTTTCACCTCGAGGATGCACTTTTATGCCACCTGGAACAACTTTGTGTTCCTTCAAGTGAGTGTGCCAAGATGATTTGGGAGGCGTACTACAATTGAGTTGCTAGACATTTTGGGGCAGAGAAAATAGTGGCAGTGATGTAGAAGTATTTTTATTGGTTGAACCTTCAACAGGATGTTGGGAAGTACATTGGATCCTGCATTTCTTGTGCCATTGCTAAACCAACCATCAAGAAGCAAGGCCTATATACTCTTATTCCTACTCCTAGTTGGCCATGGGAATCCATCTCCATGGATTACATTTCGGGCCTTCCTTCTACTAAGCATGGAAAGGACTGCGTTTTCGTGGTCATTAACAAATTCTCTAAGATGGCCATTCTGGCAGTCTGCAAGAAGAGTATCACAGTAGAATCCACTGCTAATCTCTTCTTTGAATGAGTGTGGGTACATTTTGGGATCCCACAATCCATTATCTCAAATCGGGATAGCAGGTTCCTAAGTACATTTTTGTCAAGTATCTAGTCGATGTTGGATACCAAGCTCCCTAAGTCCATGACTTTCCACCCTGAATCTGATGGCCAAACAGAGGTCATCAACATGATGATCGTACACATCCAACATATGTACAACTCAATTCATCCATGCACATGGGATGAAAGCCTCCCCTATGTCCAGAACAACTAAAACAAAGCTCTCCATAGCTCAACTGGCCACAACCCCTTTTAGGTGGGGTTTGGATTCCAGCCATTATGTCCCATTGATGTGGCCATACCATTTGCAGCTACTCAGGCAAATTCAGCTCAAGTCCAGTCTAAATCTGACAAGGCTAACAACTTCATTGAGCACATTCAGTACATCAACCAATAGGTCCATGACATATTGGACAGAGCCAATACTAAATCCAAGTAGTGTCATGATCAACATCGAGTGCCGGACAAGTTCTAGGTGGTCGACAAATTTTTGTTACTTTTGTAGAATGAGCGCCTCACTGGGCCCCACCACAAGCTTCACCCGCTACGGTATGGGCCTTACACCATCACTAAGGTTGTAGGGGACAATTCTTTCGAGCTCAACATTCCACCATTCCTTGGTTGTCACCCAGTGTTCAACGTGGACCATCTTCGATCATACTTTCCACCATTACTAGACACATCAGACATTATAAAACAGCTCACGCTAATAGAGTTAAACCCAAACTGCATGGAGCAGGCCACAACTGATCGAATCATGGAAACACATGAGAAAAACTCATCAGCAGAAGGTCCAGCTATATCGGGTTGTCAAATCTCACCAACTCCTGCACCAATGCAAGTGGCTCACCAGTGACCAAGTTCAACAAAAGTTTCCCATCTCATGGAGGTACTCAATGCAATGGGGACCATTGCTTCCTAAGGGGGAAGGACTGATCCAGGTTGATATTGGTGGCCACCCACCTATTCCACTTGGACGCCCACCATTATTTCTTTTTAGTTTCCTTAATTGTAGCATAAGTTACTATTTTTTGCATTTTTTCATGTCCTAAACTTTCAGAGTCGTTTTTAGGGACTAAAGGACGTTTTTAGGGAAAATAGAGGGACTTAAAAATTCCTAAATTAGTTTATGAGTTTATTTTCGGCCTGCACTTTGAGATTTTTGAAACGAGGTATTATGATAGCCAAACATATATTGTATGCCAAAATTACAACCCTGGGAAGTTGATGTACCAATTTACCCAAACAAGGCCCACAGTTTTGGCGCTTCATCTACTAGGGTGTTAGGTTTTAGGATGTTTAGGGTTTTCCATTGTTTCTTAATAATACATATGTCTTTGAGTCTCATTGTAACATTGTTTAGAGGCATGTATCTACCACATCTCTTCTCAAAGATAAGCCACTATTGCATGAGCTAGTTTATTTCCATTTTTGTATGTAAGCATATTTTTGTTCTTTGATATTAATGAGATGAAGTTTTATTTCTTCTACATGTTTGTGTTTATGTGTATATCTATATTTTGTTTCATTCCTTCATAAGTCTGGATCATACATTATATATGTTTGTTGTGATGGTTACTACCTAGGTTATTTTGTTTACTTTTTTAATGACACGCTGAGGATGCCTTGCCATCGTTGTCGTGTGAGAAGAGGGGGCAGGGGAGGCAATAGAGGTCAATCTAGCCATCCCCCTAAACTGCCTTCTCCTTTGGGTGAGGAAGTGGAACCTATATATTCAAGGCCACCTAATTTTCTCAAGCATGAGCCCGGCCAAGTCAATTATGGATTACATATTAGGTAACTCATACTACTTGTGGTGTAGATTACCATAGACAGACATGAAGATAGAAATGCAATTGTCTCTTTTCTTAATGATATACAAAGAAATCATTTGTACGTTAAGGACAAAATGTAAAGCTTGTAAAGGGGATAATGGTTCCCTTAGGAAAGGTTGGACCGTATGGAGGGTCATATGGCGCATATGGAGAAACATGTCCACTGTGAATTAAAAACCCTCACTGCCTCCTGGTCCACATCTAGAAAATATGGTTCTGATAACCTCATCAAATACTTAATGGCTTTTGGATGTACTTTGATATTGTTGGTGTTTTGGATCTTAGTCCCTTTTTGTAAAATAGTAACAAGGCAACATCTTTATTAATTTAAAATGAATAAAACGTCCATCTAATGCTAGCATATAAAAAACAAGTTGAACCTTTAGCACTATTTTCTAGGTAATGAAAATCATACAAATGGAAAACCATAACAACTAATTACTAAAGCAATAGACATATCATCTAGCACATACAAGATCAAAGGCATGATACTGATACGTATGTGAATGATAGGTGAGCATAGGAATGCAACTGATAAATATTAGATCTAGGCTAATGAGATAAAAATATCATTCAAAGTAGTAACAAATAGCACTAATTGATTGTGTCTCTAAGGGAGTTGCTTGTAGGGAAACAAGTCCCTTATCCCAAATGGTGTGAATTTTAAATGGGACCTTACACCGAATAGAACCCTTGGTTATTGCTAGGGAATTTTTTCATGTCAATAGTTTGGTGCTAGAAGAAGGGCCCCAAGGAACATGGCTAGTAGAATTCCCATTTCTCACCAAGCACACACTTTTGGCGAAAAAATCCTACCTAATCACCCAACATTCCATCTTACCACATTGATCATTTTGAGAGAGAGACAAGCTATAAATACATTGTCTTTGACCTTGAAAACCCATAGTATTCCCAAAGAGCTTTATATTATATTTCTGTCACTAATCTTAGCACCTTCAGGGTGTTACTCATGCTTACACTAATAACCCAGAAGACTTCTTGTAGCTTCTCTTCTCCCTATAAAAAAAGTAGTAAGAGGACCAGTCACCAAGGTTAGTAGCTTGGTTGATTCCATTGAGGATTCCATTTAGCACACCCTTGATGTGTTGAAATGTGTATCTTGGGAGTTACTCTCAAAACCCCTGGGGTGCTAGGTTTGTGAGGAGTTGACCCACATAAAATTGGTTTTGTGGGAAATGTACCCAAGTGGTGGTCTTTGTACCTAAAGTTGTGAGTAATACCCAAGGAGAAAATGTTATTTATTCATTGGATGCTATTGTAAATATCTAAGAATATGTCAAGTTTATATATGTGTATTTAAGGATGGTTGAGTCACTATATCAGTGTTGGATAGAGGTCGTAAGCCCTGTGGTGGAGAAAAAATAAAGGGTATAATTTTCTTAAGGTATAATGTAGAAGTTTAAGGGCCTAAAGGTGAGGTTTACAAAGTAAATCAGAGGTATGATGAGGCTGAATTATGGCATACCCTAAGGCTATTTCAAAAGCCCTAAAGAGGGTTGAAAAAGTCAATCTACTTTTGTACAAGATCGAGACTTTCAAGGGTGGAGAAGACATCTTTGAAAGGTATGTTTGGCTAAATTTTCTAGTAGATGGTTTTTGGGTTGATATTGTGAAATGTTTGTTCAACAAGATGTGTTGAACAACATTTGTGAGTAGCCCTAAGTACCCTGATTTCGTGTGGAAAATATCTTTTGTGAGGATTGTACATGTGTCCCCTAAGTACAATCATCTTGGAGTAGCATGAATATTGTTAGAGGATTGTTTATAGAAGCCTATGACCAGAAAATTCATAGTAGTAAAAGGTTTTTAAGGTGGTAGCATATTGAATTGTAAGTACAATGTTAATTGTATTCAATCATTGTTAGAAGGCAGTTTCAAAAAGGCCTAAATTTAGTGACATTGAGAAGTTGATAATGAAAGAAAAATTGAAATTATAGCGGACCTTATGAGAAGAAATGGTAGAGGTGTTGGAGTAGCAATATTTTTGTGTGTATAGGTTTAAAAGTACCCAGTAGGTGTTTAAGGAAAGTGGACTGAAAGGGTTGTGGTAAGCACATCATCAACAAGTAAATCAAGTGTGTCTTGTTCAAGGGCAGATTGATTGTCAATTGTAGTTGACATAAAGCCCTAGTTTCTTTGTATCAGGGCTAATTGTAAGGGCCATGATCCCTGCTACAGGAGACCTATATCTACCTCATTCATTCATTGTTATACATTTTTCGATGTCAAAGTGCTTGGCGTTGTGGAATTTTAGTGTGTTTGTGTTCGTGTTTTAGAAATAGACTTGATTCTGAAGTGCCAAGGAAAAATTAACATGACACCAGAGCTACATTAACGAGACAATTGAATTAGAGTGTGCACAACGTATAAATCAAGGGGAAGTTGGTTTCCTTGTTGTTGAAGGAATATTAGCATGGTGAAGTTGGTCACGAGTCTGAGGTATGAAGATAGATTAGATGGATTGTTCAACTATAGCCCTTGGAAGGAAAGGATCAAGCTTATCTTGTTGGTGAATAATATTTGGGAGTTTTTTTATAAGGAGATGAAGAAACTGACAGACCTTAAGGAGTGGGAAGATTATGAAGAGTTGGATGCAAAGGCTAAGTTGATCATCATAAGCGGTGTCAAACATCACTTGATACCTCATCTAACTAGGAAGAACACTTCCCATGAGATGTGGAAATATCTCCAGGACTTGCTATCGAATAAGAATGAGAACCCATTTTTGGTATTGATAAAGAAGTTGAAAAGCACCAAGATTTTGGATGGCGAAGGTGTGGCTTTGTATCTAATGAGACTTTCACAAGTTCGAGTTTATTTTTCTACCATAGGGGATAAAGTTCCAAGTCTAACCTGGTGAGCACTGCTTTAAATGGATTTTCCAAGGAATGGAAGCCATTTATCGAAGGGATCATCGCTCGAGATAAGCTACCATATTGGAAAACATTATGGGATGACTTTATACAAGAATAATTTTGGGACGATGATCTTCACAAGAAGAATTTTGTTGAAGTGGATCCTACAGGAAATATGAAGGGCAAGGCGAAGAAGGACATGAGAAAGCTAAAGTGTTATACATTTTTTGAGTATGATCATTATGTGAGCAAGTGTCTGTGAAAGAAGATGGGAGACAAGAAGAGGCAAGAGATAGATGGTGTTGCTACATCCTCTAAGTTGGATGACTTCTCGAGAAGATGATTATGTTATGGTTTCTCATTTCTTGAATGGTACCATCGACGATGTTGCACGGTACATGGAGAGTGAGGCAAAAAAGCAAATGATAGTTTCACATGAATTTTTTGAGACTCTAACTGAATCAAACTTGAATTTGTACATGGAGGTTGGTTACAAGTGTCAGAAAGCTGTCAGAGGGTTAGGTGGCTTGTTATGAGTTCAAGATGTATTGTGGGTACCAGAGCTTAGGTACAACGTGTTTTCTATCTCAATGATCAAGGAAAATGGTTTTGAGGTTATATTATAGGATGGTAAAGTGATGCTCAGGTCTAGAGGCTCTAACTTTGCTAGAGTTGTCATTGGAGTTAGGGAGCATGGTCTATATCAGCCAACCAAAAATCCTAAGCATCAAGGGAAGAATCATGTTCCTAAGACTTACAGGAAGTCAATTTTGTGTGGGAGTATGCAGGTTTATAGGGAGAATATGCAACCCAAGAAGAGTGCATGGTCAGTGGTGAGTAAGGAGACTTCCACTAGAAAGAAGGAACCATGGAATGAGTTGAAGTCTTATCATGAGAATAAGAGGTGGGAAGCTTCTAGTAGCAGGGGCACTACCAATAATAGTGTGGTTCATTCTACAGGGTATGTTGTAGTGGTTGTTGATCCAATTAATTTTTCCTAAAAGGACCAACTAACTTCTACACATTAATTTAACGACCTGAGGTTTTTTTTTCTATTTCAAGGTTATCGGCACAGTTTTCGAAAAATAAATGTCGGTATGACTAGTTACTGCTATTATATTGAAAATAAAAGATGCAATATCATAGAAATCAACTCAGAATGTAATTTATAATTATAAAAAACCATTCAAAACATTAATTTATAAATGCTTCTTAAGGAAACAACAAAAGAAAACCTATTGGACATCAAGTTGTTTCTTAGGGAACAACAAATACATAATAGAAAAATAGACTTACAGAATCATAGCATCAAAAGTGATTGAGTAAGAAAGATAACGATCTATGATAATCTACATCAAATGGAAATAAATGGAAATGCTCTTAACAAATTAACTACAACAAATCTATTCTATAATGATCTCAATAAATCTGATTCAAAACAGAGCATTCAATTTAATAAACAAGCAATGAGAAATTAAGAACAATTGCACAAAGGGAAATAGTTGGAACAAGACAGTTAGACACCAATTTAATGATACAAGTGAAGATAGTGTTGCTTCCAGGATCAGACCCATATCACTGGAATCGAATTGGATTATGAAAAGAATCAGCACAACAGATTAACTTTGAGTAAAAAACACTTCCATTCAATTACAGAGAACCAATTACAATCAATGTCTTCGCAAGTCTGAGCTTATGTCAAAACAATATTACAACTGAGCAACCCATTTTTAGGCTTAATTCAAGTTTTTATATCATATCGATAAAATACAAGAATAAAGAATTGATTTCTTATAACAAGCGATCCAAAGAATCTAAATATTCTTAGGATGCTCATTTAAGCTACAAAGATAATGCATCTAGAGTACTAGGTCGAAAGCTCATCTTTAACTAATTTTCTCCAAACAAAGTATAACATCCTGAGGCTATCCAATCTCCCATGATCATTCCTAGAAGCAACATCAAGTGTCAATGCATCAATAGATTCATGTCCAAAATAAGGATCCATTCATAAGTAAATAACACTTTAATGGTCAAATTCGTTGATGAAAATAATAAAATAATAAATGCATATGAAACACTACTAGAATCCATACTACGTAATTTATCATAGCGTATTTACAAAAAAGGCTTAGAAAATAATATGAAAACTAAGAAGTAAGGCAAGGAATTTATGACAATTATGAGGCCCCACATAACCCACAAACTAACCTTTTTTGCATGACCTCATGCAACCAAATGATTAATATGTAAGGTATTCAAGAAGTAAGCTTCATAAGCTTCCTCTCCTCTATGCATGAATCCATTTCTACATTAGATTTCTTCAAATGCCACATACTTACCTACTTCTGATAAGTCATAAGCATATTTATAAAAAGACTAAGGGCACCAAATCATGGGACATCTATACATGCATCCTATCCAATTAATACCTCTTTCCAATACCAAGTTTGCATAGTCCTCTACTCTGGTCATGGAAAACTAAAAATTGCGGTAGCTAAAGGGCTCTCTATTCTTAACTTCATTATGTGATGTCTACCATCTCACTTTAGCTCCATGAAGAGCCTCATCCCTGATATCTTCCAAATATTCCATCCCTAAATGCATGACGACATAATGAATCTGTGCAAGTGCAGAAGCAACACCAGGCTTTTGTATGAAGATACCATGACGAATTTGTCTGTGAAAGGGGTTATTAGGCTCCCCTCTGATCCAAAGATCAAGACCATGTTCTCTCCTATGGAAGGTGTGATAATATTTTTCCCATTTCACCTGGTGCCTAGAAAATGATATGAAATTGAATGTCTCCAATAAATGGGACAATATTTTCTTCCACGTGCTCTTCTAAAATAAATTATGCATATATAATTCACACAGAAGATATTGTGTATACTCATCCTGTTTGTGGAAAGTAGAAATGAAATCCAATACATTTTTAAACTCATATGGTTGTCTATATTGTATAACTTTAACTTTGAGCAACATATATCGCTCAAGTAAATACAAAGCATAATTCTGAGTTGGGGACCTGCATGCCAAGGCATCTGAATAAATGGAGCAAATTTCCTTTGTTTCCTCTACAACCTTATTAAGGTGATCCTTTAAATTTTGTATTTTCTTCTTAGATTCCCTCAATTGTGCATAGGTCTCATATTTTTTTGTTTTCAGTGCTCTGAATCATTGGAGAAACTCCTTATGTTCCCTCCAAGGAACCACTTCTCACTGACATCTTGGTATTGTCTCATGTTGTTTCTCCATAGTTTTGTGCAATACTTTAATGGTTTCTTCTACAATCAAGGGAGTATAGGGAGCCACATCCTCTGCTTATACTCCTTTATCATTAAAGGTAAATGGTGAATTAGCGTGAGTTCCTACTTCAACAAGGCTAGGAAGAGCATTAATCATCTGTACCTCAGAGTCAGTTTAAGTTCCTATTTCGGCAAGGCTAGGAGGAACATCAATCATTTGTAACTTAGATTTAGTTTGAGTTCCTACTACGGTAGAAACAAGAAAAAAGTATGTCTAGCTTCTTGCTTCATTAGAGACAGATATGAAATTAGTCTAGGCTTCCATTTCTTGAGTTTTCTTCTTTCTTCTAGGTCTCTTCTCATGACCTTTATGAAACTGCTTATTGCCATGCAGCCAATTTTTTAGTTGTGTACCTTCCTTCCCATAATTTTGTTTTCTTCAATTTATTAATATGCTCATGAAATTTTCCTTTATTCCTCATAGCTCTGGTACCTATGGTCTTCTTATCAAAATACCAACCAAGGTTGCTGGAATAAAAGGAGAAGAAACAACAACTATTATCTTGGGATTTTCAGCAATAATTTTCTGAGTAGGTTGGACTATCAATGGATGAATCAATGAGTTATCAACTTCCCTTGTCATCACGTCAGTTCCAAACTTCAGGAGTCCTCGTCGGAAAAAATATTCTGAGGTTCAACTAAAAATCTAGTGCCAGCATCTCGTCCTTCATCAATCAAATATTCAAAAGACTGTGGAGTCATTCCCTCCGGAGAGGAGGGATCCAGTGTAGTAGAAGAAGTCTTTGGAACACTCTTGAGAAGGAACAACTTTAGGTTCATTATCTAATTCCATAATAACATTATTTGAAGAACTAACAGGAGAGGTCACAGATGGTGAATTAGGTGAAGGCCCTTGTTACACAATATTTTGTCACACTTCCTGTCCCATATCCTGAAGCATCAAAATGAAGAAAGTTGTCAGTGTATTCACCATGAAACATATACAGAAGCATCCCTGAAGAGGAGAAGAAACTTCTCCCTGAGAGAGTTCTGAAGAAGTTTTCCTAAGAACCTAGTTTTTCAGGATCAATGCTTTTTGCACCACTGGTGACCCGTGCTAGTGTCTTATTGCATCATACTGACCTAGCACCGCCAGCGTGACTTTTTATAGGAAAACCCACGTTGAACCTCTTCTGGCAGTTTTTCCTAAAGTAAAGGAGAAGCTTCTCTTACTAGAAGCCTCGAGAATGACGAGTTGGTTACAGGTGAATAAGGATTAGAGAGAGATCTCCTATTCTTGGTGCTTGATACTAGTCTCATGGATCTTCCCCTTGTCTTTTGGAACCTATCCCTCCTTTTATGAATCCTTAACTCCCTCTCCTTCCCTATAAATGAAATCCCTTCTATCCACAATTGGTTGGTCATTTCTTGGTGGCATTCCTATGCTGAAACTATGCCTAAATGTTGCTCACTTTTCTAAGGAGAAGGAGTACTTGAAGTTCTTGGCTATGACTTGGAAACTGGTCCAAAGGAGGCTTCCAACATCAAGGCTTAAGTGGTTGTATGCTTCCCTAATTTTTTATTAATAAATAAATCATGTGTTTACTTTCCATAAGTGTGTAAAGCAATACTCATGTATTATGATATTCCTTGATCCGTCATATAGTTTATGTTAGAATTAATTATGATATGTATGCTTGTATTGTCTTTGTTTGATCTTTCTTATAGGTATTCATCCACAACGGCATAAGGAGGATTGAACCTGGAAACAAGAAGATCGAGGAAGACATCAACGACCATTTAGCATCAGACTGAGGTAGGTCATCTATCTTACTTTGTATTTTCTAATATAAACTAGGAAAGTTTACACATGTTTGTCTAGTTTGTTGTTATATCCTCTTATAGGAATAGAGAGATTTCTCCTGTCTGCAGAAGGGATTGTCTACACAACAAAATGGACACTTCAGATCCATGCTGCTTTCCCTTGACATAAAAAATAAAAATAAAATAAAAAATCCGAGCCCTCCTTACCACCTACACTATGGATGAAATCACTTAAAAACACCATCAAAATGCACAGGAAGGACAAATCTCTAACCTGCAGCAAACAGATTGTCGAACGGTGTCATGGATTGGTCACACTCCTCGCCTAAAGATCGGGGAAATTTGGGGTAAATGTTCTCTCCAAATTACCAAATGTCAAATGGTAAATTTATTTTTACTTTTTGAGTTTATATAAGTTTTTTGAAATATCTTTACCATTTAGGGCACATTTTTGCTTATATTTTAATATTTTTCTCGAAACAAGTAACTTGTGTTCACTTCTGCAATGACAGGTCATGGATAAATGGTGACAGTGATTGATTTTGACTGAACTAGTGAGTTTTATTTTATCACTTTTCAGACTCGTAAAAAATAAATGAAAAAGAAACCCATTAGAGTCATCTTTCAGCTCTTTTCTGACTCTCGAAATATGAAAATATTGTTGAGTACTTTTCATTTCAAACTCGTTAAAATAAATGAAATTATGTCTACTCCATATAAGTTTAACCATTTTCCAGACTAAGATAGACTATTGTACGAAAAAGGAATACCTTTGTCACACATGGCTAAGAGGTTCTCTTGAATATTGTTTTCTACCTTTTCAGATTTTAGAGACTATCTACGAAAAGGGACCTCTGGAGTTTACTTTTTGCCTCTTTTTAAAACTCTCTAAATGTGAAAAAGATGTCAAGTTACCCCTCTGTCGGACTTGTAAAACTTAAACGACGTAGGACTTGTCACCATAACGAGACGTAGTTACTCCTTCCTAGTGCTTGCTAAACTTACTAGGATGGATTCGTCCAAAGGATGAAATTATACGACATGCATATTCTATCCTCTTCAAGGTTGCGATAAAAAAGTAATGAGGTACTCACTAGTAATGGTGGGGAAAAATGAAAGTAACAGCAACATGTCACTCTTGAACATGACACTTATCTGTCACTTGTGTCGGGTCTAGGTTATCCTCACTTCATCACTTTCCTTCCTGGGTTTTGGGAATCCATTTTCCTCTCATCTGATTATATCCTCTTGTCATCATGACCTCTGATCCTATGTTGAGTCAAATGTTGCCAAACTCCGGAGTCGTGTCGCCAATATGTTCAAGAGAAGTCCCATCTACAATTTTAACCACTTGTACCCTATTTGACCTTTCTCCAACAATCTTGAATCACTCTTACCTACTCTGCTATATCTTTTTTTTTGTCGATGGTGTGGGAAACATTATGGCCCTCCTTCGACGGATCACTTCCTGTCAACTTTAGCTCATTATCCATGAAGATGATATAAAAACTCCCTTTTAGTACCTTGAAGTGTGCATGCCTCAATGGAATGTTATTTGCATTCTACAACAGGTTCACATCACTTGCCTTCAATCAAATTATTTTGTAGATGTTTGAATTCATCTTCATTGTTCACACTCATGGATTGCGTTGGTGTACCTTGAGAACCATTGTCATTATTGGTTGTTTCTCTCATACATGTTAACGGTTTCCATATGTTAGCACTACGTAATGCCTCCAGGCTGAGGAGAGGAACCCAAAGGTAACCAAAAACCACTTTTAGGCCAAAATATAACCCTTCTGGTCTTGGAGAGGGATCTCTCACTAAAATACACAAAGATTTGATATTAGGTTGGTTATTAAGAGCAATAGGAAAATGAATTTGTTTGAAGGTTGAAGGGGAATTGAAGGGAAAAATCCATTGGGAAATGAAGTCAATATATATTTCATGAAGGATTTTTTAAATGAGTCCTGAAGTTACGTATACAGAGGCAAGATATCAAGCTTCTGACTAGGATATCAATTTTAAAGAGGGTAAAAGAAGAACTGAGAATTTGTCTAAACAGAGCATACAAAGATGATTTATGTCTAGAAAAAGAGGAACAACATTGGTTGCTTGAATATTATTAAATAGATATTAAACATAAAAATTATAAATCATTTACTCTTATTCAAGAAAATAAGAAATTAACGGGATGGAAAACTGATAGAAATGCTTAATACAAGAAACACTAACCGTGAAGAAGCCTACACATGAATCTCTGAAACTGAAAAAATCAGACCGGTTGGTAGTGAGAGGGTGGATGGGAGAGTGTGTGATGTGCTCCCACCAGGGTTAGGCAACTTATTATATTACTTCAAAATTATTTACAAGGTCCATGCCCAAAACTCTGTTACCATCCAACCATTTTTACTTCCAAAATTTGGCATTAAATAGCCATACAATATTTCAAACATTATGTCTAGATGCAATGCATCGTTGATCCATGAGGTGGATGGAATTGATCACAAAAAGAGGAAAGCTTTTGTTGTTTAATTATTTTTCCTCAACCGATAAAACAAAAAACATAAAAGTGCTTCATGAATTTATCTAAATACAAAAAAAACTAAATCTTTGTAAAAGAAAGCCTATCTTCGAAACATATATTCATGGAAGAAAAACAACAAAAGATGAACCGCTAGCAACTGACTATGCAGTGACTGCATAGCAGTTGGGCAACGATGGTGTTGGCACATTTTCCTTCCAATAATGGCACGATGCTAGTTATTGGTGGTCTCAACTAGCTCCAACCTGTATAACATATTCATCCTGTCAACTTTTGACAGTTGTCTTCTTCTCAATGCTTGTGCAAATTTGTAGGCAGGGGTTGCGCAATAGTTGCGTAGCAACTACGTAGCAAACTTTCAAGGTTGCCTCTTTTATGCTATCAAGCTTTAACAAAATAACACCATAGTACTACAGACCGCTCCAAATATTAGAACCATTTCAACATACTGATCAAAATTCCCATTGCAACTTGAAAACAAAAAGGTACCCCTGTTGTGCAACTTAAGCACCCATGGTCATGGATAAAATTGAAAAAAAAAAAACAAGAAATTGTTACTGTTGGAAATACTGAGAGGGGGGGTGAATTAATATTCCTTATCAATTAACACTTTTAAATATTTTTAGAGCATTAGTTAATCTTCAATTATTATTAATGTTTATGAAGTAATAACAATAATAAAATAACACAGTTAGCACAAGAATTTTAGGTGGAAAACCCCCTCTGGGTCAAAAACCACTGAACGCTTTTCTGATAAATTATTTAATCTTCAACCTCAACTGAAAGGAAAGCAACAACTTCCTATAATTCTAGAAAAAAATTCTTCTCCAACTCCCACTGGAAAGACGCTCCAATGCCCTGGTTTCTTCAGTAATCAACTAAATGGATGCCCTAACACCCTAGCGAGCCACAACTCGCCCTAGCACCACCCTACCACCCTGAAGTGTTCACAGGCCCCAACTTGTAGGCGACTTCATACACTTGCCTAGCACCTCCCTGCCACCCTATAATGATTGAAATAAGACAAGACTGTGGATTCCCAAACCAGGGACAACAATCCACGATACAATAAGATGTACAATGATTTTCATGTACTTGACCAAATACCCAATCACTCTATGACCTGCAACCCAACCATGACATCATCCCAACAGTGACTCCTATACCTCCCAACACTGCCTCTTCGACTCTAGGCAAAATGACTCTTTCACAAATGACTCTTTTATAATATTTACAATGATGACTCTTTTACAAATGACTCTTTTACAACTTTACAATGATGACTCTTTTACAAATGACTCTTTTACAATGATGACTCTTTTATAAATGACTATTTTACAACTTTACAATGATGACCCTTGGCCTTCACAATACTTCACGATATGTGGATGTCTATCATATCTTCAAGGATGTCCCGCTGCAATGCTTCCTTTGATTTGATACTTCTACTCTTGAATTCTTGCTTGATGTTGTACTTGAATCTTTTTCTACCAGCATGCAAAATTTATCCGACAAAACCAAACCCAACACACAAAAAAACACCCTTCAACTTACCTCTGCCTGCAAAACACATGTAAGTGCATAACAATGAATAAATACAAGTTAAAATTACAATATGTACTTGACGTGTGATTGTCACTTTTGTTGTTGATTTGTTGCAGCAATAGACAAAGAAACCCACTCTTGATATAGGCCTGGACTCTATGCAAGACTATATCCAAAACTAACCTAAAGATATATACAATAAAAATTGATGACAAACCCTAGACTTGTGATGGAACAAGTTCTAAGTACAACAACACATACCTTTCTATCAACTATGACAAGACAAGTAACATGAACTTACAACATCATATAGATTTAGCAGACTTGGTGTAGCATCAAGAATATGTAGCATCAAATGTGTAGTATCAAGAATAGGACATCCGAAATGTGGTATCAAAACTAACTGTGACATATAGAGACATAGAGATATAACTGAGACCCTGTATATACTTACGTTGTCCTGCAAAAACATATGTCAGAGATGATACTCAAAATTCAAATGTAAACACTAATCATACATACCTTGTGGTAGGAGACTTACCCTTTGACTGTTGATGTGTGGTCATTACTGCAGTGATCCTTGAATGCATGCTTTTTCTTGCCTTCTAGGAGCTCGATATTGAATATGTTGTATCTATGTAATTTCGGATCTCCAAGGTCTGAAATTTCATCCTGTTGTAGCCCTCTGAGTCCTGTTTCCAACCCCACAGGTCTGATCAAGATTGGATTCTTCAAGAAAGGGTTATGCCCAATCTCCCACGACGACCTGATTATAAACTGGTTCAATAGAACGAACTTGTACGAAGTGCCACGTGTCATTGTTGCAACCTTAGGCCCTAAAAATGATACCCAACAAAATAAAGTCCGTCCTATTTATGTAACTATTTACGAAATTTGAATCCAATTCTCAGAGATAAAGTTATGATGATTTTCCCAACATCACATGTTTGACATGGGATTTGGGAGCCTGCAAAAACCCTAACTTCCTCAAATCATATCTCCAAAAATATAGTGAACCAAAGTCTGAAATTCAGTCATGAGGTTCATAGAGATTTCAGCTCAAATTTATTGTAATTTTAGCTTCTAAAGATTCGCAAAAAAAATGTTATAGAAAAATTCCACGATGACCTGTTTTGAAGTCAGAAAATCCCTACTAGAGGAGGATATGAGAGTCACTATTTATATGAATGTCTTGAGTTGAGAAGGTCCTAAACAAGTGAACATTGGAGGGATTTTAGGAGAAAAAAAAACATTATTAATTATTGACTATTCAATGGTCACAACCAATTATGAGTACCATGCCACAACCCCAAAGGGTTTTAGCCCACTAATTGGGGTTACTAACTTCAAATATGAATATTTCTCAAACTGTGAAGAATTACGTGGCGTGCCATATATCAATGGAAACATATCGGCAATTAGAATCCATATATAATAAAATTGACACTGAATAGATTAATTTTTCAAGTCAAAATTCCCATGCAATATCGTGGTAGCCCTTGGTGTTGCTTAGGTTGACATCAATGACAACCACAGATCAACAATATCCCCCTTTGGAAAATATGGCAACACAAGTACTCCCCCTACGATCATGACACCTCTTCCTACTGCCTTCTCTCCCCCTTTCTCATCAATGGAAAAGGGTAACGCCCCCTGACAAACTGTCATCCTGCGGACCTCTACACACCTCCACTCCCCCTTTCTAATTAGTTAGATAAGAGAAAGATTCTAATGAGAACTTGGGATAATCCCAAGCTTTTGGTGAAGATACTCAAATGCTTCACGAGGTAATGTTTTGGTAAAGATGTCAGCAATTTGTTCCTTTGTTCCAAAATATTCAAGCTTGATATTCTTTTCGATGACCTGTTCTCTAAAAAAATGATATTTGATCAGAATGTGCTTTGTTTTGGAATGCATCATATGATTTTTTGGAGATACTGATGGCACTGGTGTTATCGCAGAAGATGGTAATATGCTCATCAAACTTAACTTGAAGATATTGCAAGGTTTTCTTCATTCGAAGAACTTGAGTACAACAAGTTGTTGCTATGATGTATTTTGCTTATGTTGTAGATAACAAGATTGAAGATTGCTTTTTACTTAACCATGAGACAAGGAAACCACCTAGGTAGAACGTTGCTCCACTGGTACTCTTACGATCATCAACACTTCCTGCCCAATCTACATTTGTATAAGATTGGATGACCAGGTCATTTCCTTTAGGATACTAGAGACAATATTCTGTTGTGCCCTTAAGATATCAAATAATTCTTTTAACGACAATGATATGAGATTCTTTTGGTGCTACTTGGAATCATGCTACTTATCCAGCTACCTGCATCACATCTAGCCAGGAGGCTGTCACATTAAGGAGAATACCTATCATGGATCTATACAACCTTTGTTCCAAATCCTTTGATGAGTCTTCTAAGCTTAACTTTCAACCTATTACCATGGGGGTAAGGAGAGGCTTGCAATCTTCCATCTAGAATTTCTTGAGCATTTCTTTGATGTACTTGGTTTGATATATGAATATTCCTTTATCCTACTAAGAAATATGAAGCCCTAAAAAGTACGTCAGTTTTCAGAGCATAGACATTTCAAATTCACTTTTCATTTTTGTGGCAAAGCCTTTACTTAATCTTCTATCATTGCTTCCAAAGATTATATCATCCACATATACTTTGATAATTGTTAGGTTATCTCAATCCACTTTCACAAAAAAAAATTTGTCAACCCTTCCTTTCTTGAATCCCTATTGACGTAGATATTCTTCAAGACAAGCATACCAAGCCCTAGGAGCTTGCTTGAGACCATATAGATCCTTCTTTAATCTGCAGACGTTGTCCTCTTTGTCAGAGAGCATAAAACCTTCGAGTTGTTCAATGTAAACTTCTTACTACAATTCACCATTTAGGAAAGATGACTTAACATCCATTTGGTAGACCTTGATTTTTCTCAAGAAAGCATAAGCGAGAAACATCCTGATAGCTTCCATTCTAGCAACAGGATCAAATGTTTCATCAAAATCGATTCCTTCAACATGTGCATATCCTTTGTAGACTAATATTGCCTTGTTCCTGGTAACATGTTTGTCCTCAATCAATTTGTTTCTTAAGACCCATTTAGTTCCAATAACATTTTTATCCTTTGGTCATGGAACCAATACCCAATTGTAGTTCTTCTCAATTTGATCAAATTCTTCATTCATAGCGGCTAACCAGTGTTCATTTTGACTAGCTTCCTCAAAAAATTTAGGATCAAAAGCACTAATAGAGTAAGATAGGCTTGATGTGATGAACGAAGTTGTCAACTTATTTTGGTTCTATCTCATTCATTTATGTTGCCGATTATTGCATTTGACAGATGATTCTTTTGACATCATTCTTTCAAAACTTTTGGAGAAGTTTCTTGTACATCCTGTTGATAATTTCTTATTTCCTCTTAGTTGACTGTTGTTTCCTTATTTGATTGGACTTGCTTTGAGCTTCTTCTTCATCCTTCACAGATTCTACCTCAAGCCCCTCATATTTTCTTGGAGAGATGATCTCATTGTTATCCTTTAGAACACCATTTTCATCGAAAGTAACATTTATGCTTTCAACTATTTTTTTTCGCCTCATATTGTAGCATCTATAAGCCTTTATTTTGCACAAATAACCAACGAAAATACCTTCGTCAACACGAGAATTGAATTTGCCCAATTTTTTGTATTCTCTTTTGATGTAACATTTACTTCCAAATATTTTGAAGTATTTGATGTTAGTCGATCTTCCTTTCCATAGTTCGTACGGAGTCATGTTACAGTTGTTCCTTAACAAACCTTTGTTTAAGATGAATACGGCAGTGTCAATTGCTTGAACCCAAAATTCATCATCTAAGTTTGATTCCTTTAACATTGTTCTAGCCATTTCCTATATGGTTTTGTTTTTCCTTTCAGCAACTCCACTCTGTTGTGGTGTTCTGTCTGTTGAGACTAACCTTTTTATTCAATTTTCATCATAGTATTGCTGAAATTATTTGGATGTGAATTCTCCGCCATTATTGGATCTTAGACATTTAATCTTCAAATCAATTTCATTTTAGACCAATTCCTTGTAGATTTTGAAACTATCGAATGCCTCGGAATTTTTCTTAAGGAAACTAACGGATTTCATTCTGGTTTAATCATATATCATTAGGATAAAGTATAATTCGTCATTTAAGCCTTTTTTTCTCATAGAACCACATAGAGCATTATGTATTAATTCCAATGGATGTTACACAAAGTGTTCCTTTATCTTGAATTCGAATTTTGTCTGTTTTCCGTGCCGACAAGATTCACATGTTGTATTGGAAGGTTTCGAAATTTTTGAGATTTCTCTAACTGCTTCCTTTTTGTTGATCTTGACCAAATTGTCAAAATTTATATGTCCCATTCGTTTATGCCATAACCAACTCTCATCTTCTTTTTCCAAGAAATACCCTTTAGGTGTCTCATCCAAAATGTATATGTCATTTGGATCTCTGCTTGTTGTAGCCACAATTTTACCAAAATTGCCTTTCCTGATTTCACATTTCTTTGAGTTGAATAGCATCATGTGCCCTTGATCACACATTATTCCAACACTGAGAAAATTGCGATTCATACTTTCAACCAGCAGTACATCCTTTGGTAAGGCATCCTTGCTTCCAAGAGTGATTGTACATGTTCCTATGACGTTTGAAGCCCCGTCATTTCCAAAAGACAACGTTCCATCCTTCTTTTCTTTCAAGGATATGAATTTACTTTTATCTCCAATCATATGCGTTGAGCAACCACTATCAACATACCACATGTTTTTGTTGCTTTGAGCCTTGAGAGTGAGAGCACACCTTTTAGTCTTCTTTTTCCATATTTGTTCATTTCAATTTTGTGTGAACTCCTTTGGAGAGCTTCCAAGTCTGCAATCTTTAGTCAGGTGTCCAAAATTGTTACATTTGTAACATTCAACATCATCTCTCAGATAATCAAATCTGTTGATATCTTGTTGATTTATGGAATATCCATTTCTGAAATATCTCCTGGAATAATTTTCATACATGCGACATTCTACAGCTCTATGTCTAAACCTTCCACGTGAATAACAATGACCATAAAAGAACGGTTGATACCTTGGAGGAAATCTTCTTTGAGGAACTATCTTCCAAGGTTCTTCCTGCAAGTCTTGATCTCTTGATCTAGCTGGGGGATCTACCCTTTTTGCATATCCATCTTCTTTGGTTTTCATGGAAGAACTTGACTCCTTTTCAAATTTTTCTTCGTAACCAAGACCAGTCTTGTCACTATATGATCGATGGTTGCTGATGAGTTTGTCCAAAGCCTTTGAAATTTTGGTGTAGTCTTAAAGAATTTTTCCACTTTTTACTTCCTTTCGCAGAGAAACTATTTCAGCTTCCAGTGCTTCTCTCTCCTTGTTTCTTTCCTTTACTTCATTCTTGAGTGATTCTTCAATTCATTTGTATTCGTCAACCTTGATTTTGAGATTGAGGACAAGTTCCCTTTATGTCTTCAATTCATCTTCAAGAGTGTTAACATGCTTCTTTTCAGGCTTGAGCTCTTTGATAACCCTGATTACTTCGTTTTGAAATTTGACTTTAGTCATTTCTTCTTCTTTGTCTCCTTCTTCATCAGGTGCCTCTTGTTTATTGTGCTTGCTCATAAATAATACTCTTTTGTTTAATTCTTCTTCATTATCACTATCTTCTTTGGATGAGGAACTATCTTCTTTGGATGAGGAACTATCTTCTTTGGAGAAGAAACTTTTCTTAAACCATTTCTTCTTACCTTGCTTGTTGAACTTCTTAGGACTTTTCTTCCCTTTCATAACACCCTCATTTTTTTGACATTTGGCTACAAAATTCCCAACCTCACCACAATAAAAACATATTAATGGAAGTTTACCTTTCAATTATCCCATACCTGTTCTCATTTCTGCATGAAGTAAGAAAATTTTTTATCTAAGAATTCTTCTTCATATTATACCTCTTCCTCATCCTTACAGTTACAAGTTTCTTCTTTCGGAGTCTGCTTGTCCTTACTCTTCTTCTTGGATGCGGACAATTTTGTTGCTAAGTGAGATGTTCCATCCTCTTCTCCAATCCCCATTTCATATGTTGTAGGAATTCCATGCAATTAATCTATGTTGGGCTTGGTCAGATTTGATCTATCTTCCAAAATAGACACCTTAGGGTTGAATCTTGCAGGCAAGGTTCTGAGGATCTTTCAGACAGCAATTTTTGTTTCAACAAGTTCTCCCAAACCTTCCAATGTATTGTTGTTTCATCAACACATTGAAACTATGCAGAAATATCTTCATCTTCCCTCATTTTGAGTTGCTCAAATTTTGCTCTGAAAATTTGAAGCTTTGCTTCTTTCACCTTTGAGTCACCTGCATATATATTTTCAAGCTTGCCCCATACCTCGTTAGAAATTTTTCAACTCAATACCTTAAGATAAATAGATTCGATAAGCCCACTGATAATAATATCTTTATCCTTTGCATCATATACCATATTTTTCTTACCTTGTTCATCCTGGGTCGGTGTGAAGCCTTTTTCAACGATTTCCCATACTTTGTATCCTTACGCCAGCAAATGAACCTGCATTCTTCCACTCCAAAGTGCATAGTTATTTCCATTGAAAAAAGGAACTCTATTCTTAGTATACTCCATTATCTCCTTCCAGTTGTTAGACTGTTATTGAAGGAATCAAGCTTTGATAACAATTGTTGGAAACACTGGGGGGGTGAATCAATATTCCTTAGAAATTAACACTTTTAAATCTTTTCAGAGCATTAATGATCATAAATTATTATTAATGTTTATACAATAATAACAATAAATAAAATAACACAGTAGGAATAAGAATTTTAGGTGGAAAACCCCCTCCAGGTCAGAAATCATTGAACGCTTTTCTAATAAATTATTTAATCTCCCGCCCCAACTAAAATGAAAGCAACAACTTCCTAGAATTCTAGAAAAACATTATTCTCCAACTCCCACTGGAAGGATGCCCCAATGCCCTGATTTCTTCAGTAATCAACTAAATGGATGCCCCAACACCCTAGTGAACCACAACTCTCCCTACCACCCTGAAGTGTTCATAGGCCCCAATCTGTAGACAACCTCATACACCTGCCTAGCACCTCCCTGCCACCCTATAATGACTCAAATAAGACAAGGTTGTGGATTCCCAAACCAGGTACAACAATCCACGATGCAATAAGATGTACAATGATTTTGTGCACTTGACCAAATACCCAATCACTCTATGAGCTGCAACCCAACCATGACATCATCCCAACAGTGACTCCTATACCTCCCAACACTGCCTCTTCGACTCTAGGAAGAATGAATCTTTCACAAATGAATCTTTTACAATCTTTACAATGATAACTCTGTTACAAATGACTCTTTTACAATTATGACTCTTTTATGAATGACTCGTTTACAACTTTAGAATGATGACTCTTGGCCTTAACAATACTTCACGATATTTGGATGACTACCATATCTTCAAGGTTGTCACACTGCAATGCTTCCTTTGATTTCATACTTCTACTCTCGAATTCTTGCTTGATGTTGTACTTGAATCTTCTTCTACCTGCATGCAAAATTTGCCCAACGAAACTAATCCCTACACAAGACAAAACACCCTTCAACTTAACTATGCCTGCAAAACACATGTAAGTGCATAATAATGAATAAACCCAAATTAAAATCACAATGCGTACCTGAAGTGTGCTTGTCACTTTTTTTGTTGACTTGTTGCAGCAGTAGACAAAGACTCCCACTCTTGATATAGGGCTGGACTCTATGCAAGACTATATCCAAAACTAACCTAAAGATATATACAATAAAAACTTATGACAGACCCTAAACTTGTGATGGACCAAGTTTTAAGTAAAACAACAAAGACCATTGTATCAAATATGACTAGACAAATAGCATGAACTTACAACATCATATAGATTTAGCAGACTTGGTGTAGCATCAAGAACATGTAGCATCAAATGTGTAGTATCAAGAATAGGACATCCAAAATTTGGTATCAAAACTAATTGTGACATATAGAGACATAGAGATATAACTGACACCTTGTATATACTTATGTTGTCCTGCAAAAACATATTTCAGAGATGATAATCAAAATTAAAATGTAATCACTAATCATACATACCTTGTTGTAGGAGACTTACCTTGACTGTTGATGTGTGGTCCTTACTGCAGTGATCCTTGAATGCATGTTTTTTCTTGCCTTGTAGGAGCTCGATATTGAATATGTTGTATCTATGTAATTTCGAATTTCCATGGTCGTAAATTTCGTCCTTTGGTAGCTCTCTAAGTCCTATTTCCATCCCCACAGGTCTGATCAAGATTGGATTCTTCAAGAAAGAGTTATGCCCAGTCTCCCACGATGGCCTGATTATAGACTGGTTCTGTAGAGAAAACTTGTAAGAAGTGCCACATGTCACTGTTGCAACCTTCGGCCCTGAAAATTATACCCAATAAGATAAATTTTGTCCTCTTTATTTACCTATTTACTCAATTTGAATCCAATGCTCAAAGATAATGTTATGATAATTTTCCCAACATCATCTATTTGACATGGAATTCAGGAGCCTGCAAAAATATTAACTTCCTCATATCAAATCTCCGAAAATATAGTGAACCAAGATCTAAAATTCGGTAAACAGGTTCATCGAGAGTTCAGATCAAATGGGTTCTAATTTCAGCTTCTGAAGCTTTGCATAAAAAACTTTATAATGAAAATTTCACGATGACCTTTTTGAAGCCACAAAATCCCTACTAGAGGAGGTTATGAGGGTTAATATTTATATGAATGTCTTTAGTTGGGAGGGACCCCAAAAAGTGAACATTGGAGAGATTTTAAGAGAATAAAATTATTATTAATTATTTAATATTCAACTACCACAACCAATTATGAGTGCCATGCCACAACCCCATAGGGTTTTAGCCCACTAACTGGGGTTACTAACTTCAAACTTGAATATCTCTCAAACCGTGAAGAATTACATGGTGCCATATATCAAAGGAAGCATCTCGATGAGTAGAATCCATCTAGAAGATCCTTGACTCAGAATAGAGTAAGTTGTAGTCAAAATGCCCATGGAAGATCAGGGTAGCCCCTAGTGTTGCTTGGGTTGACATCAATGACAACCACTGATCAACAATCTCCTCCTTTGGCATTGATGGAAACATAAGTACTCCCCCTGCGATCATGACACCTCTTCCTACTGCCTTCTCTCCCCCTTTGTCATTAATGGAAAAGGGTAACTCCCTTGACAAATTGTCATCCTGTGGACATGTACACACCTCCACTCCCTCTTTCTACTTAGTTAGATAAGAGAAAGATTCTAATGAGAACTTGGCAGAATCCAAAGCTTTTGGTGAATATACTCAAATTCTTCACAAGGTAATGGTTTGGTAAATATGTCAGCAATTTGTTCCTTTGTGCCAACATATTCAAGCTTGATATTCTTTTCGGTGACCTGCTCTCTAACGAAATGATATTTGATCGAAATGTGCTTTGTTTTGGAATGCATCACAGGATTTTTGGAGATACTGATTGTACTAGTGTTATCGCAGAAGATGGGAATAGGCTCATCAAACTTAACTTGAATATTTTTCAAGTTTTGCTTCATCTATATAACTTGAGTACAACAAGTTGTTGCCATGATGTATTCTACTTCCATTGTGGATAACGAGGTTGAAGACTGCTTTTCACTTAACCATGAGACAAGGCAACCACCTAGGTAGAACACTAATCCACTGGTACTCTTACGATCATCAAAACTTACTGCCCAATCTGCATTTGTATAAGATTGGATGACCAAATCATTCATTTGGGATACCAGAGACCATATTCCTTTGTGCCCTTAATATATCGAAGAATTCTTTTGATGAAAATGATATGAGATTATTTTGGTGCTGCATGGAATTGTGTTACTTATCTAATTGCCTGCATCACATCTGGTCGGGAGGTTGTCACATATAGGAGACTACTAATCATTGGTATATACAACCTTTGGTCCTCATCCTTTCATGATCTTCTAAGCTTAACTTGCAACCTGTTACCATGGGGGTAAGGACTGGCTTGCAATCTTCCATCTAGAATTTCTTGAGAATTTATTTGATGTACTTGGTTTGATATCTGAATATTCCTTTATCCTGCTGAGAAATCTAAAGCCCTAAAAAGTATATCAGTTCACCAAGCATAGAAATTTCAAACTCACTTTGAATCTTTGTGGCAAAGTCTTTACTTAACCTATCATCACCGCTTCCAAATATTATATCATCCACATATACTTCGATAATTGTTAGGTTATCTCAATCCACTTTCACATAAAGATTGTTGTCAGCACTTCCTTTCTTGAATCTCTGTTGATGTAGATATCCGTCAAGATGAGTATACCAAGCCATAGGATCTTTCTTGAGACCGTATAGAGCCTTCTTTAATCTGTAGACGTAGCCTTATTTGTCAAAGAGCAAAAAACCTCCGGATTGTTCAATGTAAACTTCTTCCTCCAATTCACCATTTAGAAAAGCTGACTTAACATCCATTTGGTAGATCGCCTTGATTTTTCACAAGCAAGCATAAGTGAGAAACATCCTGATAGCTTCCATTCTGGAAAAGGGAGAAAAGTTTCGTCGAAATTGATTCCTTCAACCTGTGCATATCCTTTGCAGACTAATGTTGCCTTGTAACTTGTAACATGTCCATCCTCATTTAATTTGTTTCTGAAGACCCATTTAGTTCCAAAGGATAAAAAATTTATCCTTTGGTCATGGAACCAATTCCCAAATGTCATTCTTCTCAATTTGATCTAGTTCTTCATTCATAGCTACTACCCAGTGTTTATTTTGACTGGCTTCCTCAAAATTGCTAAGCTCACAAGTCACTAATAGAGCAAGATGGGCTTGTTGTGATGAACAAATTTTTCGACATCTTCTGGTTCTAACTCTTTCATTTATGTCTCTGGTGATTGTATTTGATGAATAATTCTTTTGACACCATTCTTTTAAAACTATTGGACAAGTTTCTTGTACATCCTGTTGATCATTTCTTATTTCCTCTTGGTTGGCTATTGTTTCGTTATTTGATTGGTCTTTTTCTGGAGCTTCTTATTCATCCTTCACGGATTGTACCTCAAGCCCCTCATATTTTCTTGGAGAGATGATCTCATTGGTATCCTTTAGAACACCATTTTAGTCGAAAGTAATTTATGCTTTCAACTATTTGTTTTCACCTCAGATTGTAGCATCTATAAGCCTTTCTTTTGCGCAAATAACCAACGAATATACCTTCGTAAACACGGGAATCGAATTTCACAATTTTTGGTCTTCTCTTTTGATGTAACATTTACTTCCAAATATTTTGAAGTATTTGACGTTAGTCGATCTTCCTTTACATAGTTCGTATAGAGTCATGTTACAGTTGTTCCTGAGCAGGCCTCTGTTTAAGATGAATATGGCAGTATCAATTGCTTGAACCCAAAATTTATCGTCTAAGTTTGAGTCCTTTAACATTGTTCTATCCATTTCTTGTACGGTTTTGTTTTTCCTTTTAGAAACTCCATTCTGCTGTGGTGTTTTTGCTGTTGAGAATTGCCTTTTTATTCCATTTTCTTCGCAATATTGTTGAAATGCTTTGGATGTGAATTCTTCACCATTATTTGATCTCAGACATTTGATCTTCAAATCAGTTTCATTTTAGACCAATTCCTTGTAGATTTTGAAACACTTGAATGCCTCATATGTTTTCTTCTGGAAACCGACAGCTGTCATTCTAGTGTAATCATATATCATTACAATAAAGTATAATTCGCCATCTAAGCCTTTTATTCTCATAGGACCACATAGATCAGTATGTATTAATTCCAATGGACATGACGCAAAGTGTTCCTTTGTCTTGAATTCGAATTTTGTCTGTTTTCCGTGCCGACAAGATTCACATGTTGTATTGGAAGGTTTCGAAATTTTCCACATTTCTCTAGTTGCTTCGTTTTTGCTGATCTTGACCAAATTGTGGAAGTTTATATGTCCCCAATACAAGAAAAAAGGACATTGGTGAGGGGCGAAAAATGTCACCATAAGCTCATTGGTGATGGTCAAAAGTGCATTCATCACCAAAAACTAAACGTCACCAAAGGTGGCATCACCAAAAGTATAGGTGTTGTAGTGACATATAAAGTCCGTCACCAATAATGATTTATAATGACAGATACTAACTGTCACCATTTCATATGAGCAATGGTGATGGACCATAGCCTCCTTCACCAAAAATTGAACGTCACCAAAGGTGGTGTCGCCAAAAGTATAGGTGTTGTAGTGAAATTCAAATTTTGTCACCAATAATGATTTATAATGACGAATAGCGACCATCACCATTGCATATGAGCAATGGTGACGGGCCATAGCCTCGGTGAACAAAAACTGAACGTCACCAAAGGTGGCGTCGCCAAAAGTATAGGTGTTATGGTGACATCCAAGGTCCATCACAAATATTGATTATAATGACGAATAGTGACCAGCACCATTTCATATGAACAATAATGATTTATTGTGATGGATCTTTAATGGTTGTCACTATTGGTGCATATATATGGTGACGTTCATTGACCGTCGCCAAAAGCCACATTACTAGAAGTATAGGTGTTGTGGTGACATTCAAGGTCCGTCACGAATAATGACTATAATGACAGACAACAACCGTCACCATTTCATATCAACAACAATGATTTATGGTTATGGACCTTTGAGGGTCATCACTATTGATACGTATATATGGTGGCATTTGTTTATCATCACCATTTCATATTTTTGGTGAGCCTCGCCGAAAAATGTCACCAAAGCTCATTGGTGATGGTCAAAAGAGCCTTCGTCACCAAAAATTGATCATTTCCATTCCATATGGATGTCAAGGCACGATAGAATCAAACCACCAACCTCCTGCTTGTAAAGCAGGTGCTCTTCCATTGAGCTAGCACCCTTTAAAGAATTATATTTTTAAAACTTAGACCTTAAAACTTCGTAAATTGTAAATTCTACAACTTTCAATAAATTAAAGTCTCGGCAATATTTTACTAAAAAATCAAAGCAACATCGAAGTTGTAGGTCCCTACCTAATGGTTATTGAAGTTATGAAAATTGGGCGGAGGGAAAAATAGTTATGTATAAGAGAATCAATATGTTTAATTGAATACTCAATTCGAAGTGAAACTTTGAAGACTTTTATAACCTATAAATGACCTATAACTATCAAATGTGTTATGGCCTAAATCTAACTCAGGCTGAGAAAGGCAGGATCTAGGGTAACATCAAACCACGCTTAACCTGGTAGCTAGCCCTACCAGGTCGGTAGAGGGCTCTCTCCTTGTCAATCTCAGGAAAATATAGCAAATGAGGCTTGAGATGACTGATTTAAAGACTAATTTTAGGCTAGGTATATGCTCAGAGGAGTTTGATTGAATTTAATGATGGTTTTGTTGGCTCAAATGTGAAACGCAGTTTTGGGTCCGACGAATGGACTCAGTCTTGCAAAGTTTTCTGTGGGGCGAGGTAGGAAAATGGTTTTGTACTTTGGATTAAGTGAAATGGAGAGTCTTAA
Organism: Pinus tabuliformis; assembly: GCA_031772625.1. NCBI lineage: Eukaryota > Viridiplantae > Streptophyta > Pinopsida > Pinales > Pinaceae > Pinus > Pinus tabuliformis. The sequence continues at coordinate 191,464,316 of CM062807.1, read as the reverse complement.
GACTGGTGATGAGTTGGAGAGGGCATGAGAGTCTCAGGAATCCTCTTCAAACAGTTGAAAACATGAAAAACTAAACAAACCCTAAGTAGATCACTGCAACATCAATGATTTATACCTTTATACTTGATTCATTTAGTCCAGCTGAAAAGAGAGAGATAATGGCATACATAAACACATGTAAACTTGAATCACAGAAGGAAAATACAATACCAAATCAACTTGCCACAAGAATACCACAAAATGCTGCAAACCCTGGTCTATTCCTTTGCCAAACTGCAGAGATGAATGTACAATAATGCTCAAAGCATTCACAAGAGTCAAACCTTTTCAAATGACTGAAAAAGCACTAGATATAGGCAATAAAAAATTCATTCTAGGCTTTAGGGGTCGAATTCATGAGTTTAGGAGCTGTTTCAACAAGATCTAAACTAAGAACTGAAAAGTAGGCAGTGGAACAGCTTGCCTCTAAAACCTAGGAAACTTATTCATTCAATTCAAAACCACCTATACATGATGTATCTACCTCCATGAGTGAATCTCCATCATTTTTATATCAAATTCCATCAATTTACATCATGAGTTTGACCATGAGAGAGAAAAAGTCAAACTGAGAAAAAACTAGGCGAAAAACAGAGTTTTTTGGGCAAAAATGCAATTTTCCATCCTGTACGCCACGCTACTTAGGTGCACTGTGCCCTTGCAATTTCCTTTGTATTTTCTGTGCTCTGTGCGCCTCACCGACCTGGTGCGCGCGCCAAGAGGCTTTGCACAGTTTAGCTGCAATTTTTCTCCCTCGGCCTCAAATCGCGATTTGCTCTTGTTTCTTTCACTTCTTTAGGCACAAATGAATTCTTCAACATGAAAAACACTTTATATACCCATGACTTTAATTTTTCACTTAAAAATAACCCACTTTCTAATGTTTGTTTTTCACTTTGTCTTTTAAAACTCTGTTTTGGCAGTTTGACTTGCTTTTTGACTTTTGATGGACTAATGCTTTGAATTTCTGACTCTTTTGCAGGAGCTGGAGTGCAGGAGCTTGGCAAGGTGACCAGGGCTGCATTTATGGACTTATTACATATAGGAAGAATAAAATTACATGAAATTTTATACATAAAACATAAAAACTCTATTTTTCCTCAAAACAGGGTTTTGAGGAAAAATCAATCACTAAGCATGTGATTATTGAAATTTTTTATGTTGAGACTTTATTTGACCTCCTCATGTGTTTGCTGACCATTATTGAGATTTTACAACACTATGAGGACTAACCCTAGACCTAATGAGACCTGAAACCCTAAAAAATGACATTTGCAAATGCAATGGCAGAAAATAACTGTGAATGACCTGAACTTGTGAAAATAGGCCAGCAAGTAAAGACCATGAGGGAAAATTTATAATATACCACTGCCATCATATTATCCATGACCTAATGGAATGCATCTGAGTGGATGAGACACCTAAGAATGCATGCAACAAGAGAATTTTGATCACTGATGGAGGGATGAAGATACCGACGCTAACAAAATGCACCAAATATTCCAAAGGAAATGTCATAAGTGGATACAATATGGAAGAAGAAGAGGTAGGGACTTGGAACTCTTGTACATATTGGCATGCCTTAGCACTTGGCACATCTTAGATTGTTTGACATGTCTTCGTACTATCTAGCACATCTTAGCATGCCCTAGCATTCCCTAACACACCTTGGCAGTCATGACCTCACAACTAGCATTGTATTTTTCCATGACTTGGGAACCTTACATTCACTAGAACACATTGGAACTCCCTAGTTGTCATGCCCTATGTTATCCTCCATAATGTCTCAGGCTGATGTGGAGATCGACGGAGGTAACCACAGAACAAGATTTTAGTTTGGTAGCTAGCCCTACAAAACCAGAGAGGGCTCTCTCTATGAAATCACAGCCAAGAGATGACTGGAATGTAAAGGATTTAGGTTAGATAGCTAGGCTCGGGTGGGTTTTTGGAAAATTTAGGGACTTGGAACTCTATCACCTGGTGTCTTGTCTGGCAGGGACTTTGTCAAGGAGGCAAGGACTTGGAACTATGTCTAGGATAAAGCACCTAACATGCATGATAGAAGCTCCCTAGAATAGAGTACCTCCTACCTAGAAGAGTGTCCCTTGCTCAAAATAAAGAACTCTTCTCTACTGTGCACTTTTCTTAAAATAGTACTAAGAAAAACACCTAAGTTAAGAAAAGTGAGCATCTAAGTCAAACTATAAAAGTATAATAAATATGGCTCTATATAAGTTTGGGAAACACTAGACAAGCATGCTTTCATACAAAAACAATAAGATGCCTAAAATCGATGTGATTCTTTCATCATTGCTATACCCTCAAAACAAAACTGGAATCTATAGCATGTACCCCAAGGTTGTATGCATCTGTTGAAGGTGTAGATTGAAAGGAACTGTTGAGATGAAGTACTATTAAAGGAGAAACACCTTCAAAACAATAGATAAAGTCTATTGTGAATTCAACCCATTTGCACACGAACCAAGGCTGCTACTCGATACACTTCTCTGCTGAATGGAAACTGCAATGTATTGTAGTGTTGCTGAAGAAAAAACACCTTTAGTGCAACACAGATAAAACTCTAACAGATATTGTCATTGTGGCCTCGGTTTTCAATGATCTCATCAATATAGGTAACAACTTCGATAATTGAAAAACCAAAAGGTGAGATGCATAGATCATTTGAAATGACAGATTTGGGCATACTTTATTATTGTTTAGGAGTGTTAGTATAGAAAATGCAAGGTATCCTATTACGTCTTTATGTGACAAGCCAAGGATGCAAAGAAATACATGAAATATTAAATAGCATGGTATAAGTCGATTACAGGTTCTTTTGAAATGGGAATGGAATTCTCCTTGTGTGGGTTCTAATCTAGAGGGTATAACTTTAAATAAGAAACTAATAGTTATGGGGTTGAAATTGTCTCACAATTCATGAAAGGTCCCAAATTTGTTCACTAGAAAGAAGTAGTGCTAGTCGTCAGGTTTATGGAAGGGAACACCTTATTCGTAGGAAGATAACTTGAAATTAGTCGGGCATATTATTTCTCATATTCTTGTACATGTGTTCTTTGAAAAGATAACAACATCCAAAGACTCAATAACAACTCTGGTAAAGTTTATAGATGTAAAGAACTTCTGAGAAAACCCGTCACTTAATGATAATTGAGCGAGGAATATGTAGAAGGATTCAATCTTACTCTCATTCATAAAAAGGAAGTTGGGGTATCCAGCATCTTCCCAACAAACTGACTCCAACCATAATGTGAAAGGCAGGTTAAATACAAAACCTCTTTCCCACTTTGTAGTATTGTTCCCTCTTGAATTCCAACTGGTATCTCTCTACTTAGATCCACAAAACTCGTGCCAGGTAAACTCTGCATGATACAATTATGACGTGCAAGATTGACACACACTCTAGTTTCCCTCTAAAAGAGGGTAAGTCAAAATATTATGACATTCTTAACTGTAATTTGATCATACACTATTAGGTATTTGTGTATAGGTCAAGGTCATGATACTTATTTTTTAAGTGTAAAGTCATGTTCCAATATAATAATCAATAGATTTTCACACTAAGTCATGATTGTTAAAATAACTTGTAGGTCACCAACCATTAGAAGAGAGACCGAATACTTTTTATGGAATAGTTTCCTAAACAATTCTAGGTCAACTTTAAGTTCTCATGATAACACCGCAAGGAGTAGCCCTAATCACTATAGGTTTTAACCCCGTACATAAATTACCTACATACGAATTCTAAAAACAGAAAATAAATAATGGCAAGATCATAACACATAAAACAAATATACACGTAGATTTTCCCCTAGATCCCGAAATCGGGACTACCAGATTGATTTTTCATTATGTTCATTTCAATGTTACAATACATATATATACATGTTGAAGCATAAATTAACCCTGGATTAGAACATAACCATAGTTCCCTTGACCGGATAATACCATGGACTGAAAACCATCGCACCCAAAACCATGTGAAAAAACCATGCACAAAACCATAGGTAGGATCGTCCACCTAATATAGGGTCCAAAAAAAATTTCACAGGGCACTGCACCAGACCCCGTGTAGGGGGGCTAATTCCCCCTAAAATAACCCCCAACAAGGGGGGTATTCACCCCCCCTCTGACCCCCAGTGCAATGTACAGGGTATGCTACCCCCACCCCCGCGAGTGGGCTAGTCATGGAAAGAATATAACACACACCCAACATTCTCCCACTTGTTGTTTTCTTTCCACAGGAGAGCTTAGTCATTGATGCAACACCCATTGTTTCTATATGCCAAGAGAACTTCTCAGTGCTTACAACTTTGTCAATGCATCTGCAGTATTCTTCAACGTGTCCACCTTTACCAGCAACACATTTTTGTCTTCTACCATATCCCTCACAAAGTGATACTGAACAGCAATGTGCTTTGTCTTTGAATGATAAGCAGGGTTCTTTGCCAAGAAAATTGCACTTTGGTTGTCACCGTCTATCCTTATATCTCGTTGAACTAACCCCATACTTGAACACAATATCTGCAACCAAACTGCTTCCTTACTTGCATGAGTGGCTGCCATGTATTTTGCCTCTGTAGTTGAAAGTGCCACTACAGAGGCAAAATACATGGCAGCCACTCATGCAAGTAAGGAAGCCCATGGTTGGCTGTACGGAGTCCTTTGTGAAAGACTCTGCCTCCTTCATTAAAGAGCTTAAGGACATTAAGCTTAGCTTCGATGACATTCTCGTCAGCTTTGATGTGGTCCCCCTTTATACTTGCATCCCTATAAAGGAGGCCTTGGAAGTGATCTATCGCCTAATAGATCCCGATACCGCACATCTGGTTGAGATCTGTCTCACTTCCACTTTCTTCTATTTCGAGGGTGAGTTCTTTGAACAGACCTGTGGTGTTGCCATGGGCTCCCCCCTTTCCCCCATAGTGGCGAATCTTTTTATGGAAGATTTCGAAGCCAAAGATTTAGCCTCGGCTCGTCTCCTTCCCAAGCTGTGGAAAAGGTATGTAGATGACACTAATGTCATCTGGTCCCATGGCCAAGAGGAGCTGGATCTCTTCTTCAATCACCTTAACTGTCAGTCCTCTGCCATTAAGTTCACCATGGAAAAAGAGGTCAATGGTTGCCTCCCTTTCCTGGATATTCTTATATCTAAAAATAAGGACGGCTCTCTCTCCCACTCAGTGTTCTGGAAGAAAACGCATACTGAGCAGTATCTTCATGCCGATTCCCATCATTTCCCTGCTCAAAAGATGGGTGTTCTTAACACCCTCGCTACTCGTGCCCTTAGGATTTCTGATAATGAGAGCTTTGATAAGGAGAGATCCCATCTCCTTAATGTCTTTGTGGAGAATGGCTATAGTAGGCGCCTAGGTCAGAAGGCTTTCCTTAAAGCCTCTAAAAATTCGTTAATTAAAAAAGAACCTAAAGAGCGCCGTCTAGGTGTCCATCTTCCCTATGTCCAGGGAACCATGCTCAGATCCTTAAGAGGTATGATATTCCCTCAACCTTTAGGCCCCTCAACACCATTCGCAAATCCCTCTGATCGATGAAAGATCTCGTTGACCCTAAGGACATGAAGGGTGTCTACTTGATCCCTTGTTGTTGTGGGACCCCCTATATCGGGGAAACAGGGCGCTCCATCCATCAGAGGATCAGTGAACATGCAGCTGACCTAAGACATGGGAGAACCAAGTCTTCAGCATTAGCAGAGCATGCGGAAAATACCAAGCATCAGGTTTGTATAGAGGAGGCCAGGGTTATTGCCAAAGTGGCTCATTTCCATCATCGTAAATTCAGGGAAGCTATTGAAATTGAAAGAAGGCCTAATAATCTCAATAGAGATGATGGCTCGAAGATCAGTAGCTGTTGGATCCCTGCCATTTCTTCCTAGTCTTTGCGCCCCCCCCCCCCCTTTTATCTTTTTCGAGCTTTCGTTGTCCCCTTTGGAGCCTTCTCTTTTCCTTCCTCCTAGGGAGTCTCCTTCTTGCTCTGTGGTTTTCTTTTGGTCCTTTTCCTGACCTCCTCCTTCTTTGGAATTTGTGTCGCTTTTTTTTTTAATAAAATCTTAACTATTATTTCTTTTTATTAAATCACCTTCTTTTTTTAACTGAATATTATTCTAGTATATTTAGTTATTATTTTATTCTTACATATATTTATTTATGTATTTTTATTTTTATTATTTTTTATGTTTTACTTTATTTTATTTTATTTTATTTTTATGTTTTATTTTTATTATTATTATTATTATTTATTATTTATTATTTTATTTTATTTTATTTTATTTATTTATTTATTTATTTATTATTATTATTATTATTAATTTATTTATTTATTTATTTATTTATTTTTGAACTAACTTTAAACTTATCCTCCTCTAATATATATATATATATATATGTATAAATAAATAAATATAAATAGATTTATAAATAATAATAATATTAAATATTAAATAAACAAATAAATAATTTATAAATTTAAGAGTTATATACTATCATTTATATTTTCTATTTTTCTAGTTAATTACTTTTAACGATTTATGAAACTACCAATTTAATTAAATTTACTCTTGTAATTTATATATAGGTCCCTTGTTTACCTTTAAATTTATAACTGGTTTGGTTGACCCTGGTCCCTAGTCAAATTTAGACGTTGTCCTAGTTAGCCATTGGAAGCTCTGCTCTAAGTATTTAATTGGCAAAGATAGATCTGATTTTTCAACTTGTCCTGACGATGAACCACACTGGTTGGTTCGAAACGCGTCGACAATGATTTTCTGAATGTGATTTATGCCGAAATTTCTTCTTATAAGTGCTACTACAGATTGTCTCTTACTCAGCCAACTGACTGCAACTCCAAATACGTTAAACACATATCCACTTTTAGATCTTCTCTGATCCATATCTCTAGCCCAGTCTGCATCAACAAATCCATGGATGTCCAAAACTCTGTCCAATCCTAGTCTTCCTTGGTAGCACAAACCATAATCACTAGTTCCACACAAATACTTGAAAACCCGCTTCACTGTTGTCCAATGCTCCTTCCCTGGTAAATTTGACATAAACCTACTCAATACTCCCACTGCATGTGCGATGTCTGGTCTAGTACAGACCATCGCATACATCAGGCTACCGAATGCACTTGAATATGGAACTCAGGACATGTCCTCTTCCTCTTCTTATGTCTTGGGACACTATTCAGCAAATAACTTTACACCTGCAGGAATAGGAACATTCACCTGTTTACTATCCTGCATATTAAACCTCTGCAGTATTGTCTCCACATACTTCCTCTGGTTTAACCAGAACTTCCTCTTTGCGGAATCTCGTTTAATTTCCATGCCAAAATATAGTTTGCAGCACCAAGATCTTTCATGTCGAATTTGGAGGACAATTTGGTCTTCAAATCCTGGATAATTTCTTTGTCATTTCCAACCAGCAACATATCATCCACATACAAGACCAGATAAATAACACGGTCACCGATTAATTTAAAATACACACAGTGATCTACTTTGCTTTTGGTGAAGCCAAGTCCCCATATAAATGTATCAAATTTTTGGTACCACGTCCTTGTTATTGTTTTAACCCACACAGAGACTTTTTTAACTTGCACACCAATTCTTTCTTACCCTTCACCACAAATCCTTCAGGTTGCTTCATGTAGATCTCTTCTTCCAGATCCCCGTGAAGAAATGTTGTACTCACATCCATCTATTCTACCTCAAAATCAAAAGAAACAACACAGATAAAAGTAATCTAATAGAAGCTACCTTAGCAACAGGAGAAAAAATATCACTAAAATCAATTCCCAGCACCTGGGAATAACCTTTTGCTACCAACCAAGATTTGTATTTCTCCACCTTTCCTTATGCATTCGTCTTCTTCTTGAACACCCATTTGTTTCCAATAGGTTTCCTTCCACCCAGCAACTCCACCAAATCCCAAGCCTCATTTTTGTGCAAAGATGCCATTTCATCAACCATGGCCTCTTTCTAGAGTTTGCCATCCTCTAAATCTACTTCTTCCTTCACAGTTTTGGGATCATCATCAGTAATAGATAAAGAGAAATTTGAACAGAAAGAAGATGGATTGTATCTTTCTGGTTGCCTTCTTTCTCAAACTGATCTTCTCACAATCGGAGTTTGTGACTCTTCATCTTCTGATTTCTCTTCTGATGTAGAATCTGATTCTTCCTCCTTTAGCTCAAACTCTATCTTCTCAGGTTCGTTTGGTAGGACTTCATGTTTAATAATATCTTTCACCTCTCTAAACACCACATCTCGATTGTACACAACCTTCCTTATTACTGGGTTCCAAAGCTTATAACCTTTTAAACCATCCTTATACCCAATAAAGATGCACTTTTCGTATTTACTATCCAACTTTCTTCTTTTCTCCTTTGGAACATGTACATATGCATCACATCCAAATACCCTCAGATGTGAAAGAAAATGTTTCTTACTAGTCCATACCTCTTGTGGAGTCTTATCCTATAACATTGATGAAGGTGATATGTTGACCAGGTAACATGCATCTCCACCGCCTCTACCCAAAATTCCTATCCTAATCCAGCACCACTGAGCATGCTTCTTGCCCTTTCCATCAACGTCTTGTTCATTCTTTCTGCAACTCCATTTTCCTCAAGTGTGTATGGAGTAGTCTTTTTCCATGTTATACCACACTTCTTACAGAACTCTTCAAATTCATTCTTGCAAAACTCTCCACCGTTATTTGTCCTCAACACCTTTATCTTCTTCTCTGTCTAGTTTACCACCAGAGCCTTAAATTATTTAAACCCATCAAAGACTCCAGATTTCTTCTTGAGGAAATATATCCATGTATTCCTTGATAAGTCATCTATAAATTATACATAGTACACAGACTTAACCAGTGATGGAACTGACACAAGTCTAAACACATCTGTATAATTTATAGATGAGGAAAATATATCCAATCGTATTGTGGTAAGAGGGCGAAACAAACAAACACATCTGCATAAGTTGAGGAAATATATCCAAGCGTATTGAGCTTTTTTCCTTTTGATCCAACTTTTTCCATTATTCATCGGATATTGTCGTTGGTTTAGTAGTTGGATCTACCGCGATCCACTTATCTTCATCCACCAGCAGATCCTCCATCTTGAGTTTCCACAACTCAAAACTCTGACCATTAAATTTCTCAATCTCTATCTTTCCACTACTCGCCATCTTCTTTCACCACAAGGATCGATCCCATAGATCTCCCACTGAACAGGGTCTACCACAGGCTCGAGAAAAACCCCTCAACAGCATAGGCGTCCCCTTGAAGCCAAAACAGCTCTGATACCAAATGTACCCGTACACAAATTACCTGCATACAAATTCTAAAAATAAAAAATAAACAATGGCAAGAGCATAACACATAAAACAAATATACACAGAGATTTTCCCCTGGATTCCAAAACCGGGACTACCAGATTGATTTTTCATTATGTTCCTTTCAATGTTACAATACATATATATACATGTCGAAGCATCCATAAACCTCAATCCATTAAACCTGGATTAGAACATAACCGTAGTTCCCTTGATTGGATCTACAAAATACCATGGACCGAAAACCACCGCACCCAAAACCATGTGTGAAATCCATGCACAAAACCATAGGTAGGTCCACCCATCTAATATAGGGTCCAAAAAAAAATTCTTTGGGCGCTTCCCCGGACCCCGTGTAGGGGAGCTACCGCCACCCTGTGACCCCCTGCCATCACTTGGCGCAATGTACAACGTATGCTACCCCCCCGCACATTGGTTAGTCATGGAAAGAATATAACACAACCCAACATGCTCCCACTTGTTGGTTTCTTTCCACATGAGAGCTTAGTCATTGATCCAACCCTGCAACGCCCATTATTTCTCTACACCAAGAGAACTTCGCAGTGCTCACAAAATTTTTCAATGCATCGGCATTGTTCTTAAAAGTGTCCACATTTACCAGCAACACCTTTTTGTCTTCAGTGCGTGGGCTAGTCATGGAAAGAATATAACACAACCCAACAATCACATTGTTTTTAAAAACTAAAGGAGGCAATACATACAATAAGAAATTATTACTGATTTCAGCACCTGAAATAATCAAGGAAGGAGTCTGGAAACATAGATTCCCTAGCCAACATTTCGCTATCTCAGAAGCCTAAAAAAAATGATTCAAATATACATATATCAAGCAAAAATTACATTGTCTTGGAGTAATAATTATGCCATAAAATCAATGAGAAAAATAGCAAACAAATAGAGACCTTACCTCTGAGTTTTGATAAGAGATATCCCTATATATTTGTTGGATTGTGCCTCAGCCAGGCCAAAATATCTTGCCTTAGGAATCTATTATCTAAGCTGAAAATCACAGAGTTGATGCACAAGAGAATATGTTGAGTTATGATTTGTGAGCTTATCTTAAATTTCTTTTTATAGTGTATGGTAGGGGATTCTTATGATGTAATCGTTGGAGGATACTTAGGCACAAAACATTAGAGTGTTTTAAGGTAGACGTTAGAGGGCTTTAGTTATTAAAAAATGATTTTGTAAGCCTTGTAACTTAATCAAGAGAGTTGTTGCCATTAAAAAAATTAGATTAGACTTGTAAATCAAGAAAGGGACACTCCTTGTGAGTGAAGGTAGTTTGATGCCATTTCTTAATATAATTGTTATTTTCAAACCTTAAGTTAAATGTTTAATAAATTTAATTTAGTTTAGTAATTGTTAATAACTTGTGTATTAAACTCTAATTAATTTTACACTAACCCTCTTTGGTGTGTTTTGCAGGTGACACATGAGTCTATTAAGTCCATGATTGATTTATTGTCTCTAGTTTTTGAAGTTATGTAACTTATACGAGGTGATATTACAGTGAGAATCCCTATCATATATCGTCAACCGTTGGTGAATAAGGTGCAATGTCTCTACCCCCTGAGGTTTAAGCCCACAAAATTGGGTCTTCAACTTTAAACTCATTTTCTCCCAAACCAGAAGGAACCACGGGGCGTACCACATATCAACAGAAACATATCTTCGAGGAAAATTCAATGACCCATATATTCAATACAAAATCAATGTTTTGACCCTTCAAAAACCCTCAACAACGTAGGGGTACATCCTCAGTCCAGGGAACCCAAACCCTCGGACTTGGTTTTTCAACCGTCCAATGGTATAACTTTCATCTTGATGTAATTTGACAATAACTAAGACGTGTTCCTTAACCGTTTGACATCAATGACTGGTGTTTTATTCAAAGTCAAACCCAGTCAACTCCATGGGTTGACATCAATGACAACGTCATCCAACAATCTCCCCCTTTCTCATTGATGGAAACATATGTACTCCTCCTGCGAGTACAACTCCCATTGACATCATGCTTCACCTCCTTCTCAAGATTTAAATCTCCTTCTCAGGTTTTTCTATCCCCTTTGACATCAATGGAAAAGGGTTACCCCCCCTGAGAATTTTCTTACTTCATGTGGAGCTGTTATCTGCAAGTGCTCCCCCTAACGAGACGTCTTCTTGTAATAGTTTATCAATGACGATCCCTGTGGACCTTTTTCCTGTATGTTATTCCTTTGAAGAGAAACCTCCCTTTGTGAACCTATAATCCTTCAATTGTTTTGAAGTTGTTATCGTGTCTATGTTGTGTATTCGTCAATGGTAGACTTGTGCCATATACTGCTGCATAGACTCCTCCTCTTCAAATTTCAAGGAGCCGATGAGATGAATCGCTCAGAATAGTGAGTCATCCAATGGACCATCTTGACTCAAGTCATTAACCAAAGCAATTGTTGATTCCATATGGCCTGTTATGAATCATGAAAGCATAATTGCTAAGACCTTCTTTCCTTCTTGCTTTTCTTGCTCATCTTGTACTTATTCATCCCCTACCTATTTTTTTTCCAAACCTTCTTATTCTCATCATCAAGCTTTTCATTCATGGTTTATTCCATCTTGTACCTGCAGTGACGAGCTATGTGTCCATAGTTATGACATTTGTAACATTCAATGTCATTCATAGAAGATTATGTTTGGTGTCTGTCTTGTGATCCTGTAAAATTGCTTCTAGGGTTTTGACGATAATAGTTGTACCTTCCAGAAACTTCACAATCCCTAGTCGTATGTCCATAGTTAGCACATAAAAAGAAATAACAATTAAATAAATGTGTGTATTTGAATGGTTCATTTAGAAGCAATGGTACTTGATAATTGTACATATCAACAACTTTACAATCCCTGCCATATTTCCATAGTTATCACATGAAAAACAATAACCATTAAATAAACGAACATACCTGGAAGATTTATCATTCTTCTTTGGAGGCAGTGTTGTAGTCTGGTGTCATCCTTTTCTCTTCACTGTGTTGGTCTTGTTCTTTGGAGTTGCAACATTCTTCTTTAGCCTTTCGCTCAAATCAACTTCCTTCTTAGAATCATCCTGCGTAGATGTGGAGCTTGTACCTTCATCAACTGGAGCTTTACCAGCTTTAATTGCCTTCATTTTTGCTTCATCTATCTTATCTTGCAAGTTTTCTTTTTGTGATCCCTTGAGTTTGTTTATCTCATCACAGGTTCCATCAATTTCTTCTTTCTTTTGAGAAAGATCTTCTTGAAATTGTATTTTCAAGGTATCCCTTCTTTTTTCTGCCACCTCAACATGTAGCTTGAGAAGAGTGGTCTTCTCTACTTCTCTCTTGAGAACATGTATATTTTCCTTCTACTCCTCATTTTCAATCCTAAGTCTTCTTAATTTAACCGAATAGGTTTATAATTCCTTTTGATTTTGGTCAACTACAGATATGTATCTTTGATCGGATTCCTTCCTTGCAATTTTTGCTTTTTGCATCTGTTGTTTGAGCCTGCTAATCTCTGCAAAGGTTGTGTCAAGTTCTTGTTGCTTCTATTGGACTTCTATATTTAGGTCTTGTGTCTCTATACTCTTGAATTCTTCCAATTGAGTTCTAATATTTTTAATCATCTTCTCATACTCTTCATTTTCTTTGATGATTTCTTTTGTTGTCTTCAATTCTACTTCCAAAAGTCTTGTCTTTTCCTTTTGACTTTTTAGTTCCTTTATCACCTTGATCACTTCATTTTGAAACTTTGTCTTACTCATTTCTCCCATTTCTTCATCATAATCAGAAGGATCTAAAATTTCAATAACATATTGACCTGATTGCTTTGTTGAATAGAGATTAAGAAACTTTTCCCAAAGAACATTATTTGTTGAACATTGACCAACTTTTGTTTTCACAAAATTTGGAAAAACATTCAAAATTACATTCATGGCCTTTGAATTGTACCTTTTAGCTTCATTAGTAGATGTATCTCTAGAGACAATTGATTCCCATATTCCATGTGCATGCAAATATACTTCCATCCTGGACTCCCATATCTAGTATTTATCTACATCAAAATCAAGGGTTGGTACACAATACTCACTTTCTTCAGATTTTGTTGTACCTGCACCTTCCTTTGAAATTCTTGCAAAACTCTTCTTTGACATTCCCATCTCTATGCTCTCAAAACTGGCTTCCAGCGTTTAAGCTTTTTACTGAAGAAACCAAGCTCTGATACCAATTGTTGGAAATACTAAGAGGGAGGTGAATTAATATTTCTTAGCAATTAACACTTTTTAATATTTTTCAGAGCATTAGTTAATCTTTAGTTATTATTATTGTTCTTCTTCAGATGATCATAAACAATAATCAACAGTAGAAAACACCATACAACAATGCAGAAAGATAAAACAGAGGACACAAATATTTTTAGGCGGAAAACCCCCTCCAGAACCGAATGCTTCTTTAGTAATTGTATTCTCCCTATTAAAATAAAATTGATTACATCAAGATTTCATCCACAACTGAGGGAGGCGTCAACCCCCTAATTCACAGGCTAAAACCTGTAGGATTCTACTAGACCCTAATATCTTGTTTTAACCAGAAGGACCCCCCAATGCCCCGCAGATCATGCCACAACCTGATGACTGCCCCAACACTTTGTTTACCAGCTGCTGTCGAAAAAAATGCTTCATTGCTATTATGGGCAAATTTAGTGTCTTTTCAAACGACTAACCCCTAGACCTAGTAGCAAGTCTATAACAACAGTTAAAGTAATTCTATTGCCTTTCCTATAGCTAACAAATAAAAGAAAGAGGAGCAAAAGTACCAACCTGGATCTCTCGCTCAATCCCTCTTCCCTTTGACCGCTTTAGCCACTCCCTTCCGTACTTAACTCGCTTGAAAGGTACCTACACACAAGCCAAGACAGAATTCCATCAAAGCATACATATCGATCTGTTAACTAAACATATTATAGAATTGAAAGTAAAATATACATCACATAACACATGAATGGGAAAAAGCATAGAACTCTTTATTCATAGAAGGAAAGATTACAACCCATGCAGATGCATGCCCGATTCAGTGTCATCCTTCCAGCTTCAAACCATTCTCTCTTCATGGAAACAACAATTTGACATGATAAAATTACTCTCTCTACTAATCTCTTTCCATCAACATTTCCTTAGCTCCAGAAGTTTCAACCTTAGACCATCCTTGAATGCCTGGTCCTTTTATAGCTGAAAAGAGGAGGTTTGGCCATTCATGGCCCTCATGAATGCTTTTCCATATTTGGGAAGTGGTTCCATGGAGGAAGGGATAATGGATTAAGGTTCATTCATCCCCTTCCTCATCCAAAAGCGAGCCCAATCCCTCTAGAAACATCTAGAAGCATCCATTGGATGAGGAATCCAATGGATTCATTGGAAAAATTTGATGGATCTCACTCATCGCAGGTGATACAAAGGCCAAGTGCTATGCATAGCACCCTGACAGTGTAGTGCCTACCATTCATTGCAACCAGATAGAAGGCCACCTGCGATGGTCTACTTTGGGACATTTTTTGGATGAATGGTGCCATGAAACTCTTGGGAAGGAAACATGATGTAGGTTAACTTCATTAGGGAATGAAAAAAACTGAATTAGGGGTTGATAGACCCTAATAATACAGATCTAGAAGTTGGGGTTGATGTGCCCAAATTTTCCTATAACAGATGCCCCCTAAAGCATGAAGTCGAAAATAACCATGTCGAGTGAGATGCTTTACCATTTGAAGAGAAGGTTTTGAAGTGGAAGGTGACCTGCATCAGTTACAGTACAAATATCATGATACTTTGATTTTTTCTCATAATCTAGCTAAGGGAAGGCATACCCATGATGAGCTTATAAACTTTCATTACATGTACAAATATAGTCGTCTACAGATATAGACCCATGAATGGATGACCGTGAATGTAAGGCCATTGTACATTTGATATAGTACTCCTGAAAATATATCGCAGCCCGGATGGATGAAACTAGATCCACGGTCTTCAATCTCATCCAATCTTTCACTCATGTACAAGTCTAACCATGTGAATAGATGATCTGAAGTCAAACATGGAGAGACATCGTCTGATTACCAGCCAATGATGTAAGCCGTTAACAGATGCGAGAGGAATCACTGATAATGATAATGACCCTCAAGGTACTGCAGTACATTCCGCATGGTGTGAATAAATGATTTGATGTCGAACACCATACGAAGTCTTTCGGTCGAAGGCCAGTGATGTCAACCTATCGCCGGAAGTGAGAAACCTTCAATTGATGTATGCAAGCCTCAAGGTACTAAAGGGGTGTTTCTAAGTCAACTTCTTGGATGATGTGATAATGTCGACAAGAAGCGACTCATCACAAGAGGGCGTTGATGTATCCCACATCAACGACACGAAACGAGGTAAATGATTTTTGAGATGAAACATCGACTAACGACACAAGGTTCAGGAATGGCAGGCATGAAAATGAAGGTTTACTGTATTGTAAAGGATGAGGTTTTGAACTGAATGACTTCCCTTGAACATATCGGCGACACTGAAGTGAAATGGTAGCATTGACCCAAAACAAAGTGATGGATGGTATGATAGACCAACGGTGTGATAACCATCAATCTAAATGACCTAACCCACATAGTCACGGTGATGAGGTGAAAGTGTCATGTTCAAGAGCGACCTGCTACCATAAAGTGTTCCCAGCTTTTTCCATTTTTCCCCAGTCATTTCTGACTAGTACCTCTTTATTTTTTAATCAAACTTGAGGAGGATAACATATGCTTGTGGTATAATTTCACCCTTCAGGTGAATCCATCGCTATTTGATGTTTTAACGAGTCTAGCAAAGGTGAAACTCGGTCTTGTCTAGATGGACAAGTTTGTCGCTATTTGATTCTTTTAACGAGTTTAACGACAAATATAACTCCGTCCTTTTCATGTTTAAAGAGTCTAAAAAGGGACTAAAAGAAAAATCCACAAGTTATTTTTCGTACATTTGTCTCTCAAGCCTAAAAAAGCATAAAACAATACAAGAGAGAACCTATTGATCATGTTTGACCAACGAGTACCTTTTTCGTAGTTAATCTATCTTAGCCTGAAGAAGGGGTAAAAATATACTGAGTAGATATTGATTTTAATCCATTAACGAGCTAGAAACGACAAGTGCTTGGCAATCTTTTCATGTTTAGAGAGTCTGAAAAGAGCTTAAAGAGGACTCCATTTTGAGGAACGAGTGGTGTCTAGGGTAGCAACTGGTTCCAGTGATGTTGGAACTTCTCAAAACATGTTGATTTATGTGAAGAGGTTGGTTAATAAGACCACTCATTGCAATTGTCCCTCAAAAAAGGTAAAACAACCAAGTGAAAAGCGTATGATCGGCCAAAAGGATGGTGGCGATGGGATAAAAACAACCAAGGCTCATCTGACAAAAAAGGCTGATAGAATGGCAATCACGAGGGTTAAAAATGGAAATGAGTTCATTTTTACACAAGCTTGAACCAAAGGGAACTATGCTTGGATTCAGTTTCATGTTTACACAAGCTTGAAACGAAAAACTATGCTTGCATTCAGCTTCATTTTTACACAAGCTTAAAACGAAAAACTATGCTTGGATTCAGTTTCATTTGTACACAAGCTTGAAACGAAGAACTATGCTTGGATTCAGTTTCATTTTTATACAAGCTTGAAATGAAAAACTATGCTTGAAAATGGTTTACATGCCCCCAGCATGATAAAAGGGAGAATCTCTTTTAACCAGATGGAAGTCACTGCGGTGAAGCAAGACGGTTATCCAACACCTCTTTGGCTTCGTCCAGATAGACAAAGGTGACTGGGGTGATTCCCTTCACATAACCTACAGGGAAACTTAACTTTACCATTAGGTGCATGCCCCCCAAGCTTCATTACATTCACCTAAGTAGACTACTCATGGCTATTAGGTGGATGGAATGAAGGTTCTTTTACGAGATCAAGTGAAAGACTCGACTGGGATTTTACGAGATCTAATCAAAGACTCAACTTGGAACTTTTCTCCAGGGGACCTTGTTTCATTTTTTAATGAGCTTGACACAAGACAAGGAACTCTGCTCATACCCTTAGTTTCATTTTTTAACGAGGTTGACACAAGACCAGGAACTGTCCTCATACTCCTTGTTTCATTTTTTAATGAGGTTGATACAAGACCAAGAACTATCCTCATACCTGTTTCATTTTTTAACGAGGTTGACACAGTAAAAGAACTATCCTCATATTCCTTGGTTTCATTTTTTAACGGGGCTGACACAAGACAACGAACTTTCCTCATACCCTTGTTCATTTTTAACGAGGTTGACACAAGACAATGAACTATCCTCGTAAACCCTTGTTCACAACTCATAAGTAGTCATGAAGGAGAGATCTAGTTCCAATTCCCCCAGTACATGATGTACAACATCACTGAATTGATCGTCAGTTGATGTAGGTATGGAATGGGTTGCCACATAATTAACCAGTGGCGGGGCTGATACCATTGGTACGAAAGGACCAATTAGGGAAGATGGTTGACTAGGAGCCATATTTGGACCGGGAAATGAAATTTGGTCAACGATGACAATTCTACCTTCATGCGAGAAACAAATCACTCGAAAGAGTGTGGAAACAATAGCTCCCATGCCATAAACATAGTCGCACCCAAGTAGTAAGTTATAATCTAATGGGCCTGGGACTACCATCACGTTCAGATAAACGGTTTTTCCTCCCAAAGTAATACGTAACTGAGGAAGGATCCCTAATGGTTGACTGGTTCTTCTGTTAAAACCCAACAGATTCAGTGTAACAGGCATAAGCGGCGGCAAACCAAGCGCTTGCCAAGCAGTTGAGGAAAGGATACTCACTAACGCACCTTCATCTATAATAGTGCCAGATACAATCATATTACAAACTTGTACTATGATCTGGAAAGGCACATAAGAAGGAAGGCGGTATCCTGCTAGTCGATTCCAATCAATGGAAGTGACTAGACTACTTGGAGGGGGTACTGTAGAAACGGGAGGATTAACCCCTTGAGTTACAAGAATGGGAGGATTTTCCTCCTGTCTTGATGGAATAGGAGGATTTCCCCCAAGCTCATTAGAATCTAAAGAAACAAAAAGAAATTGAGTGATATCATGTTCACTCTCTTCGGGAAAGGTACAATTAGCTGAAGGTGAAATCGGGTCAACTGTTACCTTTACCTGTTGATTTGGGTTGGGTATAGACTCATAGGATTCACTTTCAGAGAGAGTGGTTTCCACTGATGGTTGATTTTGGTCAGTCAAGTCATCAACTAGTGAAGAATTTAGGGAGAGTTTCCTGTAATGCGATGAAGCAGGACGGTTATCCAACACTTTTTTGGCTTCATCCAGATAGGGACAAAGGTGAATGGGGTGATTCCCTTCATATAACCTACATGAAAACTTGACTTTTCCCTTTTTTCCATGAACTTTACTATCACTAGTTGATGGTATGTCACCAACATGATCTCCAGAGGTTGATGACACGGGATGATGTGAACGAGAAGACCATTCTTCTAAGATCTGAGGAATATCAGGAAAATTTAGAAGAAGATGGTCTCCTGAACAAAGTTTGCATCGATATCGAAATTTGTGAGGCTTGACGGACGGTTTCTCATCAAATGTTGCATTCAAAACAATGGTTGCTTGGTTGCCCCTCTGCTGAATTTGCTTCTTCTTCTTCTTCTTCTTCCTTTCTTCTTCTTCCTTTCTTCTTCTTCTTAGCCACTTGGTTACTAGTATCAATACTTTCACCAGGCGAAGAGGAATAAGGGGAGGAAGAAACAACCGAGAAAGAAGGCAAAGGGTCAACTTTAGGATCAACTGGAGGTTGATTTTGTCCAGTTGGGGGTGTACTCGATTGCGGAGAAATCACGAAATTTTGAACCAAGGAGGTTGAAAACAACAATACTGGCAAGCCAATGGTAAATCTCGGAAGGAGCAATGTAGCCATATATGGAGCACCAATATTTCCAAACGGAGGAAAAGGACTAGGATTCCAATCAAAAGGAATTCCTTGATTGGTGGACTCCGGATTTTTCGCCATATGTTTCAACCTAAGATCAACTAAAAAACAAGCGTGGAGGATGTTATCCGCGGTCAATTAATTTTTACAACACTAGAAGTTAACTTTGCTTTTTCATTTTTTAAGAGTCAAGAAAAAGCAAAAGATGACTCTAGTCACTTTCGTTGTTTAATGAGCTTGAAAGGACAAGTGCTCAGATGAACCTTTTCTTTTAAGGAGTCGAAAAGGAGAAAAAGTGACTACTTTGGAGATACTAAGCAAGAGGGTTTACCAAACTAATCACAAACCTGCAATATACACCTTGGTGGTAAATTAAAGAGAAATTACCAAGGATTTACCATACCGCAGTCAGTGTTCCCAAATGTTGTGTTCGATGCATTGTGATCGGTAAGGTATGAGGATATTTCCTGGTCTTGTGTCAACCTCGTTAAAAAATGAAACAAGGAGTATGAGGACAGTTCTTGGTCTTGTGTCAACCTCGTTAAAAAATGAAACTAAGGGTATGAGCAGAGTTCCTTATCTTGTGTCAAGCTCATTAAAAAATGAAACAAGTTCCCCTGGAGAAAAGTTCCAAATCGAGTCTTTCATTAGATCTCGTAAAATCCCAGTCGAGTCTTTCACTTGATCTCATAAAAGAACCTTCTTTCCATCCACCTGATAACCATGAGTAGTCTACTTAGGTGAATGTAATGAAGCTTAGGGGGCATGCACCTAATGGTAAAGTTAAGTTTCCCTGTAGGTTATGTGAAGGGAATCACCCCATTCACCTTTGTCTATCTGGACGAAGCCAAAGAGGTGTTAGATAACCGTCCTGCGTCACCGCAATGACTTCCATCTGGTTACAAGAGATTCTCCCTTTTATCATGTTGGGGGCATGTAAACCATTTTCAAGCATAGTTTTTCGTTTCAAGCTTGTATAAACATGAAACTGAATCCAAGAATAGTCCTTCATTTCAAGCTTGTGTAAAAATGAAACTGAATCCAAGCATAGTTTTTCATTTTAAGCTTGTGTAAAAATGAAACTGAATTCAAGCATAGTTTTTCGTTTCAAGCTTGTGTAAACATGAAACCGAATCCAAGCATAGTTCCCCAGCGGAGTCGCCATTTTTTTATGGGCAAATTTAGTGTCTTTTTGAACGACTAACCCCTAGACCTAGTAGCAAGTCTAGAACAACAGTTAAAGTAATTCTATTGCCTTTCCTATAACTAACAGATAAAATAAAGAGGAGCAAAAGTACCAACTTGGATCTCTCGCTCGATCCCTCTTCCCTTTGACCACTTTCGCCACTCCCTTCCATACTTAACTCACTTGAAAGGTACCTGCACACAAGTCGAGACAGAAAACCATCAAATCATACATATCGATATGTTAACTAAACATATTATAGAATCGAAAGTACAATATACATCACATAACACATGAATGGAAAAAAGCATAGAACTCGTTATTCATAGAAGGAAAGATTACAACCCATGTAGATGCATGTCCGATTCAATGTCATGCTTCCAGCTTCAAACCCTTTTCTCTTCATGGAAACAATAATTTGACATGATAACATTACTCTCTCTACCAATCTCTTTCCAACAGCATTTCCTTAGCTCTAGAAGTTTCAACCTTAGACCATCCTTGAATGCCTGGTCCTTTTATAGCTGAAAAGAGGAGGTTTGGCCATTAATGGCCCTCATGAATGCTTTGCCATATTTGGGAAGTGGTTCCATGGAGGAAGGGATAATGGATTAAGGTTCATTCATCTCCTTCCCCATCCAAAAGTGAGCCCAATCCCTCTAGAAACATCTAGAAGCATCCATTGGATGAGGAATCCAATGGATTCATTGGAAAAATTCGATGGATCTCGCCCATCACAGGTGATACAAAGGCCAGGTGCTATGCATAGCACCCTGACAGTGTAGTGCCTGCCATTCATTGTAGCCAGATAGAAGGCCACTTGAAATGGTCTACTTGGGGACATTTTTTGGATGAATGGTGCCATGAAACTCTTCGGAAGAAAGCATGATGTTAGTTAACTTCATTAGGGAATGAAAACAACTGAATTAGGGGTTGATAGACCCTAATAATACAAATCTAGAAGTTGGGGTTGATGTGCCTAAATTTTCTTGTAACAATTGCCTTGTTAGTTTATCAGCCACAATGCCCTGTCCAAGCCACAACTTTCCCTAGCACCACCTTGCCACCCTGAGGCATTCTCAAGCCACAACCTGAAGGTGACTCCAATCGCCCAGAGGAGTCGGTAGATCACGTTTCACAATTTTCACACTAGATCCCTTGTACTCTGAATCAATGTAAAATAGTTGTAAGAAAGATGTAGACTAAATGTCGAATCCTAGTAGCCACTGATCATTGTTCCCACAAATTGATTACTGAATAATGCTACACATAAATCTATCATTGTTCAACTGCACATCACTATCACTACAAACTGTATATCAATGTCACTACAAATCATTGCACAACTGTTGGCTATCACTGCATGTCACTTCTCATGAATGAATAGTCATCAAGGCTCAAATTTCAATATATCATGTTGTTGTACTATACCAAACTGCCCACAATCTTGCAACCATCTGGCACTATTGTCAAATGATGACACAAATCAAGGTGCCTCAGGTCATCCCTATGACCTGCAACCAATGCTCTCAAGCTCTGCCCTAGGAGAGCTACCAGCATGCGTGTAAACACTGTTGCTCAGCTGATCAAGCCCTGATATCCATTCTTACTTCAATATGTTGTACAACTGGATGATAATGTCTTCAACACTTGCTACTCTGCAAGATTACAATTTCATTATTGTACACAAACCCTAGGTCATACTACAAGACAAACCCTAGGTCAATATTGTCATATATCTATGTGCTTCGACCTATAGGTCAAGTCAATCAGTCATGTCAATGTCTTCAACAGCACTGCAACATTGTCATATAGCGTTGGTTAAGCATACTTGTCAACTAGATGTAAGTTCATTGTTCCAATCGATGTATCATAGTTAAGTTTCATTCAACAGGTTAAATCAAGGTTAAGCATCTCATCATAAAAAGGTCACTATATCAATTAGTGTTTTAAATCAAGGTTAAGCATCTCATCATAGAAAGGTCACTATATCAATTAGTGTTTTACTTCATTATCAAGGTACTGTCATTAAAAGGTCACCTATCTCATAGTTAGGTTAATGTCAAGGTGTCATGTAATATCACAAATGTGTCATCATCTACGATTGTCATGAGATTCAAAGCATGTTACTATCATATAGAAATTGTCTTGTCAATGTCCTTATCTGGCTGCTCCAATCTAAAGATAAGACAATACACATGTTATTATCATAAGATCACTGTCAATATATCAATGAAGGAAACAAGTCACTGTATCATAACATTATCACACTGCCTATTTGTTAGTATTAGATTCACAACCTTTGTTGTAAAGAAGTTTGTCTCAAATTAAAACACATTCACTGTTGCACTTGTCTTACAAGGTCACTATATAACTTTCTATATATCAGGTCACTGTGTATAGGTCAAGGTCATGATACTTATTTTCTAAGTGTAAAGTCAAGGTTCCAATATAAGAATCAATAGATTGTCACACTAAGTCGTGATTGTTAAAATAACTTGCAGGTCACCAACCATTAGAAGAGAGACCGAATACTTTTTCTGGAATAGTTTCCTAAACAGTTCTAGGTCAACTTCAAGTTCTCATGATAAGGCCGCAAGGAGTAGCCCTAATCACACTGTTTTAAAAAAACTAAAGGAGGCAGTACATACAATAAGAAATTATTACTGATTTGAGGGCCTGAAATAATGAAGGAGGAGGCCGGAAACATAGATGCCCTAGCCAACATTTTATTGTCTCAGAAGCCTAAAAAAATGATTCAAACATAAATATACCAGGCGAACATTTTGTTGCCTTGGAGGAGGAATTATGCCATAAAAGCAATGAGAAAAATGCCAAACAAATAGAGACCTTACCTCTGAGTTTCTCTAAGAGAGATCCCTAAATATTTGCTGGACTGTGCCTCAGGCAGGCCGAAATATCTTGCCTCAGGAATCTGTTATCTAAGCCGAAAATCACAGAGATGATGCACAAGAGAATGTGTTGAGTTATGATTTGTGAGCTTATCTTAAAGTTCTTTTTATAGTGTAAGGTAGGGGCTTCTTATGATGTAGTCGTTGGAGGATATTTAGGCACAAAACATTATATGGTTTTGAGGTAGACGTTAGAGGGATTTAGTTATTAAAAATTGATTTTGTAAGCCTTGTAACTTAATCAAGAGAGTCGTTGCCATTAAAAAAAATAGATTAGACTTGTAAATCAAGAAAGGGACACTCCATGTGAGTGAAGGTAGTTTTATGCCATGTCTTAATATAATTTTTATTTTCAAACCTTAAGTTAGATGTTTAATAAATTTAATTTAGTTTATTAATTGTTAATAACTTGTTTATTAAACTCTAAGTAATTGTACACTAACCCTCTTTGGTGTGTTTTGTAGGTGACACATGAGTGTATTAAGTCAATGATTGATTTATTGTCTTTTGTTTTTGAAGTTATGTAACTTATACAAGGTGATATTATGGTGACAACCCCTGACATATATTGAAAATCGTTGGTGAATAAGATGTCATGTCTCTACCCCTGGGGTTTTAGCCCACGAAACTAGGTCTTCAACTTTAAACTCAATTTTCTCTCAAACTGAAGGAACCACAAGGGTTACCACATATCAACATAAACATCTCTTTGATCAGAATATAATGACCTAGATATTCAACACAAACTCAATGGTTTGATCCTTCAAAAACCCTCGATAAGGTCGAGGTACATCCTCAGTCCAGGGAACCCAAACCCTAGGACTTGGGTTTTCAACCATCCAACATTATAATTGTCATCTTGATGTAATCTGATAGTTACTAAGAAGTGTTCATTAACCGTTTGACATCAATGATTGGTGTTTTTATTCAAAGTCAAACCCAGTTAACTCCATGGGTTGACATCAATGACAACATCATCCAACAATCACCTTGCCTATAGGGCTTTGGGCTTGCATGTCATTGGACTTACAATCATGTCGTCATGAAATTATTAGGGTAGTTCCTTGGAGTCAACAAGTCCACATTTATTTTGGTCTATGAGGAAATAGATTTTGTAGCTCTATACCATGAAGAGTCCTAAAATAGCTTTTGTGGTGGGGCTTTTCCAATGGGGGTTTTCTCCATTTTTTGAAGTTACAAGGAAGATGCATAAAATAGAACCCCTATATTTTTTTCCTGGTGAGTGCACTATCACATTCAGGGTAATTTGTTTTTTCTTGCATAGAAATGTCAAATTTTTCCTCATAAATAATAAATAAAATAAAATATTAAAAAACAGCAATTTGATTGAAGTATTGGGGGTCTACGAACACTGAGTTGATACATTATTTTGACCAAAAGTTTAAATATTATAAAGGTTTCAATATGATTACAAAATTGATTTCAATTTTCCAATTGAATATTGTTAGCCTCATACTCACAATCAATAAGTCCAAAATAATAAAATTATTAAACTTGGAAAATACAATTACTACTTGTCTTTAATGTGCTCATCAATTTTAGAATGAGTCTATTCCTAATGCTTGGGAGTTCGTTGAAGTCTAGTTGGTTGAGAGATTCTCTCGAACTAGTTAGCTTCCAATATTGGTGTGTGGTTGAGATATTCACTCAACCAAGAGATTGCATGTCCAAGATAGACTAACTATCTCCAGACATAGCTTGATGTATATATATTGTATCATTATTATTTTTGTATATACAGATTCAGACTTAAAAGCCTTATCCTCCATGTTTCTATCTCTTGAATTAAGTTTTTATTTTCTTTAATTATCTTCAATTGATATCAGAGTTGCGGTGAGATTTGTTAGAGCCAATTGGTATCAGAGTGGTGTTCTCTCGGTGGAGCTTGTGTCCAAATGGAAATGCCACTCTACCGTTGAGAAACGCACCTTGTAAGAAGGTCGTCGGTCGTGAGGAGGTGTGTGTGGGTTTTTCAGCGGAAAAATGAAACAGAGTTCACTTCCTCAGTTTTTTTAATTTTCATTCTAGACAATAATATATAGATTTTGACTATTTATTGAGTACAGTAGGAGAACAGTGAATGTTATCTTCTCTGTCGTGTTTAGATAGTAATGTATGTATTTCTGAATAGACGCGAAATCAAATTAATGGTTTAATACAATGAATACCTGCGTGTGGAGTAAATGGAAGTGATTCTCTAAGGTTGAGCGAGTTCCAATGTCTTGTGTAATCTTTATTTGTCCAACTATGGTCATATATCTGCTAGCAAATTCAACAGTGAAGAGTTAAGGTAGAGGTGGAATGAGGTCAGAGTGATCTCGTGGACAGAACTTCAGTCAGATGCAGTGAACAAAGGAAGCCTAGCACTAACTCTAAAGGAGTCAAGATTGGTGAGTAGCAAGGAACATAATGCTTGTGGAAACTGTGAAACCCTTTGCACTATTCCATTGAAACAAGAGGAGAAATCCCTTCACTCCAAATTGATATAGATCGTTGGATGAGTGGAATGAATGTGTTAGAGCAGTCGGTGCAGCTAAACAAAAATATAAGCAACAGCATATCACAAACATCACATAAAAAGAGACACAGGGTTTAACGTGGTTCACCCAACCATTCTGGGCTACGTCCACCAAACATAGGCATCGGCAATCTTATTATCAACATAGGAGATTACAAAAGAATTAATTTCCTCTCAAACGCTCACACACACCCCCAATCCGTCTAGACACCTGTTTTATAGCTAAGAGGATCTAACTGCCTCATAAATCCTCCTACAGCAAATATAGTATGCATTAACTCACTCCCAACAACCTGGAGCTAATCTAGCAAAAAATTCCTATTGTTGTCACACATTAGAGATTTTTGCCTACTTTGTGAAACAGAAAAAATCTCAACAATCTCCACCTTGACAACAATTAGCCTGATACCCTGTTTGTTTATTATTTTTATCTTTTCTGCAAGCCAAGAGAATCCAAACACCAACGCAGTTTCTCCAACAAAACTGGTTTCGTGAACATGTCTGCACAGTTTTCCTTTGTATGCACCTTTTCAAGAGAGACTCCCCTTTCAGTGATAACCTGTCTTACAAAATGGTACTTAATTGGAATATGCTTTGATTTACTATGATAGGCCGGATTCTTAGCCAAATGTATTGCACTTTGACTATCACAAAGTAACCTGATGTTGTCTTGTAACCTACCAAACTCACCAAGCAAACCTTTCAACCAAACCGCCTCTTTGCAAGCATGCGAAGCAGCAATGTATTCTGCTTCAATAGTGGATAAAGCAACAATGTTTTGTAGCTTTGACATCCAGCTAATAGCTCCACCTGCAAGAGTAAAGACATACCCTGAAGTTGACCTTCTCTTATCCAAATCACCTGCAAAATCAGAATCAACATACCCGCAAACAGATTCACTACTCTTATTGTAAGTAATACAATAACTACTTGTGCCTCTCAAATACCGAAGCACCCATTTCACTGTTGACCAGTGTTCTTTACCCGGATTTGCCATATACCTGCTGACAACCCCAACTGCATGTGAAATATCTGGTCGCATACAAACCATCGCATACATCAAGCATCCTACTACATTGGCATATGGAATTCGAGACATAAAATCCTTTTCTTCATCTGTATTAGGACATAAACTGGAAGAAAGCTTAAAATGGGAAGCTAAAGGGACTGACACAGGCTTCACATTGTTCATACCAAACCTCACAAGTATTTTCTCAATATACTTTTGTTTTGATAGCCACAGCTTACCATTGCTCCTGTCTCTGAAAATCTCCATGCCCAAAATCTGTCTTGCTGCTCCTAGATCTTTCATATCAAACGTCCTTGCCATCTGAGTCTTCAACTTGTTGATTTCTTCAATGCTTTTGCTTGCTAAAAGCATATCGTCAACATACAACACTAAGATAATGAACATGCCATTACTTAACTTCTTAAAGTAAACACAATGATCATATTCACTTCTTATATATTTTTGACTCAACATGAAAGAATCAAATTTCTTGTACCACTGTCGAGGCGACTGCTTCAAACCATACAATGACTTCTTGAGCCTGCAGACAAATTTCTTATTGTGATGCTGAACAAACCCTTCCGGTTGTTCCATATAAATTTCCTCATCTAAATCACCATGAGGAAAGCAACTAATGCTAACGCAATTCTAATTGAAACAATTTTAACAACTGGTGAAAATATCTCATGAAAGTCTATGCCAGCTTTCTAAGAAAATCCTTTTGCAACCAGCCTTGCTTTGTATCTGTCCTCTGAATCATTCACACCCCGTTTCACTTTGAAAACCCATTTACATCCCACAGTTTTCCTGCCTTTGGGAAGTTCAACCAGATCCCATGTGCCATTCTTACCTAAGGCCATCATTTCTTCATTCATGGTTGCTTTCCATTTGTCACTTTTTGAACCTTCTACAGCTTCCTGATAACACAAAGGTTCATCATCGTTAGCGGTAAAAGCAACTAAAGTAACATAATCATCATACCTTCTCGGAGGACGTTTGATCCTTGTAGACCTCCTTAAGGATGTTTCTGGTGCTTCCACAATTGGCTGTCTACCATCTGTTAGAACTTCTTCAAGATCACTATCTGAGACCTGTTCATGACCTCCTTCTGAACCCTGTTCATAATCTGACTCTGAAACCTGTTCATGACTAGAATCTAAACTATGGTCATCATGACTATCATCAGAAGTGCTGTCAAACTGAATGTGCTGAAAATCAGATACATCATCATGTTTCAATTTATTATCTACATCTAACTGTACAAGAGAGGATTCATCAAACTTTACATCTCTGTTATGATGATTTTGCGGGTAGTAGGATCCCACAATCTAAATCCCTTTGTTCCATCACCATACCCAACAAAGACATACCTTTTCGATTTCGGATCTAATTTAGTTCATTGATGTTTAGGCACTAGAGCGTATGCATCACAACAAAACACTCTGACAAGGGTGACCTTTCCATACCTCTTGAGGAATCTTGCAACCTATCGCTGTTGATGGCGACCGATTTATCACATAACAAGCTGTAGCCACCGCTTCTGTCCACAACTCCTTCTGCAAACCAGCGTTACTCAACATACTCCTTGCTCTCCCCAAAAGAGTTATGTTCATGCGTTCAGCAACTCCATTTTGCTGAGGAGTATAAACAGTAGTCTTATGTCTCTCGATCCCTGCATCCTTGCAATAGTTGTCAAACTCCTTGGAAGTAAACTCACCACCATTGTCAGTTCTTAAACATTTTATAGTTCTACCAGTGATGTTTTCTACCAATGCTCTAAACTGCTTGAAAACTGTAAAAACATCAGACTTCCTTTTCAACATGTAGACCCACACTTTTCTAGAAAAGTCATCAATAAATGAGACAAAATACGACGAGCCACCATACGAGGTTGTAGGTGCTGGACCCCAAACATCTGAATGGATATAATCAAGTATTCCTTTACTAGTATGTTTGCCTGTTTTAAACTTTTGCTTACTTTGTTTGCCAAACAGACAATGTTTACAGAAATCTAACTTTCCAGACCTTAGATTAGGAAGTAACTTGCGATCAGCCAAAATCTTTAACCCTCTTTCGCTCATATGGCCCAACCTCTGATGCCATAGGCGAATGGAACTACTGTCATGTTCAGACACGGTAGACACATGAACTGACCCTGTTCTTCCTTCTAACTGAAACAGATTTCCTACTTTCTTAGCTTTCATTACTAGTAAAATACCTTTGTAAATTTTCATTACTCCACCTTGAATGACAGTTTTATATCCATTTGTATCAAGTGCCCCCAATGAAATTAGATATTTTCTTAAATCTGGTACATGTCTTACATCAGTTAACATTTTGGTTGTCCCATCAAACGTTTGCAGCTGTATACTCCCTATTCCCACAATATTAGATGTGACATCATTACCCATGTACACGACTCCATCATTAACTAATCTATATGTCTTAAACCAGTCTCTATGAATACACATGTGGTTTGATGCACCAGAATCTAACAACCAATGTTGATCATGATTTGACAAATTAACTAATAAGACTTCGTCGCTCATACCTGAACCAGATGCTGAACCTGTATCAGTCGTGTTCGCTTCCTTCTTTTATGTCAATGAAGCTTCTTTAGAAGTTTGTTGTCGCTTCCAGCAATCCTTCTTCAAATGCCCTGATTTGTCGTAGAACCAGCACTTTACTTTACTCTTCTTCCCCTTGGACTTTGAACGCGAATCGCTGCGCTTACCAGAGCGTCTTTCTCTAGAACGACCTCTAGCCATCATTGCCTCTAATGTAGAGGTGTCAGCATTCGACCGCTTCCTGGTCTCCTCGCACAACAAAGCTCCGAAAACATCATCAAATTCAATGGTTTCGGATGAACTAAGACTTATAGAAGTAACAAAATGATCCCACGACTCAGGCAGCGAGCACAATAAAGTTATGGCTTTATCCTCGGCTTCAAATTTTACTTCTATGCTTTCTAATTGTACCATTAGAGTATTAAAAACATTCAAATGATCAGTAATGGAAGTACCTTCCTTCATTCGCAGACTGTATAGTTGTCGCTTCAGGAGAATCTGATTTGTCAAGGATTTCATCATATACAGCTTCTCCAACTTCGTCCACAAACCAGCTACAGTCTTCTCTGACATGATGTTAAATAAAACATCATCAGCCAAACACAATCGAATTCCGCTCAAGGCTCTTCCATCCAATTAATTCCACTCATCATCTGTCACGGGGTAAGGCAGTTTGGATCTGCCCAACAGCGCCTTCGCCACGCCTTTTTGTACCAGCAAATCATGCATCTTTACCTTCCAGATCTCGAAATTATTTTTTCCATTAAATTTCTCGATTTCAAATCGGGCACTCTGAGTTTTTGCCATCTCGTTTAAAAATCAAAGAATCTCCAATTCCAAATTTAAAAAAAAAAAAAATTAATCTCAATAAACGCCTATGCCTTAGTTTACCTTTCCCTTTATTTAAAAAAACAACCCCCTTTGCTTTGCAGTTTGAATCTCAGATTTCAATTAAAAAATAATGTAAATAAAATTTGGCGCTCGTTGATGAACACAAGAACCGCGCCATTTAAAAATCGCTTTAAGTGTTGACAATTTGGCGCATGTATACCTCTAAAATATGCGCTGATCAGAAAATTGGTGCACTAGCGCCCTTAATTGAAAAGGATCCGCGCCATTTCAGTATTTTGGCGCGACTGTATTAATGAAAAACGTGCCAACTGCAAAATCCTTTTTTTTTGGGTTTTACGCACCAATGTTGACCACACATATTCCTTGGATTTCTTTTACGCACCAATAAACACGCATATTCCTTGGCTTTCTTTTACGCACCAATGGGTACACGGTTCAACGCTATTCTCCACGCATATAAATCAGATCTTATATCCAATGCAACATATCCAATGTTTAACACGCATATTCTCATCACGCACCAGCACAAAAAATTCACACACCAATTGTCATACGCTTCAGCAGCACACTGAAATGCTCGTCGAGCACTCGGGAATTCCACCGATGGAGACACTCACTTGTTGATTTCACCGTATTCTGCAGCGCTTTGCACACATATTCCTCAAGGCAGCCAGATATACGCTCCACCTTCACGATGTGCAGTAGAAGAACAGTGGATATACGCTCCACCTCCACGATGTGCAGTAGCAGAACAGTGATACACTCCACGCAACAATGATTCCACGCAGCTTCTCTGGTCTGTTGGTCGATTCACCTCCACGCAGGTTTACACAGCTCAATCACATAGTTCCGTTGGACGGCATACGCACCTCCACGCAGCAATACGCAACTCCTCCACTGAGCGCTCCTCCAACATGCTCTGATACCAATTGTTGGAGCAGTCAGTGCAGCTAAAAAAAAATATAAGCAACAGCAGATCACAAACATCACATAAAAAGAGACACAGGGTTTAACGTGGTTCACCTAACCATTCTGGGCTACTTCCACCAAACATAGGCATCGGCAATCTTATTATCAACATAGGAGATTACAAGAGAATTAATTTCCTCTCAAACGCTCACACACACCCCCAATCCGTCTGGACACCTGTTTTATAGCTAAGAGGATCTAACTGCCTCATAAATCCTCATATAGCAAATATAGGATGCATTAACTCACTCCCAACAACCTGGAGCTAATCTAGCAACAAATTCCTATTGTTGTCACACATTAGAGATTTTTGCCTACTTTGTGAAACAGAAAAAATCTCAACAGAATGGTTGTGATCATGTGAAAGAGTTCCAACCATCATTGAATAGTCAAATGCTTTTGAGCCATTGATTTCGATCGACGACACTTAGTTTCACTACATTGATAACTCACCCAGTGTTGAAGTCAAATAAATAATCATCATTGATTCACTCCAATCGACGGTTGTTGAGTTAGGGAGTCGGTGCGATGAGATCTTGCTCGACTGTCAAAACCGAAGAAAGATAGTTTTTGATTTTATTTCCATTGTGGGAGACCATAAGTTCAACAACATAAACGTCTTGTGTAAAGGCCAGAGTGACCTGCGTAGTGTTGTGTGAAGTTATGGATCATGCGCAGTGTGTGGTGTAATTTGCATGGCGTAAGTTATTCCGTGAAGGCTATCGAACAAAGAAGTTGTTGGAGAGCGCAGAGTGGAGTGCATAGGCCGTGTACAACATATTGTTACTTGTTTTGATAGCTCAGCGATCACATCCTCCCAAATCTAAGAGTAGTTGCTAATTGTGAAACAGTGGCCTGTGGTGGAGTTGCGTGTAGCTTGTCAAACAGGTCATGGTTGGGTAGGTTTAAAACCTATGTGGTGTGGCATGTGAGTGCAGAACAAATTTCTCGTTAAAGTTTATTGAGGAGAGGAAATTCTTCAGGTCAGGTCATCTCTATTTTCCCTTTCAAGAGGTGTCTTCCAAGGGGGCATTCGTCTTATTTTGAGGACTCAGAAAAACATTCAAATTTCAAAAGAATGATGAAAACATAAAGTTAAAAATAAAAACAATGGAAAAAAAAACAAAAAAATCGCAAAACATAAATAAAAATATATGTTAAAAACAAAACATAAAATAACAAAAAAACAATCATAAAAATATTGAAAAAAAAAACAAAATTAGCCTATAAAAAATAAGAATTAAAAAACTAAAAAATATAAAGAAATAAATTACTAAGAAAAATATATTTTCAAAAAAAATGTTACTTTTTTTTTTATCTCGTTTAAAAAAAAAACAAAACAAAAACAAAAACAAAATTTAAAAAAAAAAAAAAAAAAAAAAACCTATAAAATTAAGTAAGTAAAAATTAAAAAAAATATAAACAAAAACTAAAAAGAAATTAAAAACAAACTATATTAAAAAAAATAGAAAATTAACAAAAAAAAAATTAAAATTAAAAACTACTAAAATTAAGATTAAAAAAATAAAAAATATACTGAAATTAAAAAACAAAAACAAAAACAAAACAACAAAAATTAAAATTTTAAAAATATACATATTTTCAAATAAAAACAAAAAAAACAAAAAACAAAAAACATTTAAAAAAAAAACATTTAAAATTTTATATAACTATATATTTCAATTAAAAAAATATTTAAAATATAAAAAAAACGAAATATATTTTTGATTATTTAAAAAACAACATTTAAAATATTTAAAAATATATTTAATTTTAAAAAACAATTAAAAATAAAATAAAAAATACATTTAAAATATATATATATATATATATATATTATTTAAGAAAAAAAATCGGCCGCGGCAACTATTTGTTTTTTTTAAATAAAATAAATAAATTTAAATATTTTAAATGTATTTTTTTTTTTGTTTTTTAAATTTTAAATATTTAAATATATATATATATATATATATATATATTAAAAGTAATACACCCTATCCTATTCTCCTTATAGAAGCAGGTCTTTCCCCTATTGAGAGCATAGCTATGCTTAGGTTTCTGTTGTACAAGCACAAAATCAGTAACATAGACGATCATAGACTTCCTAAGCTAGATTTATATTCTGACCAAAACCACCTAAGGCTCAATCGAGGGTGGCATAAAGACACAAGGGCCTGGTTAAACTATTAGGAGATCAACGAAAATGATGCATTGCAAAACATAAATAACATTAAAAATATTGTTACTTCTAAGTTCAAAGAAAAAATGTGGTGTGAGAAAGACTTAGCGGCTAAAAGAAAATTAAGTTATTATAAGAAAGTCATCAACCCCACCCTAGAAGATCAAAAGTATCTCTCTATTTTAACTAGCTCAAAGAAGAAAATTAATATAGCAAAGATTAGAACGAATTCTCATGAGCTCCATAGTGAAACAGGTCGTTGGGCAGTTCCTAAAACGCCATGGACGGAAAGGATTTGCCATATATGTGAGAATAGGAACATCGAGGATGAAAACCACTTCCTCTTAGAGTGCCCCGCGTATAACCACATTAGATCTCAGTTTCACAATCTTTGTTACAATACTGACCTTCCTAGCCTTTTACAATGTCAAAATTATAGTGAGCTCGGGAGGCTTCTCTCCAAGCTTTTTGAGCATAGGAATAAAATCTTAAATCAAAATAGATAATTTATTTCTTTAGGTCCGATAGACCATTATTTGGTCTCAGCGGACATTAATCATCATCATCATCATAATTTTTAAAATATTTTAAATGTTTTTTTAAATCAAAAAGATTTTTTTTTTTTTAATTTTATATATATATATATATATATAATGTTTTTTTATTTATTAAAAATTTACTTTTTAAATGTTTTTTTTAATGGATAATATATATATATATATATATTAAAAATTTTAAATTGTTGTTTTTTAATCATAAATATATGTTTTTTTTTTTTTTTTTTAAATGTTTTTTATTTTAAAAAAAATAGAAAATATATGTTTTTTTTTTTTAAATGGTATTTTTTTTAAATCCAAAATATATATTTTTTAAAATTTAAAATGTTTGTCGATTTTTTTAAATTTTAAAATGTATATTTTTTAAAATTTTAATTGTTTTTTGATTTTTTTAATTTGAGTATATTTTGGCTTTTTTAGGTTTTTTTTATGATTTTAATCTTAATTTTAATAGTCTTTTAATTATTTTTATTTTCTATTTTTTTTAATCTAGTTTGTTTTTAATTTTTATTTTTTTAGTTTTTTATTAATGCTTTTTTAAATTTTTCTATTTTTAGTTAGTTAATTTTATAGTTTTTTTTTTTTTTTGCAATTTTTTTTATGGTTTACGGGATAAAAAATAAAATAAAATAAAATATTATATTTTTTATGTTTTTTCGTATTTTTTATATATATTTTTATTTTTTTTATGTCAAAAAAATTGTAATATTTAAAAAAAAATTATCCACGCTTCATACATTAAAAAATTTAAGTGTCAAAATAAGCCCTCTAAAAAAAAGGTTGATGTTGTATCAACACGTTTCAAAATCAACATGAAAATCACTAACATTTAAAATATATATATATATATATATATATATATATGTATATATATATATATATATTTGATACATAATTAAATTTGAAGTGTCAAAAATATGCTCAAGAAAAAAAAAAAAAAAGTGTTCCAGATCGCCACTTTCTAAAATCGGGTCATTTTTTTGCTACCTCTACGAAACGGGTAATCGTATCAGTTCTTGTTTCAAAGTTTACATTGTTAATGGGTTGCCAACTGTCAGGCCAGGAGGTAACTCCTTAAACTAAATTGTGTTTCTTTATTAAGATTGTTCATGATCATATACGAGGGAGAGACTTTTGGGATTCACCTCCCAGTGTCTCTTAATTTTCCTATTCTCCATTATTTACTATTTACATTATTTACAAATGTTCACCCAATTCCAATGATTAGGTGTCAACATTTCCCCCCTTTAATCTGAAGGGATGTTGGTGAGTCCAAGCATCGTTCTAAATCTTTCAAACTTTTCTCTTCCAAGCACTTTGGTGAAGATGCCTGTACTATGTTCATTAGTGGAACAATGGCTTAGATGGATTGTCTTGGCCTCAACATGATGTTGAATCAGATGGTATTTTGTATTGATGTGCTTCGTTCGATCATGAAACTTTGGGTTCTTGGCCAACTTTATTACAGAGGTGTTGTCAATCATGAGCAGAGTTAAATGTACTTGTTTAACCTGCAAATCTTCTAGAATCTTCCTGTGCCACACAATTTCTTTTGTTGCCTTAGTTGTTGCCACATATTCTGCCTCTATTGTGGAATCTACAGGAACTGATTGTTTGCGTGATCTCTAGGATATAGCGCCTGATCCAAGACTCATAGCATAACCTGAAGTAGATACCCCAGTTTCTTTGTCTCCATCGAAGTCTGAATCAAAGTATCCAATCACGCTAAAGTTGCCCCCCTGTGTATACTTGATTCCAAAGTCTCGGGTTCCCTTCAAGTACTTTAGAACTCTTTTTGCAGCAGACCAATGTTCCTCACAAGTCTTTTGCATAAACCTAGAGAGGATTCCAACAGCAAACGCAATGTTTGGTCTGGTAGTAGTCAGGGAGTTGAGACTTCCTACAAGTTTTCTATACTTTGTTGCATCCTCAAATTCTTTTCCTTCAATGGATGTGAGTTTTAAGTTCTATTCCATTGGAGTAGTCAAAGGATTGCACTCAGCCATGTCAAACCTGTTCAATAGATCTCCAATGTACTTCTTTTGAGAAAGGAATATAGACTTCGGACGTTAAACTACTTCATTACCAAGATAGTAGTGAACATAGCCCAAGTCAGCCATTTCAAATCCTTTCTTCAATTCCTTCTTTATGGATGCAATGTAGCTCTCATTGTTCCCTGTCATCAAAAGATCATCTACATATACCACAAGATATACAATTGTTTTGCCAACTTTCTTGACAAACAAAGTTGCATCATCAAGATCATAATGTTTGAAGTTGAGTTTTAGAAGATGCTCAGTCAACTTTTCATACCAGGCTCCCGGTGCTTGCTTGAGGCCATACAAGAATTTCTCAAGTTTGCATAGCTTGTGTTCTTGGCCGTTCACAATAAATCCTTATGGATGGGACATAAAAACATTCTCTTTCATATCTACATTCAAAAAAGGATTTTTTACATCCATTTGATGGACTTTCCTATCGTTCTGAGTTGCCAAGGCAAAGAGTGTTCGAATGGCAACCCATTTTGCTGTGGGAGAAAATGTCCCCTCATAATCGACCCCTTCCTTTTGTGCAAAACCTTTTGCTACAAGTCTGGCTTTGTGCTTGTCAAGTAAACCATCAGCTTTATACTTGTTCTTATAGACCCACTTGCAGCCAATTGGTTTGGTTCACAATGGAGGATTGACCAGCTTCCAAGTGCCATTCTTTATCAAGGCATCATACTCCTTTTGCATCGTCTCTTTCCATTCATCATGAGAAGCGGCTTCTTTGAAGGAAGTTGGTTCAAAACCTATAGACAAATTCAGTTCACAGTCATAAGAAACATCCATATCAATAGGTGAATCAGAATCATCTACATCACCTCCATTTTTCCTGGTTGAATTTCTTGTTCCGGTCTTTCCAACCTCATTAGGATGAACACTTTCAAGTGTCTTTGTCAACCATTTTGGGGGACCTTTCTGAGATGGTCCAAACTGCTCAGTTGACTGAGTTGGGACTAAATCAAGTTCGAGTCTCAATTTTGTCAATCACATCACTGAAAGTATCATTAGTGGTTGGAGCTTCATGTGGGGGAGAAAGTGCTTCAAAAGAAGATTCCACAGATTGATCCAGTATAGGAATCCCCCCTTTAAGATGTGGAATCTGATTATCAAATTCTTGAAACGATTTTTCATGTCTGAATCTATCCAAGCAATCAAGTTGTCGCTCAACAACATTGTCAGCTTTGGAAGATTCAAGAAATATTACATCTCTAGATACAACAAACTTCTTATTAACTTCATCATAGAGATGGTATGCTTTGGAGGTATTTGAATACCCCAAGAAGATACACTTACGACTCCTTGCACGAAGTTTGTTTCTTTGTTCCTTTGGCATCAAGGAATAACAGGTGGAACCGAAGACCCCGAGATGCTTTACCGAAGGAATGTGGCCATACCACATTTCATAAGGAGTCTTGTTTCTAATAGCACTAGATGGACATCTCTTCTTTACAGACACGCCACATAAAACTGCGTCAGCCCAAAACATCAATTTTACATTCTTGAAAAACAACATGGAACGTACCATATTTAAGATTGTCATGTTCATTCTTTCAGCGACTCTGTTATGTTGGGGATTATAAGGCACAATTGTTTGATGTTTGATCCCATGTTAGCGAAGATAGTTTTCAAATTCATTTGAAGTGTATTCTTTTCTATTATCAGTGGGAATATAGCCAATATGAAATTGTGCATCATTTTCAATCCATGTATGAAAGTTCTTGAATGTTTGAAAAGCATCAGAGTTGCTCTTCAATAAATAAATCCAACACATTCTAGTGTAGTCATCAATAAATGTCATCATATATTTATTTCTATTTGCAAAAGGAACAGACTTTGGACCGCATAAATTTGAATGAATGAGTGCAAGTTTTCTATGTGATGTGGAATGTGAATCATGAAAAGATTGTTTTCTATGCTTTCCTAGAATATGAGCATCACATTGCTTAAGTTTCCTAGGAATTGTAGGCAAACCAGTAACACTACATTTTTTCAACGAGTGAAGGTTGTCATAGTTCAAGTGTCCAAATCTAGCATGCCATAAAAGACTTGATGGAAATGTACCTTCATCATAATGAGAACTGTATGAGAAATTTTGTGCACGAGCAGAGGTACCTTGCAACTTCAGAAGTCTTTCTTCTTCTATCCACGTCATGACAAGTGAGTGATCTAATGCTTTTCTAACCTCAACCTTGCCATCAAACATATGAATGGATTTTCCTTGTTGGCGGATGTGGACCAAAGACAGCAAGTTTCTCCTCAGTCGTGCGAGATATTAAACATCATGCAAAAGAAAGTCTGGAAGACCAAGCAATTTGAGCTTGATTGTGCCAAACCTCGATGGCTTGAGTTTTGATTCGTATGCAAAGTACACTACTCCATCAACATTGTCAGTGAATTCTTCAAAAAAATCTCTTCTAAAAGTCATATGGCAAGTTGCTCCTGAATCAAGCAACCAAACATTTTTCCAAGAAGCAAAAGAATTAAACAAGTCTTCAGTTACTCCAATATTACAATGTGCCACAATGTGGTGAGCAGATTCAGGTGCTTTACCTTTCTCTTTGTCATTGGTTTACCTTTGGCTTGATTTATTTCCTACTCAATTATGTCCCAAGGAAACTTACGTGTAGATGCATCATGTCCATCTCTATTGCAATGTATACAATGAAGATCAAAATTTATCCTTGAGAATATCTGCCCCCTGCCTCTAAAATTTCTTCTTTCTCTTCCTCTTCGACCACCTCTTCTTCTAGAAGAATCTTGAACATGATTCTTTTCTTTATTTGCAAGACACGCAGCTTCTTCAAAACACTGAGGGGTTGTCTTTTTCCCAAAAGCTCTTTCTCTTAGTAAATTTCTTCACAAGGGATTCAAAGGTAATATCTTTGAGGTTTCCATTTTCTTGCAATTACTCAAGATAATTTGAATAAGTGGGATAAATTGCCTTGACAAAATCTATAAAAGGAATTTCTAGTTCAACATCAATGGTCTTGATATCATGCATAATAGATCTTACTTCTGATGCCAAAGCAAGAGGATCGTCATTTTTTAATTCAAGACTGAACAATTTAATCATCAATTGGACAACTTCAAGTTCAGAGTGTGAGTCATAGAGTTCCTTCAACTTTTGTAAGGCTTCAAAAGATTTGAAAATGGTGAAATATGGCAACTCACCTCTTCATTTACAAATGCAGCAATCAAGGCATGGGTCTTGTTGTTTTTGTTTTCCCAAATGGTGAACTCCTTATCTGAGGTGGGCTTTACAGGCTCATTATCTCCTTCTCCAACACAAACTCATTTCCACAACTCATTGAAAATGAGAGTGTGCTTTATCTTCCGCGAACATTCTAGATAGTTCTCTTTGCCAGAGAGAACTACTCCAACTATAGAGATCAATGAATGCATTTTAAATGTGTGTATTGTAAGAAAAAATGTACTTCTACTAGCCAAAAAATGAACTTTTGGTGGTAATATGTGTAAAAAAAATACAATATATATGACAGAGGTATTATTTGGGGGAGGTGGTATATGGGGGAGGGGGTAAATGGGAAGGGAGTATGTGGGGGGAGGTATTAACCAGCGGGGATATAAGATATATGGACAACAACCAACCACGAGTTTGGTTTGGAGGGTCAACGTAGGAGGAGAAAGTGTATATGATATATGACATCATAATGTTATTTTGGAGCGGTGATTTTGGAGCGGAGGTGTGCATTATGTATGGTATGGAGGAGGAGTGGTATGCAGTGGTAATAAAAATCATTCAACAGGCAGTGTGGTAATAAAAATTGTTCAATAGGAAGTGTCTTATGGCAAAGTTGTATTGTGGAATGGCGCACATGATGGTATTAAAAACCAGGAAGGAGTGTGATCAACGAAAGTGTTGCGTTAATATAACTAGAGGTATATTATGACATGGCGTAGGTGATATGGAAAGTGCAGACAAGGGACCGAGTATGGGATAGAGCATCCGAGAGGGTCGAGAGGTCGCGTTCAACTGATAAAACACAGTGTTTGATGACTGTCGAGAGGCCTCAATAACACAATGGAGGCAGCATCAACATATTCTGGTCTTCAAAAATTAGTCTACATATATTTGCATACCTCAAATCAGTTGCAATGTATACCATACAGCTCCAGTTGCAACGCATATCATACAACTCCTTCAATGCTCACTGACATAGTTTCAGCACCATTCAATCCACAACAACTAAGCGTCGATTCAATCCAAGAGTCTATGCAATTTACAGTCACGGAGATGAGCCAACATATTGGATTCTAAGCATAAGGGAGGTGTCAATCTACAGAATATAGACATGATAGATTTTATGTCAAAAGAGAGGGGCAGAGGACAAACTGCAAATAAATGGCAGAAGGGAGTTACAAAAGCAGAAAGGGATGCCAAAAATGGAGTTGGCTCTAATACCATGTCATACCAGGAAGTAACTCCTCAAACTGAATTGTGTTTCTTCATTAAAATTGCTCATGGTTATATACAAGGACGAAGAGACTATTGGGCTTCACCTCCCAGTGTCTCTTCATTTTCCTATTCTCCATTATTTACTATTTACATTATTTATAAATGTTCACCTAATCCCAATGATTAGGTGTCAACATGAGAACAAAACAAAGATGTAGTATTGACTTCCTAAGATTGCATGCTTTAAAATATTGGAAGTCTAATCTATGTAGTTTGAATATCAAAGAGGATCAAATTTCTGTGGTGTAAGATGTGGACCCAAATTGTCAGGGAATAGTGCGAGAAGGGAGAGAATTCTCCAATAAACTAATATTGTTATCCGGAATACATCCTTGAAGATATTCGTCCCTTGAAGATACTCATCGTGTATTTGTTGAGATAGGCGCATGTGGATGGAGGTTGCAAGACCGATATTTTCTTTTATGGGAACCATTGTTTCAAACACAGGGACTAAATCTTGTAAGTAGAGAAGAAACAACATGGTTGCAAAAGAAGTGCATAGTGATTTGATGATTATTTATGTGCCATAATGCAAGTTCAAGAAATTATGCTAAGCTTCTTTTATCAAGGTGCATTATGTGTAGGAAGTCGAAGTTGAAAAACCAAGCTAAAGTTGTCATTGAGTTGATAAAGTATATGTTATGCCCTTTGTAAGTTGATGCAAAATTGTCATTGACTTGATAAAAGTAGTAAGAGACTCATCTCAAAACAAGATTGAATTGTATTGTAACTTGCAAATCATCATCTTTTGTAAGTTAATTTGAGTTGTATTAGGCACATTCTCGGTTGAGCTCGACACCCAAGCTAGTCATTAAGTCAAATTGATAGGGGGTTGAGTTCTTTCAAAAAAATCATTTGAACTTGTCATTACATTGTAAAAATCATTAACTTGGACGCATTTTCAATGGTAGCCAACACCGTAAGCTTGTTAAAGCAAAATCAAGTGAGCGTGAATTTGAGATAAACAAAATACAAATCTAAGATCAAGCGAGCATGAAATTCAAGAAAGCAAGTTTAAGTAAACAAATGCAAACGAGCGAGTTCAAATGGAGTAAAGTATTCAATTGTTAGAGTTTCTGAACAATTTAATATTATCCACTATTGAAGACACTGAAAATCAACAAAGCCACTCTTGCTGATATTAAAAGGCATTTACATTATGTACATGGACCATTGAATTTGAATTTTTCCAACTTAAATCATAGCTACAACATGATGAGCTGCAACATAAAAGTCATAAGTCATTCAACAACACAACTTCAAATAATGAAGATAATTCCAAGCCACTCAACAGTATAATTTCAAGTGTAGAAGTTGTACATGATCAAGTCCAGCGTTCTTTTTCCAAGTCAACCATCAAACCATGAAAGAAAATCCATTGTAACAAAAATCGATATGGTTTAGGGTATGACAAATATGACAACAATTTGTATATTCATGATTATTCAAAACCAATCAAATTCATCAGTGGAGGATTTCTTGATCAAACAACATCAACAATCAATGAGAAAGTTGAAAAAAAAAGCCAAAATGTCAGTGTTGTCTAAGAATTGGTCACATGGAAGATCATTGTTTTGATCTCCATCCTTGTCACCATTGTGGCAAGAAGAATCACTCATCAAAGAGACGTTGCAAATGAAACCAACTAGCCACATTGAAGATTAATTATGCATGGAATTACGTTGGGGTGGTTATCAACAATAAAACGGTTGTATATGTTTTACCACAAAATTCAATCTCATATGAAGACAAATATTGCAATGAATAATGAAAAGATGATACTCTCATGCACCTAAAAGGGGGAGTACAACAATGAAACTCTCATACATCTTAAGGGGAGAGTTCAAAGCAAATGTAAATAGTTATGGTCTCTCCCTTTAGTTGACAAATGGTGGAATTGATGATGAAATTGAAATTGAATTGATGATTATGTTGTTAGGCTAAAAGTTTCAATGACACAATTTTCTAGGGGGTGATCAAAATTTGCCAGTGGACAAGTAATTAGGACACTGATTGAGAGCAAATGTGGGCATTTTTGTTCACTTGGATGGTCATTGGACCCAACAAAGGATATATAGATCCTTTTTCATTGTAGTTTGGCATTAAATTGAGTTGTCAAACATTTTCAGGGATGTGTCAGACTTGCAGTGGATTTACTCTCTTCATATTGGAGTTTTCGGCACACCAAGTTTTGGCGGTTTTTCAAGCAGATTTTCATTTAAGCTCAGCTCAGCAGTTTCACCATGAAGACTTGGAGATGGTACTAGGTTTTTACTCTAGACTTATGATTGAGGGGGGGAACGTTAGCCTCATACTCACAATCAATAAGTCCAAAATAATAAAATTATGAAACTTGGAAAATATAATTCCTACTTATCTTTGATGTGTTCATCAATTTTAGAATGAGTTTGTTTATAATACTTGGGAGTGTTAAGCTCTAGTTGGTTGAGAGATTCTCTCCAACTAATTAACTTCCTAGATTGGTGTGTGGTAGAGATATTCACTCAACCAAGAGATTGCATGTCCAAGATAGACTAGCTATCTTGGGACATAGCTTGATGTATATCTATTGTATCATTAGTATTTGTGTATATACACATTCAGGGTTAAAAAGCCTTTTCCGCCATGTTTTCATCTCATGAATAAGTTTTATTTTCTTCAATTATCTTCAAATATACATTGCTTAAAAACAAGGAACCTAATTGAAGAATTGTTTTCCCTACTATTTTCAAATGAATTTTTTTGGCATTAGTGTAAAGGTGGCATTTGATTCCAATTTTGATCATTTGAAATCAATTTTTTTTGGCATTCATGTTAGGATGCTAATAAAACAGCTCACTAGACTTTTATATTAAAATCACTTTTGGTAAAACCAAAATAGTAATTCAACTAGAAAATAAGTAAAAGGAAATAAATTAGCACTAGCATGGTCCCTAATCTTACATTTTATCATAGTGAATCCCTACATAATTTGTAAACTTACTAGTACAAATAGTTAGCTTTGACTCTACAATTGAACAATCCCACATAACACACACTACCAAAATGGCCTGACTTATAGCCATTTATGGTTAAAGGCTATTAAAATACAAAGATTTTATTGCATCAGAGGTCAAACTTCCGACAAATTAAAAATCAAGGTTATCTGAATCTTAAAGAAACATTTAACAAATATCAAAACTCAATGAAATTGCTAAGAGTTTGACACCAGAACAAAAATCAAGGTTATCTGAATCTTAAAGAAACATTTAACAAATATCAAAACTCAATGAAAAACAAAAAGTGTGACGAGCATTGTGCATGAGCATTTTATTATTATTACTATCCAAATGCAAATATGTTATCACATGGATCAACATTTGTATAATTAAAAATTAAGATAGAGAAATCAAGGAAAAT
This sequence comes from Pinus tabuliformis, assembly GCA_031772625.1. NCBI lineage: Eukaryota > Viridiplantae > Streptophyta > Pinopsida > Pinales > Pinaceae > Pinus > Pinus tabuliformis. Next base: position 191,420,181 of record CM062807.1, on the reverse strand, counting down.
GATCTGAATCTTGAAGAAACAACTAACATATCAAAATTCAAATGAAATTATGGGACTAAAATACCAATCCAAACAGTTAGATTATTACTATCCAAATGCAAATTTGTTATCATATGGATCAACATTCGTATAATTAAAAATTATGTTAGAGAAATCAAAGAAGATCTAAATCTGGAAGAAACAACTAACATATCAAAATTCAAATGAAATTATGGGACTAAAATACCAATCCAAACAGTTAGATTATTACTATCCAAATGCAAATTTGTTATCACATGGATCAACATTCGTATAATTAAAAATTATGTTAGAGAAATCAAAGAAGATCTAAATCTCGAAGAAACACCTAACATATCAAATTCAAACACACCAATCCAAAGAGTTCATGAAGGAGATTAGGTGTGTGCTCACCTTCAATGCATGCAGTTTCACGTATGATACCTGAATTTAAAGGAACTTTGCAAATTGACCACCAAAAACACAACAAAAGTTCTAAATAAATTGTTAAATTTGAAACAAAATGAAAAAAGTTATCTAGTGTCTTATTAAAATGAGCCTACACAACACCCATCTCTAATCATATCTTGGGGACAAAGTATCTTTCAGGAGGACTTGTATTAAACCATAATTAACATTAATTAAATAACATATAATTCTCCATATAGTAAACTTTAAGCACCACACAGACTTGCCATAAACGCACGTAGAACCTTGACGTTTTGAAAGGTTATACGTTGAAACCCTGTTACATCAAGGTTCCAGGGTAAGCATTTATGGAAACTCTATCCGGTATTTCACCTTCTCCATACACCCAAATCTTGTAAATGATATAAATAAGCATACTTCGGATGATAAAATCCACCACACACTTAGCACTCTTAATGATTGAAATCACAAAGAAGAAAACATTATTTACAAGTTGAGCTGTTATAGGATGTATTTCATGAAGATGTTGATCAAAAGAATATATAGTTCAACTTGATAGTTATTGACAACAAATCACAAAATAAATGGGTCTACACTTTAAAGCAGTTGTTTTTAGTCACATGCACAACATCCGCATTGACTTGCACAAAATTGGAAATCGTAGCGAGTACATATCACCACATGCATTTGCCTGTGTGCGCGCGAACATTGAGCACAGAAGCATTCAATTTTGACTTCCATTCTCAAAATGATATGATTGCATTTACTCATAACCAGTGCCAGACACAATAAGCAAAACTCTAAAACTGCATGCATTACGACCAACCTTTTAGCTTTCCTTGTTAACAGAGGATTTGGGAATGTTTTTGAAGGCATAAAGTAACTGAAAAGTTGCATCTTGCATATACCTAGAGAAATTCTAGCTCGCTTTTAGAGTGTAGGGCCAATTCAAATCACTAGATTTCTGTATAGGGCATGCAAATTTGTTGTTGTCTTGTAAACCCACCTATAATAACACCAGTACAATCTCCCCGGTGATCTTGCATCTACAATCATTAGCCATACCATCTGCACAGAAGAGAGATTGAATGTACAGTTCAAGATATGTTAGGCTGGTATCACTCAACCTAGCCAGAGTGCTTTTTCTTTACCAGTGGTGATGGTTATAAAAAAGGATGGTTCATGGCATATGTGTCAAGATTACAGACAGCTCAACAAAATGACAAACAAAATTAAGTTTCATATTCCTGTCATTAATGAATTATTAAACGAATTACATGGAACAATATTCTTTGCTAAGTCGGATCTCCTCTTTGGATATCATCAAGTCTTGTCTTATGCATTGTATTCATTGTAAAAAAAGGTTTCTCCCTAGAAGTGGATTTTAATTACAAGTAACAGAAAAGGGGAAAATATACAACCCCTGCAACAAAGCTGACCAAATATGTAGGTAGAATAAGATCCTTCCATTATAGGGTGAACGTAAAACATGAAATTATAAAGCATTAATATTGTACAAGAAAACAATCAAGCATTAATATTGTACAAGAAAATAATCTGATGCACTCCGAAAGAATTGCTTGCAGATAAGAATGTGTCATTTCACGGTCCTACTCCGGACTGGAAGTAATGTTCCTTTAGTTTCCGTAATACATGGATCTGAGCAATTCAGCAATTACATTCTAATAAATACAAAGGAACAGACAATTTCTACAAAATTGGAAGCTCAGCATCTGGAAATACTTCTTCCAAACAGAAAGTATATATTTAGGGAAAGAACAGTACAAACGCCAAATTCATCCTCTGTTCATCCGAGTTCTGTCAACTGTTTCTGATGTCCTTTCCAAAACAGAGATCAATTGTGGCATAGACATACCCACAGATACAACAATCTCTGCATTTGACAGAACAGAACATAAGAAGCAACAATAAGAGACACCATAAATCCTGAATAAATATAAAGATCATTGAGATGATAAAAAGGTTGTCTTACACAAGAGAACACATGATTACACAACTCTTTTATATAACTAAGCGTTCAAAATCCCACATATAGCTTGAGAATCCTCTCATTCTCACAAGTTCCTATTGGGGCATATTCTCAAGGCTGAAACTTCAAAAAAATGCAGATGCCATAAAGTGAGGAATACCAGTGCAAATGGGAAAAAAGTGAGCACAAACTCAAACATCAAGATTGTTGTAATGTTAGTTGAAAAGCCGAAATACAGATTGCTTTCCTTTCAAGTTACAATAATTATCAAACCATTTATAACATGCTCCCATTGCCATAAACATAGTCTCTTATGTTTTATAAGCTCTTTTCCTCATTTCTCTCAGTGATGAAACTTAAAAATAATACAGGAGGTGAAGAACACAGTTGCCATATGAAAAGGTAAGAAAAAGACTCGAATGGTTACGATTGCTGTATTAGGTTGAAAAGCCATAATACAGATTGCTTGATGTTCACCAAAATAGTTATTAAGGCCTTCGAGGAAAATGTACTTCTAATAATGACATACTCATCACTGAAAGTAATCTATGGTTTTTTCTATGAACATAGTAAACGTATAGCTAATCCAGATATGGCTCATCAAACTAATGAATATTGAATGTCAAAAACAAGGTTCAATAAAACAGGTTGCCATCACAGTTACACCTTAGATGCTGTATTACACCAGAACAACATGCTAGTAAGTAAATTGGTATTCTATCTAAACAAGAAATACTAAGAACAGTTGAAGCTGATAGAATAGCCATTTTTGCTTTATTACAACGTAGCATATTTGCAGATTTGCAAGCACAGTTACATTCTTTTTTCTTTTTCTTTTTTAAATACTTCTTACAGCCACAGAAAAATACTTACAAACGAAAAAGCAAAAAGTGAAAGGGTGTATACAATGGGACTCAGCTTCTTCCTTAGAAAAACAAAAGCAGCAATCAAATCAGAATATTCCGTGGGATCCAAAGATTTGGTGTCTTTGATCAACAATGAACCTTTTGCCCACAGTTGATGACATACCTCATCTTTTCACAATGACATGAAGGGAAGAAAATAACGTATCTCTTGATCAAAGATAAACTTACACCTGAGCTTCTAAAGCACAAAAAGCACCAAGATCTGTAGACAATGCCATAGACCAGAGAGAATCATGCCCAAGAAAGAGACCATCTCCAAGCGACATTGCACACAACTGAATCCTGCTCAGAAATAAATCTGTGCGTCATGCCTCAAAGAATCTCCAACACCACTTGGTGAACCGGCACTCCTAGAAGATATGCTTGACGGTCTCTGGCTCCCAAGTCCCGACACATAGGATAGATTCCATCAAAGAGGCCAACTCTTAGTCAGCCTGGCTTTAGATGGGATCCTTAATCAAACCAAAACCCGCCAGTTATAAGACAGCCACACCAACCATACACTATGAAGCCAGCAAACCTAAAGGTCCTTCAAATCTGATGAAGCCCACCTCACACTAAGGACTAACAAGAGGGGGTGACGTTGATGAGTATCTGAATCTAGAGGGCAAAAATCATACTGAAGCAATGGGCAACCAAAACTCCAACACCAGTCCCACTAAAATGGTCCAAGAATACCAACGTTCATGTTAAACAACTCAATCTTCGAAATGAGAGTGTGCAACTCTATGATCAACAGATGATAAGGAGCAAGAAGACCAAACTCTTGGGCAAGAGGTCACCACTCTTTCAAATAAGGAGTATCAGGATTCTGCAAATCATGCAAGAAGAAGATGCCCTTTCGACTCAAACTTTGCACCTGAAAATGTGTCATCTCCACGACACACTCACCCTGCTCACGCCAACTCCATATCTGCCAACAAGCTAAATCCTAGCTTGCACGACTACCCTCCCACTCCCACCAGACTCCAAGTAGACTAGATACTCCTAAAAAGAGGTGGGAGAAATGATATAATTTAAGAAAAAATTCCTCTAGACTCTACCAACACACTGAAATGAAAGAAACACACCTCACCACCCACTTGGCTAACAAAATACACATTAACTTGTGTTTATGTTTTGGGTAGCATCAAGAGCATTCTCACGCGCGGAACAAATGAGCTACATGATGGGGCTTTGCACCCATAGACCCATGTTATGTTGATGACCCATGGAATTTTGATAACCCATGGTATTGCACCCTTTGGAAAAGCATAAATACAAGGGTGAGCGATTCATTCCTGTGGTTGGTATGAGAGCATCTTGTGGAGGAGAAGACCGAGTAGGGCATCAAACCTATGGAGGGCCAAGAGAGCCTATGGAGGGCCGAGAAAGCCTATGGAGGGCCGAGATGTAATGCCCCTTATGGATTAATAGCCTAAAAGAGGACGAAGTAGCCTATCTGACCCTATAGCCTATAGTCTTGATAAAGGGGCAAAAAACCCAATTAACCAATGTTTGGAGCAACATTGGGTCTATTTTGGGTCAGCTGGGGCAAAAAATCCAAATTGGGGGTTGCACTTGCAACCCCTCACATTTAAGAAACCCCATGAGGGAATCTATAAATAAAGAAGAGTTGGAATCACATTTTCATCATCAATTTGGATCGAAATATCTTCTGATTTTCTAGAGTTTGAGGCTCTGAGGGGTTTTAGACCCCTTCTCAACTAGTTTCGAAGAAGGTGATCCCACCATAACTAGCTTCTATATGATTTCGGTGGTGAAAGATTCCACCCTAGTCAGGTATTTTTTTCCAACAAACTTTCTGGAAACATTCTTCTACAACAGATCATTCATTTATTGTTTGGCACGTCAAAGAAGACCTTTTTGGAGGATTCGTTGGCTCTGTTTGGAAACAACAAATGCGGGATCAACGGCCTAACATTCAGCCGCAGCAGCAGGCCGCAAGAACGCAAGGCCGAGGACCACAGGGCCAAAATTCTGCTCCAGACAGCGAATCTACCTAAGGACTTTGTTACAGCCAGAAAGGCCAATTGAAGGGCACTCAAGCTTATTGTTCCCTCGAACAGCAAATTAAGCCGGGATAGTCTAGGTTCTGTGTAGAATAGAAGGGTAAAATAGCTGTTAGCTGAATTCAGTAAAATTATTGGATCTGGTTTATTTACATTTGCAGACAATATTGAATTGGTGAAGTATTGGCTGAATACATTCCTGGCTTATTGGACAGTCAGTCCTAATTATTAAGGATTTGAGGAATATCATACTGCCATTGTTTAGATTATTCATGCAAGCTTATTGTTATTGATTTGTAGAATACATAAAGGAATACTTCTTGTTTGTGAATGAATGAATTTTTATTGGAAACCCTAGCTTGACTAAGAAACCCTAGGACAAAAAATTACCCTAGGACATTATGTGGTATCAGAGTTGGCTCACCTGCCAGCCTGGAGGGTTGTTTAAAGATGGAGCAGCTGGAATCAGTTTTTGGGAAGGAATACGCATAGTCTTGGTGGAAGCTTGAAGAGTCTCATAAGAACCTGGCAAGGGAAGCCGATCATAGGCAAAGGCACACCCGAGGGTTGGTCATGGCTATACCCACCAAAAAAGAATAAAGGACCTCAATCTTTTGAATATGGTAGGATGGGCAAATCAGCATCTTTGCCTTGCAAAGGTAATGGGGCTCAAAACAACTCTGAAATTGGTATGAACAGTGTATATCAAAGGGGCAGAATTCAGCCAGTAATGCTGAGTTCCAATATTTAGCTGAGGAGAACTATGAATCTGAATCGCAGGGTATTTCAATGAAGAGAAAGAATTTTGACTTATCACCCTTTGGTCAATCATCTCAGCCCACATCTCTTTTTGGGTCAATCCCATTGTTAGGGCCAACTCCTGCATATGAATCAGCAACCTATTCTCTAGCAGCACATCAGCAATGATGTCACAGAGCAAGCCAGCAAGCCTTACACAATCAACTCCTTCCCTGTTCAACGGCCTTCAATCATCAAATCCAGCCCAGAGACTGGGTGCATTTTCTTTTGGTAATTTGAATTAGGCACAACCAACTACTTCTGGTGGTTTTGGTGGCATATCAATTCCAGTTTTTGGGCAGGGCGCCTTGGGGCAACCCACTCAGAAAATATAATGGCTACTACAGAGTTAAGTATGGCAAATTGCTAGTATGGGTAGTGAAGGCGAGGATCAGCAGGTCTAGCGAGACATGGAGCAGACCATTCACACAAGGAGTTGTGGATAGTTTCAACTTGCAGCCTAGTGTGTAGATAAAGAGAAACGGTTGAGAGATTCATTCATCAGATATGTTAGGATCTTGAGAGGAGATCAGCACACATCAATAAAAATTTCATTATGATCCACGTGTGAAGGTCTTGTGAAGAGATCTGAGTTTGGAGGGGCCGAGTAAGGGCCAAACCTGTTCCTGTGATAGGAGAGGGGCCAAGAAGGCAGGACCGAGATGGTCAGTAGGATGAGACAGCCATTGGAGATCCAAGTGAGAAACTTGGAGTGAAGGTCAACAAGAGACCTTGAGCATCGAGAATCCCTGTGATCTGAAGTCAAAGGGAGTCAGGCTTGCCGCTTCAGAGGGAGTGGGCAAGCTCAGGACGGAGTTAGTCTTCAGAGGGAGTCAACAAGCTCAGAGAAAGTCGACAGCTCGAAGGAAGACAACCTTTACGATCAGGAAGTCATGGTACAAGATGGCCATGCAACATGCTCAGGAGCGGGAAGCTTCTAGGAGCAAGGTGTTTTCAAAGAAAGGTCCTATTCATATAGCGGGAATAGCATCTATGTCATATGGAGCAACTATGGTAGCAGACCAAGGGTGGAAATGTGTTCCAGGTTCACAGGCAGGGCCACTTCCAGGTTGTTTTGTGAGAATACATCCCTCACTAAGAAGTGTTGATGTTTTGGGTAGGCATCGGGAGTATTCTCACGCGTGATGCAAGTGGTTCAAGTGATGGGGCTTACATCCCTCGCTAAGAAGTGTTGATGTTTTGGGTAGCATCGGGAGTCTTCTCACGCGTGGGGCAAGTGGTTCAAGTGATGGGGCTTTGAACCCACAGACCCATGGTATATACCCATTGTATTCTGATACCCATGGTATAGACCTGTGGTATTGCACCCTTTGGAAAAGTATAAGTACAAGGGTGAGTGATTCATTCTTGTGTTTGGCAAGAGAGCATCTTGTGGAGGAGTAGGTCAAATAGGCCTCAGACCTGTGAAGGGCTGAGAGGGCCTATGGAGGGGCGAGAGGGCTAGAGAAGGGATGAGTTTACCCCTGTTTGGACAACAGACAAGCATTGAGTTTGCCCCTGCTTGGACAATAGAGAAGAGTTGAGTTATAGAAGTGTTTGAACAGCTTGGAGAGCTGAGTTTGCCCTTGACCTTCAGTGATTGGGCAGTTATAGGAGCAGCCAACAGTGAGCAGGCTATGGCATGGAGACCGAGGAAGATTTCAGTGGTAAGGACAAGGCTTTTTCTGTGAAAGTTTTCCCTTGTGATTTGGCATTTTACTGAGCACTGTAAAAGGGTCATTTTCCCTTGTACGGGAACCCTAGATTCTTGTTAAAGAATTAACGAGAATTATGTTTTTGGGGCTGAATTTTGTGTGTGGTCGAATTGTTAGTTTTAAAGTTCCGTTGCGCTAAATTTGTTTCTGGTGAGACACATCAGTGTGTTTCAGTTCATTAGCTATCTAAAGTTAATAGGAAGCTATTACATCTTGTGTGTGTGTGCACCGAGTCTAGTGCCCAAAATCTAACAACTTGCAACATCTATCAGAGCAAGGCCTCCCTCATCCTTGGGCTTAGTACAAGCATCCTATGCAACTAAGGGAAGACTTCTCGCACCACCATACTTGTACCACAAGAATGACTTCAAAATCTGCTCAGCACACAAAACTAAGCTCTATTAGGAAAGCAACAAGTGACATGATAAACATGAGAATCCTGACAAATGTAACCCATCATCGTTGACTTCCTACAAAAGGGAGATCATTATGATGTCAAACATGCAACTCGCTCTTCAACCTCTAGAGACACCAATTCCACATGGCCACAGGTGATAACCCAGTCCAAAAAAGGATGTCTAGTTATCTGACAATCACCCCATGACGAAATAAACCAAGCAGTAGGAATCCACTCCAGAGGCAAATCCAACCCAAAAAGCCAAAAATCAATTTTGTGAGGACTAACAATGGCACCAAAGACACCACAAAAGGTGTCCAAGCAAGTAAGATTCGTCTGCAAAATAGTTGTTAACCTCTTTGAACCATCTAAAAACATAAAATTGCTTATCTACCCTACAATAAAAGTTGCCTCTAACAAGTAACCCAATGCATCAACAGTCAGTAAATATAGATAAGGCACCAAAGGATGGCCCTATTGAATCAACCGATGCAACAATATCCGGAAGGATAAGGTTGTGTGACAAAAATGAAGGTCGAGGCATTGGTGAAAAAATCACTCACCATACACACACACCAAGAATCATAACCTAAGCACATCAATGTATCTCAAAGATGAAAGACCAATCAACCCGATCATAAGCTTTTTCAAAGTCAATATTCAACTTAAGGCGCCATTGCCCTATCCCTCTAGCCCACTCCATTGCCTCCCAAGCTGAAACCATAATATCAAGGATGAATCTCCCCTACACAAACCTAGTCCGCTTCAGTTGCACTACATACGTGACAACTGACCAGATCCTCAAAGCCAAAGCCTTTAACATGATTTTGTAAGCAATGGTAAGCAAAGTAATAGTCTACCAACCACCTATAGAGTCTCTCACTGCATTCTTAGGAATAAGCTTCATCAAGCCCTAATTGAGACTTGAGAGTCTCAAAGAGGCAACTAGAAGAAAAAAATTCTACATCTCGACAACAAATATCATCCCCAATAAAGTCCCACATGAACTTAGGGACTTCATAAAGCAAACCATCCAATCTCGTTTTTGCATGCAAGTAAAGGAGGCATATAAATCATCTCTCATTATAATATCCTAAACCAACATATCGTTGTCCCCACTAGTGACTTTGCAAAGGATAATCATATAACAAGCATCTCAATAAACACCCATGCTATTTGTCAAAGCAACAAGAGAAAATATAAACAAAAGAATCGCTAAAGCTAAACATACCTCGAACCTCACTAGAAGCTTCAACAAGAGAACCATCAACCCTGCGGAGACTAAGCACCCTATCTAGAGCACCTTCCTCTTGAGGAACTTGGACCCCTTATCCCCCTCGTGGATCCACTAGAGCTACAACCAAACCCTTGCACCATGTGCGATATACTCCCCGCATCGAACCGTCATCTCCAACTTTGTTGACTCCTTTTGCAAAGCAATATTGTAAATGTCCTCTTCAAGGAACATGCAAACCTCCTCAAGCCTTTTTCTAGACGCCCATAGTTCCCTCCACCTCCCACAAGCTAGCATCCTGCCCAACCCCTCATCAACTTCAAAGTACACCATACAACTTCCCACGAAGTATCCATCCCGGAGAGACCAATGGTCAAGGGGGAAAATTCCAAACCTATTGAACAAGGGCTCGAGAGTAAGTCAACTACATATAAGACACATTCAGCTTGAACACTAAAGGCTATGATGCATGAAAGACCAATAAAAATCATAGACTGGATTGGAAGATAGTCTGAGCCAGCCACATCCATAGGATGAATCTTACTCAAGAAAACTACATCCTCCTTGGGCCCATAAAAATGATACAGCCATGCACGAACTCTATCTTATCCCTATCCGCCCATAGTTCCCTCCACCTCCCACAAGCTAGCATCCTGCCCAACCCCTCATCAACTTCAAAGTACACCATACAACTTCCCACGAAGGTATCCATCCCAGAGAGACCAATGGTCAAGGGGGAAAATTCCAAACCTATTGAACAAGGGCTCGAGACTAAGTCAACTACATATAAGACACATTCAGCTTGAACACTAAAGGCAACAGTGCATGAAAGACCAATAAAAATCATAGACTAGATTGGAAGATGGTCTGAGCCAGCCACATCCATAGGGCGAATCTTACTCAAGAAAACTACATCCTCCTTAGGCCCATAAAAGTGATACAGCCATGCACGAACTCTATCTTATCCCTATCCATAATTGGTCCAAGAGAACCAATCACCATCATCTAACCCCTTTTTTTTTCAACTAGGGTCTAAGATTTAAAAGGAATCCTTACGCCTACACCACGCTTGCTTCTCCATTCCATAAACAAAACCCCACCTCCACACCTATCCCCTTCACACTCAAACATGCTTAGGTCCCCCCTAAAGATGCATTAAGTTGTCAACAAAGAAGAGGCCATCCAATCCCACAAGTATCCTTGCTCAAAGCTAAGGACAGGGGCATACACAACAACAAAAAACTATCACATGGTCCTACATCAAGAGCACAACCAAAACACACCCATCTACCAAATCCAAACCAAACGCAATCACATGATCCTGCAAAGACGAAGAAAGAGAAACCATTACCCCTCCACTCCCTTGATAATGCTCAAAACCCCTAAAATGGGACATTCCAACAATAGCTCATTTGGTTACGAAGCTCAAAAACAAATCCCCCTAGGTTAAACACACACGTATATGTCAACAGGTTTACAAGGGATATCATCCACAAATGTGAGGAAGCATCCCTTGGATTTTCCAATGAGATTTTCCTTGGAAAAAAAAGAATGACTCTATATATGTGGTGTCTATAATAATTGCAAGTCTCATTACCTGATTGGCACATCCCCATGTTGGGATTCCATTCCTTTGGAGTGCAGGTCCCCAAATCGATGTTATAGCATCCTCCTTCACTCAGCCATTGACATCACTGAGTGGCTTTGGTGTCATGCTTAGTGGACCCTCTTTGGTATGTGATTGTTATCTATGTGATGCTTATAATAATTGCAAGTCTTACTACTACAATGCAGTATCCCTATGTTGGATTCCACATGACTAATTTTCTCCTTCCTCCTATGATTACTTCCCACTGCTACAGATGTACAATATATTAAGTAACAGCGCAGGTCTCCAATGAAGTTAGGATATAAAGTCACAGCACACATCTCCAAGGAAGTAAGGATGGACAGCTAATTTTAGTGCAAACTATAGCATAAAACAGAATGGCAAGGACATGTGTTTTGGAAAGTGAAAAGAAGAGGATAAAGTATAATTCCTAGATCTATGGAACAAAATCCCAAAAAGGATGAAATATATATTGGAAGCATATACACCATAAATAATAACAATAATGAAAGAAAAAAGTGTGTTTGCCAACCTATGCCTTCACGAACAGATAAATTTGGTCGAATGATATCTTTAGAGTTAACAAGGAAAATGTCACCAATATAGAGATGATTCGTGGGAACATAGACACTGCAGAGTTCCTCATCTCCACTCTCAACCTGTATATGACAATGGGAGAAAAATAAGAACTACCTTCCATACAAATTGAAATAATAGTTATTTAAACTGTAGCATGTCAAGAGACACTGCATGTTTACCTAAACATGCATCTTTATTAAATTTTATGACAATAATGGTGATCTGCAAATGCAGATATACAAGAAATGTTTCCATCTGCCGCTCAATTTCAGCACTCACATGGAATACTTCAGTATTAATCAACTTCAAGGATATCTAAAGCATAAGCAACAACCTGAAGGACAAGTGATGATGTAATAAAACCAAAGGCATATTCCCCTACACGTGGATGACGAATAATTGCAACCTCTTTAAAGGCCCTTGTGTTCTGGTCTGCAAAGAATAAGCCACGTATAAGCTTCAAAAACACTTTCCAACAAAATAATAACAAAATTACCCACCTTATCCACAATCATAACTTAAATTCTTCAATTAGTATTGCATGTATCCACAAATTAGTACCTTGTCTTTTATTGTATTTGACCAATTCATATTTTATTGAATGGAAAACTACAAATCCATAAAATTTCAATCCATGGAAAAGCTTCAGAAATTAAATCAGATATATTTTCTGCAATATCAGATAGGTATAAGAAAACAATATGACCAATCTTGGAACCATGAATGCATACATCTCTTGAAATCTGACTATAAATTAGAGGAAAACAGTGTTTCTTGGTGTTAGTGATCTGACATTTTCCAGACCTGATAATTGATTATAAAATAAAACATGTTTCTAAAATGTAAATGTCCTAAAAGCAATGCAAAAGACCATATCATGCTTATCAGTCTCAAAGTCAAAACAAGAACATGCACATGTACTTCTTAAAAGGGAGTTATGCAGTCTAACATGACAATAACATGTTTTTAAAAAGCCCAATATATGATGTCTAATCTCAGGAATACCTGGAGAAATGGCAGCACTTATTTGCTTCGAGGCTGAGTAGATATGTTTGACAAGAGGCATTTTCTTTATGAACCATTCTCCAACCCAGAGGACAGAAGCTCCCATCCATGAAGATACAAATAAACCCATCAAAAATATGAAGAACAAAGAAGTAACAAATCCAAGACCTACAGTTGACACAGAAACAAGAGTTAGTAACAGAATCTCCATATGCTGTCAGTTTCATTAAATAGGTTCTTCTATATTAACATGCAACAGTATAATATCTACAAAAATTACAAAGTAATTTGACATCGCTATAAACAGAAAGCAACTCCTATGCAAAACTAGACTAGGATGCATCATAAATAGAAGCTCCTTCAGAGCTCCAAATTGATGCTGACAGAAATGGAATATCAAATATGTAATCGAAAACTGTAAGAAACCACATTTAATATTGGAGTGATTGTGCTGAAAACTACCAATCACTTACTACCTTGCAATTGAAAACTAAAAACTGTTCACTTCCATGCTTGCTGCCTACCAACTTGATCCTTGTGAAGCTTGCTTAAAACTCACTATCATTAATTTTGATTGCCCACAAGACTTTACCCAGTTGGCCTCTCTTTAGACATATCCTACAAACTAGATACTTATTGACAGGTATCTTAAACAGTGAATTTGTTTAGGCATTTGCTATTTTTTGAGATCCAGCCTAGCAGGTTACTGTTTCCAGATTTAATGTTTTTTGTTTTTTATATTTTCACACACATATCTACACTTTTAACAGAAGATTAGAGGTGTCCTGACAACAGGCTTGCCTGGTTTCCAAGGCAGAATTATATTACTAGGTGTAAATCTGCATCATAGCTTGCTGTCCAAATTTTTTCTCACACAGATTTAATCTGATATTTACATAACATCAAGTTATTTTCGCAGTTCTGAAGGATATCTTGTTTCGAGGTTTATATTTATCTTCAAATTGCAAAGGGACCCCCTAAGGCTTGCAACCACTAGCCCAAAGTGCAAAGAGATTGTGCAAGGTGAAATTGGCACCTTCCCAAGTAGGCTAGTAACCATTTAACCAGATGGTTTTAGTGTTAACACTATCTTTGCAAGGAGTAGGGTGGCCTACTAATCATATCTTTGTCAACTGTCACTTAACTCAGCCAGTTTGGACAGCAGTCCGAGCTCTCCCAGGAGGAAATGGACATTGGGAAGGGAACTCTGTGGAATATGCCCTGAACAGATGGATAGATGACTGGGTAGTGAAGGCATAATTCAAGCCCCTTCTGGTTTTCTTTATGTGGGCCATTTGGATCACCAGAAATGCTTGCCTTTTTTCAGGATTTCAGAGGTTTAGTACTGCAAGTGTTGTACAAAACAAAAAATGCCTTTGAAAGCTATGAGAGATCGCACAAAAGACCAAAGAACTGAGAGTAGTGGATCCAATTATAGATAAGTCTAGACCTTGTGGTTTTTTGATGGGGTTGCCCTACTGGCCCAAGGTGGCAGCAGGGCAGGAAGAGTTTTTAATCAGTTGGAATCCCATTGGATCAATTATAAATGTGGACTAAGGAATTTGTCAAACAGCACTACTGCTACAAGCAACTATCATATTGATGACCTTGGCAATTGATCATCAGGTAGAGCAGCTTGGAGTTTATGGAATCAAAACTGGTAATTTCTTGGATGAAAGAAACTATAGCATGACACAACATTGGTCTCAATGGGTATTTGATGAGAGCAGAATCACAAATAATTTCCAAGCCAGTTTTAGAGACATCGCCTTCCAGCACATCTACAGAGAATTCAACAAAGAAGCAAATGCACTCTCAAAGAAGGGATGATCCAGGCCTACTGGCAGGTTACTGGTTCCTGCTTCCAGAGAGATAAAGGAGGAGCACCTCCCTCTTCTTCATTTCTGATAGGTTGGGTACACAACAGCCCTCACTGTCACCCCCAATTGTACCTCAGACCACATTCTTCAAAATCAACTTGTATACCCTTGACTAACAGATGCCATCAGACCCCAGGGTGACAAGAAAGAAGGCCTCTGTATTCACAGGATTGCTTTGAGATGTGTCATACAGTAACAGACAAGTTTTGTGAAGGGCAGATTTATTTTAGACAGGATGATTTCTGCTGGAAGGCCATGGAATGGACCAAAGAAACAGGCCAGCACTCTTTGTTCCTTAAAATTAATTTTAATAAAGAATTGATAGATTTGACTGGTCCTTGATCACAGACATGTTACAGTGCCTTGGATTTGGTCCCAAATGTGTTGCCATGGTGAACATCCTTTTCTCCAATGCTTCAGCATTGCTTCTGAACAGTACACTCACAGCTCAGATCCACTTCATCATTCGATCGTGCAGGGTTTACCATTTGCTCCTTACCTGTATGCTTTATCAATTGACGTTTTGGGTTATTCACTGCAAGTAGGTAAGATGCAAGGAAGAATTTGGGGTATCTCTCTTCTTGATGGCTCAGGGATGGTTAACAATGATTTTGCTAATGATTTTCTTTTATCAGCGTTGAAATCTGTAACTAGGTTCGGTCTTCATAAATATGAAATGTACTCTTGATTCTTGTATGATGTAAAAAGAAGGAAAATTTATTATTGTTATTTTTGTAGCATGGGTTTCATGCTCAAGGTACTTTTATTTAGAAGTCAAGCACCCATTGACTACTTCTAGGGTTTGTCCTAGTGTCAAGGAGTCATAGAATCATTGTCATATGAAGAAGACACCATTCGGCACATTGTAAAATGTAAAAAGAATTATTTTTGTATTTAAAAGTGTCAAAATATCTTCCAAGACCAAGTCGGTCTGACAGCTAATAAGTCGGTCTAAAAAGGGCATGTCGTCCTCCTTGAAAGCCTATATATGGGAGGGAACTCGACCTCCTATGGACACTCACTCATCTTCTCATTGTCTAAGCAAAGGAGAAGCAAAAGAAGGCTAGAGAAGAAGGATGAAGTACAAAGATTTGGGTTATTTCTCTCTCTATTTTCACACGTGCGAACGAAGAAGAATAGGGTTTTGTTGCTGCAAGATCGAACTTGAAGAAATTGCAAAAAGAAGGTCGAAGGAAGGTCTATTAGGTCATCTTCAAGCCCTAGAAGAAGGAGAAATCCAAGCAAAGGTCAAAGGAAGCATTGGAAGCCCTAGTTTTGCTCACACATGTGGAAGCAGCAATTGTTGCAGGGGACGAAAATTTCACACACATTGGAGGCCGAAATTTTGTCGCTGGGGGTCGAAGTTATGCAACTAGAAGAGATTTGATTGTGTTTGACTTGGACAAAGGAAGCACAACATAAAGAAGGTCGGACTTGGTCTTGAAAGGGTATTGGTCTTGGTCTAGAGGTCTTAGAATTCGCCATTTAAAGAATCTATAAGAAGATGTAATATCCCGTTTCAGAGATTTCCCCAAAACCCCAGTAAACTCCAACCAAATACGCACAAATAATATAATAACCGGGACACTCAAAATGATAAAAATAATAGTGGTGCAACATATAATAATATAAGCAGATACTCAAGAAATGTAGGGAGAAACGCTAAGCCATTTTATTATATTGAGTAATGGAATGAGTACAGGAGGTGATCAAAAGGATGGCACCTCGACTTGCACCAGGCAAGTGAAGAAATACACTCAGAATAACAAAGGAATGGCCTTTGGGTGGATGCTGCTAGAAAACTGTCGTGCTACTGCTACTGTTGGAAATCAAATGTGGATTTGGGGTTGTTCCCCTCCTCAAAAAATGTTGAAACTCTGGAATCCGCCCCTACTCAGAAAACCCAAAAAAACCCAGAAAGCTTTTCTGAAATGGCCGACCCCTGAAAATCACCCCCTTGGGGAATCACGCAATCCCTCAAGGCCCTACGCTGCCACTGAGTAGAATCCTCCAAAATACTGTTTGAAACTCTGCCAAACCACTCCAATATGCAAGAGTTGATCCCTTGCTCAATATCCCAACTCAACTCCTCCACAAATCCTCAATCCGGAACTGCTCCCAGAAGAACTGTGTTCCTCTCTCTCAAGACTGCGCAGTCTTCCAATGCTCAGTTCCTCCTCCCTCCAAAGATCAATCGTCCTGCAAAAGACTCCTGAAAACTACCTTGCCCGAGCAGGCACTCGAAGTCCCCCGGGGCTAAGGGTGAGATCTCCGAACAGAGACACTCGATGCACTAAACAGTGTTGCAGACTAGCTAAACAGCCAGCGTGCTCTAAGTCGAAGTGACTAGCTCAAATGCACATAATCGAATCACAAAATGAGGGGGCTCCTCTCTCCTTTATAGCATTGGCCTCTCCCAATCCCAAGGCTCACCTCCTCCAATGTAATCCCCTCTTGCCACGTGTTCCCTTTCCATCTGCACAATCCCTCCAAGTGTCTGCATGGGCCCCATCTCTGCGTGGTCCTTTGGCCCCTCTTGGCTCCCCTTTAAGTCACAACGTTGTGCTGCTAGGAAGTGAGTTTTATTCTAAAAGTGAGTTATGTCCCCTTTTCCTCACCTTTTTATTTACAAATAACTATAGAAGGCAAAATTGAGCAAAATCGAATATTCTAATTACCCATGGCTAATTAGGAATATTACAGTCTCCCCCGGCAAAATGTTGTTTGTCCTCAAGCAACTGAAGTGATGGATGCTGCAAAATTTCTCACTCTCCCAAGTGGCATCCTCATCCGGTAAATTCTTCCACCTCACCAAGAATTCCCTGATCGTCCTGCTCCGTAGTTGCCTCCCCCTGGTATCAATAATAGCCTCTGGCTGCAAAACACCAAATGCCTGTTATCATCCATGGGTGGTAGCTCATCTATCACTGTCCCACGCTGTCCCAATGCCTTCTTCAGGCATGATACGTGGAAAACGTTATGAATCTTACTGCCTTGGGACAGCTCCAACTCATATGCTACCTGTCCAATCCTGCGTATCACCCTATATGGCCCATAAAAGCGGGGCTTGAGCTTTTCAGCGCCCTTCTGCTTCAGTGACGACTGTCGGTATGGCTGTAATCGTAGGTAGACCAAGTCCCCTACCTCAAACTATCTCTCCACCCGACCCCTGTCAGCATACAGCGTTTGTTGGTTCTGCGTTGTAGCCATATTATCCTTGAGAGCTTGGAGAATATCCTAACTCTCTTGGATCCAAATCTTGGCTCTCAGAGCCTTGCTAGCACCAAACATCACGTCAGCAAAAGATAAAGGATGATATCCATACAAAGCATAGAATGGTGACATACCGATGGACATGTGATGTGTAGTGTTGTAGCAGTACTCCCCCAGATGCAACCACTTCAGCCATGCTCGCTGTTGTCCACTGACATAGCTACGCAAGTAGCCCTCCAGCCACTTGTTAACTATCTCTGTCTGCCCGTCCGTCTATGGGTGATAACTGGTACTCGATGTCAACTCTGTCCCCACCAACCAGAAAAGTTCCTGCCAAAATCCGCCCATGAAATAGTTGTCCCTGTCACTAGTGATGGTCTTGGGAAGACCATGTAACCTGAAAATCTCTCTGAAGAATAGCTCGGCCACCTGCGCTGCTATGTAGTGTGCGGATATGGCGAAAAAGTGTGAGTACTTTGTCAGCCGATCAACTATGACAAAGATGCCATCCTTGCCCTGTACCATGGGCAACCCCGTGATGAAGTCCATCGAAATACACTCCCATTTCCCCTCCGGAATGGGAAGAGGTTGCAATAGTCCTGCTAGATGGTTCATCTCCCCCTTGTTTCTCTGGCAAACATCGCACTCCCGGACATGCTGGAGTACGTCCTCCTTGAGGCCCTTCCATGAGAACCTCTCTCTAATGGCCCTGTAGGTTTTGGTAAACCCCTGATGACCTGCCAATGGTGAATCATGTGACGCCTAAAGTATCTTCTTCTTGAGCTGAGACCCCTCAGTCAAAAAGATCAGGTCCCTGTAGTAGATGATCTCATCGACCACCCTGTACCTGTCATTTGCCACCTGCCCATCCAGAACCTCGCATGCAAATCTATCCTTGGAGTACTCTACTAAGAGTCGAGCCCTCCAGTCTGTGTCCAAGCTCATAAGAGACAACGTGGCTGGTCTACGTGAAAGGGCATCTGCCACCACATTGTTCTTACCCTTGACATACTCAATGTCAAAGTCATATGCTTAGATCTTACTGATCCACTTCTGTTGCCTCTCCTGTAGCTGCTTCTGCTCCAAAAAGAACCCGAGGCTGTTGTGATCAGTCCTCACCTTGAACCTGTTACCCACTTAATACTGCCGGAACTTGGCCAATGCATGCATGATGGCCAGCATCTCCTTGTCATGTATATAGAATACAACCTCTCGTGCGGAAGGAGCTTCCGGCTCTCAAAGGCTATAGGGTGACCTCCCTGCATCAATACTACGTCAATCCCCTCTCCCGACGCATCACACTCCAAAACAAATGGCTGCGAAAAATCTGGTAATACAAGCACTGGGCAGCTGCTCATCACCTCCTTGAGCCTGTCGAAGGCTCGCTGCGTTGTATCCGACCAACTGAATACCCCCTTCCTCGTCAAATCTGTCAGGGGTGCAGCAAGCTGTGAGAAACCCTTGACGAACTTGCGGTAGTAAGTACAAATGCCAATGAATCCTCAAAGTTCCGTCACGTTTCTCGGCTCCGGCCAATCTCTGATGGCCCTGATCTTCTCCTCATGGACCCTCACTCCGTCCACTCCTATGATGTGTCCCAAGTATAACATCTCCGTCAACCCGAACTCACATTTGGAGAGCTTGGCATAGAACTATTGCTCCACCAAGATGCGTAATATTGTCTCGATGTGTTGGAGATGCTCCTCCCAAGTCCTGTTGTAAATGAGGATATCATCAAAGAACACCAACACAAACTTCCTTAAGTGACTGCGGAAGATGTGATTCATGCAAGACTGAAATGTAGCTGGGGCATTGGTTAGCCCAAAGGGCATCACCAAAAACTCAAAGTGCCCATATTGACACCTGAAGGCGGTCTTGGGAATGTCTTGCTCCCTCATGCGAATCTGATGGTACCCAGATCTCAAATCAATCTTTGAGAAGAATCGTGCTCCTCTCAACTCGTCCATCAACTCATCGACCCTGGGTATGGGGTATCTGTTCTTCCGGGTCTTCTTGTTCAGAGCTCTGTAGTCAATGCACATCCTCAATGTGTCGTCCTTCTTCTTCACCAACACCACGAAAGAAGCAAAAGGACTCGTGCTCGACCGAATGTGCCCAAGAGCCAGCAACTCCTGAATGGCCCGCTCAATCTCCTCCGGATAAGCCTCGGGATGCCTATAGGGGGTAGTAATCACTGCCTGTATGCCCTGCTCAAGCTCAATGGTGTGCTCAAACCCACGGTCTGGTGGCTGTCTCGGCGAAATCTCCCCAAATAACATGGCATACCGATCAAGAATGGACTGTATCTCCGGGTGCACTGTCTGCCCTGTAGTCCCTGTCTCTGATGCATGCAACTCTACTGCCCACTCTATGTCTCCCTTCAGGAAGACTGCCTACATCCGATGAGCCGAAACAGTCTAAGGCAGATATGTGTGTTGTCCCCGTATCTTCTCATGCTTCCCTGTCTTCTCATCATCCCACTCCATCTCTAGGGCCTTCCAATCTGTCGTGACCTTCCCTAGAGTGATAAGCCACTGAACACCCAGTACCATGTTGGTGTCCGAAATATTGACCACGAAAAAGTGGTCAGTCAGTTTGTAGGTGTCCATCGTCACTGATAACACTGGGACATAACGAGCACACACCATGGTCTGATCTCCTGGGACCAAAACTGAAAATCCATCGAAGCTCTCTGTCTGTATACCTCTCCGCTCAACCATCTGTGCATAGATGAAGTTGTGGGTTGCCCCACTGTCAACCAAAACTGATACCCGCTAGCCACGTACTGTCCCCCGTACGCGCAGCGTCAAATACTTGGGAACTCCTCGCAATGCTCCAAGGGCTCCTCCGTTAGGTGCAAAAGCTACGCCACCTGCTGTTGCTGGTGAAGGCGACGAGGGACCCTGCACAGCATGACTATCTCCTGCCTCCACATCATCCTCCTCATCCTCTCCCCCACTACTCTCGGAGAAGACCTCAATAAAATGTGCCTTGCCAGTAGCACATCTATGTCCTGGTGCCCACGACTCCTGACAGGTAAAGCACAACCGCTTCTTCTTTAACTCCCTCCCGACATCATCATCAATCTGTACTCGTCCTGGATTCCCCTTCAGAGGCGGAATCCTCACATCCTTCCCCTTGGCTGAAAACCCTGTCGCTGGGGGTAAGGTGTCCGGGTCCTGGGTAAGACATCCTGTAAGTCCCGGGTCCTACTAATAGCATCTTGAAGGGTGGTTGGTCAAGCAGATCTGACTAGACCCCGAAGTGGCTCTGCTAACCCCTCAACATACATGTAGATCCTCCGTGTCGTGGATAGATCTGGCACCATCACTAAAACCCTCAAAAAGTCTGCAATGTAGGTCTCTAGGCTCCCTGTCTGTTTGAGCCTCGTCAGCTCAACAAAGTGTTATTCTGGATCCCTCCGATCAAACCTCTCCATCAATCTCCCGGTGAACTCTGCATACGTCGTCACTGTGGAATGCCCGAGTGTAACCATCCCATGGAACCACCAATCCTGGGCCTCACCATCCAAATGTAATGTCGCCACCTTGATGGCCTCTGTCTCCGACATCTGGTTAAGCTGGAAATAGATGTCCAGCTTCTCCACCCAAGACCTTGTCGAACTGTTTGATGAGCCATCAAACGTAGGCAAGTGAAATCTACTAGCAGTGCGATGGGTGTCTCCATCATGATAATGCCGATATCCTCTGTGATGGTCGCGGGGTCTACTATCCCGCTGGAGCTGAACAAAGTCTCTGAATGAGAGAGCATCCTTGAACTCCTGTCCATAGCCCTGGTACTCTGCAAAATAATCGCCCATATGACCGGGCTTTGCCTCCTGCTATGCTCCGAGCCCCGTATCTGCTCCTAGGAAAGTGGGCATGGTAGAGCATATAGGGGCATGTGAGGCCACCTGTTGAGTAGTATCACGCTGAGTGGCACCCTGCTCTGGCAAATGGTGAGATGCACCCGATCCCTCTCCAACCTGGAAAACTCGTGGGCTCTCACGCTGTCTAGCCTCCACTGCCATGAATCTCTACACCATCACCTCGATCTGCCTTGACAGATCCTGCACTGATTTGAGGATCATGTCCGCAAATTTCTTCCCGTCATCATTTGCCATCGAACCCTCCTGCTCTGCATCCACCACAGGGTCCTCCTGTCCTGCGTCCACCACAAGCTCCTCCTGTTCTGCGTCCACTACTGGAACACAGTCTCCCTCTCTGTAGGTGTTCTCCAACCTACGCCCAGTGTCTCTGTATATCCTATCTCCTACCTCTGTAACAAATGTAGGGCTTTTCCCCTGGTGTCATAGATTGCTAGCTCCACAGGCTGAGCCAGGTCTATGCTCTGATACCACTATAATATCCCGTTTCAGATATTTTCCCCAAAACCCCAATAAACTCCAACCAAATATGCACAAATAATATAATAACCGGGAAACTCAAAATGATAAAAATAACAGTGGTGTAACATATAATAATATAAGCATGAAATATAAGCAGATACTCGAGAAATGCAGAGAGAAACGCTAAGCCATTTTATTATACTGAGTAATGGAATGAGTACATGAGGTGATCAAAAGGATGGCACCTCGACTTGCACCAGGCAAGTGAAGAAATACACTCAAAATAACAAAGGAATGGCCTCTGCGTGGATGCTGCTGGAAAACTGTCGTGCTGCTGCTACTACTGGAAATCAAATGTGGATTTGGGGTTGTTCCCCTCCTCAAAAAATGTTGAAACTCTGGAATCCGCCCCTACTCAGAAAACCCAGAAAAACCCACAAAGCTTTTCTGAAATGGCCGAACCCCGAAAATTGCCCCCTTGGGGAATCACACAATCCCTTAAGGCCATGCGCTGCCACTGAGTAGAATCCTCCAAAATACTGCCTGAAACTCTGCCAAACCACTCCAATATGCAAGAGTCGATCCCTTGCTCAATATCCGAGCTCAACTCCTCCACAAATCCTCAATCCAGAACTGCTCCCAGAAGAACTGCGTCCCTCTCTCTCAAGGCTGCGCAGTTTTCCAATGCTCAGTTCCTCCTCCCTCCAAAGATAAATCCTCCTGCAATAGACTGCTGAAAACTGCCTTGCCCGAGCAGTTACTCGAAGTCCCCCGGGGCTAAGGGTGAGATCTCCGAACGGAGACACTCGATGCACTAAACAGTGTTGCAGACCAGCGAAACAGCCAGTGTGCTCTAAGTCGAAGTGACTAGCTCAAATGCACATAATCGAATCACAAAATGAGGGGGCTCCTCTCTCCTTTATAGCATTGGCCTCGCCCAATCCCAAGGCTCACCTCCTCCAACGTAATCCCCTCTTGCCACGTGTTTCCTTTCCATCCGCACAGTCCCTCCAAGTGTCTGTGTGGGCCCCATCTCTGCGTGGTCCTTTGGCCCCCCTTGGCTCCCTTTTAAGTCACAACGTTGTGCTACTAGGAAGTGACTTTTATTCTAAAAGTGAGTTATGTCCCCTTTTCCTCATCTTTTTATTTACAAATAACTATAGAAGGCAAAATTGAGCAAAATCAAATATTCTAATTACCCATGGCTAATTAGGAATATTACAGAAGAAAAGAGATTTGTGGATTTTCCTCTCAAGTGGAGAGTTTTTGGCCCTGGCTTGTAGCTTATCTCTTGCGTTCTTGTGTATAGTTGAGCTTCTTGTTTTGGTAGTTGTTTGATGATAAGAATAACATAATAGTAAGTGAAGAAGCTAATAAGTAACAAAAAGTACAAAGACATCACAAGCAGTTATAAAGTTTAAGAGAAATCATCCTAATTGCAGCCCTATAGATTTCTCAACATGGTATCAAAGCTAAGGTTGGCTAAGGGCATGATGAAGATCGCTACATCTTCGAAGAAATCTTTGAAGCAGTGCTCTATGGTAGCAAGTCATCTCAAGCAAGGTATCAAGCCATTGTGGAATCTCCTATTATCCATCAAAAATAGTATAACCATGACTTCTACAAAGGATGAAGGATTATTCTCAGCAATTACAGGCACATTTGAAGACGAGAATATTTGGGTAATCGACAGTGGAGCATCAAGACATATGACAGGTGAGCACAAGCAACTAAAGACCCTATCAAGAGGAGAATCTTCCTACTCCGTTGAACTTGGTGACAAGAAGAGCTATCCTATAACAGGAATTGGGTCAACCTCGTTGCAACTAGAGAATGGAGGAAATATTCATCTCAACAATATCCTATTTGTTTCGGGTTTGCAAAAAAATCTACTTTCTATTTCATGTTTAGAAGATAAGGGAGATAGAGTCGCTTCCATGGATGGAAAGGTTGTGGTATGGGACAAAGACTCTAGCATCAACAATGCAAAAGTCATTGGAATTCGTAAAGGAAGACTTTGTAGGTTGCTAACACCTCTCTCTCAAGCATTGATTCACATTGAAGTAAGTCCATGTGAACTTTGGCATCGAAGGTTTGGGCACCTTCACTACAAAATATTATTAACTCTAAATTCAATGGTGAATGGCATCCCTGAACTCAAGGAGGATCATGAAAGGGTGTGCAAGGGATGTGCATTAGGGAAAAATGTTAAGAGACCATTTGGAAGCAGTGCTTCAAGGTCAAAAGAAGTCTTGGATCTCATTCATTCTGATGTTTGTGGTCCTATGTCTACAAAGCCTCATGGAGGTTATCTATATTATGTAACATTCATTGATGACCACTCAAGGAAAATTTGACTCTATTTGCTAAAGTCCAAGGATGAAGTATTTGACAAATTTCAAGAATTCAAAGTTGAAGTAGAGAACCTTACAGAAAGGAAGATAAAGGTACCAAGATCCGACAATGGAGGAGTGTACACGTCAAAGGAGCTCATAGTTTTCTGTAAGGAGGCTGGGATTGAGAGGGAGTTGATAGTCCCATATAATCCTGAACAAAATGGAGTTGTTGAACAAAAGAATCGATCAATTGAGGAAAGTGTTAGAGCCATGTTACATGATCAAGACTTGCCTAAATTTCTATGGGGTGAAGAAACTAAAACTGTTGTGTGTATTCAAAATCGAAGTCCTCATAGATCACCAGACAACATGACTCCTAAGGAAGCATTCACTAGGAAGAAACCAAGCGTGGACCATCTCCGAATATTTGACTATCTTGTCTATATTCACATTCTAAAAGATGAAAGAAATTGGATCCTACAAGCATGAAGGGAATATTTGTTGGCTATAGAAACACTTCAAAGGCATGTAGGATCTACATAAAGGAAGGACGCCAAATAGAATTCGAGATGTGATCTTTGTGAAAGTATTGCATTCAAGAAATTGAAGGACCTCCCGACTAACTCTGATGATGAAGAACTTCCAATATTTGAAGTGTGAAAATTCCTATAGTCAAGGAACCCCTACTGCAGCAAAACTGAATTTACTTCTCCTACTTGATTTTAATATACATTATCAAGTTATTTTCTGAAAAATACTGAAGTAAATTACTTCTGCAACCTACACCAATTTAATTTGATTACATGAAACAAGAAATTGAGCAAAGAACAAGATACATAGGACACCGTTATTTTTTGACAAAATAGTCCCCGGAAAAACCCAATGCAGGAAAACCAGTGCAGCAGCTCTGAGGGTTTTATATTATTAAGCAGTAGTTCTGAATACAATGTTGGATGCCCTCCAGGCAATCCAGTTATAGAGAAAGATATAATGCCGGAAAACTAAGTGAGATTACCTCACTTCACCCAGCAGTTTCTGGTTGATTCGACAACAGAACTGGCAAACCCCTGGCTATCTCTGCGTTGGCCCTGCATAAGCCCTACATCAGCACTGCGTTGTCTCTTCTGCCTCTTGGAGGTCTGCATCAACCTCTCCCAGTTGTTCTGGCAACTCCCTGGCAGTTCCGGATTTCTGCGTGAAGGCGACTTCCCTTCTACGCTGGCCCTTTTGGCTCTGCGTCAAGCCTGCGTGGCTCCATACTGGCCCAGCGTCAATCCCTCTAGGTTTTGCGCTACCTCCATTGGTGGCTCTCTGCCTCTCTGCCTAGTTTTCCCGAACTATCCCTACCCCTCTACTGCAAAATGATCACTTAGTTCAAATTTTCGAGCTTCCTAGCCCCAGAAATTTCGAACTCTAAATCAATTCATTCTCTCGGTGTGTTTTTGAATGAACCCCAAGCATCCTTCTTATACTTTTATCATTGAAACTTCAACGGTCAAGATTAAGTCTCTAATCAACGGCTAAGATTAAAAACTTGACTTGATCCGCTTTTAAAACATTCTCACCCATATTTTTATTTATACCCATTAATACTTTAATTTTCCTAAGTTTAGACTTAGGAACCCCATTAAAAATATTAATTATTTTAATAAAATACAATCCGGGTGGAATTTCACAAAACGGTTTTTGGGTTCTTTAGAACTCATGTACCTTAGCCTCTCCACCAATTTTCATGGCTAAAGCACATTCGATGCTACCAAAAGTTAACACTCTCACTTAGCGAGGAATGTGCTCTAGCAACAATGTCCAACTGCATGTTGCTCTATCTCTGAAGCATCTCCTTTCCACATTGTTGTTGCCATCAACACTATGCTACTATACTGATGCCCATGACACTACCACTGCCACTGCTGCATCTGTACTACAGCTCCCTCTCAAATGTTGCATCTGCTATGCTGTTAGCACTGCCATTGTTAACACTGCATTTGTACTGCAACTCAGTTGTTGAGAGAAGCAACTGAAAAACACCCAAAATTACTGAACTAATTGTGTTCAGCATAATACCATGTGAATGTTGGAATCTGACTACTACTAGTCTCTGACCCTCTGAATCTTTTGCGTTGTTGCTGACTTCTGCATTGTGCCATTTGCACTGCTGCCAACCTTGCTCTGCGCTAATCAGTCTCTAGTCTCAGGCTACTGCATCTGTCTCTCCAACCAACCCACTGCATCATCTGACACTAAGTCCATCTCGTTACTGCTGAATCTCGGGCTCCCGTAGCAAGGAATTGATCCAAGAGGTGGGTTCCTCAAAGATCTTGCCCACATGTAGTCCTCTCGACTACAGTTCTATATCGCCCCATTTCCCTCCTAGAGATGTGTGGGCACTCATGGCAAACTCATCTTCGTCAATTTTTGTTGGAGCAGCCTTAGGATCATGTTTCTCATCCTTATCAGTTTGCTTCAAAGGACAATGGGATGCAAAGTGGCCCATCTCGCCACATCTGAAGCATTTCACCTTCGAAATGTCCTTCTGCTTCTGCTTCTACTTATGTTGTCCCTTTGATGCTAGAGTTGCGTTCACCTCCTCCTCCTTGGTCTTCGTGCCACTCCCACTGTTGCCATTGAGGTTGACCTTAACCAAATCCCTCATTAATTCTTCCTATTGAAGGGATGCCCACATCTCCTCCCATGAAGGTAGTCTTTCCCTACCCAATATACTTTGGATGAAGGCTTGTCATTCATCTGAGACTCCATTCAGGGCCGTCCTTACCATCACAGTAGACTAAGGAGTAAACCCCACTGCAGCAAGTTGGTCTCTAGTGTCCTGAAGATGTTGAAGATAGGAGTTAACCCCTTCTCCCTTCTACATCAATGTCCATTGCAACTTTTGTTCTAAGTACATCTTCCGTTGTTCGGAAGAACCTTCATACAATGAAGACAAAGCTTCCTACATTTCTCAGGTTGTATCTTTGCCCTGCAAGTGTGAGACCACATGATCTCGAACTCCATCAAGTATGTACCTCTTCGCCTTTACCTGCTCGGCCTTGTACTTCTTCTCACCCATATTTTGATTAATATCCATTAATACTTTAATTTTCCTAAGTTAAGACTTAGGAACCCAATTAAAAATATTAATTATTTTAATAAAATTACAATCCCGATGGAATTTCACCAAATGGTTTCTGAGTTCTTTAGAACTCATGTGCCTTAGCCTCTCCACCAATTTTCATGGCTAGAGCACATCCGACGCTACCATAAACTAACATGAAGAAGAATGCACTAGGGAGGAAGAGGATTCAAATCATGAAGAAGAAGGTCCCAATGAACCTGTACAACAAGTGATCATCCCTGAAAGCAGAAAGAGACCCAATTGGTTGAAGTCTACTCTTTTAGATGCGGAAGGACATGGAGCAGCCAAAGGCATGTTCAGGGAAAGTAAGAAGCCCAAAAGATATTCAGGGTATGCAACCTATATGACGAAATTAATAGAAGCAAAGCCATCCACTTTTGAAGAGGTTGTCAAACATCAAGAATAGAAAGATGCCATGAATGAAGAATATCAATCAATAATGAAGAATGGAGTTTGGGAAATCGTACCTAGGCCTAAAGACAAATTTGTGGTAACTTCCAAGTGGCTCTACAAGATTAAACATGCAGCAGATGGAAGTAAATATAAGGCAAGATTTGTGGCTAGGGACTTCTCCCAACAAGAAGGCATCAATTATGAAGAGACATTTGCACCTACAGCAAAGTATACAACTATACGTTCGTTGGTCTCTTTCGTGGCATCGATGGGATGGAACATCCATCAAATGGATGTCAAAACAACGTTCCTGAATGGTACTATTGATGAAGAAGTCAACCCTTGGGAGTTGAAGTAAAAGACAGAAAGACTTATATCTGCAGGCTGAAGAAGGCACTTTATGGCCTTAAGCAAGCACAAAGGTGGTGGTATGTAAAGGATGGATACATACCTACAAAGATTAGGCTTCTCGAAGAGTTCTGCTAATCTGAGACTCTATATCAAGGTTTTGAAGGATGAGCCCGTAATCATTCTTCTATATGTGGATGATTATCTCATAACAGGTGTAAAAGGTCATATTCAAGAGTGCAATAAGCATATGGCAACAAAATTTGATATGAAGGATCTAGGGCTGATGCACTATTATTTGGGGTTGGAAGCGTGGCAAGGACGTGATGCGATATATCTAGGTCAAGGAAAATATGTGATCAAAATGTTGAAAAGGTTTGACATGATCGATTGCAAACCTATGACAACCCCTATGGTCACAAATTTGAAGAGGTTAAGAAGTTTTGAATCAAGCCCGGTGGATCCAACAAGGTGTAGACACTTGGTTGGCTCACTAATGTATTTGGTAAATACTCAACCAGACATTTGTTTTGCAGTGAATATTCTCAGTCAGTTCCAGGTAGAGCCCAAGCATGATCATTGGATAGCAGCCAAGCATATACTGAGATATCTACAAGGACCAATCCACTACTGCCTAAAGTATGATAAAAGGAATGATATCAACTTGATTGGTCATACAATTTATGATTGGGGAGGCAATGAGATGGATGGGAGAAGCACTACCGGAGGATGTTTTTAGTTTGGGATCCTCCATGATATCCTGGATGGGTAGAATGCAAGAATCAATTGCTTTGAGTAGTGTTGAGGTTGAATACATTGTAGCCTATGAAGTAGGCAGAGAAGTTGTCTGGTTAAGGAAGTTGTTGTCCGACCTATTTGAAGAACCGATGGACCCTACAGTGATACATTGTGACAACATCAATTGTATAAGGTTGTTTGGAGACCAGGTGTTCCATGGAAACACAAAGCACATAAATAATAAGTATCACTACATACGAAAGTTAGTGCAAGATGGAGTGTTGCAGCTACAATGTATCTCCACCGATGAAGCAGGTCTCTACCATCTTGATAAAATCTCCTCCTAATAAGAAGCTTGTGAATTTGAGAGACAAGCTTGGCTTGGTTGATATGTCCTCCCTAGTTGAGAGGGAGAGATAGATACATCATTCTTGTCTTCACTGTGTGAAGAAAGAATGGAGGATTGAGTAAGCATATGGTTTCTGATACTCTTTGAGGATGAGGTAGGGCATCCAAGATAAAAGTAGTCGAAGAGGAAATTCCTTAAGGATGTGTTATTCCAAGATAAGAATTGTCCTAAAAGGACACACCCTGTGAACGCCCGAGTGGGGTATGTGCCTTGAGAGACAATGATGATGGTGTCTGTCAGTCATTAATCTCGCTAGCATTGTGCTCTGATCTTGTGGAGAGATAGAGTTGTTAGTCAAGACCTTGCTATGACAATGTTGGTTGGTATGATGCAAAGAGATAAGTTGAATTGATAGCTTATGAGATGGCTTACCAATCTGACTCTTCCTATGAGATCTCTTCAGTTTGAGAATGTCCATTTACCATTTATGAATACCTCCCTAGTTAAGAGGGAGTGTTGAAATGTGTAACTAGGTTTGGTCTTCATAAATATGAAATGTACTCTTGATTCTTGTATGATGTAAAAAGAAAGAAAATTTATTATTGTTATTTTTGTAGCATGGGTTTCATGCTCAAGGTCTTTTTATTTAGAGGTCAAACACCCATTGAGTGCTTCTAGGGTTTGTCCTAGTGTCAAGAAGTAATAGTCATTGTCATATGAAGACAACCCCATTGGGCACATTGTAACATGTAAAAAGAATTATTTTTGTATTTAAAAGTGTCAAAATGCCTTCCAAGACCAAGTCGGCCTGGCAGCTAAGAAGCCGGCCTAAAAAGGGCATGTCTTCCTCCTTGAAATCCTATATATAGGAGTGACTCAACCTCCTATGGACACGCACTGATCTTCTCATCATCTAAGCAAAGGAGAAGCAGAAGAAGACTAGCGAAAAAGGAAGAAGGACATAAGATGAAGATTTGGGTTATTTCTCACTCTTTTCACACGTGCAAAGGAAGGAGGCTAGGGTTTTGTTGTTGCAAGATCAAACTTGAAGAAATTGCAAAAAGAAGGTCGAAGGAAGGTCTATTAGGTCACCTTCAAGCCCTAGCAGAAGGAGAAACCCAAGCGAAGGTCAAAGGAAGCCTTGGAAGCCCTAGTTTTGCTCACATGTGTGGAAGCAGCAGTTGTTGCAGGGGCCAAAAATTTCAGACCTGCAGTGGAGGCCGAAATTTTGTACCTGGGGGTCAAAGTTGTGCCGCTGGAAGAGATTTCACTGGGTTTAACTGGGACAAAGGAAGCACATCATCAAGAAGGTCGGACTTGGTCTAGGAAAGGTATCGGCCTTGTTCTACAGGTCTTGGAATTCATCACTTGAAGAATCTATAAGAAGAGAAGAGATTTGTGGGTTTTCCTCTCAAGTGGAGAGGTTTTGGCCCTGGCTCACAGCCTATATCCTGTGTTGTTAATTTTGGTATGTTCTATGCTTAAGAGCAATTTACTTCAATTTCTTATTAGCCCAATATCAATTTCCAGCTTAGTAATCACATCAGCATGATAGTAAAATGCAGATAGAACATCAACATAAACAGTAGAAGACAAGCCAAGACAAGAGGACACAAGATGTGGCACCAGCTAGGGACAAACCCCAATGTGGGGAAACCCTTGATCAGTTCTTCTTACAATCTTCAATAGTTCAGTAGAGAGAGAGATAGTACAAATATACAAATCTGATATTTTATGACAGCAACAGCGAACACTAACTAGCAAAGTCAAATTTGGTCAAACAGGTCAGCTTTGACCTCCAATCAAGCTTGGTCAAAGCTCAGTGAACTCGGCCTCCAACAGCAAGAATATCAGCACAAAACAGTCTAAAAATCCCAATCAAACATTGGTCAA
Source organism: Pinus tabuliformis (assembly GCA_031772625.1). Classification (NCBI taxonomy): domain Eukaryota; kingdom Viridiplantae; phylum Streptophyta; class Pinopsida; order Pinales; family Pinaceae; genus Pinus; species Pinus tabuliformis. The sequence goes on along the minus strand of CM062807.1, from coordinate 191,388,859 downwards.
CTGCAGCCAGCCCTAGCACAATCAACACTGGTCAACAAAGGGTCAAAGTAGGGTCAAAGAGGTTGTCCAGAACAACGGCCTGCCAAGGAGAGGCAGTCTAACCTAATCCGCAATCAAAGAAGAGTCAACGCTAGTCAACATTGTCCAAATAGCCTCCTTGCAGCTTCAGTCAAACTCGGTCAACACAGCCCTAAACAGAAAACAGTCTCCTTCCTTTCGCACGTGTGAGAGAAGTTGCTCCAGATATGCATACCCAAACAAGAGAGGAAAGAGAAGGATGTGAGGATGAGATGGTGAAATAATGCCATGAGGTCTCCTCCTTTTATATGCAACGTTGAGGTTAAGTTGGGGGTGAAAATGATTGTTTTGCTTGCTGGCCGACCTTGACAAATTGTCAATAATATAAATAAATTCATATCTCCATACATACATGTCGGAATCGGATGATCTTTAGATCATTCCTATGCCTCTCAGAGAGAGGAATTCAAGAAAAATATCAACTGCCATAAATAAGGTGACCCATATGGAGTTTGGCCCTAGTTGCCAATTTTAAAACTCCCTCTCAATTAAGGAGAACTCCATCTGCTAATCCATCTGTCAGTCAGTACTATCTCTGCCATCAATGCACTGCTCTACTAAACTATGAAGAAGAAGAAGTGATCGAGAATGTATCATACCATTCTCTACTGACCCGAAGTCGGTCCCAAATAAAAGAGTGTCTCATACCTGACCCGAAGTCGGTTCCAATAAAGAGAGTGTCATACCACTCTTACTGACCTGAAGTCAGTTCCAATTGATCCCGGATCAATATCATCCTAGCATAGGGAGTACGGCAGTACACGATGCGTCCATCGGTAGTACTATGGTCCCTATCCTCATTTCCCTATTCATTGGCCAGATGAGAGGTACTTCCCATGAGTCCCAGATTGCATGGGTAGGATGTCTCAGCAGGAGAAGGATGAACCACTCATCTTGCTTACATGTCACCACGGGGTATCACAGGGGAAGGCTAAACCACTCACTCTGTACACAATAAACCACTAGGGGAAAGCTAAACCACTCACTCTGTACACAGCAAACCACTAGGGGAAGGCTGAACCACTCACCCTATGGTTGCTCATCGCTCCAAGAAGTACCCCAAGCCCCCCGGAGCTCCCAAAGCCCAATGTCCATATCATACAGGACCCTCATAAGAGGGTCTCTCCACGACTCCTAGTCGTTCTCAGAAAGTCAATAATTTTACCTTTCCCAAGGGCTTTGTCAAAATGTCGACGACCTGCTCGTCAATCCCAATGTGATGGAGCCTTATTGCTCCTCATTGTACCATATCCCGGATAAAGTGGTACCTGATATCGATGTGCTTGGAGCGATCATGAAATACGGGATTCTCTGATAATCGAATCCCACTCTGGTTGTCGCAAAGGATCACGGTGGTATCCAACACATATCCAAACAGCCCACTGAAGAGCTTCCTCAACCAAACAGCTTCACAAGAGGTCATACTCGCAACTATGTACTCGGCCTCAGTGGTGCTAAAAGCAACAGACTTCTGCTTCCTGCTCATCCAAGATACCGAAGCAGAACCCAAAGAGAAACAACACCCAAAAGTGCTATTGCGATCCACCACACTGCCTGCCCAATCAGCATTAGAATAACCATGCAGCATCACATCTCCGGCAGTGTATCTCAGTCCATGAGTGATTGTGCCCCAAAGATATCTTAGAAGATTCTTGGCACCAATCCAATGTGTGTGATGAGGCTCAACCATATATTGGCTCAACGTGTTAACTGCAAAACATATATCTGGACGAGAGTTCACCAAGAACATCAGTGCTCCTATGAGTTGACAATTCTCAGAAGCATTTCCCAATTCAGGTCCGACAGCACTACCGCATAACTTCTTAAAGATAAGCTCCATCGAGGTAGTCACGGATTTGTAGTCCACCATCCCAAATCTTTCCAATATCTTCACACATTTTCCTTGAGATAGGAAAATTTCTCCTAGCTTTTGCAACACCTCCAACCGTAGGAAGTGGTGCATCAGTCCTAGGCCCTTCATCTCAAATTCGGAAGCCAACTCCCTCTTACATTTGTGAATGAGAGGGTTTGCACCAGTCAGAAAGAGGTCATCCACATAAAGCACCAATATGAGAGGTTTATCATCTTCAACCTTAAAGTAAAGTTTCGGATCAGCTTCACTCCTAGTGAATACCAGCTTCATCAAATAGCTATCAATCCTCTCATACCAAGCCCGGGGTGCTTGCTTCGACCCATAGAGAGCTTTCTTCAACCTGCATACATGAGATTCCTGATCATGAATCTCAAACCCCTCGGTTGTTCCACATAGACCTCCTCTTTGATCGAACCATGCAAGAAAGCAATCTTGACATCCATCTGATGTAGGTTCCATCCTTGCGAAGCAACAAGGGCTATGATCGAGCAGATGGTGGTGTATCGCGCAATAGGTGCAAATATCTCATCGTAATCTACACCTTCCTTTTGAGAAAAGCCTCAAGCAACAAAGCGAGCCTTGTATTTTTCTGCACTCCCATCAGCTCCATGCTTGATTTTGTAAAGCCATTTAGAGGTGACAATCGATTTGTCCTGGGGTCTAGGGACCACATCCCACACATCATTCTTCATAATGGACTTGTATTCTTCATTCATAACATCCGTCCATACTTGATGCTTCACGGCTCATTTTGAATGATAGTGCTCATTTTGAATGAATAGGCTCATTTTGAATGATAGTGCTCTTCGAATGATGTAGGCTCATTTTGAATGATAGTGCTCATAATGGTCAAGTATCCCTGATACCTGGTCCACTTCTTGCTTTCACGGAAAGTACCCCTTGGTGCACTATGTCTCTCGGCATCTTCGAGAGTCTCCCTAAGCCATGAGGGCCTCTTCTTGGAGGAGGAGAATCAATATGATCCATAGGTTCATCAACATCTGGCATCGTTTCATCTTCTTTTTCATCCTGCTTTCTAGTGTCAACTTCTTTATCCTTCCTTAGTATAAGAAGGTTGTCAACCTTGCTAAGAGCCATATCTTCGTCAAAGGTGACATCATGACTTATCTCAACTTCCCTTTGACCAAGCACATAAATTCTATAGCCCTTAGAATTTTGGCTATAGCCCACAAAGATTCCGTTCTTTCCAGATGCACCCAATTTGCTTCTTTTCTCTTTCAGCACATGAAAGTATACGGAACTTCCAAAAATTCTAAAATGAGAGACATCGGGTTTCTTACCAGTGAACATTTCTTCGAGAGTCTTGGAGTCCAATGCTTGATGAGGGCATCAGTTTTGAACATATACAGTGGCATTCGCAGCTTCAGCCCATAGAAACTCCGAAAGCCTTTGATCATGAAGCATGGCACGAACAGCGTCCATAATAGTACGGTTCTTCCTTTCAGCCACACCATTGTGCTCAAGAGTGTATGGTATTGTGGTCTCCCTCTTAATGCCAGCTTCTCTGCAATAGTCATGGAATTCATTAGATTCATACTCGGTCCCATTATCAGTCCTCAATATCTTGATTCTCTTTTCGGATTGATTTTCGATCATAGCTTTGAAGTGACGGAACCAGCTGAACACTTCATCCTTCTTTTTCAAGAAGTAGAACCAAGTCTTGCGAGAATAATCATCCATAAAAGTGAAATAATATAAATATCCTCCCAAAGAGTTACAAGCATCATACCAGATATGTCGGAGTGGATCAACTGCAATATATCGGTGGTCTTCCTATTACTAGAGGGGAACGGTCCCCTTGCAAGTTTTCCTTCGACACATCCCGGACATATACCTTCATGCTCTACTTTGAACTCAGGCATACCTGTCACCATTTGTCTCACATCGAGAAGACCCTTATAATGAAGATAGGCAAACCTCCAGTGCCATAGTTCAGATTATAGAGATGTGTCGCAAGACATGGCCCCCAATGGACTTCCTCCAACTTGATACAAAGTGTCAACCTGGAACCCAAGAGTAAAAGCATCTTTAAAATTCCTTTTCCAAATACGTACCTTTCCATCGATGAATGCCACCGTGTAACCTTTGTCTTCCATTGCAAAATAAACACCAATTTCTTCTTGAGATCAGGTACATATAGAACTTCTTGTAAATGAATCGTGTTACCCTGATTCAATTGAAGGGTAACATTCCCTATGCCCTTTACGGGATAAGTGGCATTGTCTCCAAGAATGATCTCCAAGCTTGTCTCCTTCTCTATCAAATTAGAGAGAGCTTCCTTGTATTCAGTGAAGTGCCTTGAAGCACCACTATCAATAAGCCAATTCCCCAAGGTATCTAGAGGAGAGGTAGTGGAGAGGGCCAATATAAGATAATACTCCTTTTTCTTATTGTTAACAACAATTAATTCTTCATACCTGGAGTTCCTTGCTTTTTTGGAGGGGTGACCATTTCCATGATGTCCCGCATTCCTTTTTCCTTTGCCATTGAACCTACCCAATGCCATTTCTTTGATTGTTGTTGTTGAAGTTGCCCCTGGAGTAATTGTGATCATCATCATGTGATGTGTCCCTTCTATTTGGACACTCCCTCGCATAGTGGCCAAATTAATTGCAAACAAAGCACCTACCCTTCCTTCCACCCTTAAATCTGGGCTTTCCATTGAAATGACCTTTAGACCCTGCATTATTTCTCCTTTTGGCATGAGCAGAGAAAGCAGTGGGGTTGCCTCTACTACAAGGCATTTCTTGCTCCACATTCTTGTTTCTTCTTAAATGCATCTTGACATCAATTTTTCAAATCCCGAAATTCAATCATTATTGAGAATAGTGGTTCTAATGTATACCACTCGGGTGGGAGCCCTCCAAGGGTAAGATAGTAAGTTCCCTGTCAGGAATGACTTCTCCAATCGAGAGAAGATCATTCTTGATCTCAGTGATCCTTAAGAAGTAGGATTGAATATCCTCATCCTTGCCCTTCTTAATATCCTTCAACTTATTTTTGAGGAACAAAATTTGATTTGCATCACTAACCTTGAACATGATTACCAATCTGTTGTAGATCTCCTTGGAGGTGTTCAAATCAGAGATGTAGGCCACCAAACGCTTGTCAATGGAATATCTGATAATCTTCTTCGCTTTGACTTCAGCCTTGGTATACTTATTCTTTCTAGCAGCCGGTGCATTTGATGGAGGCTCAAGGATTTTACCCTTCACATAATCCAACACTTCTTATTCTACCATTGTCAAATCAAGAGACATCTTCCATCCGTGATAGTCAGACTTTTCACGGAGCTTGTCTTCAGCCGGGAAGTGAGATGAGGAACCCATTGAGCCTTTTGTCCTTTCCAACTGTCTTCGGTGATTGCTCTTTCACTCTTGCTTGGGCTTTGTCTTCACCTCAGCTCCGATAACATTGTTAATTTTGGTATGTTCTATGCTTAAGAGCAATTTACTTCAATTTCTTATTAGCTCAATATCAATTTCCATTTTAGTAATCACATCAACATGATAGTAAAATGCAGATTGAACATAAACATAAACAGTAGAAGACAAGCCATGTTAGGGTCCCACCCTAACCCCCTTATTTATGTCATGGGATCACGTCATGGTCAAGAGTTAATAAAGCCCATATTAATATTTGTAAGTGGTTAACCCGCAATTAATGACGGGACCACAGTTAGTTGCAAATGGGCCATAGTATTAGATAGATGGTATTAATAAAACCCACGGTATTGGCCCGTGGTATTGCATGTATGAGTCATATATAAAGGATAGAGACTCCCTGCGAGGAGCATTGTGTCTTATTTTGTATTCGAGCTCTGCTCTATTGGAGGTTGCCCCCTCGAAGAGGCAAGTGAACATTACTCTCTGAATAATAAAATCATTGCTATTCTGTGTTCTGGGTATCTTTTCTTCGCATATTTTGTATTTGGGTATCATTTTGCAGGTTAAGAGCATAACAAGTGGTATCAGAGCACTTTCCAGGGCCGGTGGGATCTCCAATTCTTAGCAAAAAAAAAAATCGGCTAGAGACGTGTTCCGGCGTCTTTAAACCACGGGATCTGTCGTTGAGCGCATAAACCTGCGGATTTGGGGAGGCATGCACGCAGGAAATACAAGAGGTGGTCACGTCTAATGGACTCCCTTGTAACCCCTGTGGGTACCCCTTCGAGTAGTAGTGCATTAGACAGAACCGCGCACGGACTGTCTTCCACGTACCCTCTGGGTATATCGGAAGCCCCCTAGGCTCCCTTGAAACCTCGCCATAGATAAACCGTCGGTCGTCTTGTGGATATAGTACACCGAGAACGGCACTCGGAGAGATTACTCGCCCGTACGATAGGGAAGTCGGATTGTACGGCTAAGGGTACGGTCGACCCTCCTTAGTTAGAGCCCTGAAACATTGGGCCGAGTACTACTGCCAGACCCTTATGTATATTGCGATCTGTAGCACCTGACACTCCTCACGACCATAGTTTCCTTTTCTATCGGGGGATCACACATCATCTATTCCCGATCCACGGGTGCAAAGAGGTGCAGCAGCAGCAGACATCAGATCCATCAGATCCGCCGCAGCAGTTGTTCCGCCATTCAAATCTCTCAGACCCACCAGATCGGAGTTGTTGTGAAGGGTTCCTATACCGGGGTATACTTTTCGCAGGACTTTTGGCAGCATTGACATTTTGAGGATTTGGCAACTGCAGTATTGATCAAGGAGGAGTAAAACTCCGTTAGGAGTTTTCCAAAAAAAAAAGTCTGAGATCTTCCGGGGCGCTTATTGGTGATCTAGCCCATCAGAATCAGGACGACGAGCTGAGAAAGGTGGTACCATTCAATTTATTAGTCAAATTTTTTCGGCGGTCCCAATTTTTCATCAGGTTGGTGTATGGTAGAGACTAGAGCTCAAGCGATGGCAAATGAAAGGATGGACAAACTGGAAGACTCCGTGCAATCCCTCCAACGTGAGTTTCAAGGACTAAGTCTCCAGATACAACAATTCCTCCCGAAGGGCAAGGAGCAAGCCCACAAGGAGGCGTATAATGGCCATGAATACAATGAGGGTGAGTCTAGCCACTCTCCTCACGTCTGGCACACCCATCCACCACCCAGTCAGCGACCTCCCAAGTTGGATGTGCATAAATTTGACAATTCTCACCCGTCCGCATGGCTAGCACAAATGGAGCAGTATTTCAAATTGAATCATATCCCAGATGATGCGAATAAGCTTATGATTGGGAGCATGTACTTGGACAATGAACGGTGGCAATGGTGGGAATGGCATCAGCGTTGCAATGGACCTTTTAGGACTTGGACCCAATTTACCAAAGCTCTTCGAGATCGCTTTGAACAGGAAGACTCTTTTTTGGGTCGTCTCACTAAGCTCCGATAGACTGGTACAGTGGATGAATATATTACCGCTTTTGAAGCCTTAGCCTTCCTCACTAGGGGTCTCACAGATGAGTTCTACACGGAATGTTTTATCAGCGGTCTTAAAGAAGCCATCAAAGCTCAAGTTCTACTTCACCACCCTCCCACGTGGACGGAGGCTTGCCAGGTAGCTCGTAAGGTGGAACGTGCATTAGCAGCCCAATACAGTCGCCCAAATTTCCCCGCTAAAGGTCGTCCCCCACAGGCTCACAACACGACTCAAACACTTAAGGTCCAAAAGGTGTCACCTGCGGAAATGGCCGAAAGAAGGAAGCAAGGACTATGTTACTACTGTGATGAAAAATACTCCCCAGGTCATAAATGCAAGGAGCCCAAATTTTTTCAAATAGATGCCACTGACTACAGCTCAACAGAGGAAGATCCACCACTTGAGGAACATGAGGCGCTAGAAGAAGACAACCCAAAGGAGAATGTCTCTGACGAACCAGTTATTTCGCTGCATGCATTGGCAGGGATTTCTTCCCCTCAAACTCTCAAAATCCGGGGTTTTCTTAAACATCACCCAGTAGTAGTCTTGATTGATAGTGGAAGTACCCATAATTTCATCCATCAAAAAATCGCAGAAGCAGCGCATTGTTTTGTACCAGCAGTTTCTAACTTCCAAGTCCAAATTGCGGATGGGGGCACAATGAAATGTGAAGACCGCTGTGAAAATGTCAAACTTCAAATGGGGGATTATCAGTTGAAAACCCACATGTTTGCCATACACATGGGGGGTTGCGACATTGTCCTCGGCGCTGAATGGCTCCGCACTCTTGGGCCAATCAAAATGGATTTCCAGGAGTTATATATGAGTTTTAAGCAGAACAACTCCACACATACCCTCCGTGGACTCCAGGCGGGAGCCCCCTCTATCATCAGCTCGCATAGGATGGAAAAATTGTTAAAAAATGGCCATCATGGAGTAGTAGCTCAATTTAATGCCATCCAGGTAGTCGAAACCATGTCTCTGCCAATTCATCATGAGATGCAACAGATTTTAAATAACCATCGGACGGTCTTTGACAAGCCTAATGAGCTTCCACCCTCGCGAGGGGAACATGATCATAGCATCACCTTGGTTCACCCAAAAGAATGAAATAGAAAAAATCATCAAGGAACTGTTGGAAGCAGGTGTCATTTGTCCCAGCATTAGTCCTTATTCATCCCCAGTGGTCATGGTGCTCAAGAAAGATGGGGAGTGGCGGATGTGTCCCGACTTCAGGGCCCTTAATAAGTTGACAGTCAAAGATAAATTTCCCATCCCGGTGGTTGACGATTTGCTGGACGAACTCAATGGGGCTCAATTCTTCACTAAGTTGGATCTTCGCTCAGGCTACCACCAAATTCGCATGAAGGAAGTCGACATTCCCAAGACGGCTTTCAGAACTCATGAAGGCCATTATGAGTTCCTGGTCATGCCATTTGGTCTTTGTAATGCCCCCTCTACTTTTCAGAGCCTTATGAATCACATTCTCAAACCATATCTCAGAAAATTTGTCCTTGTCTTCTTCGATGACATCCTCATCTATAGTGGCACTTGGGCTGCACATCTTCAGCATGTAGATCTACTCTTGCAGCTGCTCCGCAAGCATAAATTATTTGTCAAGATGTCCAAGTGTTCGTTTGGCATGGAAGAAGTTGAGTATCTGGGCCACATTGTGGGGCGTGAAGGTGTCAAGGTGGACCCCAAAAAGATCCAGGCAATGCAAGAATGGCCTCAACCTAAGACCTTGAAGAGCTTGAGAGGATTTTTGGGTCTCACAGGCTATTATCGTAAATTTGTCTGCAACTATGGCCGCATAGCAAAACCCCTCACTCAACTCCTAAAGAAAAATTCCTTCTTCCGGAACGAGGAAGCACAACAGGCATTCACCGCTCTCAAAAACGCCATGTGTTCCACTCCAGTCTTAGCACTACCTGACTTCACCAAATCCTTTGTCATTGAATGTGATGCTTCGGGTACAGGTATTGGGGCGGTCATAATGCAGGAAGGGCGACCGTTGGCCTTCACAAGCCAACAACTCATTGGGAGGAATCTGGGCCAATCTACCTACGAGAAGGAAATGATGGCCATCTTACATGCAGTCGAGACCTGGCGACCTTACTTATTGGGGCGACGTTTCCAAATCCGCACAGATCATCACAGTCTTAAATATTTTTTGGAGCAACGCCTATCCTCCCCACAACAAAATAAATGGTTAGCCAAAATGTTGGGATATGATTATGAGATCATTTACAAGAAAGGGAAAGACAATAGTGTAGCAGATGCATTATCTCGCCAATTTGAGGAGGAAAGTACTCTGCTCGCAATTTCCCTCCCCATTCCAGACTGGATTGAAAAGGCTCGCAGGGAATGGTTTTCACACCCCGGGCTCTCCCAACTCATTTCTCAATTGCAGGTAGATCCTAATTCCACCAAGGGCTACTCGTGGCAGAATGATATTCTTCGCTACAAGGACAGAGTCGTAATCTCACCAACATCCACCCTCAAAAGTCGCATTTTGGCAGAATTGCACTCATCTCCCATTGCAGGACATTCAGGCTTTCAGAAGACGTATGCTCGCACCAGAAGATCATTTTTTTGGACATGCATGAAAAAAGACATCCTTACCTTCATAGCGGAATGTGAGGTCTGTCAACGCCACAAAGGGGAAACCGTCAACACACCAAGCACATTACAACCATTGCCCATTCCGGCATCAATTTGGACGGAGGTTTCTATGGATTTCATTACAGGTCTTCCAAAGTCAGGGAACAAATCAGTCATACAAGGCACTCAACTCAAACTCAGTACTTCATATCATCCGCAAACAGATGGTCAAACCAAAGCCGTCAACAAATGTCTAGAAACCTACCTTAGGTGTTCCACTTCAGAAAAGCAACACCTTTGGGTACAGTGGTTACCTCTGGCTAAATGGTGGTATAACACCAACTATCATGCCACCACCAAAATGACTCCCTATGAAGCAGTATATGGTCAACTTCCTCCTTCCCCTACTTCTTATCTCAAGGGGTGCTCCAAAGTACAAGCAGTGGATCAACTCCTACAACACCGCGCAACCAGGCTCGCCCATCCTAGAGAGAATCTTCATCAAGCTCAGAACCGCATGAAGCAACAGGTCGACCAGCATCGCTCAGAGCGCCAATTTCAAGAAGGGGATCAGGTCTTTTTGAGGTTGCAACCATATAAGAAAACATCACTCAAAGACAAGGGTTGTCAAAAGCTCTCTCCAAAATTCTACGAACCATACCAAGTACTTCAGCGCATTGGAGAAGTGGCTTACAAGTTGGCTTTGCCACCTACGGCAAAAATCCATCTAGTTTTCCATGTATCGTGCCTCAAGAAAGTGATTGGGAACAATTGCCGAGTTCAAACCAGTCTACCTGAATTGAACGAAGAAGGGTCAATCTGGCTTCAACCCAAACAGGTTCTAGACACACGAGACAAGCACCTGCGCGGCCACATGATTAAGGAAGTCCTCGTCAAATGGAAAGACACCTCTCCGGAAGATGCAACTTGGGATATACGTGTGTGCACAGTAATTACTAATATTTTATCTAAAATTTCCAATAGAAAAGGTGGGTGCAGATCAGTATTCCCAAAGCTTATTTCATTAGTATATACTATAAAGCTGAATAGATAATTTTAACTTTCTGGCACCTGTCACATACAACAGAATGACCATTTAAGGTTCACTCTTTTTCATTTGATTGCGAGTCACACACACAGAATTTGGTTGATATACAGCAACAAGTTACAACAGAAGAGAGAGAAAATCAGAATAAACACAAACATCGAGACTAGGGATGGGAGAGAAAAATGTGCAAGAATGAACAACTTCACAAATTTAATCCGTCATTAACCTCATTAATCCAAAATGCTGAGAATTAGTCAGATGGGCAGACGAATCACCATCAATCTCATCCTTCTCTGGTGACTATGAGTATAAGTATATTCTCCAAAATAAAATTGGAATTTGGAACATTAACGTTTAAACAATTAGTTAGTGCAGGGAAGTGTTGATATAGTCTATGTGTTTTGGGCCTTGGGATAATTAAAGAACATTGATATCTTCCTACAAATACGCTGCAGCTGGCTGGCATCGTATACATTGAGGCATTGATATATTCCTAGATATCAGTTTGCTTGGATACAAGGTTACAAATTTGAATGTCATTGTTGCAGTAACACGTTTCTAGCCATTGATATGTCTAGATTCCTAGCCAGCTTGTTACTTATTGCCAATGGAGGTTGAGGAGGCTTTCCCTTTCCCATACATGAAAATATTATCATTTAAGATACAAACTTGGGTTGCTGCTATTTCTGTGGATGAAGATAAAACCTGTGCAAGGATGTCTGGGAAATGCCAATGCATGTTATAGTTCATGGAGCTAAATTATGAATGGATGATCCTGTTATTTGCTGCGTTGATTTTTTACTGCTCTGCTAATTTTATAGTAGAAGCATGGGAGGCAGCAAACTATGTAAAGGAGTGCCCTAGCCTCACATAAAAGCAGCAAAAACATTCTATAATGGATTGTTAAGCAAGCTAATGCTTAAAATTAAATTCAAAGAAGAAAAGGATAAAACCTCAACTAGATAGTATAGAATGACCAGAAATTCAAGAACCTTACCAAAGATATTGAAGCCCAATCTCACATATATTGGTCTGAAGAAGCCATCAACAAACTGAATAAACCACCATGTGATGTAGAAAGTTATTGCAACCGGAAACAGAACCACACTGCAAAAGGTTACAATCAACATATCAAGCTCATATAAACAACTAGATTACAGTTCAATCATAAATGACCACAAAACAAGACCACCCCATTTTAAGTAACAAAATTTCCATAAAGAAGCAACAAATGATATAAATAATTTATCTCTGTAATGCACCAGATAAGATAACAGTGTTCTTACCATCCACTCATGAACTTTTTTGAAACCCAGCTCTGAAGGACAGCATAAAAAGCCTGGTCAATTTTACACCACCCATTAATCGTGTGTTAATGAACTTTTCAAAACTTTACTAAATTTTCAATAAAAACAATATAGATGTAAGCATCATCAAAATGAAACCGCTAGAAAGCTAGATGGAAAAGCAAATAGTAGGAAAAGGAAATTTGCAAAGGTTTTAAAAAAACATTGTCAGAAGCCCTTGAAGACCAATCAACTAGAGAGAATTGACATAAATGTCCTATATATTTTCTTCATCTACCAATTCAGAGAATACAAGCCCACTTCATAATCAATACAATATAGCTTAAGAACAAAACAACTAACAGGGAATTAGTAACTACAATGATATGCAACAAACATTTCCATGCAAATGACAGATCAAAAATCTTGAACTGATATGTGTGATTATATACCAATAATGAAAACCTTAAAGCGTCAATTAAATGTTAAATGCCTCATTCATGATGCCAGATATGAAAACGCACTTAAGTTAAAAACTTCAGTAATTGTTTTTGTATGCATATTGGAGCCTCCTTAGTGGTAATTGGGACTAGCTGACCTACAGGCCAATTTCTACTTTGATCTCTCAGGAAACACTTGTTTACAATGTTTTCTTAAGTTCAGTAATAAACCGATGTGTTCTAGACAGAGATTTAAAACAGGAAATCACGATTGCAAGCTGCCACTTTTTTTTATGTGGGTGTTTAATATCAAATTTTGCAGCAAACGAGAAAAGATAATCATTTAAATGATCATGTAGATTAATATTACGAACCTTAATTATAATGCCCAAATGTATATAAAAGAGGCATTGACACTTCTGTGAATCTATACGATGTGCAGCATGAAAGAAGATTCATCTCAAATGAGCTCAAAACCAAGTTCAGTATTGACAAAGCCAAAAAAAAAAATGTTATGCAGAATTTATAAACTTTCACTCCAGATTCTCTGCAACACATGCTAGGCATCAAGCTCCTTCATAACTACAAGAGAAAAATAGCAGCAGACTGTTTTTCCTTATACTCTACAGCCTCTGCTAAACATTAAGAAGAATCAAATTAAAGCAATGAGTGGATTAGATTTTTGAAGCTCGCAGTGCTTCAGGATAGCAAGTTTTTTTTCAATCATGGAGACAAAACAAAAGCAATGTTGATAACATAACATTATTCCCAAACACCGCTATATTAACTATCACATAATTGGTCTGCCAGGCTGTGGTCCAGTAGTTAAGAGTCGAGACAGGATGCCGCCACCATAATGACCCAAGCTCAAAACCCGCCAAATATAAAGCCCTGATGACATGTATGAGTTGCCCGAGTTTAATGGTCCACATAATTTAGTGGGCTTTACTGTGATAATGTGGAGTTAGGTTCACAGCCCACCACAGATCAAGAAAAGTACTCGCACTTATAAAAAAGAACGTCACAGAATTGAAGCCAATTTTGCTATCTACAAGCCCAATTTCTAGAGGATAAAATCATTCAGGGCTTAAGCATATTCTCTCTGCATAGTTAGTACAGATTCTCCTAAACAGTCCAGATATAGCAGCAATGATAAGGCCAGAAGCACAAACCAACTAAAAAGTAATTACAGGGTGTTTTCAAGAGGGCAGGCTGGGAAAAGAACAATTTGGATAGAAAGAACAAAAAATAGCAACACAAAAGACTTTCAAACAAAAAACAGCAACACAAAAGATTTTTGGACAAGATAACAAGCTCTGGGCACAAAAGAAAGCTATAATGCAAAGAAGAAAAAGAAAGTAGACTTCAAAGAAATCGTCAACAATAAAATGTATGCAGAAGACTGTGATTTACGGTACTTTCACCACACAATATAGTTGAATTTGAAAGAGATATGTTAATAAATGTACAGATGTAGATAAGTAATATTCTCCAGTAACATCAAGAATAGTAATATAATATATTTCATCTGATTTACCCAGAAGAGACTTATTAAAACAGTCTAAATTTATTCAACAAATCTGACTGCCTTTCATAAATTAACCAAATCAACTGACTAAATTTATTGCCATCAGCGAGCAAGACAAGTTGGTATAGAAATTAGATGGTAATAATAAGCGGCTAGTTGTAATTTGTATCTATTCATTTAATCCGTATGACTACCGAGAATAATAATCTCTAAGATGGATTCAGAAGATAGTTCAGCTAGTAAAATCGCCAAGATTTTTCAACGGCTAACGCTTGATTTAGTTATAGTATATACAAAAAAAATCAACCAACAAACAAATTCATAGAACAGCCTAGTCTGGATTATGCAAATGAAAATACAAAAATATTCTATCTGAATTCTAGATACGTCATTGTCCGTATCTGTACTTGTTATTTCCTTTATATTTCATAAAATTGTGAAATTTTGATATGAATTTCCTGTTGCATGGAGTCAACACATGTACAGTCCAAGTAACAGACTCGAATACCAGTCATCAAGTTAAGAGGAGTTCAAAGTTTTTAGGAAGACACAGTAAATACAATGCCAAACCTCTAGGCTGTGCAGGTAAAGAAGCAACGGGATATGACTTCAAGAGATCCATGATTTTACAACCTCGAGAAACAAGCAGCAAGTTGTCAATTCTGCTGTTAGAAGAGCAAACCCTGTACGACAGTTCAAGTGACCCAATAACTTAATGAACCGATAAGGGTAAAGCCTGCCTTCTTTCTAGGGTCTACAGATGTGTGATTGAGCTTGTTAGAAGGGCAAACCGTGGGCAACAACTCAGGTAATCCTAACTTCATAATGCGCTGATGCTTCTGTGGGTGAACCCTACCTTTTTTTCTCTTTTGCGGGTCTACAAAGATGAACTATTGGGTTTTTTCTCCATTAATTTATCTCCACTCCTCATTAATGCATTCCCCTCCTTTCTAAGGAGAAGTGACCATTGGGTTTTTCACCATTCAGTCTCCTCCCCGTCCTTTCAAAGGGGGCAGTCTATTGGGCTTTTCCCCATTAATTCATCTCCCCTCCTTTTAAAGGAGCAGTGACCATTAGGTTTTTCAACATCAGCCTCCTCCCCTTCCTTTCAAAGGGGTCAATGGACTGAACTATTATGGTTTTCACAATTCAGTCCCCTCCCCGCTCCTTTTGAAGGGCATAGTGCCCCAAGTCATGAAATCGTATGTGGGTTAGCTATGATGTTTGAAAACCTTAGGGGAGTATGTGTGGACCTTCCAAGCCACGGCGTTAAAAAATGAATGCCTAATAACCATGGAGCTACGGTCGAGCCCTATTCTGATATTTACCTGTTCAAAATCGAAAAATGGGATGCACAAAACAAAAGAATAAGAATCCCTCTTTGAAGGTAAAGGCTGAATAAGTGAGTAACCTTGCGACTTGACTGGTAAGCATTGGGAGAACTGGGAGAATTCTTGGCGGGATCTTCAACGTCGTCTCCAACGGGAATCAGCATTTCCCTGTCTCCGCTCCCGCGTGCACACATCGCAGCAGCAACAGCTGAAGGAGCTGCCAACTTCTCCTCACCCATAAAATAACTAACACCCACACAATCTTGTTCTTCTTCTTCTTCGATTTCGGCCCCAAATTCAACCGACCTATTCTGTTTCACTTCCTTTCTTGGAAACAAAAATAAAAAATCTGGAGACTTTACTCAGAATGCCAAATTTCGGTTTCAATTCGAATTCGAGATTCCAAATGGATGAAGGGGGTCTGTAAATCCAGATTGGTCAGCAAATCCACATGCCCGCGCATCGATTGATCAAATTGCATCAGCCCTTCGTCCCCATTGGCGGCTCTTACTCCTTCCACCACTTGCCTTGCTCGGTACACATTTCCTCTCCTTTCCAATGTGGGTTTGGATTTGACTCTGGTCAAGCCAGATAAAATCTTTTATTCAAACCGCCTATTGCTAAGCTATTTGTCTTCTGGTGTTCGAAACAATGGGATTTAGACCATTTTCTGTTGTTGTTATTATTTAATAATTATGCATGAGAAATGTACAGGGTGATAAACATTTTATGAAGTGTTAAAGGAAAGATTTGAAAATTTTAAATTATTGTTGTAGTTATGATCCACGATTATGAAGTGTTTTTAGTGTTGTTATTTTATAATTATGAATGAGAAATGAAAGGGGGTGATAATATTTTATGGAGTTTTAAAGAAAAGAATTGGGAATTTTAAATTATGGTTGCAGTTATGATCCCAGGATTATGAAGTGGATAAGAGGTTTTAGATTGAGAGGTTGGTCTTAAATGTGGTTTTGAATGTTTTTACATGTTATTTTGGAGTGAAGACCGAGGATAGTGATGTATGGTAAATGGGTTAGTTGTGGAGTGGAGACCGAGGGATAGTGATGTATGGTAAATGGGTTAGTTGGTAAGTTTTATAAGGTTGATAACATTTACTTTATTTAATTTTTGGAGTGTTGACTAGTAATATTTTGTAAGTTGGTAAGTTTTTAAGGTTGATAACATTTATTTTATTTAATTTTTGGAGTGTTGACTAGTAATATTTTGTATGGGTTAGTTGGTAAGTTTTATAAGGTTGATAACATTTATTTTATTTAATTTTTGGAGTGTTGACTAGTAATATTTTGTATGTCATTTTTTTAGTGGCTTTAAATTCACATGGTGGTCTTGAATGTTTTTACATGTTATTTTGGAGAGGAGACCCAGGGATAGATAAATAGGTTGGTGTGTTTTATAAGGTTGATTTAATTTATTGGTTTATTTTAGTAGGTTGATGGGTGATATATTATATATCATTTTTTTTAAATGAATTTATGTTTTTTTATGGGATAAGATATTATAGAATTTAGAAGTATAATTTAATTTGGAGAAGATATTGTAATAGTGAATTAAATAAATTATTAAATTAAATAATAATAATAAAATATAATGTCATTACTGTTGCGATCGGCCGCTGAGGATAGCGCGACCAAGCTCCTGCTACGAGCCTCGGCTCCGTGACCTGCCCCCTGCGGGCCCTTAACCCAGCGATCCGCCTTCTGTCGGCTTTTCGACCTAAGATCTGATCGGATCCTGCTAAATAGATCCTCCATCGATTTCAGATCTGATCGGATCTTGAAAGTTAGTCGCCCTTCTGGCTAGGAGGCGATCCCTGCTGCGCTGCCCCTATGGCGGCCGGCATCAAGCCTGATGGAGACCCAGGGCCACGATCCACCCTCCGGACTTGCCGATGAGGCATTTAACCAGCTCCTGGCAGGCTTGCCTCCGAAAAAAAGAAATGAAGCCTCCAGATTCGTCAAGAAAATAGATGAGATTCCAGAGATCTCTCTGCCTCCGGAAACTCCCATGCAGGTAGCTCTGTCGCTGGCGGATCGGGGACTCATTGGCCAATTCACAGGACTTTGGCCATCCCCGAAAACTACAGAGCAATGGGTTAACAGGAACTGGGCGCCTCTGATCAGCCAAAGTGTTACCTCTTACTTTCTAGGGCGAGGGTTTTTCCTATTCGAATTTACCTCCAGAGAAGACAAAGACCTGATCTTTAGAAATGGACCGTATTTCATGGGTCCTCAGGGTCTCTACCTGAATAAATGGACGCCGGATTTCGACCCAGCAGTAGATGTTCCTAATGCTGTTCCGGTATGGGTTCGTCTCCCAAATATGTTGGTTCACTGTTGGAACTGGGACTCCTTGAAACACATCGGCAACTCCCTCGGGAAATTCATCGATCGGGCAAGCAACAAGGATCAATACGATTGTGCCAGGATCTGCGTGGAGGTAGATCTAGAGGAGGGCTTACTAGAAGCAGTCAAAATCAAAGTAGGCAGCTGGTCCCATGTGCAGATCTTGGACTATGAACAGCTGCCTTTCAAATGCAGGAAATGCCATGTGTATGGGCACTTCGCTAGAAATTGCCCGACTAACCCAGAGCCATAGAAAGGAAACGAAGAGGGATGGAATCAAGTAAGACGAACTAGAGCCAATCACAAGGGCCAGAAGCAGGGTGGACTATCCGGCAAATTAAATGCCCAGAAACCCCCTACAAAAAAGACGCAAGAAAACAAATTTATCCTCCTAAGCCAACCGACAGAAGACATTCCAGAGGCAGAGACCCAAAAGCCAGAATCCTCAAGGAAAAGCACACCTCCAGCTTCCCCAAAAGAAGTTGAGAACCTCAAAGACACGGACCCAGAAGACGAAGAAGAAGATCAAGAAATAGAGGAGTCAGAAGAAGAAGGCGAAATAGGAGAATCCCAAACCTCGGTAAGAAGATCAGCAAGAGGGTGCAAAACAGACAAAGAGAAAAGAAAGCAGCAGACCTACAAAGACAAGCTACAGGGCAGCCAACCAACGCTGGAAAAGCTCCTTGCTTCAAAGCCTAAAATGATGAAAAATTAGCCCCAAGGCTCCAAGGGAACCCATCAGAAACATAAATAATGAAGGTCATCTCCTGGAATTGTAGAGGTTTGGGGAGCAAAGTCAAGGAAGAAGCAATAAGAAGTCTAGCAAGAACAGAAGCCCTAGACATACTTCTCATCCAGGAGACCAAACTGGAAGACAAACTCTTCCTGCAAAAAAGCAAAAATTTATGGCCCAGAAGCGAAGCAAGAGCAATCTCAGCCAGGGGTGCTTCAGGAGGGATCGGTACTCTATGGAACCCCAACAAATATGCACTCAGCTATGAAGCAAGCAACACTCATTGGTTGATGCTAAAAATGCAGAATCTAGACACAAAGGAAAATATTACTCTCTTCAATGTATATTCTCCAGTCAACATAAGGGAGAAAAAGGAATGCTGGGATACTATAAAACATCAGGCAGATCTGCTAATTCTGGAAAATGTAATCATTGCCGGAGACCTCAATCTCACTCTTCATTCATCTGAGAAAAGGGGAGGAAGCATAGTTCGAGACCCGGCAAGAGAATGGGCGAAGGATCTTCTGCAAGATTGGGACTTGCTTGACATCAAACCCTCATCAAGTAAGTACTCATGGTCTAACAAAAGAGTAGGTCCGGGGCATATAGCTGCCAGACTTGATATATTTTTCATCCAAAGTTCCTTTCTGCTACTTTGTCTAGAACCTAGAATGCATATTCTTCCTTGCAGCATCTCGGATCATAAGCCGGTTAAGCTAGAGCTGCTTGCCCACTCAGATCTGGGACCCATCCCCTTCCGATTCAGCCCTCTCTGGGTAAAGGAGCCCCTCTTCATGCAAACAATCAAAGACTATTGGAGCCAGCCAGTTAAAGGCTCACCTTTCTTCATTTGGGAGGAAAAACTCAGAAGGGTAAAAGGAGTCTTGAAACGTTGGGCAAAAACCCTTTCAAATCCAGCAACAGAAAGGAAAGTCATCAAATCCTCCCTTGCCTCTCATCAAACTTGCATGGAGAGCGCCATAATTATAGAGGAGATGATGGACCAGGAAATTAATCTTCAGCAGCGCTACCATAAAGCCTGCTTGGCTGAAGAAGAATATTGGAGACTAAAATCGCGGAACCTCTGGCTAAAAGCAGGAGATAGGAACACGAGCTTCTTTCATAAGCAAGCCCAAGCTAGGAAATGCTTCAACACTATTTCTGAGATCAAGGAGGATAATGATACGCACAAGGAATTTGCAGACATCAAGAAGGCAGCCTATTTACATTTCCAAAAGCTATTCACTGAAGATCAGGAGTCGCTCCAGCACCAAGAGCTGCTAGACATTATCCCTCAAGCAATCTCTCCTCGTATGAACAGGGTTCTAGAGGCCAAAATCACAAAAGAGGAAGTTAAAAAAGCCCTCTTTGACATGGAGCCGGACAAGGCCCCGGGGCCAGATGGCTTCTCAGCCAGATTCCTCCAAGTCTGCTGGCCAATTGTGGAAAAGGACCTTCTTAAAATGGTTCAAAAGTCTCAAAATTCTCAGAAAATAGGAGGCAGCACAAACTCTGCTTTCTTAGCTCTCATACCAAAGGAAAAAGGAGCCAACAATTTCAGCAGATTTCGTCCGATCTCGCTTTGCAACACTGGGTACAAATTAATCACCAAGGTCATTGCAAACAGGCTGAAGCCCATCCTGCCAAAAATAATCCCGGAAAACCAAGGAGGCTTCATTCAGGGAAGGCAAATCGTGGACAACTACACTCTCGTTCAAGAGGCAATACATTCAAGTCTCCACCGAAAGGAACAAGGTATGGTGATCAAACTCGACTTAGCAAATGCTTTTGATCGAGTCAATCATAGATTCCTTTTAAAAGTCATGTATAAATTTGGATTTGGGGCAAACTTTATAAAGTGGGTGCAGGCTGCCATTTCAGAGCCATGGATTGCCCCCCTAGTAAACGGAAGAGCCACAGAATTTTTCAAAGCCTCGAGGGGCCTCAGGCAGGGATGCCCTCTCTCCCCCCTGCTCTTTGTCATTCAAGCCTCTGTCTTCAGTTTCCTGTTAGATAAAAAAATGCATGATCAAGAAATCAATGGTCTGTGTATAGCTAGAGGGGTCAAAAGCTTAAACCATGCCTTATTTGCAGATGATACCCTGCTGTTAGGCAGCGCCACCCTTTCCTCCGCCTCCAAGTTTAAAGCTGCCCTGGATGTCTCCATCAAGGCCTCTGGCAGTGCCCTTAACAAGAATAAATGTCATATTTACAGCTGGAATACCCCGCCAAGGGTTCTTTCCGCTATATCTAGGTGTCTGGACTTTGCTGCCTCATCCTCCTGGACCTCTTTTAAATATCTGGGCCTCCCTGTCTGCCATAGAAGGCTCTCTGTCAAAGACTGGCATCCTCAGCTTGAAAATTTCAAAACTAAAATTCAATCCTGGGGCTTCCGCTGGCTCAACGCTGCTGGCAAGTCTGTACTTGTGAAATCTGTGCTCTCCAGTCTCCCTATTTTCCATTTTGCAGGTCTCCTTGCCCCTCTAACCATTCTTAACAAGATGGAGGAGCTCATGCGCAGATTTTTTTGGAAGGGTGGAAAACAAAATGACAGGAAAATCCCTCTCATCAGCTGGGAAACGATTGCCAAGCCGCTGTGGGAAGGTGGACTGAACTTCAAAAGCATTGGTCACCAGAACGTGGCCATGGCAGCAAAGACCATTTGGAGGATCATTGCGCCCAAACCAGGTTGGGCTCAGCTCGCCTTATGGAAGAAGTATTTCAGGGGATCTCGTCTAAGATGCCTAGAAAATGAAACTCAGGCTCAGAACTCACCTCTCATCACACAGAACTCATCATTTCACAAAATTCTCGCTAAAGCAGGCCCCCTAATCAGAGAGCACTCTTTTTGGGTCCCCGGGAATGGCAGGAGGATAAATATATGGACTGATCGTATTATGAATAAGGAGCCTTTGGAAAACAGACTTGTCACTAGGGAACTGCACAGGTGGATGGAAAACAACGGGCTGCACACTCTCTGGGATATCTCACGATGGCAAGACGAGAATTGGGCGGGCTGGAAGAGTGAAACGGTGTCGGAACATCTGAGAAAAGATTGGAGCACGCTGACAGCGCACCTTCACGGTTTGGCCCCCACGCAGTTGCGCAAACAGGATCAGAAGGGATGGGGAACGCAGGACAGAGGGTACACAGTCGCCATGGGTTACAGAAAATTAATAGAGAAACCACATGTGCCACCTGATCCAACACCGTGGCATGGAGTATGGCGCACCCATTCTTGGCCGAAGACTGATATATTTGCCTGGCAGCTCTGCCATGAACGAATTCTCACATATGACATTCTGCAAAGGAAAGGGATCTACGGCCCTTCTATTTGCCACCTGTGCAAAGAAAATTCTGAGACAGCAGCGCACATAATGCTGGAATGTAAATTTGCCAAACAAATCTGGAGCTCCTTCGTGTAGAACCTTAGCAGCACCTTCTTAATGCCAAATACCATTGTGGAGCTGTTCTCAAATTGGACAGCCAGATATCCAGGTCAGCCGCCAAGAAATCAGGTAGTTAAAACAGCCTGGGACATACTACCAAAGACAATCTGCTGGCAAATATGGCTTGAACGAAATAGAAGATTATTCAGGGGCACAAACCAGAACAGCAAAATTATAGAGAGCAAAGTTAAAAGCCAAATCAAGGAATGCCTTGCTGACATTAAAGATGATTCAAATCTCAGTCATCAAGATATCTCCTGGGGTTCACTCATTGGCTTACAATTCCATCCAGCGAACAGGGCTGCCCCATCTCACAAAAACTGGCATATAAGGAAATCTGAAGATGAATTTAAAGAATGGCTCACTGCACTCTCAAAATATACCCTCTTCTTTGACGGGGCAGCCAAGGGAAACCCAGGCAAAGCTGGTGCAGGAGGAGTCATAGTAAACCCAAAAGGGGAAATAATTCACTCCTTCGCATGGGGGCTTGGACATACAACCAGCGTGCAAGCTGAGGCTCTAGCTCTATACCAAGGCCTCAAGATCCTCCAAGACACAAGTATTGAGACAGCCAATGTAATCGGAGACTCCCAAGTTATAATAGATGCAATGATATCCAGCTCTGCAGTGAAGGATCTTAAACTTTCTAGACTAATAACTAGAATCAAGGGATTTGGAAAATGCTTCCAGAGTTTAGACTATTTTCATGTGCTAAGAGCCCTCAACAAAGAGGCGGACAAAGAGGCCAATAAAGCCACTCTCCTCTCAGCAGGAATCAAACAGAAAGACAAAGAAGAATCATGGGATCCCATCCCCTAATCTGCAAGCTCCAATGTTTTACTGCCTTCTTTTAAAGAAATTTGTCTGTATCTCCAAGTGGGGGAAAATAATAAAAAACATAGACTCTAGATCAAGGAAGAACTTTGTAAGAATAAGATGCATGCTTACTCACAAAAGTGACCTGCATCAAAATACAGAAGACCTCTATGTAATCAGTTTACTGGCTTTCAGCCCAAGAGGAATATAAATATCCCATACCCGTTTTCGTCAAAAAATAATAATAATAATAATAATAAAATATAATGTCAATTTAATTAAACTAAACTATAAATAATAAATAAATTCAATTCAATTTGTTATATTCTCTCAATCGAGATGGTATTCAAGAAGCATTTAAAGAAGAAATAAATGATTTAAATGGATGTGAGGTAGAATTGGCACATATTCAGAGCTACCACATTAAGTAATCACTAGTGGCAGCCTGACAACACTTGCCACCAGTTGTACTGAGCATGCAAGGTCATTAACCTCGCACACCCATTTGTAATGATAGTCCATTGCTCGATGTTGTTGTCTCATAAAATTCATCCAGAGACTTTTGTTAAAATGGCAATAAGAATTATTTTGGTTATGTTGAGCTATGCCAAGAAAGATTGTGGTAACCTCTTTCTCGTAAACTCTTTGATTCACTCAGTCTCACATTACCTCTTAGGTCTTGTTGTTTCCATTTTAATCAAAGGGATAGGCCACGGTTTTCCTAACCTAGTCATCACTTGCTCTAAGTCTTGAAGTCATCTTCACAAGTTTCCTCTCTATCCAATCTAGCCAAGATTGTTGTATGTCTCAATTGATTGGCCTCTCATGTTGCGTTAGAGAGCAAGTAGTAGAGGAAGAGTGCTCGAGGATGAGGGGATTTGTTGTTAGCGACATGGGCAAGCACTGGAATGCTCTCACTTCCTCAACTTTGGCATGCCTCGAGATAATATGGTCCACCATCTTACTAGTATTCCCTTCAAGTTTAAAAAGGAATGGTTCGATATATAGCTGCTAGCAGTTGAATACAAACATATTTTTACACAAATTTTAGAAGTCAAGATTTTAAACTTTCATTGTGAGCACTCTCCCCTTCAATCGAGTCCCTTTATTTGGTTAAATTCTTCACAGATGGTCTTCCTACCCCTCGTATAAACAAGGTCCCCCCTGTTCAAGATCCCCTACTCTCTCTACCAATACTTTAATTTGGGTTTTACATTATTTTGGTCACAACTTGATCGCTCCCTCCTATTGGACTTGGCATTACCCTACGTCGTGTTTTTTTTTTTTTTCTGCTAGTCCATTTATATGCCTCGATAATGCGTGAGGTCTTAGCAAGGCTCATCCTCTCGGGTTAAGGGGAGCACTCACAGTAGACTTCGAGCTCATAAGCTTAGCGAAGATATTGTTCCCCCAATCCCATCCAACAAGAAATTGTTCGGGTTGATGATGAAGAAAGAGTTGATCGCGATGAGCAAACAGATGAAGAGGTTTTGACCTCCATGGAAGATTGGGTGCCTAACCCAACCCAGACCCAAGGGCGCCAAAACCAATATCTTTGTACATTCGAGTTATATTAGAACATGAAGTCCCTGTTAAGCAAAGTTTTCTTGGAATGCAACAAGGCATGCAAGGAGATCTTGATGAAAACAAATGAATTATAGATGGAGCATAGAGATCTTAGCTTGGAACACAAGGATATATATACCTAGCTGGATAGGATTGAGGTGTTGTTATTGAAGAGCAAAAGCCCTGCATTGCGGAGGACCACTGCAGACCCCATTAATGTTTCTACATCTTCACAAAGGCATGCATGTTTTTGCTGCTGAAAAAATTTGGGCTTCCATCTACTATGTTTATGCATAAGAACTTTGTTATGTTATGGAGATATAGATTAGTTGGGTTCAGGAGGCATCTAGTCACTTTGGTTTTGATTAAACTTTGCAATAAATGTTGTGTTGTATGTATCATGTTTTGGGCAAAATCATTACTCTTCAGGCGTTGATCTGGTTTCCCGAGTGGCAAACCAGTGCTAAATGGTTATACTACTATACTGTTATGTAACTTATTAACAAATGAATGAAAATTTTACAAAAGAAATATTCAATTTGTTATAATGTAATTTTTTTTATTAATAAAATTACTATATATATATATATATAATCAATAAATTAAATTTAAATAATAATGATTTATATTCATAATCATAAGATATCATTAATAAACATATAAAACCTTAATAACTTAATTCATAAACATATAATTAGAAATTAAATTATGTCTGTATATAATACCTTAAACTTTAAAAAATAGATGAAGAGCTATGTGGAACCCTTTTGTCGAACTTTGTTTCATGCTGCAAAATCATGTGATCACACTGAATCCCTATCTGTGTTATCGATCTAGATGAAGAGTGGTGTTTGCACCTAAAGTCCATGGAGTTACCATCGATGCAGCCTTGCATACAAACTATATTTTTTTCCCCCAAAAATAAAATTACAAACTATATCTATATATATATATATATATATATTAAATAATGATGATTTATATTCATAATCATAAGATATCATTAATAAACATGTAAGACCTTAATAACTTAATTAATAAGCATATAATTAGAAATTAAAATATGTCTATATAGAATACCTTAAACTTTAAAAAAATAGATGAAGAGTTATGCGGAACCCTTTTGTCAAACTCTATTTCATGCTGCAAAATCATGTGATCATTATGAATCTTTGTGTTGTCGATTCAGTTGAAGGGTGGCGTTTACACCTGAAGTCCATGGAGTTACCATCGATGTAGCCTTGCTAGTGAGGCTCTCATAAGCCTACCCGTGTGTGGATGTTATATTGATTGTAGGGGAGTTTGGATTTGACACGTTGAAGTGTGGTGTCAAATGCAGTGTATGCACATATTTGATTTTTTTTGTTGCTTGAAGTTGTTTGCATGTTAGCGACCATCGCGAGGGTTTTTGGTTTCTTCAGTTGTGTGCTTCATGTAGGCATAATGAGTGCCCCAAATAAATTTGTGAAGAAAGCAAAATCAAACCCTTCTTTAGATATGGGGTTTCTCTCCTTAGCCAAAAAAAATTAAAAAAAAAATAATAATAATAATAAAAAATAAAATAAAATAGATAAATAAATAAAAAATAAAAATAAATAAATAAATAAATAAAAATAAAAATAAATAAATAAATAAAATAAAATAAAATTAATTAATTAAAATGAATAAAAATAATATAATAATAATAATATATATATATATATATATATATATATATATATAAATAAATAAATAAAAATGTGGTACTCTTGAAGGAAAATGGGTTACTAGGAAAATTCATTGGTTTGTGGCCAAGTTATGAAGTTGTTAAAGACTGGACTTTTAACAATTGGGCAAATCATGAACCCAAGAACATTTTCTATTGTGGTAATGGATATTATTTATTTCTCTTTACAACCAAGAAGATAGAGACCAAATCTACAAATCAGGTCCATATTTCATGGGCACCAAAGGTTTGTTTCTCACTCATTGGTCTCTTGAATTTAATCCATTGATGGAAGTCTCATCTGCACGTATGTGGACCGTATTACTTTTTACCCCCCTTATTTGCTAGGGTGAGGGCATTTTTAAGGCCATAAGAGATAAATTGGCAAATATATTACCAATGATATCGAACACAAGAACAAATTTTCATGCCCCTGAATTTGTGTTGAAATGGATTTCTGGAAAGGCCTCCACAACGTGATTCAACTCAGTTTGGATGGGTGGTCTCATCTCTAGGCTCTGGTTTATGAATAGGTTCATTTTAAATGTATTATGTGCCACAAGTATAGACACTTTGCAAGAAGCTGTCCAAAAGCTTCAAATTCTTGAAGCTCCCCAACTCCATCTCCTCCTTTAAAGCAAGGAGAAAACACACACGGATTCACTCTTGTTAAAAGGAAATATAAGAAGCATGTAAGTGAAAAACAACAAACTTGTGAGGTTGAATCTAAGCGTCGGTCCCTTTCCAAAAATAGATTTGAAATATTGAATGCTTATGAAGAAGAAAGTGAGAACCTTGAGGCCCAAGCATATTAGCCAAGTAACCTTGTTCCAAAGTTCCCTCCTAATTCAAATGATGAAGAAGTTCCAGATGAGGCCCCTCCAACTATGATGGGAAAGTTATCCACAAAGGTCTGTGCATTAAAAGATGAAGAAGTTTTTAAGGTGATTGCAAAGAAGTCCTCCTATTCTTCCCCTTCATATTCAGATGCGCTTAAAAAGCAACGTTCTTCCCCACTGGTAACAAGAAGCAAGAAAGATCGTAGTAAAAAGAACTTTGGTCCTTACTTCCGTGGGCTAAGTATTGGGCCATCCTCTAACAATTCATATAAATGAATTGTTTCTACATTTTTCCATGTAAACAAATTGTTAGAATTTATTCTTGCTCTTTTCCAACACTAGGGATAAAAACCAGAAGACTTAGTACTCAAACGTTTCCCTCCTTATTCTTATTAGGAGGAAGTTGGTCTCTTAGTTTTTTTAAAGTGCTTCACAAGAAGAAGAATATATTGTAACTCACTTCTCGAGCAATTGCCACATCTGAACACAGATTTCAATACAAATTATATATATATATATATATATATATTCATTTTACCACATAAATTAAAATAATGATTTATATTTATTACCATTATATTCAAATCTTTATATTTTAATTTAATTAATAAACACATAAAAATTTAATACTTATACCATATAATTAATGCTAAGCATATCACATTAAATTATAAAATTATAAAACATGTTAAAGACAAATATCTCACACACACACACGTATAAAATTAAGATTTTAATAAATTAAGAATATGAAAATTGTATATGTAGAGACGTGAAATTTATATTAATATAAATAGTATTATTAAAAACAAATATAGATTCATCTTGGTTGTGGGTCTCAAGCCTTTCTCGCTGCAATTCCACAAGTTTTGCGGTCAAAAAGAGGTTTACATCTTGAGAGATGTGATCCCTCTAGAAACTTGGCAAATCCAAAGTTAAGATGGATCTATGACAATTATATAAATAGTTCAAGCTCAAATTTTGAGGTAAAGTCTTTGTATACGCGTAAGGATAATGTTTATATTTATTTTTTATTAAGATAGAGACGGGTTAACCAATTATTGTTGTTTGTGTTGTGCATTTGGCTAGTTTTGTGTTAGTAAGTACTCAATTTGAATCCCTTCACGTTAAATGCATTAATCTATGTTAATGTGTTTATGAGGGATATCATTCACAAATATGGAAAAGTTATCCCTTGAGATATACACATGTATGTGCATTCGTGTGTGAGAGAAAGAGAGACAAATGTGGATATATATATATATATATATATATATATATTAGAGCCAATTGCATATAACTTGGGTGGTTGGAAGAAATGTTGTTGTCCTCCCTACTTAGACTTAATTCTCATTTATAACATATTAAGTTCATAATGATTATATCATTATAATGACTTCTAACCTTTTTATTCAAAAATTCCTAGAAAACCAAAACATTTATATTCTTCATAAAAAAAATAAAAAAAATATTTTTTAAAGAAATACCATTATATATATAATTTTTTTTAATAATACTAAAAGCTAAAACTTAAAAATGATAGGAGAAGAACATTAAACATTAGATAAAACATGTTTCTTAGTCTTAACATTCAAGCATTGATTTTTTCATTATACTTTTTGAATATATTGCTTGTGTAACATTTAATATGGCAAAATGTTGTATTTTGATTCACATTAATTTACAAAATGTATTGTAATTATAAAATCAATTAATAAAAACTTCTTATTATATTTTTTATAGTATTCATTGTTGTTTTGTTAAATATGTGAAAATGAAGTCTTAATAATATTATCTTAGTTAAAATTAAATCTCACTAATTACATGTGATGTAGCCTTAGCCGCACATATCCACAATATGCATATAAATGCATGTCATATTCATGTCCCAGGAATTTCAATCTCATACTTAGGAAAAACTCTCTTAAATCAAGGTTTAATGCTCTTTCAATAAGCTCTATGCGAAAACATTTCATTTAATTATCCAAAGTCTAAACCTTTATAAACCTTCAAGTGGAACCTTATAAAATTCTTCCATAATCTTTGGTTAATTATTATTATTATCCGCGCATATCAATAATACCCTTTTAACTTCGATTTTAGTTTAAACCCAACATTAACCATAATATATTTATTCCACTTTATTTCTATTATAACTTTTGTATAATAGAAACTATACATAAACCATTTAACCCTTCATTAATTTACCATTTTGCTGATTCACACGACTTTGCACATTTACCGATGCCCAACCTGCAATTCAAATCTCCACCATTAATTCTCTTGTTTCAATCCAACGGTGATCGCGTCATATCACGCTCTAACTAGCATGATGGATAAAATTCCGGAAGCACGCGAGAAAAGTTGTTTTGCTTCCCCATCGGCATGCTACGTGGCACCTCCACATTTTATCGCGCACTCTCAAGAATTTCTGCTTACCACTTTATTTCCACGCGATATACCGCTTAACCCATTTCCCGCTGGAACTCAAAGAAGTTAAACTTATTTTGAATAACTCATCGGGTCCACCCAGCGTGTTAACCTGTGTGCACATTCGAGTGCGATTACCATCGGATTATCACCAGAGCGAACGGTCACGATGAACCGACGAGTAAACTTTGTTTAATAGATGCATCGGGTCCATTAGCCGTGGATAACTCGCATGCTAGTTCGAACCCGACCACCGTAGGATCTCCTCCGATTGACGATCACATATACATGAATGATATTTCATTACATAGTTTCAAATCTATATAATATTTGGCATCATATGTTCATGTAATGATTCATTAACAGGAATCTCCAGCTTATAACAATTCAGAAATTCAACACCACTCGCACCCCTGCACGCTATCCTCTTTCTCTGAGCTTCGATTTAATTATTCAATCATAACATAAATAATTCCGACTACTACTCTGTGTAAATTTGCTCAAGTTCACCTGCACATCTGTATTCTACAGAAATATTCCACAATTTATACACCGTTTGTAGTTCAATCACTTAGTGTACACTATCTAATTCAGAATCGAATCTCTGTGTGTGTGTATATATATATATATATATATAAACAAATATTTACAAAAGGTTTCTTTTCTTAGGCTTGATTTCTAATCAGTGGCCTCTTCACCTACTCTCTGGCCTGTAGGCTCACAATTCAAACCTTTACTATCTATCTAAATTCTGAATCCTTCCATGCCTTGATGCTTATAATTTTTATACAAAAGGTTCTGTGAACCAATTCTGGTTCAGATCCTTAATAATTTCAACTAAACCCTAAGAATCCTCTCAATCCCATAAATCATGAACTAATTCCTAATTTAAGATCTACAATTAATTTCCAAATCTATCAATTCCTATGAACTCTCAACTATCCTGATTCTCTCATGTTCCCCTTCATTCGAGAACATTTACAATATGCCTCTCAATACTTAATTAGATCCTATTCTCATAAAATCACTCAAAAACATTAGAATTACATTAATTTGATGCATAGGAAACCAACTTCCTTAAAAACCACAAGACCCCTAAATTCTACTAAATGTACAAATTTTTGGAACCATGATGCTCCTGCATCAAACTCCCAAGGTAGAAAACATTCATGATCTCCAGATCATGTGTCCTCATATGTCAATAAAAAAAAACCTCCAGGGTCCCAAACCTTAGTTTGTAACTGCCCAAATGCCTTGCACCTTTGCTGCTGCTGTATATCTGTTGTCTTCTAGTTCATCTTCCTCTCTTCAATCAGTTTCAAATTCTGATTGATCACTCCTCTTGCTGTCATTTTCCTCAATCTGGATTGTTTCATCATCAACTGCCATAATTCTTCAATCTCCATCTCCAGCACATCCTTGGGCTGGTACATACTCTGCCATTTACTGCTATCTCTTTCTCTCTGCTTCAGGTTGTTGTTGTTGTCCACTAACTTCGGCACCTTCACATTCTGCATCTCTTCAAGCTCTTTCTCTTTCATGGCTACCTCTTCTTGCATCAAGTCTTGACTTTCCAGCATTCTAATATCTCTGTTCCATGGATTAAATACTTCCATAGAATCTTCTTCTTTCTTCTTTACTTGGCTGCTCTCTTGTACCAAATATTCTCCAGCATCTGCAACAAAACCTGCAATCATAAAACAATTGTTAAAATAAAAAACATAAGGCTTCTGTGCCTCTTCTTCCTTTGGCAACAATTCAGCTTGCTGCTCTAATTTTTTCTCCTCTGTCAGCACATCAGTATGCTGATTCAACCTCTCTAAAGAATTCTCTAAAGGATTCTCGAGATTGTCAGCAAGTCTCTCTTCCACACCATCTGCTTCAATGATGTCTTGCTGCTCTTGTCCGCTGTAATGAACTTCTTCATTCTCATTCAGCGATGATTTTACAACCCGAACACTTACTCTTGGTTTTCTAGCCTTTTCTCCAAAAGACTTAACTCGTGCCATATATTTGCCATCTCACTTGGGATTTCTCCTAAAAGCTCTATACAATCCTCACTATCGTCTTCTTTGTCACAAGTATAATTTCTTGGTGACACTACTTCTTTATTCTCGATTAGAATAAAATTCTTATCCTCCATCTTTGTGATAGTTTTAGATGTCTATCCATCACTCTTCCGGCTGTTTAAGAAAATCAATTTCTCTTTGTCCTTACCAATAACAAATTCCTTATCATAAGATATAACTGTCTCATCTCTACTAAAGATATTTCCTTCACTAAGAAAGGAATTTACGAACTCCTTCTGTTGTAATAACTCAACTTGATCTCCATTTGAAAGACAGTCATCATCATACTTTTCTTGGCAACTTTCAGGTTCACTCAAGACAGTTCCATAGGATGGTTTGTCTTCTGCAATACCTGCATTCGCACACGATTTGTCAATTTTAAAACCACAAGACCTCATGATCTCACTTGATGATTCAATCATCAAGTCCTCCTGCTATTCCAAGTCCTCTACATGACTCAAATTTTTCGATGATCTTCTCTTCAATCTCCTCAAGTCCTTCACTTGGTTGTTGGATATCCTTCCCTACTTCTTCTTGCTTTTGGCCATCATCATGAGTCAAACTTTCTATGCTTTCAGTCTTGGCAATATGCTGAAAAGTAAAACTTGTTCCCAATTGTGTATGGGCATTTACATGAGACCTATCTATCTCATATTCTTTCAAAACAGAATTGAGATTCTGCCTGTCTTCTTCCTCCTTTACGACAATATTAGCAAATTGTCCTTTTTCACATGTTTCACCTGCAAACATACACAAATTATCAGATTTAAAATCATGTGACCTTTTGGTCTCACTTGAAGTTTCAGTCTTCAAGTCTTCCTCCAAATACTCATTTATTCTGAGTAATTCTTCCTTCAGTTGAGCATTCATCATTTGCTCTTTCCTCTTCTGTAGTTTATGCCACCTTATCTTTCTTCTCATAAGAAAACCACAACTCTAGTCTTTCTCATTCATCTGTAACAGTTCCATCAGTACTTCAAGATGGACTATTATCTCAGCCTTCTCCCTCTCATATTCTTCATCATTCATCTGTCTCCATATGCCATTTTCTTTGGCATCTTCTTTCTTCACTTTGTGGCTTTTCTCTGAACCTCTACAATGACTATCAGTAGTCATCTTCTTCTCCATCTCTATGAGTTCTTCACCCACTCACTATGAGTTGCACAAGTCTTTGCAGCAGCAAGTCCTCCTTGGTGCACGATACCTCACTAAGCTTCTCTCCTTTGAGCTCATTCTTTTGGCATCTCCGTGGTTCTCTTCTCTGGAACCATATGAGCAATCCATGCTCTAGGCTTCAACTCATCTGCACTTTTGAGAACACAGCTATCCTCTTGTATTTCAAACCCAAATGAAATACTAGGTTCTGGCCACTCTCTCTTAGAAACCCTTATTGACTTCCTTCATCACTGCTCTTCAGGCTATGATATTCTTGTTGAGATGCTTCACTAATTACTGTTACCTGCATACCAATGATATTTAAAACAAAGATCATTCTGAGCTTTCAAAAGTTTGTTGCTGCCAAATTTCTATGGCCACTTTAAAATGCTTTTGCTCAGCTTCCTTCTGAGAACACTCTTGTCCTCTCTATCCAACCTTCAGCCAAGTTCACTGCCACCTTTTTTTCCCAGTCTTTCATTCACTTTGTTCTTTAGAACACATACAACTTTCCTTGTTTGTCTGCTTTTATCAATCTTTACTCTGTCTTTAACCTGCAAAACTCAAACCAGAGTTAAATAAAATAATACCTATATGATTTCACAAGCAGTTTCCATCCACTCTTCACATTCGAGTGAATCTCCATTTTCCTCAAGAAAACAACATCGTTGTGCTTTCTTTATGCTTCTACAATCTCTTCTTAAGAGTATCACTTACTCTCATCTTATGTCATGCCTTCTACTTATCAGATTCAAATAACCTGATCTCCTCTTTGCAATATCTCCATCAATTTTATATAAAGCACATTTGCTTTTACCGATCTCCTCTTTCTTTCGCAATCACACTTGCATTTTGCACAATTCTGCTTTAATTAAAAAGAGCTTTAACCATGCTCTGATACCAAATGATGCAGCCTTAGCCACACATATCCACAGTATGCATATAAATGCATGTCATATTCATGTCCCAGGAATTTCAATCTCATACTTAGGAAAAACTCTCTTAAATCAAGGTTTAATGCTCTTTCAATAAGCTCTATGTGGAAACATTTCATTTAATTATCCAAAGTCTAAACCTTTATAAACCTTCGAGTGGAACCTTATAAAATTCTTCCATAATCTTTGGTTAATTATTATTATCCACGCATATCAATAATACCCTTTTAACTTGGATTTTAGTTTAAACCCAACATTAACCATAATATATTTATTCCGCTTTATTTCTATTATAACTCTTGTATAATAGAAATTATACATAAACCATTTAACCCTTCATTAATTTACCATTCTGTCGATTCACACGACTTTGCACATTTACCGATGCCCAACCTGCACTTCAAATCTCCACCGTTAATTCTCTTGTCTCAATCCAACGGTGATTGTGCCATATCGCGCTCTAACTAGCACGACAGATAAAATTCCGAAAGCAGGCAAGAAAAGTTGTTTTGCTTCCCCATCGACATGCTACGTGGCGCCTCCTCGTTTTATCGCGCGCTCTCAAGAATTTCCGCTTACCACTTTATTTCCATGCGATATACTGCTTAACCCATTTCTTGCTAGAACTCAAAGAAGTTAAATTTCTTTTGAATAACTCATCATGTCCACCCGCCATGTTAACACGTGTGCACATTCGAGTGCGATTACTGTCGGATTATCACGAAAGCGAATTGTCACGATGAAACGACGAGTAAACTTTGTTTAATAGATGCATCGGGTCCATTAGCCGTGGATAACTCGCATGCTAGTTCGAACTCGACCATTGTAGGATCTCCTCCGATGTTATGCTCTTAACCTGCAAAATGATACCCAAATACAGAATATGCGAAGAAAAGATACCCAGAACACAGAACAACAATGATTTTATTATTCAGAGAGTAATGTTCACTTGCCTCTTCGAGGGGGCAACCTCCAATAGAGCAAAGCTCGCTTACAAAAATAAGACACGATGCTCCTCGCAGGGAGTCTTTATCCTTTATATATGACTCATACATGCAATACGACGGATCAATACCGTGGGTTTTATTAATACCATCTATCTAATACTACGACCCATTTGCAACTAACTGTGGTCCCGTCATTAATTGTGGGTTAACCACTTACAAATATTAATATGAGCTTTATTGACTCTTGACTATGACGTGATCCCATTACATAAATAAGGGGGTTAGGGTGGGACCCTAACATGCCCTCCCCCTTAAGACTAGCCTTGTCCTCAAGGTTGAAGCTGCGAAAACTGCTGAAGAATAGTGGTTGGTTCCCAAGTTGCATCTTCCGGAGAGGTGTCTTTCCATTTGACGAGGACTTCCTTAATCATGCGGCCGCGCAGGTGCTTGTCTCGTGTGTCTAGGACCTGTTCGGGTTGAAGCCAGATTGACCCTTCTTCGTCCAATTCAGGTAGACTGGTCTGAATTCTACAATTGTTCCCAATCACTTTCTTGAGGCATGAGACATGGAAAACTGGATGGATTTTTGCAGTAGGCGGCAAGGCCAACTTGTAAGCCACTTCTCCAATGCGCTGAAGTACTTGATATGGTCCGTAGAATTTGGGAGATAGTTTCTGACAACCCTTGTCTTTGAGTGATGTTTGCTTATATGGTTGCAGCCGTAAAAAGACCTGATCCCCTTCTTGAAATTGGCGCTCTGAGCGATGCTGGTCTACTTGTTGCTTCATGCGGTTTTGAGCTTGATGAAGATTCTCTCGAAGATGGGCGAGCATGGTGGCGCGGTGTTGTAGGAGTTGATCCACTACTTGTACCTTCGAGCATCCCTTAATATAAGAAGTAGGGGAAGGAGGGAGTTGACCATAGACTGCTTCATAGGGAGTCATTTTGGTGGTGGCATGATAGTTGGTGTTATACCACCATTCAGCCAGAGGTAACCATTGTACCCAAAGATGTTGCTTTTCTGAAGTGAAACACCTAAGGTAGGTTTCCAGACATTTGTTGACAGCTTCAGTTTGACCACTTACTGAGTTTCAGTTGAGTGCCTTGTAGCCTGAAGAGTTCCTGCCAAAAATTACTTGTGAAGATTGGGTCACGATCGGACACAATAGAAGTGGGCATGCCATGCAATTTGAAGATTTTATCCATGAAAGATTGAGCGACCAAAGTTGGTGTAAACGGGTGGGGTATGGCGCAAAAATGAGCATACTTCGAAAGTCTGTCCACAACCACCATGATGACTGACTTGTTTCCTGACTTTGGAAGACCTGTAATGAAATCCATAGAAACCTCTGTCCATATTGATGCCGGGATGGGCAACGGTTGTAATGTGCCTGGTGTATTGACTGTCTCCCCTTTGTGTCGTTGACAGACATCGCATTCGGCTACGAAAGTAAGGATGTCCTTTTTCATACCTGTCCAAAAAAATGATCTTCTGGTGCGAGCATATGTCTTCTGAAAGCCTGAATGTCCTGCAATGGGGGATGAGTGCAATTCTGCCAAAATGCAACTTTTGAGGGTGGAGGTTGGTGATATGACGACTATGTCCTTATAGCGTAGAATCTCATCCTGCCACGAGTAGCCCTTGTTGGAATTTGGATCCGTCTGCAATTGAGAAATGAGTTGGGAGAGCCTGGGATGTGAAAACCATTCTCGGCGAGCTTCTTCAATCCATTCTGGAATGGGAAGGGAAATTGCTAGCAGGGTACTTTCCTCCTCAAATTGGCGAGATAATGCATCTGCTACCCTATTGTCTTGCCCTTTCTTGTAAATGATCTCATAATCATATCCCAGCATTTTGGCTAGCCATTTATTTTGTTGTGGGGAGGATAGGTGTTGCTCCAAAAAATATTTAAGACTGTGATGGTCTGTGCGGATTTGGAAACGTCGCCCCAATAAGTAAGGTCGCCAGGTCTCTACTGCATGTAAGATGGCCATCATTTCCTTCTCGTAGGTAGATTGGCCCAGATTCTTCCCACTTAGTTGTTGGCTGGTGAAGGCCAAAGGTCGTCCTTCCTACATTAAGACTGCCCCAATACCCGTACCCGTATCATCACATTCAATGACAAAAGATTTGGTGAAATCAGGTAGTGCTAAGACTGGAGTGGAACACATGGCATTTTTGAGAGTTGTAAAGGCCTGTTGTGCTTCCTCATTCCAGAAGAATGAATTTTTCTTCAGGAGTTGAGTGAGGAGCTTTGCTATGCGACCATAATTGCGGATAAATTTGCGATAATAGCCTGTAAGACCCAAGAATCCTCTCAGGCTTTTCAAGGTCCGAGGTTGAGGCCACTCCTGCATTGCCTGGATCTTTTTGGGGTCCACCTTGACACCTTGACACCCCATAATGTGGCCCAAATACTCAACTTCTTCCATGCCAAACGCACACTTGGACATTTTAACAAATAATTTATGCTTGCGGAGCAGTTGCAGGAGTAGATCTACATGCTGAAGATGTGCGGCCCAAGTGCAACTATAGATGAGGATGTCATCGAAGAAGACAAGGACAAATTTCCTGAGATATGGTTTGAGAAGGTGGTTCATAAGGCTCTGAAAAGTAGATGGGGCATTACAAAGACCGAATGGCATGACTAGGAACTCATAATGGCCTTCATGAGTGCGGAAAGCAGTCTTTGGAATGTCGACTTCCTTCATGCGAATTTGGTGGTAGCCTGAGCGCAGATCCAACTTAGTGAAGAATTGAGCCCCATTGAGTTCATCCAATAAATCATCAACCACTGGGATGGGAAATTTATCTTTGACTGTCAACTTATTGAGAGCCCTAAAGTCTGGACACGTCCGCCACTCCCCATCTTTCTTGAGCACCATGACCACCGGTGACGAATAAGGACTAATGTTGGGACGAATGACACCTGCTTCCAAAAGTTCCTTGATTATTTTTTCTATTTCATTCTTTTGGGTGAACGGATATCTATATGGGCGCACATTTGGGGGTTGGGCCCCTGGAACCAAGGTGATGCTATGATCATGTTCCCCTCTCGTGGGTGGAAGCTCATGAGGCTTGTCAAAGACCGGCAGATGGTTATTTAAAATCTGTTGCATCTCCGGATGAATTGGCAGAGACTTGGCTGCGACTGCTTGGATGGCATTAAATTGAGTTATAACTCCATGATGGCCCTTTTTTAGCAATTTTTCCATCCTATGCGAGCTGATGATAGAGGGAGGTCCCGCCTGGAGTCCACGGAGGGTATGTGTGGAGTTGTTCTGCTTAAAACTCATATATAACTCCTGGAAATCCATTGTGATAGGCCCCAGAGTGCGGAGCCAGTCAGCGCCGAGGACAATGTCGCATCCTCCCATGTGTCTGGCAAACATGTGGGTCTTCAACTGATAATCCCCATTTGAAGTTTGACATTTTCACAGCGGCCTTCACATTTCATTGTGCCCCCATCTGCGATTTGAACTTGGAAGTTAGAAACTGCTCGTACAAAACAATGCACTGCTTCCACGACTTTTTGATGGATGAAATTATGTGTACTTACACTATCAATCAAGACTACTACTGGGCGATGTTTGATAAAACCTTTGATTTTGAGAGTTTGAGGTGAAGAAATCCCTGCCAAAGCATGCAGCAAAATAACTGGTTCGTCAGGTACATTGTCCTGTTGGTTGTCCTCTTCTACCTCCTCATGTTTCTCCAGTAGTGGATCTTCCTCCGATGAGCTATAATCAGTGGCATCAATTTGAAAAAATTTGGGCTCCTTGCATTTATGACCTGGGGAGTATTTTTCATCACAGTAGTAACATAATCCTTGCTTTCTTCTTTCGGCCATTTCTGCAGGCGACACCTTTTGGACCTTAAGTGTTTGAGTGGTGCTCTGAGCCTGTGGGGAGCGACCCTTAGCGGGGAAATTTGGGTGACTGTACTGGGCTGCTAACGCACGTTCCACGTTACGAGCTACCTTGCAAGCCTCTGTCCACGTGGGAGGGTGGTGCAGTTGGACTTGGGCTTTTATGGCTTCTTTAAGACCACTGATAAAACATTCCGTGTAGAACGCATTTGAGAGATCCCAGGTGCGGAAGGCTAAGGCTTCGAAGGTTGTAATATATTCGTCCACTGTGCCAGTTTGTTGAAGCTTAGTAAGACGACCCAAAAAAGAAGATTCTTGGTCAAAGCGGTCTTGAAGAGCTTTTTTGAAGGTGGTCCAAGTCCGAAAAGGTCCATTGCAACGTTGATGCCATTCCCACCATTGCCACCTTTCATTATCCAAGTACATGCTCGCCACCATAAGTTGAGTATCATCATCTAAGATGTTATTCACATTGAAATACTGCTCCATTTGTGCTATCCATGTTGTCGGCTGAGACCCATCAAATTTATGCATATCCAACTTGGGACGTCGCTGACGAGATTGTTGGTGGGTGCCCCAGGTGTGAGGAGAGTGCCTAGACTCACCCTCACTGTGCCCTTGCCATTATACGCCTCCTCGTGGGGTTCCTCCTTGCCCTTCAAGATTAGTTTCGATAGGCTTTCAATTTGATTTTGGATGGATTGCAAGGTTGTTTCAAGGTTGTCCATCCTCTCATTGGCCATAGCTTGAGCTCTAGTTTCTACCATGCACCAATCAGATGTTCTTGAGATTTGGGACCGCCCAAAAAAAATTCAGTAAGAATTGAATGGTACCACCTTGCTCAGCTCGTCGTCCTGATTCTGATGGGCTAGATCACTAATAAGCGCCCCGGGAGATCTCAGATTTTTTTTTTTTTTTTGAAAACTCCTAACGGAGGTTTACTCCTTCCTTATGAATACTGCGGTCGCCAAATCTTCAAAATGTCAATGCTGCAAAAAGTCCTGCGAAAATTATGCCCCGGTATAGGAACCCCACACACTACTCAGATCTGGTGGATCTGAGAGATCTGAATGGCGGATCTGATGGCTCTGCGGCTCTGATGGATCTAATAGATCTGAATGACTGATCTGCGAACTCTAGACTGTGGGACTGATGTCTGCTGCTACTGCATCCCTTTTTCACAAGCGGATCTGGAAGAGATGATGCGTGATCCCTCGACAGAAAAGGGAACTATGGTCTTGAGGAGTGTAAGGTGCTACAGATCGCAATATACATAAGGGTCTGGCAGTAGTACTTAGCCCAATGTTTCAGGGCTCTAACTAAGGAGGATCGACCGTACCCTTAGCCGTACAACCCGACTACCCTATCGTACGGGCGAGTAATCTCTCCAAGTGCTGTTCTCGGTGTACTGTAGCTGCAAGACGGCCAACGGTTTATCTATGGCGAGGTTTCAAGGGAGCCTAGGGGGCTTCTGATATACCCAGAGGGTACGTGGAAGACAGTCCGTGCGCGGTTCTGTCTAATGCGCTACTACTCGAAGGGGTACCCACAGGGTTTACAAGGGAGTCCAACAGACGTGACCACCTCTTGTATTTCCTGTGTGCATGCCTCCCCAAATCCGCAGGTTTATGCGCTCAACGACAGATCCCGTGGTTTAAAGACGCCGGAACACGTCTCTAGCCAAAAAAAAAATTGCTAAGAAATGGAGATCCCACCGGCCCTGGAAAGTGCTCTGATACCACTTGTTATGCTCTTAACCTGCAAAATGATACCCAAATACAGAATATGCGAAGAAAAGATACCCAAAACACAGAACAACAATGATTTTATTATTCAGAGAGTAATGTTCACTTGCCTCTTCGAGGGGGCAACCTCCAATAGAGCAAAGCTCGCTTACAAAAATAAGACACGATGCTCCTCGCAGGGGAGTCTCTATCCTTTATATATGACTCATACATGCAATACCACAGATCAATACCGTGGGTTTTATTAATACCATCTATCTAATACTACGACCCATTTGTAACTAATTGTGGTCTCGTCATTAATTGCGGGTTAACCACTTACAAATATTAATATGGGCTTTATTGATTCTTGACTATGACGTGATCCCATTACATAAATAAGGGGGTTAGGGTGGGACCCTAACATCTGATTGACAATCACATATACATGAATGATATTTCATTACATAGTTTCAAATCTATATAATATTTGGCATCATATGTTCATGTAATGATTCATTAACAGGAATCTCCAGCTTATAACAATTCAGAAATTCAACGCCACTCGCACCCCTGCACGCTATCCTCTTTCTCTGAGCTTCGATTTAATTATTCAATCGTAACAGAGATAATTCCGACTACTACTATGTGTAAATTTACTCAAGTTCACCTGCACATCTGTATTCTACAGAAATATTCCACAATTTATACACTGTTTGTAGTTCAATCACTTAGTGTACACTATCTAATTCAAAATCGAATCTCTGTATATATATAAACAAATGTTTACAAAAGGTTTCTTTTCTCAGGCTTGATTTCTAATCAATGGCCTCTTCACCTACTCTCTGGCCCATAGGCTCACAATTCAAACCTTTACTATCTATCTAAATTCTGAATCCTTCCATGCCTTGATGCTTATAATTTTTATACAAAAGGTTCTGTGAACCAATTCTGGTTCAGATCCTTAATAATTTCAACTAAACCCTAAGAATCCTCTCAATCCCATAAATCATGAACTAGTCCCTAATTTAAGATCTACAATTAATTTCCAAATCTATCAATTCCTATGAACTCTAAACTATCCCGATTCTCTCATGTTCCCCTTCATTTGAGAACATTTACGATATACCTCTCAATACTTAATTAGATCCTATGCTCATAAAATCACTCAAAAACATTAGAATTACATTAATTTGATGCATAGGAAACCAACTTCCTTAAAAACCACAAGACCCCTAAATTTTACTAAATGTACAAATTTTTGGAACCATGATGCTTCTGCATCAACATGCTTGTTCTTTGATTGTGTTTATTTTGCAGAGAGGCGCTTTTTAACCGAGTATGCAAGAGATGTAATGTCATGTCCTGTAAACATTTTGACTTGGTCAAAATAAAAATAACCTATGCTAAAATAAAAATTCTACGTTGTCCACAGGGTCTTGGATAAACAATGACTGAGTGCTTTGTTAAGGCACTCCTTGATGTGAAGTCACATGTTCAATTCCCCACCCCGATCTAGGTGATATATTGGATATGATAAAATCCCACCAAACTTACAAAAAAATTATATTATTCTTTTTTAGGTGAAATAAATTAACCACTCATAACCTTTAGATCATCTTTAAAAAAAATATATTAACATCTTCATAATTTTTTAATCAAAATAATCGTATTTAGATATTATTAAATAATTTCACTTTTATACTAGTACGGCATGCTAATTTTAATAAATGTACAACAAACTTTTGAAAAGAATTAAAAATAAAAATAAAAGAATCATTATCCATTCAATCTATCTTTTCTCGCTTTATTTCCCATTAACAAATTCATCATTTACAATTTGGTTCCAAGTTTGTGTAATTAAAATGTCATTGGCACCAGGGGTTAAATTTGACGCCCGTATACCCGTTTTTTGGGTTTTTACATGTTAAATACTATTAGTTTCCAAATCTACATGTCATCGCTGACTAGCTAATAATTTTTGAAAATGTCATATTGACGGGCGTATTGAAAATTGACCAGTTTCAATTTTTTATTATTATATATATACACCGCAGTGACGGCAGAGTTTAATAGCTGTTTCAGGTTTCAGTTAATTAATGTTGACTAAATAAGAGACCCAGAACGCCTCCTTCCTGCTTTTTCCATGCTATGTTTATTTTTATAATATTGGCATGCCTGATAACTACTGCATGATAAAATTTAGATTATGATACGATATGTTGAACAAAAATTCCATATCTCATATGTAATGATATAAAATTAACTGTTTTGACTGCTGAACAACTTTAACTTTATATAAAGTATGCGCAGCTTTGTATAACTATTTTTTTAAAGCGCATGAATGTATACGCATACATTTTATAAAAATATGGACAAAGGGAAGTAATTGGTATGATAAAAGCTTAACCTAAAAAAAATAATATAATATTCTCCTAAGCCATGAACCCATGATGAAAAGGTGTTACATAGTTAAACTTGCAGGACGAGACAATAAATTTCAACTTTAAGTGTGAATTCCATCTCATGTAGCATAAAATAATTGGGTTGGTGAGTCGTGACCTCGAGGCTTCCAGCGAGTAGTTACCACCCTACCAGTTATGTTCACAACTTCCGGACTCCGATTCAAGTTCTAAATTCTAGCCATTTTGGCTATCACAGTTTGAGAACAGATTGCAGAACACTTGCAGAGTTTGAGAACAGGAATATGTTCAATGGTTCTTAAGCTTCTTGCTGGTAGATTTCGCTAGAGAACAGGTATGTGTTCAATGGTTCTTAAGCTTCAATGGTTCTTAAGCTTCTTGCCGGTAGATTTGGCTACAAGTAGGTGGTTTTTGCACTTGATTCTTTTCTGTTTTTCTCTGAAAATTCTTTTGCTTTTTTATCCCAAAATTTTGAAATAATGACTCCATTGAATATATTTACATTCTTGATCAAACTTGATTTTAATATATGAACAAAATCTTCTTGTGCTTGTGAGAATCTTCTTGTGCTTTACAATTGTAGCAAATGAAGGACTATTGATTAGAAGTAAAAATCAATTTATAAAATTCAAGGTCGTAGGAAAAATTAACTTGTCTGCTTGGCTTTCTATTCAAAGAGAGGTTTTCTGTACATTTTATTTTAGTAAATAATGGATTTTTCCAATTCACATATTAGGAATTACACATTCATCACCCAAAAATAAACTTAAAACATCCAAAAACTCAATTCAAAAATACAACTTTCTTAAACCCAATTCAGAGATACAACTTTATGAAACTAATTTTAATTAGAAACTTACAACAATAATCAGTACACTAGATTAAAACGACAGGGAAGTTGTAGAATGGTAACTAATTGCCATAATTTATGATCCATCAAAAGCCCAGCAATACAACCGATTACAATCAAAGAGGGTAAAAATGGCCATCTATTTCATTATTTCCACAATTATAAACCGTCAACCATTTACATTTAAGGCTACCATGTCTTTACCACAAAGGCTCTATAGTACCATCTCAAAACCCAAACCCTCTAAAAATCCAAAACAAAACAACCCGCTAAATAAAAGGTAAACCTATATACACAACCACCATTTACAACTTAACACACCGTTTTCCATTGAAGCCTTCACCTCATCCATCTTGGTATTTTCTGGTAGCCGGAAACGCTCCAGAAATTAGTGCAAAATCAACGCCAACAGTTGCCTGTTTCAGTAAACACTTATATCACATAATTTGTATTGATGATTTTAATTATTAGGATTCTGAGATGTTCAATAAATTTTGAGTCCATACGACTTTGAAGTGTCTTGTCTGTTTTTCTTCTACCGCC
This sequence comes from Pinus tabuliformis, assembly GCA_031772625.1. Classification (NCBI taxonomy): domain Eukaryota; kingdom Viridiplantae; phylum Streptophyta; class Pinopsida; order Pinales; family Pinaceae; genus Pinus; species Pinus tabuliformis. Next base: position 191,344,816 of record CM062807.1, on the reverse strand, counting down.
ATTGACAATAGCTACATTCTAAACTTCTATATGAGGGCTTTTATAATTAGTTTGATTCGTGTAAAGAGGTCATAAGCAAAGATGAAAATAGGTGCTTTGCTAGTCAAATATAATTAAATTTTTTACAAAATAGTAAATATTTTTCTTTGAAATTGTGAATATGGGTAAGTAATGTGTGAAACTGTGATATTTAATAAGTGGATTTGTTTTGAAATTTCCAAGTTGATAAAAAAAAATTATTCAAATTTCAAGAGAGTTTCTGAATTTTTTTTCAATGAAAATAAATTCATTATTTAGATGAAAAATATTAATTACCACGTGAATATTATTTTACCTTTGTGTAATATTTACAGGGATTTGTGCAAGATGGCTGCATTAGAGTGGGAGATAATGTGTGTTTCATACCATCATAGCCTAAGGATCGATTCTCGGAACCTCTAGAATTAGATTTAATAATCAATGAATATAAATCTGTCATCTTTGCAGATTTAACTAGATTTACTAATTTTCATAGATATAAGAGAAGTCAATTTATTGATATTGCAAAATTCAACTATTTGATTTGTTTATATTGATTGAATTTTGGAAATATATAATTCAATTTCTAAAATATATCTGCTACCATGAAACAGTTATAAGTTGATATAAACAGAATAGATCCGTGGATGATAGAAAGTTTAGAATGATGAAGAAAAAATGTGAATTTTTTTTGTCCAATTTTAATTGCAATAATATTTACAGTCACTATTTTCATGTGAGAGTAATTATATATATATATATTTACTATATTTACTATATTTCTTAGAAATAAAAAATTTACAGATATGTAGATACATATTTTTAATTTATTTTCTCATTATTTCTATTTTAAAAGAACAAAAAGATGAACATTTCAACAATTTGGAAAAATCACAAAGAAGTTTCATCAATGAGTCTAAAATGAAAGTGTAGCTATGACACTTGAATTGATTGGTACAACACATCATCGAAATTTTGAGAATTACAGAAATTAAATGAAACTTGTACAAATAAATATTAAAAGTCATATGATGGGCAATTTAAAAATAAAACCGTCATAAAAAATTTCTCTGATGGGTAGAGGCACCCGTCAAATTTAACTCCTGATTGGCACTAACAAACTCGTACGGTAAACTTTGAATTCTGAATTTTAATTTGTTTGGAGTTTTGACGAATTAAAATATATTTTGTAAAATTGAAATATATATATATATATATATATATATATATATATATATGAGCATTTAAAATTTTAATTATTAGTTTATATCTATTTTAATTTTTGATTTATTAAGTGTCAAGAGGATCAAATCTTTTAAGATGTAAATCTCTTTTTTAGTGCGAAACTTAAGGGATAGATTTGATCCCTATAGGCACTTGATAGATTACAGTTAAAATGGATCTAGGTTGGTTTAATTATTAAAATTAGTATTACTATTTTTATTTTTATGTAACTTAACCAAGTCAAAATGTTTTAATTAATAATAATAATTATTATTATCATTTTCCTTGGATCTGGGTGATGCACGACAAACGAGGAGGGACAATTGTCACATGCCAACTCTACATGAGAATTTAATGGGAATGGTTGGGTGGTGGTCATTCCCTAAACTCATTGTAGACCACATTCATTGCATCCAGTCGATGGAGGTTTAGGCGAGGATAGAGTAATTACACTTCGAGTGAGATATGAATTATGTCTTCACTGTGGATTCTAACATTCATTTTAACATTCATTCCCTTGGCTTCTCTACTTTGTGAGTGGATGGTCATTGGGGTTGGGAGAGGCAGTAAGACTCAAGTGTTTTCAATTCAGAGGCATAGATTACACAGGTTTGGTTATCATAGCAAGGGAAAAGGGTCGAGCCAGGCAAGGCGACAAATGTCATGGGCACCAACTTCTCCCTCCCTGGAATGGTAAGGATGAAGAACAATTTGATGACGACATGTCAATGCATATCCATTGCCTCGTAGCTAACATGGAGGCCTGAGAGTGAAGGAACACAAGCAATGGCCACTATGCCATCCAGAACTTGATTTCTAGACAACTCTGGGAGCAGGGACAAGCCAGGGAAAGAGTCGAAGGCAAAATTGTTGAACTCAACACCTTCCTTGTTCACACGCACATGACCTTAAGAAATATGTCCAAAGCGATGGGAATTCCCTTTCCCCCTCCTTTGGCGTCCTCCAATTTGAATGCATGGATTGAAGCAGTGGAATCCTCCCATCAGGGGCAGAGACACTTTAGTCTGACTCAATTAAAACCTCAACCCAAGAAACAAAAGGTGGCCGGCGATCACAACTCTCCTAAAATAGTTGGGTAGGTGACGAACTTAGCCAGCCAGACTGGTGTTGAGGGCCTAACCAAAGAAGAACCCTCATGGAAAGAGGCGAAATCCTATAATGGGAAAGCATTAATCGATTGGGAACATCCCCCTTAGCTTCGCGAAGGATACGACGACCCCTTCCTCTACCTAGAGCAGCAGGAACAGGTTAGGAAGGAAAAGTCTCAATAAGGCAAGGTTCTAAGGGAACAATAGTATCTCATCAAGAATAAGGCCAACAAGGACAAGGAACAACCCAAACAAGCATGCTAAATTCCTAGGATAAACATTCTCAAAGTCTCAATTTTACATGTCATTTAGTTGCTCTTGTCTACTTAGTTTTAGTTATGTTTATTGTTTTGGTGTCATTTTGTCACCATTATGGTTCAGAACTCTTTGGGAGACCATCTAGTTTCCCTCTCATGGGCAGATGGTCTCCTCAATTCTCTCCTCAACACACATTTTTTTTTGTTTGCAAACAACTCGAGGATATAGACTATTCCAGACCTCCGTGATTGTATATTATGCAAATTTTTTAAAATATAAAGATTTTGGCTTTTTTCTTTTTTAAAGCTTGGTAGATCCTCCTTTTTCATTAGTTAATCAATAAGCAAGTTACAAACACATAAAACATGTTAGGTGGCCTCAACTTGCCCATCGGGAAACCAAGTCTGTTGGCCACCTAACCGCATGATAAGCCATCCAGTAGCAAAAAATATTGAGTCTTTCTATCCAAGCTATATAAGTTTGATTATCATGTCCACATCCATACTCTATTTTCCTATAAGCATATATAACTGCAAACTGAAAAGTAAAGGCTATCCGCATAAATACTAATAAAAAATGATAGAAATAAAACATTATAATCATCCCTCTTGGCAAAGGTAGATTCGAATGGAGCCGGATCTTTAGCATTGGAACTAGGCAACTCTATCTATGAGAATAGACAAGGGAAGTGTTTCTCCATGCTGCCGAGTCAGCCTTCTTGTTTTTGCATTTGAAATTGCAACTTCTGGAAATCTTGTTTGTAATTGGGAAAGTCCTGTACAGCTACCGCCATGCTCACCAAAATTTGCTCCATGGCCTTACCCAGGAGACTTTTCATAAGCCAATACAAATACAAGGTTTGCTTGAACTGTGTCACTCGCCCTCGAGTGTGTCCAGGGTTCGGCACGAGGATGCACCAGTCTTCCATCTCTATCTTGGTTGCGCTCGCCTGGCGGTTCAAATCGACTTCCCATTCCTCTATCAGTCTCCTAATCTCCTCGTTGGTTCCCTCCCTATATGTTGAGGTTGCTTCATTGATGAGGTTAGCAACATGATTTCTGCCATGTCTCTCTCCCGAGGAGCTGGGTTCATTCTCGTGCTCAGTCACCTGAGGCCTCTTGCCTTGGCCCCTAGTCTTTGTTGTTCGAGCCATAGCCACACAGACTCGACATCTGGTAATCAAATACAAATTGGAAAAACCATGTGTCTATGAGAAGGCGAGCCTCGAAATCCCTTGTGCCCATGAAGGCTTACCTCTTTGCATACGTGTCATGAAGGCAATAAACCAAAATTGACAATCAATTATGCTTTTTCGTTCCATCACCCGCAGGCTCTGCCACCACCGAATTCCTTCCTCCCAACTGTGCATGCAATCTCGTGCCCCCCAAGTCCTTTTGCATAACAAACAGAATTAAAAATCTCAAACCTGTGTGAGGATTCCTTTGCCCCAGGTGACACACCACCAGAACAACTACCTTTCATACTCTAAACCCAGGCTATGGGTGTGGTACCCTGATAGCTAGCCAGCCCCAGGCCCTTTAGCATAGCGACCCAAAACGCAAATTCCAAGCCTCTCGCACCCAATTCCAGCGTTTTTGTGACCATTCCCCCAACCCAGGTAATGCAACACCACCTCAATAACCCTGTAGACTCTAGGGTGGCTCATCCCCTCTATAGTGACCTTGCAGCCATTACGACGCAAGCCTTGGTTACACAGCCCTGAAAGCCAGCTAGCCAAAGATCCCTTTTCCAAACAACCTTCACCCAACACTCCGAGTCTGGCATAGCCAACTCTTGTTGCATGACATTTCCCAGGCCCCAGACGACACTTCCCCGTAGCAGAGACCCAACAAACCCTTCGACCCAGGCCTTGGGTGTACAAACCCATAACCCATCCAGCCATAAGAAGGAAAAATTCAACATCAAGACATACATTAACAATATCCCAACACCCGACCCCTTGGTCTTCGAATCAGACTAGAGAATATCATTCCCCAAGGTTGACACCCTTGCCCCATAGCCAAATTAGCCCCATGCGGGAGAGGAAAATCTCATAGCGGATTGACATCGAAGAGGTTCTAGTGGGACTCAAGTTCTTCTTCCATACTATTGACGCCAGACAATTCCCCCAACCCAAATTGCCCCCTGCGCGCTAGCCTGTTTCCCCCATGCAAAACCCATAAACCAAACAATAGACAAGGGAGCATGATGGAGGGGAGGAAAAAGAAGTTTACGTACTCGATTGCCTTCGTTTGGAGTTGATGGAACCTCTATCACCTCTGGAGACGCTGCACTGAACCGTTTACAGAGTCCCATTGCCGCAAATGCTAAACCACACTCACTTGGTCGCGGAGACTACCAGCAGCGTTCCCACCATAATCGCCACTAGAGAGAAAACTTACCGTAAACCTCTACCACCTTTCTCTGTGGTGATAGTCTTATGCATGCAAAAGGCCACCATACCCATCGCCTCAATCATGTGGGAGGCAGTGGTGTTGTACCTTAGTGTACTCAACATTGAAATTGTCTTGATGGGGCCGTCCTCTGGCTCACACCCCGATCGGGGGATTTTTTTTTTTATATTTTTTTTATAATTATATTTTATTTTTATTTTTATGAATTTGATCAAGACAAAATGTTTACATAACATAACATAAACTTACAACAATTGTTCCAGACTGAACTGGAGAGCACTTCTCAACGTAGTAATTAATTTATAGTTAAAAAAATAAAATTAAATCCTAACATTTAATATATTTATAATACAAAATATAATATTTATATTAAATTTAAATAAAATATTGAAATAAAAACATGCTAAAATAATTTACAACAATACACAAATGATAAAGATATATAAAATTATAAGAAGAATAATATAAATATAATCCCACCACAAAAATATATTAATATGATAATAACTTATATATATTAAGTATTGAATTATTGCATTCAAAGGTGATATTTTAATGTTTAACATATTTTGACTAGGTCAAAATAAAACAAAATAAAATAAAAATTAATTAAAAAAAAAGGTTTTTCCCATGATGTTTTTTTTTTTTTTTTTTTTTTTGACGAAAACGGGTATGGGGTATTTATATTCCTCTTGGGCTAAATGCCGGTAAACTGATTACATAGAGGTCTTCTGTATTCTGATGCGGGTCACTTCTGTGAGTGAGCATGCATCTTATTCTTACAAAGTTCTTCCTTGATCTAGTGTCTATGTTTTTAATTCTTGAAATTTTCCCCCACTTGGAGATACAGACAAATTGCTTTAAGAGTAGGCAGTAAAACATTGCAGCCTGCAGATTAAGGGATGGGATCCCATGATTCTTCTTTGTCTTTCTGCTTGATCCCTGTTGGGAGGAGAGTAGCTTTATTGGCCTCTTTGTCCGCCTCTTTATTGAGGGCTCTCAGCACATGAAAGTAGTTTAAGCTCTGGAAGCGTTTTCCAAGGCCCTTGATTCTGGATATCAGTCTAATAAGCTTGAGATCCGTCACTGCGGAGTTGGATATCATTGCATCTATTATAATTTGAGAGTCACCGATTACATTGGCTGCTTCAATATTTATGTCTTGGAGGAACTTGAGGCCTTGATATAGAGCTAGAGCCTCAGCTTGAACGCTGGTTGTATATCCAAGTCCCCATGCGAAGGAATGAATTATTTTCCCATTTGGATTCACTATGACCCCTCCTGCACCAGCTTTTCCCGGGTTTCCCTTTGCTGCCCCATCAAAGAAGAGGGTATGTCTTGAAAGCGAATTAATGCCAATTTTTGTAAGAGAGGGCAGTTTTGTCTGCTGGTTGGAATTGCAAGCCAATGAGGGAACCCCAGGAAATGTCTTGTTGGCTGAGGTTTGAATCATCTTTAATGTCAGCTAGGCATTCCTTGATTTGGCTTTTAACTTTGCTCTCTAAAACCTTGCTGCTCTGATTTGTGCCTCTGAAAATTCTTCTATTACGTTCAAGCCAAATTTGCCAGCAGATAGTCTTTGGAAGAATGGCCCATGCTGTTTTAACTACCTGATTTTTTGGAGGCTGACCTGGATATCTGGCTGTCCAATTTGAGAACAGCTCCACAATGGAATTAGGCAATAAGAAGTTGGAGTTCAAATTCTGAACGAAAGAGCACCAGATTCGTTTGGAGAACTTGCATTCAAGCATTATATGAGCAGCTGTCTCAGAGTTTTCTTTGCACAATGGGCATATAGATGGTCCATGAATTCCTTTTCTTTGCAGAATATCGTATGTAAGAATTCTTTCATGACAGAGTTGCCAGGCAAAAAAATCCGTCTTGGGCCATGAGGGGGTGCGCCATACTCCTTGCCAAGGTGCTGGATCGGGAGGAACATGGGGTTTCTCATTTAGCTTTCTGTATCCCATGGAAACCGTGTACCCTCTGTCATGCGTTCCCCATCCCTTCTGATCCTTTTTTCTCATCTGCGTGGGGGCCAGGCCGTGGAGATGCTCTGTCAGCGTGATCCATTCATTGCGCAGGTGGTCCAGCACTACCACGCTCTTCCAGCCCGCCCAAGACTCATCGTGCCATAGTGAAATATCCCAGAGAGTGCGCAGCCCGTTGCTGTCCATCCACGTACGCAGATCACTGATGGCGGTTCTGTTTTCCATAGGCTCCATGTTCATTATTCTATCAGACCAGATGTTAATCCTCCTGCCATTCCCGGGGATCCAGAATGAGTGCGTTCTGATTAGAGGGCCTGCTTTAGCGTATAGTTTGAGGAATGGCGAGTTCTGCTTGAGGAGTGGTGAATTCTGAACCTGAATTTCATTCTCTAAACATCTTAACCGAGATCCCCTGAAATACTTTTTCCATAAAGCGAGCTGAGCCCATCCAGGTTTGGGCGCAATGATCCTCCAGATGGTCTTTGCTGCCATAGCCACGTTCTGGTGACCTATGTTTTTGAAATTCAGACCGCCTTCCCACAGCGGCTTGGCAATAGTTTCCCAGCTGATGAGAGGGATTTTCCTTTCATTTTGCTTTCCGCCCTTCCAAAAAAACCTGCGCATAAACTCATCCATCTTGTTAAGAATGGTTATTGGAGCAAGGAGTCCTGCAAAATGGAATATTGGGAGGCTGGAGAGCACAGATTTCACAAGGACTGACTTGCCAGCAGCGTTGAGCCAGCGGAAGCCCCAGGATTGGATCCTAGACTTGAATTTTTCAAGCTGAGGATGCCAGTCTTTGACAGAGAGCCTTTTATGACAGACAGGGAGGCCCAGATATTTAAAAGAGGTCCAGGAGGATGTGGCAGCAAAATCCAGACATCTAGAGATAGCAGAGAGAATCCTGGGCGAGGTATTCCAGCTGTAAATATGACATTTGTTCTTGTTAAGAGCGCTGCCAGAGGCCTTGATGGAGACATCCAGGGCAGCTTTAAACTTAGAGGCAGAGGAGAGGGTGGCACTGCCTAACAGCAGGGTATCGTCCACAAATAAGGCATGGTTTAAGCTTTTAACTCCTCTAGCTATACACAGACCATTGATATCATGATCTTGCATCTTTTTATCTAACAGAAAACTGAAGACAGAGGCTTGAATGACAAAGAGCAGGGGGGACAGGGGGCATCCTTGCTTGAGGCCTCTCGAGGCTTTGAAAAATTCAGTGGCTCTTCCGTTTACAAGGGGGGCAATCCAAGGCTCTGAGATGCAATCCCAGACCCACTTTATAAAGTTTGCTCCAAAACCAAATTTACACATAAATTTTAAAAGAAATTTATGATTGACTCGATCAAAGGCATTTGCTAAATTGAGTTTGATCACCATACCTTGTTCCTTTCGGAGAAGACTTGAATGTATTGCCTCTTGAACGAGAGTGTAATTGTCCACGATTTGCCTTCCCTGTATAAAGCCTCCTTGATTTTCCAGAATAATTTTTGGCAGGATGGGCTTCAACCTGTTTGCAATGACCTTGGTAATTAATTTGTACCCAGTGTTGCAAAGCGAGATCGGGTGAAATCTGCTGAAATTGTTGGCACCTTTTTCCTTTGGTATGAGAGCTAGGAAAGCAGAGTTTGTGCTGCCTCCTATTTTCTGAGAATTTTGAGACTTTTGTACCATTTTAAGAAGGTCCTTTTCAACAATCGGCCAGCAGACTTGAAGAAACCTGGCAGAGAAGCCATCTGGTCCCGGGGCCTTGTCCGGATCCATGTCAAAGAGGGCTTTTTTAACTTCCTCTTTAGTGATTTTGGCCTCTAGAATCCTGTTCATACGAGGAGAGATTGCTTGAGGGATAATGTCTAGCAGCTCTTGGTGCTGGAGCGGCTCCTGATCATCAGTGTATAGATTTTGGAAATGTAAGAAGGCTGCTTTCTTGATGTCTGCAAATTCCTTGTGCGTATCATTATCTTCCTTGATCTCAGAAATAGTGTTAAAGCATTTCCTAGCCTGGGCTTGCTTATGAAAGAAGCCCGTATTCCTATCCCCTGCTTTAAGCCACAGATTTCGCGATTTTAATCTCCAGTATTCTTCTTCGGCCAAGCAGGCCTTATGATAGCTCTGTTGTAGCTGAGTTTCTTGGTCTATCATCTCCTCTGTGATTATGGCGCTCTCCATGCAAGTTTGATGAGAGGCAAGAGAGGATTTGATGACTTTCCTTTCTGTTGCAGGATTTGGAAGGGTTTTTGCCCAGCGTTTCAAGACTCCTTTTACCCTTCTGAGCTTTTCCTCCCAAATGAAGAAAGGTGAGCCTTTAACAGGCTGGCTCCAACAGTCTTTGATTGATTGCATGAAAAGGGGCTCCTTTACCCAGAGGGGACTGAATCGGAAGGGGATGGGGCCCAGATCTAGGTGGGCAAGTAGCTCTAGCTTTACCGGCTTATGATCCGAGATGCTGCAAGGAAGAATGTGCATTCTAGGTTCTAGACCAAGTAGCAGGAAAGAACTTTGGATGAAAAATCTATCTAGCCTGGCAGCAATATGCCCAGGTCCTACTCTTTTGTTAGACCATGAGAACTTACCTGTTGAGGGCTTGATGTCCAGCAAGTCCCAATCTTGCAGAAGATCCTCCGCCCATTCTCTTGCCGGATCTCGGACTATGCTTCCTCCCCTCTTCTCAGATGAGTGGAGAGTGAGATTGAGGTCTCCAGCAATGATTGTATTTTCCAGACTTATCAGATCTGCCTGTCGTTTTATAGAATCCCAACAATCCTTTTTCTCCCTTATATTGACTGGAGAATATACATTGAAGAGAGTAATGATTTCCTTTGTGTCGAGGTTCTGCATTTTTAGCAGCAACCAATGAGTGTTGCTTGCTTCAAAGGTGAGTGCATATTTATTGGAGTTCCATAGAGTACCGATCCCTCCTGAGGCACCCCTGGCTAAAATTGCTCTTGCTTCGCTTTTAGGCCACAAATTTTTGCTTATTTGCAGGAAGAGTTTGTCTTCCAGTTTGGTCTCCTGGATGAGAAGTATGTCTGGGGCTTCTGTTCTTATTAGATTTCTTATGGCTTCTTCCTTGACTTTGCTCCCCATACCTCTACAGTTCCAGGAGATGGCCTTCATTATTTATGCTTCTGCTGGGCTCCCTTGGAGCCTTGGGGCTGGTTTTTCAACATTTTGGGCTTTGAGGCTAGGAGTTTTTCCAGAGTTGGTTGGCTGCCCTGTAGCTTATCTTTGTAGGTCTGCTGCTCTCTTTTTTCTTTATCTGTTTTGCGACCTCTTGCAGATCTTCTTACCGAGGTTTGGGACTCTCCTATTTCTCCTTCTTCTTCTGACTCCTCAGTTTCTTGCTCTTCTTCCTCGTCTTCTGGGACCGTGTCTTTGGGGTTCTCAGCTTCTTTGGGGGAAGCTGGAGGTGTGCTTTTCCTTGAGGATTCTGGCTTTTGGATCTCTGCCTCTGGAGTGTCTTCTGTCGGTTGGCTTAGAAGGTCAAATTTGTTTTCTTGCACCTTTTTTGTAGGGGGTCTCTGGGCATTAACCTGAAGATTGCCTTTGCCGGATGGTCCACCCTGTTTCTGCCCCTTGTGGTTGGCTCTAGCTCGTCTTACTTGATTCCAGCCCTCTTCATTTCCTTTCTCTGGCTCTGGGTTAGTCGGGCAGTTTCTAGCGAAATTCCCATACACGTGGCATTTCCTGCATTTGAAAGGCAGCTGTTCATATTCCAAGATCTGCACACAGGACCAGCTGTCAACTTTGATTTTGATTGCTTCTGGTAAACCCTCCTCTAGATCTACCTCCACACAGATCCTGGCACAATCGTACTGATCCTTGTTGCTTGCCCGATCTATGAATTTCCCGAGGGAGTTTCCAATGTGTTTCAAGGAATCCTAGTTCCAACAATGAACCAGCAGATTTGGGAGACGAACCCATACTGGAATAGTCTTGGGAACATCTACCGCCGGGTCGAAATCGGCGTCCATTTATTCAAATAGAGACCCTGAGGACCGATGAAATACGGTCCATTTCTAAAGATCAGGTCTTTGTCTTCTCTGGAGGTAAATTCGAAAAGAAAAAACCCTCGCCCTAGAAAGTAAGAGGTAACACTTTGACTGATCAGTGGCGCCCAATTCCTATTAACCCATTGCTCAGTAGTTTTCGAGGAGGGCCAAAGTCCTGTGAATTGGCCAATAAGTCCCTGATCTGCCAGCGACAAAGCTACTTGCATGGGAGTCTCTGGAGGTAGAGAGATCTCTGGAATTTCATCTAATTTCTTGACGAATTTAGAGGCATCATTTCTTTTTTTCGGAGGCAAGCCTACCAGGAGCTGATTAAATGCCTCTACGGCAGGACCGGAGGGCGGATCTTGGCCCTGAGTCTCCATCAGGCTTGATGTCGGCCGCCACAAGGGCAGCGCAGCAAAGGCCACCCCCTAGCCAGAAGGGTGACTGACTGTCTGGTTCCGATCAGATCTGAAGCCGCAGATTGCAGGATCAGCAAAATCGAGGAGGATCGCAGGTTTTAGAGCCCGCGGAGGGCAGGTCGAGGGGAGCCGAGGCTCGAAGCAGCAGACCTGGTCGCGCTCTCCTCCTGAAGCTGATCAATCTTACTATATTGTCCTTTTTTCCCATGATGTTAACCCATGGTTATTCTCATGATATTCTTCTCTAACAATATTTTTGTGTTGAGAGGCGCTTTACAGTCCAGTACAGGGGAGATGTGTAGGCGTAATGTAAGATTCTATATCAACATTTTTTAAATGTCGAAAATATATGTATATGTGTGTGTGTGTGTGTGTGTGTGATGATGACGACAACGATGATGATTAATGTCCACTAAGACCAATGCGTTATATCGAACCTTGAAAAAAAAAAAAAAAAATATATATATATATATATATATATATATATATATATATATATATATATATATATATATATAATTGTGATTCTTCAAAATCTTATTTCTATGATAAAAAAGAAGGGAAAGAAGCACTCCAAGATCACTATAGTTGGGTTGACTTAACAAATCAAGAAGATTGGAAGTGTAGCAGATGTTAAGGAAATGAGAGCAGATGTGAGTAAGAGTCGGATAATCTAAGAAGAAGGGTTTTTCATCTTCCAACCTCTTAGTATTGTAAAGTTGACAGATTCTATTGTCCGAGGGAGTTTTGGGAGTAGACCACTGCCGGGTTTCACTTTTAATATATATATTAAAAAAAAACCGGCTTCATATGTTTTAATAAGCATTCAAATTAAAACATATATAAATATAAAATGTAAAATGTAAAATGTAAAGGAACATCATAGTATTCCACCTAACAATGATCTATTTCGGTCATCTTAATTTATAAAAGAAAATTTAACGAATGAAAATGATTAAATTGGATAAATATGAAGTACAAAATCATGAGCTCTAACAAAAATCAATATATTAAATAAATATAAAGTACAAAACTATTGGCTATAACAAATCATGGGCGAAAACGCTTTTCTCATAAGCTATTGTTAGGGTCCAACCCTAACCCCTTTATTTATGTAATAGGGTCGAGTCATAGTTATAGTTAGTTAAAGAGTCAATAAAGCCCGTATTAATAATTGTAAGTGGTTGACCCGCATTTAAGAAAGGGACCACAGTTAGTTGCAAACGGGCCATGGTATTAGATAGGTGGTATTGAGAGAACCATGGTACTGACCCATGGTATTGTATGTATGAATCCTATATAAAGGATAAAGACTCCCCATTGAGGAGCGTCGTGTCTTATTTAGTAATCGAGCTTCGCTTTGCTAGAGGTTGCCCCCTCGAAGAGGCAAGTGAATATTGCTTTCATCTCTGAATAATAAAAAGCTTGTTGTTTTTCTCATTTTGTTCTGTGTTCTGGGTTGTATTTTTGCACATATTTGGTATTATGGAATCTTCTCTCAGTTCAAGAGCATAACAAGTGGTATCAGAGCGCTTTCCAGGGCTAGTGGTATCTCCATTTTTGGCATAATTTTTTTAGGCTAGAGACGTGTTCCGACGTCTGTAAACCACGGGATCTGTCGTTGAACGCATAAACCTGTGGATTTGGGGAGGCATGCACGCAAGAAATACAAGAGGTGGTCACGCTTGTTGGACTCCCTTGTAACCCTTGTGGGTACCCCTTCGAGTAGTAGCGCATTAGTCAGAACCGCGCACAGACTGTCTTCCACGTACCCTCTGGGTATATCAGAAGCCCCTTAGGATCACTTGAAACCTCGCCTTAGATAAACCGTCGGTCGTCTTACTGCTACAGTACACCGAGAACAACACTTAGGGAGATTACTCGCACGTACGATAGGGTGGTCAAGTAGTACGGCTAAGGGTACGGTTGATTGTCCTTAGTTAGTGCCCTAAAAGATTGGGCCAAGTACTATTGTTAGACCCTTATATATATTGCGATTTGTAGCACCTGACACTCCTTAGGACCATAGTTCCCTTAACTCTCTGAAGATTTCCCATTATCATATTTTCCAGATCAGATCTAGTAGTTGGGGTTTTGTCGCCACTGCAACAATCAGATCCACCAGTTGAGGTTCTACTGCCACAGTACCATTCAGATCTAGCAGTTGGGGTTCTGTCGCCGCCGTAGTCCAACTCACATTCAACAGTTGGGGGTTTTGCAGGAAGATCTGACCATTTGTGCAATGAGGCTTGTGGCTCCTATAACTTGGGGCGATTCTCGCAGGACATTGGGCAGGATTAAGTTTTCTAGAAATTGGCCACTGCAGTATTGTTAAGCGGGAAGTAAAACTCCATTCGGAGTAAAAAGAAAAAAAACATCAGGACAACGAACTGATCACCATGATACCATTCACTTGTCAGCTTCAATTTTTGGGTGGTTCCAAATTTTTTCAAAGTGACGACAAGTGACCAAGACCTGTGTATGGTAGAAACTAGAGCTTAAGCCATGGCCAACGAGAATATTGAGAGCCTTGAAAAACAGTTGACTTCTTTCCAAAACCTAGCGGAGCAGATGCAGAAATTCATGGACACTTTCAAGGTGAGCACATCGGGGTTGCTTATGGAGGCACATGGTTTTAATGAAGACCTTAAAGGAGAATCTAGCCATCATATTCACTTCCATGAAAATCACCAACATTCCCAACCTCAGCCACCCAAATTGGACATGTATAAATTTGATGGCTCTAATCTGATAATATGGGTAGCACAAATGGAACAATATTTCATTCTGAATGATATCCAAGACGATCCAACTAAAATATGTGTGAGAGCCCTTTACTTGGACCAAGAGAGATGGCAATGCTGGCAGTGGCATCAGAAATGCTTTCTCGAGAAACTAACTTGGCAGGCGTTCTCAAAATCTCTTTGTGACTGCTTTGATAGAGACTAATTTTTTGGGTCATCTTACTAAGCTTCGACAGACAGGCACAGTAAAATAATACATTGCAGCCTTTGAGACATTGGCCATCTGCACAGAAGGTTTGGGAGATGAATTCTACTTGGAATGTTTTATAAGTGGTCTCAAAGAATCCATCCAATCACATGTCTGGACGCACCACCCACCTACATGGATAGACGCTTGCAACAAGGCTGTCGAAGTAAAACGTGCTTTAGCTGCCCAGTCTCCTCGTCCAAATTTCATAGCCAAGGGACGCCCCACCCAGGGTCAAGGCCCTACCCAAACACTTAAGGTTCAAAAGGTGTCTCCAACAGAAATGGCTGAAAGAAGAAAACAAGGATTGTGCTACTACTGCGATGACAAATACTCCCCAGGGCATAAATGCAAGGAACCCAAATTCTTTCAAATTAATGTTACTAATCACAGCTCATCTGAGGAAGCCCCACCCCTTGAGGGACCAGAGGACGAAGTTGAGGAAACCCAACAGAACAATGAACTCCCAGCTATGCCAGAGGAACCAGTTATCTTGCTACATCCTTGGGCGGGCATTTTTGCACCTCAAACTCTCAAAATCAGAGGCTTTGTTAAACATCGTCTTGTAGTAGTATTGATTGATAGTGGCAACACTCATAACTTTATCCATCGGCGAGTTGCCGAAGCTGTTCATTATTTTTTGAGGGCAATCTCTAATTTCTAGGTCCAGATTGCTGATGGGGGAACAATGAAATGCGAAGGTCGTTGTGAAAATATCAAACTTCAGATGGGAGACTACCACCTCAAGACCCACATGTGTGCGAGTAACATGGGTAGTTGTGACATTATCTTGGGGGCTGAATGGCTTCACACCCTAGGCCCAATCACCATGGATTTCCAGGTGTTATATATGAGCTTTAAGCAGAATGACCACATGCATACCCTCCGTGGACTCCAGGCAGGTGCTCCTTCTGTCATCAACTCACATCACATGGAAAATTTGTTGAAAAAGGGCCATCATGGATTTATCTCCCACTTTAATGCCATCTAGGCCATCGAGCCCACTACTCTTCATATTCATCTGACATGCAACAGGTCTTGAATCGACACCAAAAGGTCTTTGAAAAACCTAAAGAGTTTCCACCCACTAAAGAGTAACATGATCATAGCATCACTTTGGTCCTAGGGGTACAACCGCCGAATGTGCAGCCATATCGATATCCTTTCGCCCAAAAGAATGAAATTGAAAAAATCATCAAGGAACTCCTTGAAGATGGTGTCATTCTTCCTAGCATCAACCCTTATTCATCACTAGTGGTCAGGGTGCTCAAGAAAGATGGGGAATGGTGCATGTGTCCAGACTTCAGGGCCCTCAACAAGCTCACGGTCAAAGACAAATTCCCTATCCCGGTTGTTGATGATTTACTGGATGAACTACATGGTGCTCAATTCTTTACTAAGCTAGATCTTCGCTCTGGATATCACCAAATACACATGAAAGAAGTAGACATTCCCAAGACTGCTTTCCGAACTCATGAAGGCCATTATGAATTCTTGGTCATGCCATTTGGTCTCTGTAATATACCTTTGTCGCTGAATGTGATGTGTTTCAACGCCACAAAGGAGAAACAGTCAAGTCACCAGGCACCTTACAACCATTGCCCATACCTGCCTCAATCTGGACAGATGTTTCTATGGATTTCATTACTGGTCTTCCAAAGTCAGGCAACAAGTCAGTCATCATGGTGGTTGTGGACAAACTTTCTAAATATGCTCATTTTTGCGCTCTACCCCACCCATTTACCCCCACTTTGGTGGCTCAAGCTTTCATGGACCAGATCTTCAAACTGCATGGCATGCCCACTTCCATTGTGTCTAATCGTGACCCGACTTTCACCAGTAACTTTTGGCAAGAACTTTTCAAGCTACAAGGCACCCAACTCCAACTAAGTACTTCCTATCATCCCCAAAATGATGGTCAAACTGAAGCAGTCAACAAATGTTTGGAGACATACCTAAGGTGCTTCACTTCAGAAAAGCAACATCATTGGGTACAGTGGCTACATCTAGCTAAATGGTGGTATAACACTAACTATCATGCAACCACCATGATGACTCCTATGAAGTAGTGTATGGTCAACTCCCACCTTCACCTACTTCTTATATTCCTGGATGCTCTAAGGTGCAAGCAATGGATCAACTCCTACAGAATTGTGCAACCGTGCTAGTTCGTCTCAAAGATAATCTCCATCAAGCTTAGAATTGCATGAAGCAACAAGCAGACCAACGTCATTCAAAGCACACATTTCAAGAAGGAGATCATGTATTCCTGAGGTTGCAACCATATAAGCAAACATCACTCAAAGACAAGGGCTGTCAAAAATTAGCTCCAAAATTCTACGGACTGTATCAAATACTTCAACGCATTGGAGTAGTAGCCTACAAGCTAGCCTTGCCACCAACTTCAAAAATCCATCCAGTCTTCCATGTATCATGCCTCAAGAAAGTGGTGGGGAACAATTGCAAAATTCAAACTAGTCTACTTGAATTGGATGAAGAAGGTTCACTCTAGTTCTAACTTGAACAGGTCTTCGATACGCGAGAACAACATTTGCGTGACCACACAATCAAGGAAGTCCTTGTCAAGTGGAAAGACACCTCTCCAGAAGATGCGACCTGGGAACCGGCCACTATTCTTCAGCAGTTTCTGCATCTTCAGCCTTGAGGACAAGGCTACTTTTTAAGGGGGAGGGCATGTTAGGGTCCAACCCTAAACCCTTTATTTATGTAATAGGGTCGAGTCATAGTTATAGTTAGTTAAAGAGTCAATAAAGCCCATGTTAATAATTGTAAGTGGTTGACCCGCATTTAAGAAAGGGACCACAGTTAGTTGCAAACGGGCCATGGTATTAGATAGGTGGTATTGAGAGAACCATGGTACTAACCCATGGTATTGTATGTATGAATCCTATATAAGGGATAGAGACTCCCCATTAAGGAGCGTTGTGTCTTATTTTGTAATCGAGCTCTGCTCTGTTGGAGGTTACCTCCTCGAAGAGGCAAGTGAACATTGCTTTCATCTCTGAATAATAAAATACTTGTTGTTTTTCTCATTTTGTTCCATGTTCTGGGTTGTATTTTTGCGCATATTTGGTATTCTAGAATCTTCTCGTAGGTCAAGAGCATAACAACTACTTTAACACAATAAAATCTAACTACTAAAAATGAATGGTTTAGGAAATTATAGATTCAAGTTACATTTATATATGATGATGATGATTAATGTCCACTAAGATCAGTATGGTCACCATATTTTTAATTATGAAATTAAAAAATTCATAATTTAATAATATTTTTAAAATATATTATTATTAATAAAAAATAACCAATATTTACGTAGATAGTTTAATTTCACCATCAAAATTTAACATAGTAATAAATTTGTTACACAAATTATGTGTGTGGTTTATTAAACTAAACTGATCAATATAAAATATAGCTATATATTAATGGCTTAATAAATACAAATACAAATTTGTTGTATATGAGAGACCCATTAAACACTTTAACAATAATTATAGTAAATAATATATATGAAAATGTCCATCTTAATTTATGAGGAAATTCAAAATATATAAATAAATAAATCAAGAATTAAACTCTACAATTTATAAATGTATTAATAATTAAACATTATGACATTAAGCTAATATATTCATGGAGGATTTTGAATCAAAGGCCTTAGCTTCTTCTCGTCTTCTGCGTAAGATGTGGAAGAGGTTTGTGGATGACACTTGTGTCATCTGGTCCCATGGTAAAGAAAAATTGGAACTGTTTTTCTTCCATCTTAACAATTAATCTAATTCTATAAAGTTCAACATGGAATTTGAATGTAATGGTACTCTGCCCTTCCTTAACGTCCTCCTCTCAAGGAATGATGATGGTTCTTTCTCTCATCGGGTATTTCATAAGAAAACTCATACGGAACAATATCTTCAAACTAATTCTCATCATTTCCTAGCTCAAAAGCTTGGTGTTCTCAACACCTTAGCGACTAGAGCTTTAAGAGTTTCTGATGAGAACCATCTCAATGAAGAGAAAGCACGTCTCCTAAGTGTTTTTTTAATAATGAGTATAGGAGACACCAATGTACTAAGGCTTTCCTCAGAGCTAAAAACGGTCCTAGTGCTAAGAAAGATACCAAGGATCGATTTTCTAGTGTTCACCTTCCTTTTATCCAAGGGACCACTGACAAGATTACGAGGATCCTAAGGAAGCATAAGGTGGCTTCAATCTTTAGGCCTTTAAATACCATCAGGAGCTCCCTCAGAGCTGTAAAAGACCTAATGAACCCCAAGTATATGAAGGGTGTTTACGTTATCCCATGCTCTTGTGGGACTCCCTACATTGGTGAGACTGGTCGCTCGATTAATCAAAGGATTCGTGAGCATGCTGTTAACATCAAGCATGGCAGGACCTGCTCTTCTGCTTTGGCGGAGCATGCAGATAAATCTAAGCATCACATCTGCATTGAGGAGGCCCAAGTCGTTGCGAGGGTTAGTCATTTCCATCATCAAATTGAGGGAGGCCTTAGAAATTGAAAAAAGACCCAATAACTTGAACAGAGATGATGGTTAGAATATTAGTAGAAGTTGAGTCCATGTCCTGTCCTCCTAGATTTTTAGGCTTCTTTTTGGGATTTATTTTGTTTGTTTGTTTATCTATGTAGGTATTGACGTCCTTTTTATAGCATTTATTGTTGATTTATTCTTCATTAGAGTTTATTTTCGTGATCCTTCGTGGTTTTTTTTATGTATTTTATCATCCTATTCGTTCTAAACTACTTTAAGTATTTTTGTTATTTGTTTAATGGGTCTCAACCCCATATTTTATTGTTGACCCTGTTTTATTTATTGATTACTTTTCTTTGGATATATGTGTGTGTGTGTTTCTATATATATATATATATGTTTCTTTTGACTTTTGTATATTTTTGTTTTGTTTTATTTATTTTTCTATTAATTATTTTTAATTTAGTTTATTTTATTTCCATTAATTATTTTATTTATGAAATGATCTTGTTTCGATTAGGGCCTTGACTTGTTTTTATAATTTTTGACTTCCCTCCTTTAGAGTTTGATTTTTTTTAATAAATTAATTTAAATATTATTTCTAAAAACTAGTGGTTTAATATAGTAGTTACTTATTAATATTTGTTTTTAATAAATTAATATCATAATTTAAATATTATTTTTCAAACACTAATAATATTTGGTTTTAATAAATTAATTTAAATATTATTTTTCAAAAACTAACCCTTTAATATGGCCATTACTTATTAATATTTTTTAATAAATTAATAAACTAATATAATTATTTAAATATAATTTTTCAAAAACTAGTAATATTTGGTTTTAATATTAGTTTAAATATTATTTTTCAAAAACTAGCTGTTTAATATAGCCGTTACTTATTAATATTTTTAACAAATTAATAAAATAATATCATTATTTAATTTTTATTTTTATTTCGAAAACTAGTTGTTTAATATAGCAGTTACTTAATAATATTTATTTTTAATATATTAATAAATTAATATTGTAATTTAAATATTATTGTTCAAATATAGCCGTTATTTGAAATTATGTCTCTACATTGCTCTCTATTTAAGCCTTTGCCATGGTCTGTCTCTTCATCTAGCCTGATGATGAACCACACTTGTTGGTTCGAAACGCGTCGGCCAAAAATTTCTCTTATGTGATTTATACCGAAGGACTTTGCTTAATTCATTATGGATCACACAAGATTGAATATAGACATTATGACATTTTTATCAAGATTATAAATTAAGTTTAGGTAATCTAATTAGTAAATGAAATGGGTTTTTACAGAGCATTTTTTCAGTCAGTTTTATTCAAAATCCAAAATAAATTTTTAAAAATCATATGTTTAAGTTGTTTAATTTGAAATATCAAGGACCTCAGGGTTTTTTTGGGTGCATAATATATTTAAACATTCAAAAGTGTATTTTAAACAACAAGAAATCATAATCTTGCTAGAAATTGTATTGTCAAACAAAAAGTCATTTCGTCTATTAGCTAAACTACGCCGCATTAATTTTAAGATAATAAATAATTTTTATTAATTAATGAGTTAAAATTTCAACAATTAAAAATTAATAGTTGTAAAAAATAAATTAATAAATATTTATTATATTTTCTTTTCAAAATTTTCAACATCAATAACTATTAATATATTATAACTTATATTAGTTTATAAAGATAATATTTATCAAACAAAACAACTAGAGTACTCCAAATTAATTTTAAAATAATAATTATTTTTTATTAATTTAGGACTTTAAATTTCAACAATTAAAAAATAATAATTTTAAAATATAAATAAAAAAATTTATTATATTTTCTTTTCCAAATTTTCAACATCAATGACTATTAATATATTATAACTTATATTAGTTTATAAAGATAATATTTATCAAATAAAACAACTAGACTACTCGGAATTAATTTTAAAATAATAATTAATTTTTATTAATTTACGAGTTTAAATTTCTACAATTAACAATTAATAATTTTAAATAATTAAAAAAAAAAATTATTATATTTTCTTTTCAAAATTTTCAACATAAACGACTATTAATATATTATAACTTATATTAGATTATAAAGGTAATATTTATCCAATAAGACACTAACACTTGAGACATCCAATAAAAACTATAAATTATATTGTTTAAAAATTAATTTAGATCTATTTAACTCTGGATCTACCAAACGTCAAGAGGGATGAAATCTCTTGAGATAAAAACCTTTTTTTAAATGAAAAGAGATTTGATCCCTCTAGATGCTTGGTAGATTTAGAGTTAAGAATTCTTCAACCCAATATGGTAGAGATGTTTTTTTGTTTGTT
Source organism: Pinus tabuliformis (assembly GCA_031772625.1). Taxonomy (NCBI): domain Eukaryota; kingdom Viridiplantae; phylum Streptophyta; class Pinopsida; order Pinales; family Pinaceae; genus Pinus; species Pinus tabuliformis. The sequence goes on along the minus strand of CM062807.1, from coordinate 191,323,527 downwards.
TGTTTTTGTTTTTGTTTTTGTTTTTGTTTTTTTTTTTCGAGGAAAAAAACGAACCTTTTTATAAGAAATAAAAAAGTTACAAGCACATGAATTAACATTCCAGCTGGGTCTGTGATCTTTAGACCACCATCAGTCCTCAAAGCGAAAGACATGCTCCCCTTTGAGTCACCATCCAAGCAAAAACCAAAAAACACATAAGCATTTCTCCGCCTACTTCCAGCACTGTACCGTTGCCGACTATGGGCAACTCTGTCAAGTGATTTTTCCAAGACAAAAAATAACGTGGGCCTCCTATTACCGCAGGAAAAAAACCCACGGAGCTGTTTTTCATAAAAGAGTTTTTAAAGCAAATCCGATGAAACAAAGCTAATAAAAAACCAGCACAGATTTTTGATCTGAAGCAGAAAAGAAGTGCTGTAGAAAGACTGTCAATACATCCTGTAGCAGCAAAAATTAAGTGTAAGGAGGTAGATCCAACGCACGGATCTGATCGTTCATCTGTTCAGCAATCCTCCACGAGTCCACAGCGAGCTGCAAACCCTCTTTAGAAAGCCTATCTGCATCTTCGTTCCTGTCCCTGTAGATATGTTCAATGGAAAAAGTATTAAAATGAAGTTTTAACTTTTGAATCTCTTCCAGAAGTGGTCTCAACATATAATTTTGACACCTGTATTTTCCAATGACCCAGTTAATTACATTCAAGGAATCACCAAAGATCTGAATAGTGAAAATGTTTCTGTTTATGAGCCAGCAGAGAAGGAGTTTTAGAGCCAGGAGTTCAGCAAAATTGTTGGTGCATGGGCCCAACCCCACAACAGCTTTGAGAGAGTGAGAGGGATTGATATGAATAACAATACCAGCACCCGCGGTATTGTTTTGAGCTGCCCCGTCAAAGTAGGCCCACGGAATACCTTCCTTGATCCGTTCTTCCTTTTTTTGGACTGAGATTTTTGGATCCTCGGGCTCCGGGATGCTAGTAAGGATGGCTGAACTTTGAATTGCAATCACCTCCGCTGGAGTAAGCTGCTCTCTGAAAATGCTTCTGTTTCTAGCAATCCAGATACCCCAACAGAGGATGGGGGGGAGATTCCTAAGGTTCCTTTCTGGGTAATGATTCCACCAATATTCCCAAGCAGAGAGAAAAGAATCCCCTTCCCAGCGAACATTTTTTCCCAAGAGCTTTTTCACTTCTTCCCAAACTTTCCTTGCAAACGGACAAGAGATGAACAAATGGCAGATGGATTCTGAATCTAAGAAACATAGGGGGCACCTACCTGGACCCTGTTTAAATCTGGATTGAAGAATGTCCCAGGTAGGGATTTTCTTTCTTAAGACACACCAGAAAAATAATCTCGCTTTCTTGGGACACTTCAATTTCAGGAGGGGCTTTGCCCACCATTCTGGGATTACCCACCCTTTCTTTTTCATCAAGAAAGCATACCCCGCCTTTGGGGAGTAGACTCCATTTTCTGCATGAGCCCACACCAATTGATCTGGCTTATCTTGAATTCTGACATTTGATCTCTTTAGCTCCTGAATGAAAACCCCCCACTCATTCCTCCACCTGGGATCAATTCCTAACTCATCTTCGGATTTCCATGCTTGACCCCAAATGGTTGACTGACCCATATTTGCAATCTGATTTAAACCAAAAATCCCCTTCGAATCCAGGTGACCAATCAGTTCAGGAGGAAGGGCGAAAGATTCATTGCATCCAACCCAAGGGTCTCTTCCAATTTTTACGTTTTCACCATTTCCTACCTGCCAAGCCAGACCCTGTTCAATTACTTTGAAAGCATCTACTGTGGCTTTCCATATCACAGAGAAGTTCCTTCCTTTCTTGTTTGTGCTCCTTATCCAATCTTCTATGGGCATGGGATCTATATATTTCCTTTTTACTACTTTGGTCCAAAGATTCTCAGCAGAGATTAGACGCCATCCAGACTTTGCTGCTAATATGGTAGAGATGTTGTAATGTCATGTTTAACATTTTTTTACTCCAATATGTAGTTTTTGCTATGGTATTATTCTCTAATGTTGCTTATTTAAAGGCTAATAATTAAATTGGCCTAGATCCCTCTTAACTCTATACCTACTCAATATTGAGAGAGATCAAATCTTTTTCCACCCTAAAAGAGATTTACATTTTAAGAAATGTAATCCCTCTCTAAGCTTAATAGATCTGTTATTAAAATAATTTAAACAAATGAATATATGAACCTAGTGGCAATTTAAAATACATATTAAATATAATTATCGAAAATAAAAATAAAAACCTTCCCATATAAAAAATAAAAGAGTGGTATTATTAAGAATAATAATATTTAAATTAAACTACATTGTTTAAAAAACGTATATTTTGATTGGTTACTTACATTATTGGTTGGTCCTCCTCCGGAAGGTCACATGATTTTGGCTTTATTTTTTGTGGTTTTGAACATAGGGGGCCCTTTTCACGTGGTTGGTGGCATCCCGTGTGGCCTACCCAAAAGATTAGGTGTGTTGAGGTGAGACGGTTTGAAAGAGAAGTAACCTCCGGTTTTGAAGATGATGAAGAATGATTGAATATTTTAAAGTCTATCCAAAACCAATAAAGAAGGGATAAGACAGGGTTTTATTAACAAAGGAAAGTGATAAGATAGGGTTTTATTAACAAAGGAAAAGTGGTGGATCACATGAGGTGATTCCTAAAATGATTAAATCTTAATAATTTATCCTCTTACACGCTTTTTGAGATATTAATGGTTCTGTCTATTTTCAAGGAACAAAATCTTCCACGTGGTCAAGAATTTAATAATGCTCCATAATTTTGAATGAGTTGCGTAGAGTGAATACCAAGTTTGTTAGAAAAATTCAAAGTAGATTTTGAGATGATTGGTTTGGGTTGACATTTCTAGTATGGGGTGGATGGGATGCGAGATATGGGAGGGGTATGTCAATGGTCTCTCTCAACGTTAATGTAAGGGATGTGTGAGGCAATTTCCATGGTGACTTAATGGTAATAGTGTGGTGATAAAATATTTAATATTTTTTATAATAAGAATTTGTCATTTCGATTATAATTAGAGTAAAATTTTGTGTTATGGGATTTATTTTACTTTCGTTTTCATTTGATTTCATGAGTTTTTATGGAATTTCTGATTTATGGTTTATTTGCTCTGTGATGCTTTTACAATTGGAATGGCGTGTCTTGACTTGATAGTGATACCTCTAGGATCAATTGCTTGGGTTACCATTTGACATGATTGTATCTTTCTATATCTATATGATTTCTAGGCTATCATTGTTAGAAAATTTGAGGTTGCACCTCTTCGTCGTGGGATCTCTTCCTAATTCCCTTTTTCTATCACAAGGTTTATTGAGTCTTGAGCTAGTCGTTGAAGTCACCATTCTTGTCGAGATTGCTTCCTTGTGTACTTCACCTCCCCTATTATTCCCCTTCTACATCTGCGATCAAATTTGAGACTCAAGGCACCCATCATGTTGCAACATAGAACTCAATGTCGTATAGACATGGCCCACTAGAAGCTTCGACAAACTCGCTCACTTTTCAAAGAGCTAAAGCTTCAACCCACCTATATCATTCTAAGACATCACCTGCAATTCAAAAGGAGCTCGCAGAGGTGGAAATACATATTAAGGAAGAATGTGGTTGCCTATTAGATATTGATATTGCAAGCGAAATGATTACCTAGGCCCCTCACATTAACTAGACCAATGGCAAACATAACTAATATATGCGAACAATGGATCTTTATTGGTAGATGAAGACATTGGTGGGGAGAGTCTTGTTGGATCGTAATGAAGCTAAGGACAAGATTCTTCTAGTGTTCGATGACACCAATTGTCCATGAAATTTCTGGGTAGACACTTGCAACAAATAGAGGATCAACTCGCTCTTACCCTTGAATAGAGGGGCTCTCCAAACAAGGGCAAAATGCCAATCTAAGTGGTCCCTCTTGACTCTCTCCATCACCATGATATGGTGCTCCTCTAAAAAAATTTTCTGGAATTTCTGTTTATTTGAATATTATAGTTGTTAGGCTAAACCATGTAGGTCAATACTAAACTTTTAGAACCTTATGTTATAATTGAATTCTCATATCTAGGGTTTTAAGAACTTAAGTTTTTTCAAGGTTGAAAATGGCAAGAAATGCTAAAAATAGAATTGCTAAAAATAACATTGCTATAAATAACAGTTCAGGTACCAGTGTTGGACATAGCAGCAAGGAATGAAAAATGGAATGAAGTGCTATAAATATCATTGCTAAAATTAGCATTTCGGGATGGATTCCAATTTTAGTTAGTCCCTAAACTAAAATTGAGAAGTAAAATTTGAATTTGATCTTAGCAGCTATTTGAAAAACAATTAATTATTCATCTTGAGTTAATTAGTTGTAGAAAATGAAACATGAAGTCTATGTGGGGACATGCAACAATTTCCCCATTAATTGAGGAATTTATCCATCAGTTAAAGAGATAAGGATGAGTTGTAATATTGAGTTGAAATTAATTGGCTCAGCTAACTGAGACAAGTCCAGTTAGATTAGTTGAAATAGTTTTTTGAATTAATTGTGAGTTCAATTAGTTAATGCTTGCATGCATGTAACTGCTACTCTCTAGATAACTTAATATTCTCTCATAAATAACTCATGCATGTCAGTTCAGACAGAGACCCAATTGAGATTAAAGGAAGGGACAACGTACTATCAGTTGGAGGAATTTTCCTATAAAGGAAACTCATCCATGCAGAAGGAATTATCTCCTTCAGGTTTGTGCAGTTATTTCTGAGCCAAATGAGCAGTGTGAGGTGGGAATTCACACAAGTGGAAGCACTGGACCCCAAGAAAAACTACGCAAGGAAATAGGAGGCTTGGAGGGCAGAGGAGAAGGTTTGTGAGAAGCCTTTGGCTGTCTATGAGCAGCAGAGGGATTGTACTGAGCGCTGGTAGCTTTTGAGCTAAAGCTTTGTGTAATCTAGATATATTTCCACTTGTATGACAATACAAAGATTGTGGTTTTAGGCTGAGGCTTTCCCAGGGTTATTTCTTCTATGTTACGTGTGATTGATTTCTCATTCTCAGTTATATGTGTTCTCATTGATCTTGCTCATATTCAATTAAGCTTCCGCAAAGTATGTTGTAGAAGTAGATCTTGTATTTTTCTTTAGTATATTGCATAATCTGTTGATCTACAGTGGGAATTTCTACATTCAATTGGTCAAGTTTCCCTAGTCATAGAATAGGGCAAACTAAGTTGATAATTTTTGTTCTCATCTAATAAATCAATAGAATCTTTAATTTACAAAAAAAAATGGTTTGGGCTCATATATATTGAGATTGATTTGAGTAAAATGGTTTATTAGATAAGATGTTATTAAATAAATGAATATAATGTTGGATTCATTTATAAGATTATAAGAACATAATGTTTTAGTATTGAATGTGTTAGCACGTATAACTTCTATTTGAAATTAACCTTTCCTACTTTGACAATGTGTTCTAGGGTCCCGAAATAATATATTTTTGCCAGTTTTAGTGAGTGTTTCCTTTTTTGGCAGCGCTCATCGTAATGATATAAATAAAAAGCACTGCCAAATCAAAAGGCAGCGAAGGGTGCCTTCGATATAAACAAAGGTGTTGCAAAATCAACAGACAACAATTGATGCATATCGTTTCAAAAAGGGGCACTTCCAAATTAATGGACAACCTTTTAAAATGCTTTTCACTGGTCAATCAGTATGCCAGCAAGGATCAATGAGGATAAACATTAGTGGAGCATGATGAATGCATAAGGTGTAATTGCATAAGAATCATTGATGTTTTTAGATCGAGCTGTCGAAAAAGGGGTTGAGTGTTCTGACAACGACTTAGAAACTTGGATAATTATTTCAAGAAAGTCTCATCATTACCATTTCATCTTGCATGGGGTTCATTTCTGTTTTGCCTTCATGGAGTTCACATCATTACAACCCTTGTGGAGTGGCAGGTGTCAGTTTCCTATTCTGAAAAGAGAGTTGCGACGAATTGTTAATTTCTCTCAACGGTTTAGTGTTGCCAAGTCCATTTGCAAAGATGGGAAAAAGCGGACATTTATGCAAGAAAGAATCAGAGTGTTTTGACAACGTTTTAACTTGGTAGTGTAACCCAGAAAGTTTGACAGTGTTAAATGTACCCTTTCTGGAAGTGATTTTTCCTACAACTGGGTTATTTTGTTCGGATAAGATGGGATAAATCAAAGAGGACTTAGCCATTTTGTTGGGAAAAGAAGTCAAAGCATATCAATTGGCGATTCCATGTTGTCGTGATTTTGGACATTCAGTTCCATACTTTCCTCCAGGATATCAACAAGCAATCCCAGATACACTTCTTCAACATAATCTACAATTATTAATCTAGGTTCAAAGCTAGGAGCACAAGAAATTAGTATTTTGCTTAGTCATATGCTAAACTTATTTCTAAGGTTTAGATATGCATATGTCTTTTATATTTTGTAAATTAAATCTTTCCATAAACTATGGATTTAATAACTATGTGATCTTTCAATAAATTTGATGTAAAAGAAAGATTAAGGCTTGGGTTTTTTGGGAAGAAAATCACTATGTGTATGTAAAGATCCTTTTGATAGTAATCAAAGTTTCCCAAGATTAGAAGTACTTGAATATTTCAAACTAGAGATTCTTGTTTTTTTATTTTCTAGTATGTCTCTAAGTGCATGTGTTTCTTACTCTTTAATTCATGATTTGTCCTTCCTCAGTACTTGAATGAAATATATAAGGAAATAGAATTCATCTTACGATGCTTTAATTCATCACATTCAAATATATCTTTTCGTCATTATGATATTATTACATAATTCACTTTTGGTAGTGCTATGTTTTAAATTGAAAAATTCCTTTCTTCAACCACCATACTACAACTTTTTTATGTCTAAGGAAATATTATCTATCATGCCTCTGTAATATTGTTTGTTCATAAACCAACAGCTTGGAAACCCCTTAATTAATACCTAGTTTTGACTCCATGCCCAATGGATACTTCACTTTGCCCTACCATATTTTAAACCCTATCATACCTAAGATCTAGTCCTTGTATTCATTCAAAACTAGTTGCTGAAGTGACATTGAGTGACTGAGTTTAAGAGAGAGCCCTCTATGGGTTGGAAGGTATAGCTTCCAATATAAAAGAGTGGTTTCAAGTTACCTCAGGATTCACCTTTACACAACTAGGTAAAATTTCAAGTGATAGCATTTTGGCGTTGTTGCTGGGGAACGGAGGATTTAGGTAAATTACCCCGGAGAATGGCAATGTTTTAGGTATGAGTTCTAATGGTGAACAATAGTTAGACATAAACAAGTTGTGCATCATTCACCTGATGACTCCATTGTCAAACAATCTAGAGTTCAGAGTATCACTAACGACTCTAGTGTCCGAAGATGGATTCAATGGAAGCTTACCGAGCTGCGAGATAGGCTCCTATGAATCATTCTCATATCCTTGGTTTTCCAAATTATTTGCATCATATAGATTGGTATTCAAATTTTCCAAGATTCAAATATGAGAAAGGGGATGACGTTGCTCCACATCTGATCAAGTTCCATATGCATTTATGTAAGCTTAAAGTTTATCATGAAGATTTATTGATGAAAATGTTCATGGTCTCCTTGTAAGGAAAGACAAGATCATGGTATGAAATGTTACAACATGCAAGCTTATGTTTTGTAAAAGGTTTTCATACAATATTTTTTGGAAATTATAGAGAATGTTTTCCATCTTTATCTTTGGTTGAAAACTATTGTGATCATTTTGAAAATTTCATTCAACACATGGAAAATGTTTATGACGATGATGAATTTATTGATGAAGAAATCAAAGATGTTATTTATGAAAATTCTTTTCAACATTAGGGAGAGACATTAGATGGTAGGTTATAAGATCAACTAACTAACTTGTCCTTACAAGAAAATTCCATCATAGAGTTTGAGGAAATCAATTTCCATATGCATTTACATAAGCTTAAAGTTTATCAAGAAGATTGCTTGATGAAAATGTTCATTGTCTCCTTGGAAGGAAAGGAAAGATCATGGTATGAAAGGTTACAACCTACAAGCTTATATTCTTTAAAAGATTTCATACAATATTTTTTTAGAATTATAGAGAATGTTTTCCATCTTTATCGATGGTTGAAAACTGTTGTGATCATTTTGAAAATTTCATTCAACACTTGGAAAATGTTTATGACGATGATGAATTTATTGATGAAGAAATCAAAGAGGTTATTTATGAAAATTATTTTCAACATCGGGAAGATATAATAGATGACAGGTTACAAGGTCAACTAACTAACTCTTCCTTACAAGAAAATTCCTAATATATGCAAACGGTGGATCTTTATTGGTAGATGAGGACGTTGGTGGGGAGAGTCTTGCTAGATCACAATGAAGCTAAGGAAAATATTATTCTAGTGCTAGACAACAACCAATTTTCCATGAAATTTATGGGTAGACACTAGTAGCAAATAGAGGATAAGCTCAGTCTTACTCCTGAATAGAGGGGCTCTCCAAACAAGGGCAAAATGTCAATAAGAGTGGTCCCTCCTAACTCTCTCCATCACCATGATATGGTGCTCCTCCTTTTTTTTTGTCGGATTTTTGTTTATTTGAATATTATAGCTGTTAGGATAGACTGTGCATGTTATAGGACCAAACATTTAGAACCTTCTGTGATAATTGAATTCTCATATATAGGGTTTTAAGAACATAATGTTTTTCAATTGGTCGAGTTTCTCTAGTCACAAATGAGGGCAAGCTAAGTTGATAATTTTTTTTCTCTTCTAAAAAATCAATAGAATATTTAATTTACAAAAACAAAATGGTTTGGGCTCATATATATTGAGATTGATTTGAGTAAAATGGTTTATTAGATAATATGATATTAAATAAATGAATATAATGTTGGATTCATTTATTAGATTACTAGAACATAATGTTTTAGTATTGAATATGTTAGCACATATAACTTCTCTTTGAAATTAGCCTTCACTACCTTGACATTATGTTCTAGGGTCTTGAAACAATGTATTTTTTCCAGTCTAAGTGAGTGTTGCCTTTTTTGGCAACACTCATTGTAATGATATAAATAAAAAGCGTTGCCAAATCAAAAGGCAGCAAATGGTGTCTTGATATAAGCAAAGGCATTGTCAAAACAACATACAACAATGGATGCATATCGTTTCCAAAAAGGGGCATTTCCAAATTAATGGATAACCTGTTAAAATGATTTTGACTAGTCAATTGGTATGCGAACAAGGATCAACGATGATAAACATTAGTGGAGCATGATGAATGCATAAGGTGTAATTGCATAAGAGTCATCGTTGTTTTTAGATCGAGCTGTCAAAAAAGGGGTTGAGTGTTTTGACGATGATTAGGAAAAGTGGATAATTATTTCAAGATAGTCTCATCATTACTATTTCATCCTGCATGGGGTTCATTATCGTTTTTCCTTCATGGAGTTCATATCGTTATAACCCTCGTGGAGTGGTAGGTGTTAGTTTCTTGTTTTGAAAGGAGAGTTGCAATGAACCATTGATTTCTCTGGACGTTTTAGTGTTGCTAAGTCCGTTTGCAGATGTTATGTAGAATTATTCTTGAATGTGTACGAAAAGAAGCTACTTTAGGCTGTGGATGACAAACAACCCTAACAATAAAAATGACTGCTAAACCTTGTAGATATGCAACAAATGATAGAAACAAAACTTGCCAAAGCCCTGATCTATGCCATAGTCATAGCTAAACAACAAAATGGAATAGTAAAATAGGCACAAATAATTCCAATAATCCAATGGAAACTAGATATATAAAGAATATATTTTATTAAACAACACCTGTGAAGGGAACAAGTAATGTTACCAGTCCCCTCTATGGGATGGGTTCTTGGCTATCCTCAAGTGTCTTCAACTTTTGTAGAGTCTCTCTCCTCTATAATGTGTAAAACCCAACAAACAAAATGTTTGAGCTCAATGAGAATTCAAATGAAAAAGAAGATGGTGTGCGACAATGATAATAATAAGCGCTGCAACAGTGAGTGCAACGATGAAAATAATCAAAAGTGAATAATGAATGGAAAACCCTTCTATTTATAACAAAATATTAGGTTATCCTCGAATAATGAGCAATAATAAAATATTATTAACCCCATTCTAGAATTAACCATTTGGAATATTTTATTATATTTGGTTTGGAGGAAAAAAAACATTTAAACTTTTATTTAGAAATAATAAATAAATAAATGATTTATTTATCATCTCAAGAAATATGGTTAAGGAATGATAAAAAAATAATGATTTATTTAATTATTCTCAAGGGATTTAATAAAACTTGACAATGAATAATAACTAATTAGTGATTAATTAATTATTCATAGAGAAAAATAAGATCATTAATGATTTATGTATTTATTTCTCATAATTGGGTCAAATGAGACAAGGAATATTAATTAAACAATTGGTTAATTAATTATTCCTAGAAGATAATTAAATAAATAGTGATTTATTTAATTATTCTCCATGGGTTAAATTATAAATGACTTAACAAATGTGGTTTATTAAGTAGTTTCTCATAGTGAAAGCAATTTTACTATGGTAAAATTGGCCCTACATGGTGTACTTCGATCCATCTAGTAAATTATGGCTAGATGATCAATTTTTTGTAGTAACAACAAAGATGAGAAAAAGTGGTCATTTGTGCAGGAACAAACCAGAGTGTTTTGTCAACGTTTTAACTTGGCAGCTTAACCTATAAAATTTGACAGTGCTAAATGTACCCTTTATGGAAGGTATTTTTCCTACATCTGGGTTATTTCGTTGGGATAAGATGGGATAAATCAAAGATGACCTAACCATTTTGTTAGGAAAAGAAGTCAAAGCATATCATCTAGCAGTTCCATATTGTTTTGATTTTGGACATTCAGTTCCATATTTGCCTCCAGGATATCAACAAGAAGTCCCGAATGCACTTCTTCAACATAATGTACAGTTATCAGTCCAGGTTCAAATATGGGAGCACGAGAAACTAGTACTTAGTTTAGTCATATGCTAAACTTAGTTCTAAGGTTTAGATATGCATATATCTTTTATATTTTGTGAATCAAATCTTTCTAGAAACTATGGATCTAAGAACTATGTGATCTTTTTGTAAAGCCGATGTAAAAGAAAGATTAAGGGTTAGGGTTTTTTGGGAAGAAAATCACTATGTGTATGTAAAGATCCTTTGGACATTAATCAAAGTTCGCCAAGGTTAGAAGTAATTGAATATTTCAAACCCAAAATTTTTGTTCCGTATTTTCCAGTATGTCTCTCAGTGCATGTGTTTCTTACTTTGTATTTCATGATTTGTCCTTCCTCAATATTTGAATGAAACATATATTGAAATAAAATTCATCTTATGATGCTTTAATTCATCTCATTCAAATATATCTCTTTGTCATTCTAATATTATTACAGAATTCACTTTTGGTAGTGGTTTGTTTTAAATTGAAAAATTCCTTTCTTCAACCACCATACTACAACATTTTTATGTCTAAGGTAATATTGTCTATCATGCCTATGTAACATTGTTTGTTCATAAACCAGTGTCTTGGAAACCCATTGATTAATACTTCGTTTTGACTCCATTCACAACGAATATTTCACACTACCATACCACATTTTAAACCCTATCAAACCTAAGATATAGTCTTTGTATTCATTCAAAACCAATTGTTGAAGTGACATTGAGTGACTGAGTTTAAGAGAAATCCCTCTTTGGGTTGGAAGGGCTAGCTTCCAATCGAAAAGTCTGGTTTCAACTTACCTCGGTATTTTCCTTTACATAACGGGGTAAAATTCCGAGTTATAACATTTTGGCGTTGTTGTCGGGGAACGAAGGCATCAATTAAATTACCGCGAAGAAGGACAATGTTTTAGATCTGAGTTTTGATGGTGAACAATAGTCAGACATAAACAAGTTGTGCATCATTCACCTAACGACTCCATTGTCAAAAAATCCAGAGTTTAGATCACTGGTGACTCTACTGTCCGAAGATGGTTTCAACGGAAGCTTACCGAGCTGTAAGGTATACTCCTATGAATCGTTCTCATATGCTTGATTTTCAAAATTACCTGCCTCCTATATATTGGCAGTCAAATTTTCCAAGATTCAAATATGAGAAAGGGGATAATGTTGCTTTGCATATGATGAAGTTCCATATGCAATTACATAAGCTTAAAGTTTATAATGAAGATTGCTTGATGAAAATATTCATGGTCTCCTTGGAAGGAAAGGCAAGATCATGGTATGAAAGGTTACAACCTGCAAGCTTATATTCTTTAAAATATTTTCACACAATATTTTTTGAGAATTATAGAGAATGTTTTCCATCTTTATCGCTAGTTGAAAACTGTTGTGATCATTTTGAAAATTTCATTCAACATCTTGAAAATGTTTATGGTGATGATGAATTTACTTATGAAGAAATAAAGAGGCTATTTATAAAAATTCTTTTCAACATCAAGGACAATATTAGATGATAGGTGACAAGATCAACTAACTGACTCTTCCTTACAAGAAAATTCCATCATAGAGTTTTAGGAAACCATTGAGCCAATTCATCATCATTACACTCCATAGTTGCAGGAAAATAGTGAAGAAGAACAAATTATTTTAGACCTCTTAGAAAATGGAGAAAATATTCAAGGTTTTACACCTCTTGAAGTCACGAAATCAAAAACTTCAGACAATCAAGGTGCTATTTTTTGTTGAATCATGTGAAAGGTCATCTTTAGTCATTCTTGTTTTACAAGATATGGTTGTTCCATTGGCAACTTTTCAAGAATGTACAAAATATTTCTCTAATGTGAATGAAAAAGATGATAGGCAGACATATGTTTTTCCATTTGAAAATGATCATGATGTTTCCAGTGAAAAGATTGAAGACATAAAACAAGGAATAAAGGATGAAGCTTGTCTTTTTCCTTTTGCTCATCAACAAGAAGTACACATTCATATTCTTCAAGACCCTTTTACAATTCTATTAGAATCATCAGGGAGAGAGAACCTTACATAATTTATGGACTATGGATGTCAATTTCCGCTGAATTTTGAGTTGTCATTTCTAAAGTTTTACTTTTTCTTTGAGAAGAGTGAAAAAAAAAGCAATCAAATGGCCATTTGCTTTCATGGTTACACTGGATTTTGAGATCACTTGACAGTGTAGTTTATTGAAATTAGTGTATGATGTTTTATTTTTGAATAAGATGATAAAAACGGGCATGTTTCAGAGTTCAATATGAAGTATTTTCAGTTTAGATTTTAGTTTACTACAGTGTAGGATTTGTTGAAGAGCAGGTAAACTAAATCACAGGCTAGAGATTTGGAAATGAGTTGGTTTCAGGGATTTGAAAAAGGTAATGGATCATGCATTTCGTCTATGGGTTCTTTGCTACCTCACAGGGAGGATAACATCCCCATTGGAGCCATATGTTAGCACATATAACTTCTCTTTGAAATTATTCTTTGCTACTTTGACAATGTGTTCTAGGATCCTGAAATAATATATCTTTTGCTAGTTTTAGTGAGTGTCTCCTTTGTTGAGAAATGGCAACAAGAAATTCCAGTTTAATTTGTCCTTGAATTAAACTGTGAATTAAAATTGAATTCTATTCTCATAGAAACTTGTAATTAGTTAATTAAGTTTAATTAACTTAATTAGCTTAGTAATTTCGAGTTGGAAGTATTTCTGTAGTCATGTATATGTTCTCCCTAAGTTTTAGGGGTCTAGTATGAGTTTAAATTGAGTTGGAAATCAGATCACTTAGTTTACTGAGTTATGTTCAGTTAAATTAGTTCCAAACTGTTTGATGAACTAATATAGGACTAACAGTTAGTTGGTGCACTAGTGCATAAACTAGTCCTACTCCGGTTAACTGAAGATTCCCTCATGAGAAACTCCTGCATGTCAGTTCAGAGAAAGACCCAGTTTCGAGTGCAGGGACAATGTACTATCAGTTGTATTATTTATTGGAGTGTAAATATCATGCATGCATCAAAGATTGATCCTATGTTTGGATTGCACAGTTTTGGAAGCATGAATTCCCTTTAAATACGAGCTATTCATCCTAGGAATTATGCAAGAGATTAGGGGTTTGGAGAGCTGCAAAATTGGATAAGTGTTGGCCAAGAGCTAGCTTGTGAGCTGAGAGGGTTGAGCATACTTGTGTGGAATTATTCTAGTGAGAACAAGCTTTGTATCTTCACTCATATTTTTGATATATGAAATATAGATAGCGGGGTTTTGAGAAGTGGCTTTCCCAAGATACATCTTGTGTTATGTGTCATTGATTTATCTTCTTCTTGTTCATATTGTTTTCATCGATCTATTGGCTTCCGCTGGTTGAAAGTAGAACTAGATTCTTGTCCTGTGCTTTAGTACATTGCATGAGCTTCTGAATCTATAGGATTTTCTACAACCTTTTTTGGCAGCACCCGTTGTAGCTAAATAAAAAGTGTTACCAAATCAAAAGGAAATGAAGGTTGCCTTCGGTATAAACAAATGCATTTCCAAATCAACATACATCAGTTGAAGCATACCATTTCAAAAATGGGCACTACCAAATTAATGGACCGCCTGTTAAAATGATTTTGACCAGTCACTAGTATGCCATCAAGAATCAACGAGGATAAATGTTAGTGGAGCACGATGAACGCATGAGGTGTAAATGCATAAGAATCATCGTTGATTTTAGATCAAGTTTTTGAAAAAGGGGTTGAGTGTTTTGACAAAAATTGGGAAACATGGATAATTATTTCAAGACAATATCATCATTACCGTTTTAGCCTGCATAGGGTGCATTACCATTTTTCCTTCATGGAGTTCATATTGTTACAACCCTCGTGGAGTGGTAGGTATCAATTTCTTGTTCTGAAAAGAGATTTGCGGTGAATCACTGGTTTCTCTCAATGATTTAGCGTTGCCAAGTCTATTTGTAGAGATGGGAAAAAGAGGCCATTTGTGCAAAAATGACTGGAGTATTTCAACAACATTTTAAATTGGCAGTGCAACCCATAAAGTTTGACAATGCTAAATGTACCCTTTCAAAAAGTGTTTTTTCCTACCACTGGGTTATTTAGTTGGGATAAGATGGGATAAATCAAAGAGGACTTAGCCATTTTGTTGGGAAAAGAAGTCAAAGCATATTAGTTGGCAGTTCTATATTGTCTTGATTTTGGACATTTAGTTCCATATTTGCCTCCATGAGATTACAAGCAGTCTAAGATGCACTTATTTAGCAGAATCTACAATTAACAGTCCAGGTCCAAAGCTGGGAGCACAAGAAAATAATATTTTGTTTAGTCATATGTTAAACTTAGTTATAGGGTTTATATATGCATATATCTTTTATATTTTGTAAATCGAATCTTTCCAGAAACTATGGATTTAAGATATGCGATCTTTCTATAAAGATGATGTAAAATAAAGATTAAGGGTTGGGTTTTTGGGGAAGAAAATCATTGTGTACGTAAATAACCTTTTGATATTAATCAAAGTTTGCCAAGATCAGAAGTACTTGAATATTTCAAACTAGAGATTATTGCTTTTGTATTTTCCAGACTGTCTTTGAGTTCATGTGTTTTTTAGCCTGTATTTCATGATTTGTCCTTCCTCAGAATTTGAATGAAATATATATGGAAACAAAATTCATCTTATGATGCTTTAATTCATCACATTCAAATATATCTTTTTGTCATTCTGATATTATTACAGAATTCACTTTTGGTAGTGCTATGTTTTAAATTGAAAATATCCTTTCTTCAACCACCATACTACAACATTTTTATATCTAAGGAAATATTGTCTATCATGCCTTTGTAATATTGTTTGTTCATAAACCAACATCTTGGAAACCACTTAATTAATACTCAGTTTTGACACCATAACCAGTGGATACTTCACTTTGCCCCACCACATTTTAAACCCTATCATACCTAAGATCTAGTCCTTGTATTCATTCAAAACCAGTTGCTGAAGTGACATTGAGTGACTGAGTTTGAGATAGAGCCCTCTACGGGTTGGAAGGTATATCTTCCAATATAAAAGAGTGGTTTCAATTTACCTCAGGATTTTCCTTTACACAGCTGGGTAAAATTCTAAGTGATAACATTTTGGCATCGTTGCCGGGGAACAAAGGCTTCAAGTAGATTACCTCGGAGAATGGCAATGTTTTAGATATGAGTTATGATGGTGAATAATAGACTTTAGACATAAACAAGTTGTGCATCATTCACCTGGTGACTCCATTGTCAAACAATCTAGAGTTCAGAGTATCACTGGTGACTCCACTTTCCGAAGATGGATTCAATGGAAGCTTACCGAGCCGCGAGATATGCTCCTATAAATCGTTCTCATATCCTTGGTTTTCCAAATCGTTTGCATTGTATATATTGGTATTAAAATTTTTCAAAATTCAAAGATGAGAAAGGGGATGGTGTTGATCTGCATCTGATCAAGTTCCATATGCATTTATGTAAGCTTAAAGTTTATCATGAATATTTCTTGATGAAAATGTTCATGGCCTCCTTGGAAGGAAAGGCAAGATAAAGGTATGAAAGGTTACAACCTGCAAGCTGTTGAGATTGCAACAAGATGATGGAGCTTGGTGAAAAGAGTCGCCTTCACTAAGTGGGCCCGCAGGCAAATTATGGCGCAAGTTCTATTTTTGATCACAGTGTGGATGATCACAGTGTGGGTGATCACAGTGTGAGTGATCACAGTGTGGGTGACCACAGTGTGGGTGACCACAGTGTGGGTGACCACAGTGTGAGTGAGCATAGTGTGGGTGATCAAAGTCTATTTTTAGACTGGTTGTCAAAAATAGAAAAGTCAAATATTATTGTCTCATAATAATATTTGGACTATAAACTTGATCTTATTCTCTTGGAGCACTTCAGTTTGAGCTACAGATGTGGCCCATGCAGCTGTCAGAAGGAAGTACGATTTTCTTATGAGTCAGTTGAGTTGTTGCATGCATGACTTCAGTTAGAACTCAATCAGTTGAGTTTGGTGGAGTTGATGGAGTTGTGTTCAGTTTGACTTGGTTAAACTAGTTGTAGTTATTCTAACTGCAAATAGACTAATGATGAGTTGTTAAACTAATTATTAACTCATAATACAACTATAGAATACATCAGTTAACTCAGTTGCATGTCAATGCATGTTCAGTTCAGCAGGGACAGGTGTTAGAGAATCAGATTGCTATCAGTTGTGACTATACTTGTGCATCAGATCTTGCACAATCAAGGGATTGAGTATGCCAATGAGTTTGCTCATGTATTTGCCCAGTTTGCAGCTTCTGCTCATGTCTTACACATTGTGAGTGATTCTTTGGAGGTGAAATACGAGTTTGGTAGACCATTCTCATTCATTCTTGAGCAGGTATTGAGTAGTGGAGGCAGGCAAGTAGTGGAATAGATTTGGAGATCAGATCTTAGCTGTATTGTGTGTAACAGGTGGAGCTGGTACTGGATTGCTTGTGATAAGCATTGTACTTTGTAATGTTACATGGTCTCAATCATTAATATACAGATGGTGTGGGGTTTTTAGCGAGATGCTTTCCCCGGGTTACATACTGTGTTAATGTGTGAATGCTCTTGATGTTTTATTGTTATTGATGCTGCTATATTGATGATCAACGTAGAGGAGCTTATGTATTGTGTATGTATTCCGCAATAGTACATGATTAGGATAATCTCTGTTGAATATGTGTTAAATTATTCAAAATTTCTACATGGTATCAAAGCCAAGTTAGATAATTGTAGAAAAAGTTTCTACATGGTATCAGAGCTGCTTGATTTGTAGAAGAGATTTTTACAGGATATCAAGCGTGGGTTGATCATCAGATCTACTATTCAGGAAGTGTTTACATTCTATTTCTTCAGGCAGAGTCTGTAATCGGGCCAGGTAGCCTCTAGATTCATCCTTCCTTTGGAAGGTGAGATATCCGGTGAATGCCCATACAGTCAATCTCTGTACGAGAAATATTGTGTTCTCACGAATTCTAGATAGGAGGCGGTTGAGTTTGGAGCTGGTGGAAATCGAATTTGTAGCAGTGTTGTTGAAATGTCTTTCAACAGATTGCAAATGTTATTCCAAAGCAAGAGCGACCTGGCGCTCAAGGATAAACTCAGTAACAATAAAGGTGAGAATGGATCTTCATCAAAGGTATCTGATGAAGAGAATTGTGCTTTGGCTGCCAAAGCAAAGAAGGGGAAGAACAAGAAAGCTTCTCAGTCTGGTGCGAAAGGCAAGAAGCAATATATGTCCAAGGTGAAGTGTTTTCACTGTCACCAGCACGGACACTATGCCACTAATTGTCTGCAGAAGAAGAAGAACAAGCAGGCTGCTGGATCTTCAACAGGAGAGGCTCTAGCCTCACAGTTTGAGCTTGATTTTTCATTGATCGCATGCTTGGTTTCAAGTGTGATGGGATCAGTGTGGTTCTTGGACAGTGGTGCGTCTTTTCACATGACAGGAGATAGAGATTTGTTCTCTGATCTGGAGGACAAAGATCTTGGAGTGCACATCGAGATGGGCGATGATGGTAGATACAGTGCGACCGGTATCGGCACCATTTCCTTTGAGAGGGAGTCTGGTAAACCCTTCGTATTGAAGGAAGTCATGCATGTTCCAGGATTGACGAAGAATCTCATCTCAGTGGCGATGTTAGAAGACAAGGGGTATGATGTTGTTTTCAGCGAGGGAAAGGCTTTCCTGCGCAGCAAGACAACTGGTGAGACCCGGAAGATAGGGGTTCAAGTGAGGAACCTTTATCAGTTGCATGTAGATGGATGCGCAGCAATGGCAGGCAAGGCAGAAGGATTGGTGAGCCGGGATGATGGCGAGTTGTGGCACAGGAGATTGGGTCACCTTCACCATGGAGCCTTGAAGATACTGCAACAGATCACTACAGGGCTTCCTAAAGGCACACTTGCGCAGTCAGATCAGTGCAAGGGGTGTACTTTGGGGAAGTTTGTGAAAGCCACCTTTCACGAGAAGGATAGTCGCGCCACGACAATCCTTGAGAGAATTCACACAGACGTGTGTGGACCTTTCTCAGTTGCTTCGACAACAGAACACAGGTATTATGTGATTTTTGTTGATGATTTCTCTCATAAGTGCTGGATCTTCTTCATGCAGAAGAAGAGCGAGACATATTCAAAGTTCTGTGAATTCAAAGCACTGGTCGAGAAGGAGTTGGGGAAGAAGGTGAAGGATCTTAGGAGCGATAATGGTGGTGAATACATCTCGGACGAGTTCAAGGATTTCTGCAAGGCAGAAGGGATTCATAGAGAGCTCATAGCTCCCCATAACCCACAGAAGAACGGGGTAGCTGAGCGGAAGAACAGAACAATTGTGGGTGCTGCACGGGCAATGTTGCATGATCAGGGCCTACCCCTTCACTTGTGGGTGGAAGCATGCAATACAACAGTTTATGTGCAGAATCGTTGTCCTCATAGGATACTTGGCATGAGTACACCTGAGGAGACTTATTCTGGTAAGAAGCATGATCTTTCTCATTTGAGGATTTTTGGTGCTAACGTTTACATGCATGTGACAAAGGATGCCAGGAAGAAGTTGGAGCCGACCGTAGAGGTTGGGATATTTGTGGGGTACACTGATACGCCCCACAACTATCGTGTGTATTTGCCAGACAGTGGTAAAACTGTTGTGCGATGGGATATAAAATTTCAGGAGGAGAAAGCCATGAAGTGTTCGCTTGAGAGGGAGCTACACTTGCATGCAGATGAGGAGCTATTAGTTCCTAAGGATGAGCTTCAGGATGTGGATTAGCCACAGGACGAGGTTCATGGAGTGGAAGAGACCACTCATGCAGCGCCAACCATCAGAGGGCAAAAGCGCTTGACAGAAGCTGAGTGACTGGCTCAAGATGCAGAGAAAGTCGTAGTGTTACACTAAAAAAATGTCACCTTGACTACTTACAGTTAGTATGGCTCAAATCAACAGTCATGCTACCCTCTTAGGCAAGTCTCATGCCTCTGTTATCCATCTCAAACTCAAAGAAGAGAGAAAGTCTTGTAAAAACTATGTTTATCTCTGGGGTCGCAGGTTCTCTCTAGCCTTACCTGCGGGGACGCTGACCATGTTCACAAAATCTGCGTCCATAGACGCTCTGTATGTTAAGGGACAGGTGCGTCCCTCTGTAAAAGGCAAAATGCGCGAGTTTTATCTTGAAAAAGTTACTTGTGGTTACTTCTAGAACATTCTAGAGGTCGGTTTGATGAAATGGATGCGCCTCCAGTTGGTTCATGTATCTCTATTAAGGGGGAACTTATCCCATCAATAAGGGAGCTATCCCACCCATAGAGGGGGATGATCCCATTGATAGTGGACCTGAATAACCTCTTTACAGCACTATAAATAAAGGCATTGAGCCAAAAGGAGAGGAGGTTGGAGCTATACATTTTCTTTGGGTAAATGCTGCAGGATTTAGGTCTTCCATTAGAGCCTTTGTGAGGAGAGATTGTCTTCACTTGATTCTACTTGGGAGAGGGTGAGCTTTGTCAAAGTAGAGGAAAACCCTTGATGGACCCTGGGAGGAACTTGCACAACACCAAGGCCAGGTTGTAAGAGTTTCTTTGTTTCGTTATTAATACAAACTGGTTTATTTTTCTCAATAGCTTGTGTTAATGAGTTATTTCATGTGTTCCTTGGTCTGCATGTTGAATATATGTTTTATTATATGAAATGCAAGTGCTTGGTAATTGTTTGATTGTTTGTGGTTGCAGGAATTGACTTGAAGGAGGAGCTCATCCGGATCGTCAAGAACGGACTTCAACAACAGCGTTTTGGAATAAGGTAAGCCTAAACACTTGTAGTTTTCATGTTGTAAAAGGTGTATTTAGAGAAAGATCACTCCATTTTGTCTTGTTTGTCATTAGAATGTCTTAGACTTCTAGGAAGGTCAGTCGTGTCCGCACCCTTGACAGATTCCGTGTGACAAATTGGCGACTCCACTGGGGACTCCATTAATGAGAGAGTCTTTTCCTTTATATGAACTTTGCTTTGAGAAAATCATTTTTATTTTCTGGTTTTTGACTGTGAGAATTAGTATTTGGGTGGCTTAGCTTTAGATTTAGTTGGCTTTAGTTTTTCTTCTTTTTTCCAGAAGGACGCAGTCTCTGTGTGCTGCACAGTGCGTCCTTGGACGCGCTGTTGTCGACTGCACAGTGCGGGGCCGCACCTGTGACAACGGGTGGCCTGCGTCTTCCTGTAAAAGTTAAGAAAATTCCATTTTTGCTTTAAATTACTTTTAGATTTTTGTTTTTCCTTAGTGTTTTCTGCCCAGATCCTTTAGTACCCTGTCAAGAATTCTCACCTGAACTAGTTTTGTGAGCTTTGAGTGTTTTAGTGGTTTTCAACGAAGTTTAGACCTAGGGTTTGATTTTTGAATAGGTTCTGTAGTAACTTTGAGCTTAGAAAGTTGTCCAGCCTTAGATATCTCTGGTTAGTCAACCTTCTTAGAAGTTGAGCCTGTCGTAAAGTCTCCTTGTGTGAGCAACTTATCATTTGAGTTGTTTTGGGTCAAATTTCGCTTTGCTTGTTTTTAAAGTATTGATTTCCATTTTCAAAAAGGACAAAAAGATTAGAATTTTGTTTTGACTAGTTTTTGGTTCTGCGATAAGCTAGTCCTTGATTCGTTCATAATCAAGTAAAACACCTTAGAAATAATCATTGTTAGTTTTGGCCTCGTTAAGATTGCTTAGAGTAAATTTGCTTTTAGTTTGCTTATGAGTGCATTTTCATAGATTTTAAGAGTTGTTAAGATTGATTTTTGGTTATATTAGATTTACTTGCTTTATTAAAAGAAAAATACAAAAACATCTTCTTAAAAAGTCTTGTTTCAAGTAGCTTTTTGTTTTCAAAAGAAGAAAAGAGTTTTTTCGTGTATGTAAAGAGAAGTTATGTTTTTATGCTTGGAAAAGAAAAACGAATTGTTTCTTTGATTGTCTTCAATTAAGAAGTTGCTTTTATAAAGATTGCATTCTCTCAACTTTTTAGTTAAGCAATTCATCGAAAAAGTAAAGTAGTGGATAAATCATTTTAGGTGCATTTTGTAGTGGTTTCGAGTCGAGTCAACACACCACTAGTTTCACTTCCATCACCTTTTGACTTAAGAAACAACCTTAAAAGTAACGCTTAAATTAAAATCAATCTAGTAATCTTTATTTTTCTAGGGCTCTGAAGCACCAACATAGCTTAGGCTAGGGTCTTGGAATAGGTGAGTACTTAACTCTCCAAGACTACAAAACCAAACAGATAGTCTATCTTGAGTAGAACAAATCCAATTGTTTCAGTTACATTCTGGGAAAGCTCCTCTTAAAGGAGAAACACGAGCTCGTGTCCGAACCAGTGAGGGGATCATTCCTCCCTCGTTGGGAACGACGCCAGGCAGTACGTATTACAAACGGTAAACCTCGGATTAACCATTGTCGAGGAGCCAGGGGTCACTTATCGGTAAACCTTGGATTGTTGTCAAGGAGCCGGTAAGGGGATTGGAGCTTGCTACTCTGCCCTTGCGTGCTGTCGGAGTTTAGACTGTTCCCCCAGGTGTAATTGTTGTGATTGGTAACCTTAGTGGCCATAATATCTAGGATTCTACCCAAGGTGACGGTGGAGGGAAGGTCCCACTGTACCTGGAGCAGACGTCGGTTATACTCACTTGGATTTTCTGGGGGGTTCGCTTCACTTCGAGACGGTTAAAGTGGAGGAACTTGGTCCAGTCTATTCATTAAGCAGGTTGCCGGGGTAACTGTTCCACCCACTATTTCTGTACTGAATCCTGCGAGGTTGGGCCTAATCACCAACTAGCGTTTTTGGTCCGGAAGACTACTGTTTGTGTGTGGTTTGACGCTCTAGATTATTTAGGCGTGTGCTTCAAATTTGATTGGTTCTTTAGAAGACTTTAGGTGGTTTGATTTGAAATTTTTTACTTTGTTTTCGTGTGTTGTAATTAAAAATCTTTAATTGTGGCGGAATTACCGAGAAGGTCCCGTCGCATTGCGGGCCAGTCTCCTGAATTTGTTTCTGTGGCCGAATTGTTGAGAAGATCCCGTGAACTTAGGGGTTCACCTCCTCGAGACGACCCCAGTTATTTAGAGGGTTTAAAGGTCCTTGTAACTCCTAGTGGCAGTAAAGTAGGTTCACCTGAAGAAGGAGAATCTTCTTTGGTAGTCCATCCAGATTACCAAAGATTAGAAACAGGTTACAATCCCGAAGCTGTTACAGTTTCCGAGCTTGCTGGTAGTTTTTCATCTGCCAGTGAAACAGGCGAAGAACCTGAAATTTCCGAACCTGTTACTCCAACTCCTAGTGTTCCTGATTCACCAAGAATAGAAAGAATTATCACCGAAAATCTTCCTGTTGGATTAATTGCTATAGAAGAACTTGTTCCAGAGGAAGAAATAGGCGTTTCTGATTCTGAAGATCTAATTACCCTTGATCTAAGGGAGCGTGAATCCATCTTTTACAGTCCTCCTAGAAGTGAATCTTGGTACCTTGCATTAACCAATTTTTTAGACAACTCAGTAGGTTTTTCTACCCCTCGTACTCCAGTTCCACCTAGAGGAATTCATTCTCCTGTAAATATGTCTGGTCAGTCATCTGTGTTTTCACAAAGTCCTGAATCATTTTTACATGGCGGTCCTTCTGTTCCTACTGGGTATCAATCACTTTCTGGTACCTTTGCGGGAGCATCTCCTCAACCTGTTGATCATGGGTTATTAGTTGGAAACAGTGGTAATGTACCATTGAGTATAGGTGACGTTTATATGATGTCAGGTTCAACTCCCATTAACCAACCTCAAGGTGGCCAATTACCGCCTGGGGGGCAACCTTCGTTAATACCTGGGGGGCAACCTCAAGGTACTTCATTCGTGACTGGGGGGCAACCTCAAGGGTATCAACCGCAAGGGTATCAACCCCAGCCTCAATATGTACCCCAAAGTCAACCTCAGTATCAATATCAACCTCAAGGATGGCAACCTCAAGGATGGCAACCCCAAGGGTATCAACCCCAAGGGTATCAACCTCAAGGATACCAACCTCAAGGTCAAGGTCAACCCCAGTATTCGTATTTACCTCAAGGTTATCAACCACCTCAAGGGCAATCATATGGGACTACACCTTACAGTTATCAACCCTATCCTCAATACGGCTATGGATCTCAGTATCCTCAACCTGTTACGAGTCAATACCCTGGAATGTTAACATGGGATCCGTCACAGGGTCAACAGATGTCGCAACCAAGTATACAGTCGGTACCTCAAGCAGGACAACCTGCAGTTCCTGGTCCACCCCAGCAACCGCAACCTGTCCAGTCAAGTGTTCAGACCCCTGTAACTTCCGTAGTTACTCAGCCGCCAATTGCACCTAGTACTCCTCCTCACACGGCTGCAGCAACTACCGCTTCATCTACCATGCTTACTTCTGGAGTATCGGCAGCTCCGGTTTCTACTGTCCCTGTAACCGCTCCTCAGACATCTGTACCGTTGTCTGGACCCACAGTTCAAACCACAGTCCAGATGCCTGCAGGCCAACCTGGTACAAGTACGGTTGTTACTACTCAACCTCAATTTGTTCAACCTCCGTACCAGGGACAGTATCAACCTGGGCAAGCTGCCCAACAACCGGTTTACCAGTATCAACCGTATCCTGGGTACACTTATCAACCACCTCAGCAACCCCAGTACGGTCCGGTTAATCCTGGTTTTCCAGGAGGATATAATATCCCAAATGCGACTCCTGTTCCTAGTTATCCTGGATATCCTCCTCCTGGGGCTGGTATTGTGACTCAGAGTTTTAGAGATCCTAACCGGCAGTTACCGTTTATTGCGACTTTAGATTTACCCGACTTGACGCGCCTAACGAACGATCCAATTCAATATCTTCCGTTCTGGCCGCCAATGCCAAATAAGTTGCCCAGCGATATACCCAAGTTCGAAGGTAAGTCTGGAGAGGATCCGTCTAATCACGTGATGACTTACCACCTCTGGTGTGCATCAAATTCCATCTCAGATGATTCTATCCGCTTACGTCTTTTCCAGCGTACACTCATTGGTCTCGCAGCCAAGTGGTACATTGAGTTGCCACGGGCTTCTTTTTACAACTTTAGCCAGTTAGCTACTTCATTCTTAACTCATTTTCAGTTACCAGTCAGATACGATAATGGTACAGAATTATTAACTTCGCTAAAACAATCGACATCCACGTACATTTCTGATCACATCCATGAGTGGAGACGTCGAAGAAGATTAGTGAAAGTTTTTATTCCGGACCAAATCTTAGCTGAATGGTTTGTCAAATCATTATTACCAAGAATTACTGAAGATGTAGCTAAGGCCGGAGTAGTTACTGAGGAGCAAGTCATTGCTCAGGCACAATACCTTGACTTAGTTTATACTCAGTCGGGTACGTTACACGAGAAAATTCCGGATCTTCCAAAGTCAAACCAAATCGCTGCTGCTCCTTCGGGATCTCATGCCGCTGATGGTATGATCGGTATCGTGACTACAAAGAGTAAGAAGAAGTCTTCCAAGACCTCCAATACTCCAATTATCACTTTGCCTGATTCTCCGACAGGAGAGTCTTCTCCTCCTGAACTTACCGCCGACATTCACGCTGTAGAGTCATCTACGGCCAAATCCAAAAACGGTGGAAAGAAGAAAGGAAAGAAGAAGGCTAAAGCAGACAAGGCTCCAAAGGAGAAAACGGAAAAGTCGGAAACCAATGACGAAAAGCGCAAACCTCGCTATCCTTGTCTTATTTGTGAAGAAGATCATTTTACGAGAGACTGCCCTCATCGGGCCGAGGTAGTGAAAATAGTCAAAGGTTCTCCCACTCCTGCTGTGTTAAAGAATCCATTTCCCGAGCAGGAAAATAAGATGATAGGTTCTTCTTCGAATGCCAGTGAAGAACCCATTTTGATGATGTCTCATGTCAGGATTGCGACTCGATCGCAAGATTATGGTAGTAAGGCTCCTGTTGATGGTAAAGAAGCAGAATCTTCTCACTCTAACCCATCAACCTCAACTCCTGGTTCCGATCCACTACAGATCGAAAAACCTAACCCAGACTTAGTGATTAAGCCGCCCGCCAAGGGTGTACTTCGAAGGTCTGCTTTCAACCCACATGCGAGAGCAGCCCAGAATTACAACATTGTTGAAGACTTAGCTGTTTCACCTTCAGCAATGTCGGCACTCGAAGTGCTGCAATCATGTCCAGCGCAACGAAAATTGCTTTTGTCGGCTATTGGAGCTGTCGATGTTCAGGACCCGAACCTAATGATCTTTGATCTAGAAAGTAGTACACCGCGTCTCCCCCATCAAATGGCTTTCCAAATTCCAGTGATAGTCAAAAACAGGCCTATTCATCGGACTGTGATTGATGAGGGAGCTTCTACGTGTATTATGTCGATTCAATGTTGGAGATCGCTTGGTTCTCCTTCGTTGAACCAATCCCCCACCATCCTTAAGGCCTTTGATGGCCGTGGGTTCCGTCCGTTTGGTATTCTACAAGAATTGCCTATAGGGGTCGAAGGTAAAACCGTTAGTCTGGATGTGGAAGTGGTTGATGCCCCTCTAGACTACAACCTTCTTTTGGGTCGAAGTTGGTCATATGCTATGACAGCGGTCGTTTCATCGGTCTTCAGAGTCATTAAGTTTCCACATAACGGTAAGATCGTGACTATTGATCAGCTGACATACTTTTCATCCGACCCAACCTCTTTAGAAACTATCCAGCATGTTGGCAAAACGACAATCCCTTATAGGGACATTGGTGTAGGTTTAGTTAAGGATTCCGGTTTACTGGGAACTTTTCCTCTCCCTCCACTCAATGTAGACCCTTCATTCACAACAATTCATATGATCACGTCAGAAAACATTATTTATGATGATCCTTGGTATGTTCCCTCTGACTCTGAGCTAGACTCACTCGGTGATGTTATGCCGTTGAGTCCGTATGAGATTGCTTATGAAGCTCTTATGTCTTTTACCGACTTTCATTCAACCGACCAAATGAATGTGGTCAGTGAAGAGTCACTTTTCACCTCACCCTTAGAACGGATAACGTTTCCCGAAGAAGTGTCATCTGACGAACAACTTCGCGAAATCCTAAGTGTAGATGATCTACCATGGGAAGATCTCCATCACAGATCTTCGTTTTTACCTAAGGATGATGCATTTGAAAATGATTTTTCATCTATCTTTACCGCTGAATATGTCAAAGACGCTCAGGATCCAACGAAACATTCTGATTCAGAGCTGAATTTAGGGAATATTTCTCGTACTATTCCCATTGATATTTCAGTGAAGCCCGGAATCGAGGAGAACATTCATATAGGTGCCGCATGTACTGAAGAAGAAATCCAAACTTACAAGGCCCTATTCCAAGAATTCCGCGACGTGTTTGCCTGGTCTTACGAGGAAATGCCGGGAATTGATCCTGCCATTGTTGTTCATGAAATCAAAACCTACCCGGATGCTAAACCCATTCGGCAACGGTTGCGTCAGATTCACCCTCGAAAAGCGGCTGCGATTAAAGCAGAAGTCGAAAAGCTGTTGAAAGCAGGTTTCATTTATCCGATCCCGTTAACGGATTGGGTATCGAATATTGTTCCCGTCAATAAAAAACAAGGAACAATAAGAATCTGTATCGACTATAGGGATATCAATCGAGCTTGTCCAAAAGACAACTATCCTACGCCTTATATCGATCAAATTATTGATGATTGTGCCGGAAGTGAGATGTTTTCCTTCATGGATGGTTTCTCAGGCTATAATCAAATCAATATTCTACCTGCCGATCAACCAAAAACGGCATTCATTTGTCCATGGGGGACATTTGCTTATTGCAAATTACCTTTTGGACTTAAGAATGCCGGAGCCACTTTTCAACGGGCGATGTCTTATGCATTTCATGACATCAAGCACATTGTGCAACCCTATCTCGATGATTTGCCTGCTCATTCTTTACACCGAGCTGATCACCTTGTCCATTTACGAGCAATCTTTATGAGGTGTAGGCATTATCGAATTCGGTTGAATCCCCACAAGTGTGTTTTCTGTATAGAAACAGGTCGATTGCTGGGATTTGTTGTTTCCAAAACCGGCATTCGCGTCGATCCCTCGAAAGTCGAGGCTATCATCCAATTGCCTCCTCCTTCGAGTTTGCGCCAACTCCAAAGTTTGCAAGGGAAAGCGAACTTTTTACGCCGATTCATCCCTAACTACGCCGAGGTCACTAAAGGTTTTACACGGTTGTTGAAACAGAACGCACAATTCTTTTGGGACGAGATTGCCCAACAATCTTTTGATGCACTGAAACACGCGTTGACCCATGCACCGTTATTGCATCCTCCCAACTACAACCAGGACTACTTCTTATACCTCGCAGCTTCGCATTCCACCATTGGAATGGTGTTAGTTCAAGAAGATGAATTCAAAGCAGAGCATGTGATATATTACCTTAGCAGAACCTTAAATCCAACTGAGTTAAAATATTCACATGTGGAGAAATTGGCCCTGGCAGCCGTTCAAGCTGTCCAGCGTTTTCGTCACTACATTCTTCTCCGCAAAACTACTGTTATTTCGGATTGCAACCCTATGATTTATATCTTGACAAAACAACTGCTAGGGGGCAAGTACTCTAAATGGATCGTCATCCTGCAAGAGTTCGACTTGGAGTTTGAGAAGTCCAAGTCTAAGAAATCTTTAGTCTTCGCGGAATTAATGTGTGATTTCCCGAGTGCTGACACAGAGACTGTGGCAGAGGAGTCCATTGCGGACGAATCTTTGTTTCTTATTAGCACTGTAGATCCGTGGTATGGGGATATAATCATCTATCTCCAAACCCAAACCTTTCGGCCTGAAGCTTCCAAGGAAAACCGTCGAAAAATTCGGTTTCAATCCCAGCAATACAGAATTATTGGAGATACACTTTATCGCCTGGGGGCAGACTTAGTTTTTCGACGTTGTTTAACTCACGATGAGGCTGAGAGAGTTTTGAATGATTGTCACTCTGGAGCATGTGGCGGTCATATGTCTGGGTATGCCACAGCTCAGAAGGTGTTGCGCGCTGGCTATTTCTGGCCGTCTATGTTTAAAGATTGTATCCTTGCCGTCAGAAAATGCCACAACTGTCAAGTGTTTGATCGCAAGATGCGCGCTCCACCTGCTCCTCTCCACCCTATAATTGCCGCTGGTCCATTCGCCAAATGGGGCATTGACTTTATTACTTGTAACCCTCACTCGGCCGGGGGGCATGCGTATATCATCCTCGCGGTTGATTATTTTACTAAGTGGGCCGAGGCGATGCCTACATTCGACGCAAGCGGCAAGACAGCTGCACTTTTCGTATTCAATCATATCATAACTAGGTTTGGTGTCCCACAAGCAATCATTACTGACCATGGGAGCCATTTTCGAAACGTCATGATGACTGAGCTTACAAGCCAGCTTGGTTTGCGCCACGATAGCTCTACACCTTATTATCCGCAAGCCAACGGTTTGGTTGAGTCAATCAACAAAGTTCTAGTCGTCATGATTCGACGGATCATTGGTATCCATCGAACGAATTGGCATAACATGTTATTTTCGGCGCTATGGGCATATCGAACTTCAGTGAAAAATTCAACAGGTTTCACCCCTTTTCAGCTAGTTTATGGCTTAGAAGCTGTGTTACCTATTGAGTGCGAAATCCCATCACTTCAAATGGCTGTCGAATTACTTCCAGCTACTTCCGAAGAGGAGAAACGGTTGTTATACTTGGCTAAATTAGATGAGACTCGACGTGACGCTACTTTAGCCATCGAGACTCACGCAAAACGAATGAAAGCCCAGTACGATAAAAATGTAACTCCTCGAAGTTTTTCAGAAGGAGACCTAGTACTATTATATGATCAAGCGAACGATAAGCTAGGTGCTGGAAAATTCGTTCCCATGTGGCATGGGCCCTACATTGTAAAGCGAAAGCTAGCAAAAGGGGCTTATGAGTTAGTTGATTTTGATGGGGACTCTTTGGGCAAACCCAGAAATGGACTTTACCTAAAGAGGTATTATGCTTAAAATGATGGATGGAGAAATTTTTAGATAGGTTAGATTTTCTTTCTAGCTAGCAAGTGTGTTAGTTTAGTCAGTGTGCTTAGCTTAGCAAGTGTGGTTTTCGTCATTATCCTGGCTTATCTTGGTTTTACTCTTGATATTGTAGATGTCGACGCCTCTCCAAACATACATTGGATTCGCTGATGGTGCTTGTCATAGTACACGGAATATCTCTTCCGCAGCTTGGGTTATCTATTCACCCTCTGACGAGTTAGTTTCTATGCATGGGGTAAGCCTCGGTCAAACAACGAATAACATTGCAGAATACAGTGCAGTGGTTGAATTATTATCCGAATCTATTTCATTTGGAATTCGACGTTTGATTGTGAGGTTAGATTCTGAACTTGTTGTATTACAGCTTAATAGAGTTTATGCCATTAGAAATCCTGTGTTGTTAAGGTTGTTTTTGAGAGTGCGTCTCTTGGAACGTGAATTTGATTACATTGAATATCAACATATTCCAAGGTCCCTGAATACATTAGCAGATGCAATTGCTTCTCGAGTGTTGGACAGACATTTATAATAATCATGCAAGTAAATTTAAAGACATTTCATCATACATGTTAAACAAGATAAGCCGGTAATAGTGATATATAGATATAGATAGAAGTGTGTCCAAAAATATATACATCGTCTTCGATCATAGGTTTAACACACCTTATGATCGGCAAAATGATAGTACAAAAAGTCAAAAATGTCACATGTGACTACAAAAGTGACTAGTCAATCACTGGTGGTGCTCTCTGTACGACACCACTGCGCGGGCTACCTTGCGCAGAAATCTCCTAAATGGTCCAGGGACCGCGACTACGAAGCGCTGAAGCCTCATAGGAATATCGTCCATAGTAGTCTCAGGTATATCTGCCGTGAGACGCTCTAGATCATGCTCCAAATCAGCTAGTACTTCTGCTGTCGCATCCTGTAGGGCCGGTGCCGGTGCAGCTGGATGTCGTCTGTCGTAAGGCCGGAGATTGGCTGGACGCTGTGGTCCAACATCTGCATTTTTAAAATTTTACTGTTACTTTGAGACGATATATATGAAAAATAAAAAAATACATAATTAGAAAACTTGTGAAAATGAAAGTACCTCTGTCATCCCATTGTTCTCCCTGTGGAAGAACCATGTCCGGATCACCTCTGAAATCCATTCCGGCATATGGAAAGTCTTGTATCACAAAAAGCTGGCCCTCTAGCCAGTCGAAGTAACTGTCCGAGAATCGAACCACTGCAGCACCCTCGTCAGGATGCCGGGCCATCACCGCAACCCATCGAACAAGCTTTGGCTCCCGAGGACCCAAGTCATCAACAGTGAGTTGCTGAGGGATCAGCATAGGAACTCTCTCCAAGGCAAAGCTCACGACTATAGGCCCATATCCAAAAGTTTTTAGTCGTCCGTTCTTTGCCTTGGTTAGTTGGCTCTTCATATGAGCCGACACAGCTTCGCACCAGTTGAAGATGGTGCCTTGGTAACAGTCAACTGCCATCCGCATTTGGGATCCGGAGGCAATGTGCAAGGCGGCCGCGCCACAAATCCTGGTGACCGTAAATGCAATAACTCTAAGTTCCGCCAGAGCGATGTGCTTTATCTCCACGCCTTTTTTATGGCGAGTCCCTGGTCTGCACCACTCCTCGCGGAGATCATCAAGGGATTGGCCACCCGGCCTGGTCCCCGCAAGGTTGAGTTGCTCACCTCTGTTTGGCAAGCCAGTAAGAAAGTATACATCCGAGGGCTCTATCTCGAGCTGGTGCCCTCCAATGTAAAAACATTGATCTTGAACGTTCCATCGCTCAACCAGCCATTCCAAAAATCTTACCTGGCCCCTCATGCCCGGTATGGTCCAATATTTGTACAATCCACATGTTCTTAAGGCATCCAGAGAGGGTTGGTGGTTAATCGCAGCTTCATCGTCCTCTACGTGCTCTCTCTCTCTCCAGTCTAACATGTTTTAGGTCCTGCACATCAAAAGAGTCAATTAGAAATTAATTTGAGCAAATTTGGTGGTTTTTTGAGAGAGTTGGGGTTTTGAAATGCGCCCTTTGCGGAAGACGCACCCCGGCTTTGTAGCACAGGGCGTCCGGACGCAGCTCGCCTGAAGGCGGACTGCGTCCCCCGACCTTTTTCCCATATGAGAAAAAGTCGGGGGACGCAGGTCACCCGAAGGGCACCTGCGTCCGCCGAGGGGCGCATTTTGAACCCAAAACCCCCCCAAAAAATGAAACAGAGACCAAAAACAAAAAACTAAACGGATAAAAATGAAGAGTGGGATGTGTAAAATACCTCGGTGAAGCGGCGTTCGATTCCGACGGTCAGATTTTCCGCAGCAACCACGGGAAGTTTCTTGTCAAAAGCTCCTTTTTCAACCTCAACAGTGAAACGGTAAAAATGACATGGTAAAAGGTCTTTTTATAGGTTTTTTGGATGAATTAGTTCATTTTTTACCATGAAAAGATGTTTTTGAATGTATTTTTGCCTATTTTAAACAGGTATGAGTAATGTGTCGCTTTTGTGCAGGACGAAGGGATTTCGAGGGAAATTGTAATTTTTCACAAACAAAATTTCAGAGTCATCTTTTAAGCCCTTTTCTGACTCCTAAAACATGAAAAGATCGCCGAGTGTTTCTTTTTCACTCGTTAAAACGGAATTAAAAGACGGTCCCCTTTTAGCTCTTTTCTGACCGCAAAATCAGGAAAAGATTGCCGGGTTTTTGTCGTTTCGAACTCGATAAGGAAATAAAACGACGTGTCCTTGATCGCTTTTTACTTTTCAGGTTAACGACACTATTATGAAAGTACTCCTTGGTCGCAAGATCAAGCGGTTCCCCCAAGTATTATTTTATACTTTTTCGGGCTTGAGGGACACAAACTTACGAAAAAGTTCAACGTGGAGTTTCCTTAAGTTTTTCAGACTCTCTAAAAATGAAAAACGCCGAGTTTCTCCTATACTGGGCTCGTTAAACTTTTACAGTAAAGGACCTGTTCAATTACAAACAGGAACGAACCACTCCTTCCTAGGGTTCGAATTTAAACTAGGTTGGACTCGTCCGAAGGATGAGCTTATAACCAAGCATATGTTATCCTCCTCAAGCTTGTTAAAAATAAAGAGGTACTTGCCAGAAATGGTGGGGTAAAAGAGAGAAGAATGAACCTATTTGTCACCTTTTGTCTCAAACGAAACTTTATTACCACTCTTGAGCATGACACTTTTTCATTTCACCTGGCTTGGGAAATCTTTTACCTCACAGTTGACCAAATCACTTTGAAAATCTTTAACCGGGTTCAGGGATCAACTTTGAGTTATTCGTCACCAAACCATCTGTTGTGTCGTTATGTGTTCAAGAGGTCTGCAAGCAAAACTTTCATCTGCAAAATACTTGTCATCCATTTGACCATCCCTGAGTCAGTCCTTACAGCAACATTTCTTCAACTTGAACAATGATTTCGTGTTGCGGG
The DNA here is from genome assembly GCA_031772625.1 of Pinus tabuliformis. Taxonomy (NCBI): domain Eukaryota; kingdom Viridiplantae; phylum Streptophyta; class Pinopsida; order Pinales; family Pinaceae; genus Pinus; species Pinus tabuliformis. Next base: position 191,289,866 of record CM062807.1, on the reverse strand, counting down.
CTTGCCTGCAACGGGTCGCTTTCTATCGACATCGACACATTATCTAGAAAGATGACTTAGGAATCGACAGTACCTTGAAGTCTGCATGCATCAATGGCAGGTTTCTCGCCTTTGACGTCAGTTTACATCATTGACTTTCGATCAGAGGATTCCGTGAAGTGTTCGACATCAAAACATCTATTCACATTTCACGGGTTGTGCTTGGTACTTTGAGAACCATTGACATTACTGGTGGTTTCTCTCACGCTTGTTAACAGTTTACATCATTGACTGGTAATCAAGTGGTTTCTACCATGTTCGACATCGAATCATTTAATCACATGGCTAGAATCGTACCAATTCGGGAAGTAGAAGTGAAGACCCTGGATCTAGTTTCTACCATCCAGGCTGCGAGGAGTTTTGTATTCATTGTCTATGTAGACTTATCATAAACAGATGGCTGCGTCCATACTGTATCTACAAAAGTCTATAAAAATAATGTACTGCAAGATCATTCCTGTATCAGAATAGTTAGTCCATTAGTTAAAGTTTTGAATCTGAGTATGGGAATGCCTACCTCAGTGATGATATAATCTTATCCATGTATTTTGTGTTGAAAATTGCAGGTTCCAACCAGGCCATCCACAAGGCAATCCTTGAAATGATAAAGCGCTTCACCCTTCCTAGAATTACAAAACCCTATTCTATTCCAGGCTTCGCACTTTAGGGGGCAATCTGTTACACTAAAAAAATGTCACCTTGACTACTTACAGTTAGTATGGCTCAAATCAACAGTCATGCTACCCTCTTAGGCAAGTCTCATGCCTCTGTTATCCATCTCAAACTCAAAGAAGAGAGAAAGTCTTGTAAAAACTATGTTTATCTCTGGGGTCGCAGGTTCTCTCTAGCCTTACCTGCGGGGACGCTGACCATGTTCACAAAATCTGCGTCCATAGACGCTCTGTATGTTAAGGGACAGGTGCGTCCCTCTGTAAAAGGCAAAATGCGCGAGTTTTATCTTGAAAAAGTTACTTGTGGTTACTTCTAGAACATTCTAGAGGTCGGTTTGATGAAATGGATGCGCCTCCAGTTGGTTCATGTATCTCTATTAAGGGGGAACTTATCCCATCAATAAGGGAGCTATCCCACCCATAGAGGGGGATGATCCCATTGATAGTGGACCTAAATAACCTCTTTACAGCACTATAAATAAAGGCATTGAGCCAAAAGGAGAGGAGGTTGGAGCTATACATTTTCTTTGGGTAAATGCTGCAGGATTTAGGTCTTCCATTAGAGCCTTTGTGAGGAGAGATTGTCTTCACTTGATTCTACTTGGGAGAGGGTGAGCTTTGTCAAAGTAGAGGAAAACCCTTGATGGACCCTGGGAGGAACTTGCACAACACCAAGGCCAGGTTGTAAGAGTTTCTTTGTTTCGTTATTAATACAAACTGGTTTATTTTTCTCAATAGCTTGTGTTAATGAGTTATTTCATGTGTTCCTTGGTCTGCATGTTGAATATATGTTTTATTATATGAAATGCAAGTGCTTGGTAATTGTTTGATTGTTTGTGGTTGCAGGAATTGACTTGAAGGAGGAGCTCATCCGGATCGTCAAGAACGGACTTCAACAACAGCGTTTTGGAATAAGGTAAGCCTAAACACTTGTAGTTTTCATGTTGTAAAAGGTGTATTTAGAGAAAGATCACTCCATTTTGTCTTGTTTGTCATTAGAATGTCTTAGACTTCTAGGAAGGTCAGTCGTGTCCGCACCCTTGACAGATTCCGTGTGACACGTAGGACCACCTACAGCCTAACGCAGGCAGAGACAGTCACCTGATCGATACACTGGATATAGGGCTCTGATGAGCAAGTGTGTTGTGACTGAGCCATCCTCTTTCGAGGAAGCTGTGGAGGATCCCGCATGGGTAGACGCCATGGTGGAAGAGTATGATGCTATTGTCAGAAACAGTGCATGGGAGATTGTTCCTAGACCGGAAGGGAAATCAGTGGTGGGTTCGAGATGGATCTACAAGGTCAAGCAGGCAGCTGACGAGAGTGTGGAGAAGTACAAGGCAAGATTTGTTGCCCGAGGCTTTTCACAGATAGAGGGGATCGATTATGAGGAGACCTTTGCACCTGTCGCAAGGTATTCTTCCATACGGACAATTCTTGCTCTCTCAGCGCAGATGGGATGGCACATTCATCAGATGGATGTGAAGACTGCGTTCCTCAATGGAGTCATTGAGGAGGAGGTGTACATTGAGCAGCCCGAAGGCTTTGAGGTCTTCAGCAGCGAGTCGCATGTGTGCAGGCTCAAGAGAGCGCTGTATGGGTTGAGGCAAGCACCACGTGCTTGGTACACACAGATAGATAGCTATTTCACAGGACTTGGATTCTCCAAGAGCGAGGCGGATCCTAACCTATACCAGATTGTGGTGGAGGGTAAGTTGCTTATCATTGTACTGTATGTTGATGATTTGATTATAACAGGTGATGAGCTGTTGATACTGTCATGCAAGAAGGATCTTGCTACAGAGTTTGAGATGAAGGACTTGGGCCTCCTTCACTATTTCCTAGGATTGGAAATATGGCAGCGCAGTGGTGGACTGTTTGTTTCTCAGGGCAAGTATGCTCGGGAGATACTGGAGAAGTTCAACATGCATGACTGCAAGCCTGTTGATACTCCTCTTCCTGGAGGTTGGAGGAAGGAGGATGCCACTTCGGGAGAAGAAGTGGATGCCACTGTTTATCGACAGTTGGTGGGGTCGCTGATGTATTTGGTCAATACACGACCTGATATATGCTATGCAGTTAACCAGCTTTCACAAGCTATGGTTAAGCCTACCAAGCTCTTCTGGAAGGCGGGTAAGCATGTATTGCGCTACTTGAGAGGCACAACGGGATATGGTTTGTGGTACAGACAGGAGGATGAGGTGAAGCTATGTGGCTTCACGGATGCAGATTGGGCAGGGAGCCCAATGGACAGAAAGAGCACATCAGGAGGGGTCTTCAGTATTGGATCGACAGTAGTTTCTTGGTACAGCAAGAAGCAGAGATCCGTGGCACTCAGTTCAACAGAGGTCGAGTATATGGCAACAAGTTTGGCTGCATGCGAGGCTATATGGATGAGGAAGATCCTGGTTGGTTTGTTCGGTTCTCATTTGGATCCTACTGTGATTTACTGTGATAACCAGAGTTGCATTAAACTCTCGGCTAATCCTGTATTTCATGATAGATCTAAGCATATTGACATCAGGTACCATCATATCAGAGATTGTGTGCAGCGGAGGATCATGTTGCTTTCATACATTCCAACGGAGGATCAGGATGCTGATATTCTGACGAAGGCTCTCACTAAGAGAAAATTCGAGTACCACCGAGGCAGGATAGGGGTTGCTGATAATCCATATCTTGTCGAGAGGGAGTGTTGAGATTGCAACAAGATGATGGAGCTTGGTGAAAAGAGTCGCCTTCACTAAGTGGGCCCGCAGGCAAATTATGGCACAAGTTCTATTTTTGATCACAGTGTGGATGATCACAGTGTGGGTGATCACAGTGTGGGTGACCACAGTGTGGGTGACCACAGTGTGAGTGATCACAGTGTGGGTGATAAAAGTCTATTTTTAGACTGGCTGTCAAAAATAGAAAAGTCAAATATTATTGTCTCATAATAATATTTGGACTATAAACTTGATCTTATTCTCTTGGAGCACTTTAGTTTGAGCTACAGATGTGGCCCATGCAGCTGTCAGAAGGAAGTACGATTTTCTTATGAGTCAGTTGAGTTGTTGCATGCATGACTTCAGTTAGAACTCAATCAGTTGAGTTTGGTGGAGTTGATGGAGTTGTGTTCAGTTTGACTTGGTTAAACTAGTTGTAGTTAGTATAACTGCAAATAGACTAATGATGAGTTGTTAAACTAATTATTAACTCATAATACAACTATAGAATACATCAGTTAACTCAGTTGCATGTCAGTGCATGTTCAGTTCAGCAGGGACAAGTGTTAGAGAATCAGATTGCTATCAGTTGTGACTATACTTGTGCATCAGATCTTGCACAATCAAGGGATTGAGTATGCCAATGAGTTTGCTCATGTATTTTCCCAGTTTGCAGCTTCTGCTCACGTCTTACACATTGTGAGTGATTCTTTGGAGGTGAAATACGAGTTTGGTAGACCATTCTCATTCATTGTTGAGTAGGTATTGAGCAGTGGAGGCAGGCAAGCAGTGGAATAGATTTGGAGATCAGATCTTAGCTATATTGTGTGTAACAGGTGGAGCTGGTACTTGATTGCTTGTGATAAGCATTGTACTTTGTAATGTTACATGGTCTCAATCATTAATATACAGATAGTGTGGGGTTTTTAGCGAGATGCTTTCCCTGGGTTACATACTGTGTTAATGTGTGAATGCTCTTGATGTTTTATTGTTATTGATGCTGCTGTATTGATGATCAACGTAGAGGAGCTTATGTATTGTGTATGTATTCCGCAATAGTACATGATCAGGATAATCTCTGTTGAATATGTGTTAAATTATTCAAAATTTCTACACAAGCTTATATTTTGTAAAAGGTTTTCATACAATATTTTTTAAATATTATAGAGAATGTTTTCCATCTTTATCATTGGTTGAAAACTGTTGTGATCATTTTGAAAACTTCATTCAACACATGGAAAATGTTTATGATGATGACGAATTTACTGATGAAGAAATCAAAGAGGCTATTTATGAAAATTATTTTCAACATTAGGAAGATATATTAGATGATAGGTTATAAGATCAACTAACTAACTCTTCCTTACAAGAAAATTCCATCATATAGTTCCAGGAAATCGGTGAGCCAATTCATCATCATTACACTTCACAACTGCAAGAAAATAGTGAAGAAGAACATGAGTTTTAGACCTCTTGGAAAATTGAGAAATTATTCAGGATTTTACAGCTCTTGAATTCACAAAAATGAGAAACTTCATAAAATCAAGGTGATATTTTTGTTGAATCACGTGAAGGGTCATCTTTAGTCATTCTTGTTTCACAAGATATGGTTTTTTCATTGGTAGTTTTTCAAGAATGTACAAAATATTTCTCTAATGTGAATGAAAAAGATGATAGGTAGACATGTGTTTTTTCATTTGAAAATGATCATGAGGTTTCTAGTGAAAATATTTAAGATATAAACAAGGAATAGTAAAGGATGAAGCTTGTCTTTTTCATTTTTCTCATCAACAAGAAGTACACATTCATATTCTTCAAGACCCTTTTAACATTTTTTTAGAATCATCAGGGAAAGAGAACCTTGCAGAATTTATGGACTATGGATATCAATTTTAGCTAAATTTTGAGTTGTCATTTCTAAAGTTTTACTTTTTATTTAAGAAGAGTGAAAGAAGAGAGCAATCAAATAGCCGTTTGCTTTCGTAGTTACACTTGATTTTTGAGATCACTTGACAGTGCAGTTTATTGAGATTAGTGTAGGATGGTTTATTTTTGAATAAGATGGGAGGAATGAGCATGTTTTAGAGTTCAATATGAAGTATTTTTAGTTTTCAGCAGTGTGGGATTGGTTGAAGAACGGGTCAACTAAATCATAGGTCAAACATTTGGAAATGAATTGGTTTTAGAGATTTGAAAAAGGCAATGGATCAGGCACTTGGTTTACTTGTTTTTGGCTACCTCACAGCGAGGATATCATCCCCATTGGAGCCCTATGTTAACACATATAACTTCTCTTTGAAATTATCCTTTACTACATGACAGTGTGTTCTAGGGTCTTGAAAGAATATATTTTTGCCAGTTTTAGTGAGTGTTTCCTTTTTTTGGCAGTGTTCATCGTAAGGGTATAAACAAAAAGTGCCACTAAAACAAAAGGTAGAGAAGGGTGCCTTCGATATAAACAAATGTGTTGTTAAATAAACATATAACAGTTGATGCATATTGTTTCAGAAAGGGGCGGTACCAAATTAATGGACCACCTGTTAAAATGATTTTGACTGGTCAATCAATATGCTAACAAAGATATAAATGTTAGTGGAGCATGATGAACAGAAAAGGTGTAACTGCATAATAATCATCAATGTTTTAGATCGAGTTGTCGAAAAAGGGGTTGAGTGTTCTGATGGTGATTCAGAAACGTGGATAATTATTTCAAGATAGTCTCATCATTACAGTTTCATCGTGCGTGGGGTTCATTACCATTTCACCTTCATGGATTTCATATCGTTACAACCATTGTGGAGTGGTAGGTGTTAGTTTCCTATTATGAAAAGAGAGTCACAGTGAATTGTTGGTTTCTCTCAACGATTTAGTGTTGCCAAGTTCATTTTCAAAGATGGGAAAAAGCGGCTATTTGTGTATAAACGAACTAAAGTGTTTTGAAAATGTTTTAAATTGGCAGTGTAACCCAGAAAGTTTGGAAATGCTAAATGTACCCTTTCTGGAAGCACTTTTTCCTACAACTAGGTTATTTCATTGAGAAAACATGGCATAAATAAAAGAGGACTTACCCATTTTGTCGGGAAAAGAAGTAAAAGCATATTAACTGGAAGTTTTAGATTGTCCTAATTTTGGACATTCAGTTCCAGATTTTCCTCCAAGATATCAACAAGTAGCCCCAGATGCACTTTTTCATCATAATCTACAACTATCAATTTAGGTTCAAAGTTGGGAGGACAAGAAACTAGTATTTTGTTTAGTCATATGTTAAATTTAGTTCTAAGGTTTAGATATGCATATATATTTTATATTTTGTAAATCAAATCTTTCCAGAAACTGTGGATCTAAGAACTATGTGATCTTTCTATAAAGCTCATGTAAAAGAAAGATTAAGGGTTGGTTTTTTGGGGAAGAAAATCACTATGTGAATGTAAATATCCTTTTGATATTAACCAAAATTTTCCAAGATAAGAAGTACTCAAATATTTCAAACTAGATATTTTTATTTATGTATTTTCCAATCTATCTCTCAGTGCATGTGTTTCTTATTCTATATTTCATGATTTGTCCTTCCTCAATATTTGAATTAATATATATGGAAGTAGAAATCATCTTATAATGCTTTAATTCATCACATTCAGATATATCTCTTCATCATTCTTATATTATTACAAAATTCACTTTTGGTAGTGCTCTATTTTAAATTGAAAAAGTCCTTCCTTTAACCACCATACTACAACATTTTTAAGTCTAAGGAAATGTTGTCTATCATGCCTCTATAATATTGTTTATTCATAAACCAATATCTTGGAAACCCCTTGATTAATACTTAGTTTTGACTCCATGCCAAATGGATATTTCACTATGCCCTACCACATTTTAAACCCTATCATACCTAAGATCTAGTCTTTGTATTCATTCAAAACTAGTTGTTGAAGTGACATTAAGCGACTGAGTTTAAGAGAGAGCCCTCTCTTGGTTTGAAGGGTTACCTTCCAATCTAAAAGACTGGTTTCAAGTTACCTCGAGATTTTCCTTTACATAGCTAGGTAAAATTCTGAGCAATAACAAAATTTATCTTTAAATAGGCCATTTTTAAGGTCCCCATCCCTAAGAATGAACTCACATAAAGTGAAAAAATAATCATATTCCTAAACCAATAACATAGGAGTTATCATCAATGGAAGATGAAGAATATGATAAGGCAAAAACATGTGACACATTGAAAATAAAGAAGGATATTAATGAGGATCCAAAACATTAGGTTAAAGATTTAGACCCTCCCTTGGAGCGAGGGAAGAAACAATGCACATAAAGTTACCCCTTTGAAGGAAGTAGTGGTTACAAAATATCCAACATGAGGAACAAAGCAACCACATGAGTCTAACAATTCTAACTCTGATAAAGAGTTACCTCACAAACAAATTCTAAAAGTTAGGTTGTTGATTTATAGTTGCTTGTTGTTAAACCCTCTCGTAGCATGTGTAAAATGTAAACTCCTTTCCTTGCATGATTGAGAAGTTACAATTTCTTTTCCTAAAGAAAAAAATGAAAATGTTTTCAAATCAATAATGCTTTATCCTCTTACAAGTTAGTAATATGTTTAGAAACAAAACAACAATTACATATGTATTTAATATTATGTTGGATAATAAACAATTAGATATACTACATGTAGCATTTTCTAAAGGTTCTATAACCTATAGAATAGTAAATAATATAATAAATAATTGGATATCATGTTTAGTGTTTTGGAATAGTTTCTATCATTTTTAAATTTCCTCCTCCCCATGTGTTGTTTCACATTGGTTATGAGCTTTGATCTAAGATAACATACATGTTCCCATGTACCATGATTATTATGTCAATGATATTATTCATAAAGCTAGTGGTCCTCCTGTGAACATAATGGTTGTTCCCTTAGTGAATATGCCTATTTGCCTAAAATATCCCTCTTCTTTTGTGAGATCCGTATTATGTAAGTGTGTATGTGATGATAAAGAGTGGAATAACAAACAAGATAATAAACAATCATGCATACCATGTGTTAGTACTTCAAAATAATTTATGTAACTTTTGAATTTCCTATTTTTATGTGTTATCTCATAGTGGTTGCAAGAATTGGAACAATAACATACCATGATGCTTACACCAATGGGGGTATTCAAAGAGGTGGTATCCCTCACGTAATTATAATGGTTGATTGGTTTTAGGATTAATAAGTGTTCTCACCTAACCTCCCTCACCTAGTGCATGGGACATTTATTATGTGGATGTGCCTATATAAATAAGAAACAATGGAATTGCCAACGTGACAATAAACGAAGAAATACACCATGTTTGGTATCACAAATAGTTTCTACAATTTTAAACTCTCCTCTCCTATTTCTAGCTATGCTACATTGGTTATATGATGTTTGGTCGATGATAATAGGAAATTCCCATCATACTCTAGTCCTTATGTAACTAGGGGTGTCCACAAAGTTAGTTGCACTCCTACTAACATGATGGTTGATTATTTCTAGGATGAGCATGTGTGATTGTTCAGGCTCACCCTCTCCTCCATGGGACATGTGTTATATGAGTTCATTTGTGAATGATGAATAGTGAAATAGTTTGATGTCTTAAAGTAATTTTTATGACTTTAAAATCCTCTCCAAAAATTGAGTTTCCCAGATAGTTGTGTGACATGATTCGTGATTTACATCTAAGTCCCAACATATTATAATCCTTATTCCAATGGGGGTATCCATGAGGTTACCAACCCTCCTACTAATAAGATGATTGATTGGATGTGGGATGAATATGTGTGCTTGCTCAACCTCCCCACCACTCCTCTATGAAACATGTGTTGTACAAGTGAATGTGAATGAAAAACAATGGAATAGTAAATAGGACGATAAACAATTGGATATGCCTTTTATTATGTCTTGGAATAATCTCTACAACTTTAAAATCTCCTCTATTCTTATGTGTTATCCCACATTGGTTGTGAGCTCTATTCCTCAATGGAATATGAGTCCCAACATATCATCATCCTTGTGTAAATGGGGTATCTGTTGAAAATGGCAACAACAAATGCTAAAAATAGAAGTGCTAAAAATAACACTGCTATAAATAGCAGTTCAGGTACAAGTGCTGGATTGAGCAACAAGGAATGAAAAATGGAAGTGCTAAAAATAGCATTGCTATTTTTAGCAGTTCGGGATATATTCCTATTTTAGTTAATCCCTGAACTAAAATAGTGAAGTAAAATTGAAATTTGAGCTTAACAGCTGTTTGTAAGATAATTAATTAATTCATCTTGAGTTAATTAGTTAAGGAAAATCAAACATGAAGTCTATGTGGGGACATGCAACAATTTCTCCATTAATTGAGGAATTTATCCATCAGTGAAAGAGATAAGGATGAGTTGTAATTAGTTGGCTCAGTTAACTGAGTCAAGTCCGGTTAGATTAATTCAAACAGTTTGTTGAATTAATGTAAGTTCTGTCAACTTGTCCCGATGATGAACCACATTGGTTGGTTCGAAACGCGTCGACAAATATTCTATCATGTGATTTTAGCCGAAGAATTCTCTTAATTAAGTTCAGTTAGTTAATGCTTGCATGCATGTAACTACTGCACTTCAGATAGCTGAATATTCTTTCATAAATAACTCATGCATGTCAATTCAGACAGAGACCCAATTGAGATCAGAGGAGGCACAATGTACTATTAGTTGGATGGATTTTTCCTATAAAGGAAACTCATCTATGCAGAAGGATTTATCTCCTTTAGGTTTGTGCAGTTACTACTAGGCTAAGTGAGCAGTGTGAGGTGGGAATTCACATATGTGGAAGCACTGGACCCCAAGAAAAACTGCACAAGGAAATAGGAGGCTTGGAGGGTAGAGGAGAAGGTTTGTGAGAGGCCTTTGACTGTCTATGAGCAGCATAGGGATTATACTGAGAGCTGTTTGGCTTCCAAGCTAACGCTTTGTGTAATTCTGTGCCTATTTTCCACTTGTATGATAATACAGAGATTGGGGTTTTAGGTTGAGGCTTTCCCCGGATTATATTTCTGTGTTATGTGTGATTGCTTCTCATTCTCAGTTATATGTGTTATCTTGATCTTGCTCAATTCGATTAAGCTTCTGCAAAGTGTTGTATAAGTAGATCTTGTATTGTTTTTTAGTATATTGCATAATCTGTTGATCTACAGTGATAATTTCTACAGTATCCATAAAGGTAATGTCCTTCCCACTAACGCAATGATTGATTGGTTACGGGATAAATCTGTGTGCTTGGTTAACCTCCTTCCCCTCTATGGAGCATGTGTTGTGTAAGTGCGTGTGTGAATGGAAAAAAATGGAATAGTAAACAAGATAATAAACAATTAGATATGTCTTTTATTATGTCTTGGAATAATCTCTACAACTCTAAAACATCCTTTCTTTTTGTGTGTTATCCCACCTTGGTACTGAGCTCCAATATACAATGTAAGTCCCAACATATCACCATCTTTGTGCAAACAAGGGTGTCAATAAATGTAATGTCTTCTTCTAGGATCCAAATGGCTTAAATTATTATTGCAAGGAAATTTTTGCACCCTTCCCCAAAAGATGCGTCTATAAATCTATTTTTTTCAATCCCAGAATCTAGAGTGTAGAAATTAGGTTGTAGATTTGCAACTTCTCATGAAGTTTTAATCAAAACCACAAGACACAAACCTACTCTACTGCTTTGGGACATTAATTACAATTTAGAACAAAAATCTCAGACATGCAATAAGAAATCACACACATGCAAATAATATTTTTCCCAGGGAAATCAAATTGTTAAAAACCCCAATGTCTATTTGCAATAATCTAATGAATAGAGATGTATTACAATTTCTTTGCTCAACTGAGCACACCCTACAAGTGCATAAACTATCTCTCTGCTCATTGAAGGCCTCTGACCCAGACTTAGTCAATTTCTGCCACTGCTTGAGCCCCTATTTGCTTGCACAATAGACCCCTACTAATTAGGAATTTCCTCCAAAATGCCTATGCAATTCCTTGGGGTTGATCACCTAGCCTCATGCAACACCTGTACACTCAACTAGTTTACAATTGTTGGCTAACTGCCTTGGAAACTCCACCACAACTAGGAAACTCGTATTCTTTGCATGCATGAGCTAATTATTAGCTAATTGATTAGTTAACTAGATGATATCTGAGTTAGATTGGCGTCCCACTACTTAAATGACCACCAACTAGTTCTCAACAATTATAACTAATTTAATTTATTACAAATGAAATTAACTCAACCTAGGCTCCTGAAATTTAGGAATCACTACATACAATTGAACTTCGTGCCCTTAACTTGAATTAACTAAGTTAGACTCCTATTTTTTAGGAATCAACACAAGCAGACTAAACTTCAAATCATTAACTCGAATTGAGTGTTCTTAACTAAGTGACAAGAGTCATGTCACCTCAGTTAACTCCTCTAAGTTGTCTGTTGATGTGGAATTTCGAATTTCCTCAATTTGATTAAGGAAAAATCAAAATTGAGACTTTCTTGCTAAATTTTCAACACTCCCTCTTAGTAAGAAAGGGATTATCAAGCACCTCTATCATGCACGCGTGGAATGTACTGCATGCGACACCTCTCATTGTTGCTACCACTACTGCAACATTTGCAACTGAGAAGCATAAAATAAAAAATAAAAAAAATGAATCAACTTTGTCTGTAACTATCTACTAGGAAAACTGTGTTGTTGCCGACTTTGCTACTGAGCCTCCTACTCTGCTGTCAATACTCCTCTACACTCCTCAGTATATGATTAACACTGATCCTCTTGCTATTGAATGTTGTGGGCCCCCATAGGAAGGTAATGATCCATGAGGAGAATGTTTCAATGGACCCTGCCCAAATTTATACAACTCTTGGACTAAGGATCTACATCGCTCCACCTCACTTCTAGAGGTATAGCTTCATGTGCTCCCTCTTCCCATTTGGATCGAAATGTCCCCTTACTAGAGGTATTTTCTTTAGTGGATGTCTCCACACTTCCTCCTCTCTACCTCTCCATTTGTGGCTGCTCCACAACTTCTTGAGGCTCCTTTTGAGGCTGCATGTTGAGAGGTCTAACATGCTCCCTCTCAACCACCATATCTCTAGTCTTTGCCTTGCTCCTCAAGGTTGTGCATGCATCTTCTACCTCAAGTGCATACAAGTTCTTGAATCAAACCCCGATCTGATTCACCTGTCCTATAGCTATGTGTCTCAGGAATGCCTTTCCTTTGCGGACGATCACATCATAACCACATTCTTCCAAAACTGCAATAGAGATGAGATTTGTCTTTAGGCCTGGAACGAACATGACATCCTTGAGTCTGAGAGGGGATCTCGACTCCCTATGAAAGGTGACTGTACCAATCCTGGTCACGCTGTACCTTTCATTGTCTCCAAACTCAATATTCATTTGTAGATATTTCTCCTCTAGGTCACTAAAAAATTCTCTACACCCATTCATGAGGAATGAGACACCCAAATCTAAGTACCACACACTCCCCATCATAGTTCTGGTCATGAATGCGATAAGGGTGAAATCTAGCTCAAATTGTGAAGCCGAAGCTTCACCTACTACCGCTATTGCATACTCCTTCTTGCTATACTTTTTTCATGGACACTTCGTATCATAGTGCTTGAATTCATGACAATTTAAGCATTAATTTTTTGACAAATCTTTCTTCTTGCCCTCTTGGCTAGATTTAGCCTCACCTTGGGACTTGTTTCCCTTGGCCTTCATTCCCTTTTTGACTAGAGCAAAGTCATTTTCCTCTTCTTTGGATGAGGTCCCATCTTTGGCATTCCACCTTATTTCCTCCTCTACAAAATCAGACCATAAGCGTTCCTAATTTGGTAGTTTCTCCCACCCGTTCACCGAATCTTGATAGTTATGCCAGCTCTTGGGAAGGCCCAGAAGGGCATGGATTACTAAGTAATAGTTAGGGACAGTAAATCTGACCTCGCCTAGTTCATCACGACATTGTGTGAACCTGCTCAGATACTACAGTATAGTGTCATTATTCTACATCTTAATACTTCGAAATTTATCCTTGATCGTCAGCTTCCTGTGGTCACTACTATTCTATAACAATTCTATCAATGCTTTCCACATTGTGAACAAAGTTTTTTTCCCGTGGAGATTTGATACAATATGATCTCGTACTCCCTCCAATATTATTCTCCTCACCTTCGTTACATCTTTCTTCCATTATGCAAGGTCCTGAACATCAGTTGTTGGTGCTCTTGGAATATATGTCTTGACATATTCAAGCAATCCATTGTCATCCAATACTACCTCCATGCGGTCCTTCGATGCAACAAAATTTGAGGATTCTTCCAAGGCATACTCTAGCCTTAGTCCATTGAAGGCATCTTCTTAGATTTGAAGAAATCCAGCTACACTGATCTTCAAATTCGAACCTTTGAGAAACAACTTTGAATTTCCTGTTCTAATTTGAATACAGCTTTGATACCATGCATAAATTAGTCTATATATTTGCAAGTGCTCATGAATTTTTAATCAAAATCACAAGACACAAACCTACTCTATAGCTTTGCGAACATTCATTCACAATTTAGAACAGAAATCTCAAACATGTAATAAGAAATCACACACATGCAAATAATATTTTTCATGGGGAAAGCAAACTGCTAAAATCCCTAATGTCTGTTTGCATTAATTTGATGAATAGAGATGTATTATAATTGCTTTTCTCAACTTAGCAAACCCTACAAGTGCATAGCCTATCTCTCTGCTTGCTCAAGGCCTCTAACCTAGACTTAATTAATTTCTGCCTCTGCTTGAGCCCCTATTTTCTTACGTAATTCCTAAGGAAATAAGCCCCTGTTAATTAGGAATTTCCTCCAAAATGCTTGCACAATTCCTTAGGGTTGATCACCTGACCTCATGCAACACCTGTACTCTCAACTAGTTTACAACTGTTGGTTAACTGTCTTGGAAACTCCACTACAACTGGTCAACTCGTATTCTTTACATGCATGAGCTAATTATTAGCTGATTTATCAGTTAACTAGATGATCTTTGCATTAGAATGATGTCCCACTACTCAACTGACCACCAATAAGTTCTATTAACAGTTAGAACTAGTTTAACCGACTACAACTGAAATTAACTCAACCTAGGCCCCTAAAATTTAGGAATCACTACATACAACTGAACTTCATGCCCTTAACTCGAATTAACTTAGCTAGACTCCTATTTTTTCGGAATCAACACAAGAAAACAAAACTTCAACTCATTAACACGAATTGAGTGTTCTCAACTGAGTGACAACAACCATGTCACATCAGCTAACTCCTCCAAGTTGTCTGTTGGTGTGGAGTTACGAATTTCCTCAATTTGATTAAGGAGAAATCAAAATTGAGAATTTCTTGCTGCATTTTCAACATAGAGGAGGCACACCATTGGTAATGTGATCAAAACTTGAGTGTTCTTGCAAAATCTACAATGAAATGCGAATGAGAATGGTTGCAAAGTCTACTAAAGGGAGGGCTATGTCAGCATATATGAAAGTTGTAACAAAAAAAATCAAATTATCCAAAGAGAGTTGGGCCAATTATAATGGATTCTAAGAATGTTGGCAACAATAAGCTGAAGTAGGAAAATTATCAAGATAAGGGGATACAAAAAAACTATTTGACAAAATGCTTGCACAAGCACACTTGCAAATATTTGTAAAAACTCTTGCACAAAAACAATCACCTTGGAGATGGTGATCAAGGTGTTCATGTGCAGTGTCAAGGCTAAGTTTAAGGATAAGGAGGGAACCCATCTCAACCATCAGAGACCAATATTTGGTGGCAAGTAGATAGAATATGGGAACACTTGGTGTAACACACCCCCTACTAATCTTAGCCCACAATAAGGTTAGGAGGAGGCAATTACCATGAAGACCCAACTCCCCTAGTCACATCATGGAAATGGGGTTTAAATTTCAACCTCTTACAATTTGTTCATAACGCAAAATAGATAACATCGCTGTCTTCACCTCATTGAGACCTCCCCATTGATATATAATTTACTCTAATCTGACTTCGAGATTGAAAGATATGTCCATTTGAAAATTAGCCTATCAAATAGTGCCACTTCACCAACCTGCCACATGGCGCCCACATGTCTATCCCAGTTAGCCTCTCGCCGCCACATGGCAATTTTACCATCGTTTCCGACTTGTTCATAATGATCATGTAATAATCTCACTATATAGCGGGTGTGACCTAATCCATGATATGCATGCAATGTATGCAAGGTACACAGGTGCGAGCCCTTCGTGGCCACATTAGCCTGAGAGTTAAATCTCGATGATCTTAACAATGCTCCCCACTGGACTTTCAGGGACAATATTTTGGGATACATAGCGTTACAGCTCACATTGGAGCTTGCCATCCCCTTTTTCCGTACTTAAGCACATTCTTAGCACATGACGCTTATCCCATGGAATGAGCCCCACATGTAAAGTCACCTTGGGAGATAGGCCTTAACAGTTCTACCATGCCCCTAATCCAAATTCTCTGGGGTTCAGGTCCGAGGTGATGTCACTGGTCTTAAATGTCAAGGCGACATCATCCCTTATCATGTCCTCGACGCCATGCGCCACATGACTACTGGTTCCACTGTAGAGTTCCCCACAAAATTTAACTGAGGTCCTTCTTCATCATTTGCGCTGGGTAACAAGCCCCACTGCCGCATCATCTTAGGGATTTGATGTCGGGAGTTTCCTTTGGTGCTCCCCTCAAAACCTTTGTGGTACCAAAATTTCGGTGTTATCTAACGACCATGAGTGCTCACCCATCAACAACCTAGATTTCCCCTGCCTCAAGAATTTGGTTGATGTGCCCTGTCACATGGATTATGGGGGCTGTGGCTTGTAACTCCCCTAGTTCCCAAACTTCAACATGCGACACTTATACTAGAAATGGTTCGAGAGCCAATCCCAACCTATAAGCTCAGTCATGGTGGTTCTAAGTGAATGCGTCTATTGAGACTTAGCGCTCGACACGTAAGGCATCAAGGCTCAACCCGACTTGATGGTTATGAACAATAACTTGAAACCGATGGTTTTCAAGGGACTCTCCCTTTACCACCTACTATATAAACACACACACACACACATCCATCACTATCTCTCTTGAGCTTGCAAGAATCTTAGCCTAACTTGTTATGAAAAATTATATATACATATAAATATGAATTCCATACACCCAAGACCGTGACTCAAAAACCAAGACCCACTAGTCCCATTATTTTTCTTATAGTTAATTAATTAATTAGTAGATGTCATCCACCTCTTCACACATAGGTCACATAGACTAATTCCACAGACTCAAGACAACTACATGAATGAACCATTTCGGGAAGAAAACATGCAAGAGCATTTCTGCACAGGAATCCACATTCCTTAATATTAACATAAGCCATACATTAACACAAGGACCACAAACACACACATACCAACATGTTAGTGTAGGTAATTGCTCATTAATCGAGATTTCTATATCCTCATGCTCAAGCAGTCATATGTTACATTCAAGCTTAAAATATCCATGGGAAATGAACCATTCCATGAAATCTCTACACAGATAATGACACTCCTTGCTCATGCAAGAAAACAACACTCCTCAACATTAACATAGCAACATTTTCGCACAATAAATAGAGACATAATAATCACAAGCACAAAACGTAAGAGTATACTTATAAGAGATCCAACATTGAGAGTGGAAATCTAACTCTCCACCCAACCTTAGACAAGTTGCAACCAAGCATTTCTTGCACCTGCCACCCTCAAGCCAGATTCCAGAGCTTAAGGAGGAGTTCTCAATGAAGTAAAAACAATGCTTCTAGCTGAAACAAGGCCTCATGAGGTAATCCCACCTTACCCACCAACTATTAGGTAATCAAATGCACAAGGACACACTTCCCTCGATTGTTCTCAACAACATTTATCATTGCCATATCACCTGGCCTTTTCTCAATCAACTTCCATGTAGGGGTTCTTTGTAAGTATAGAGAATTCACATCTATCGTCTAGGAGGATAATTTCATCATAACGTGGGAATGTTCAAAATTTGGACAAACAACTAACAAGTTAGTGGGTTCTTCAGTCCACAATATTTTTAGTGGTTTCTTTAGTCCACAAGACAAGCCACCCTTAGTGATAGAAGGAGAGTTTATATATAAATATGGGAAGGTTCTTTAGCTGGACAAACTATTGATAAGTCAATAGGTTCTACACTCCACAAACTTCCCCAGTGGTTTTCTAAAGAAAACCACACTTGGTGGATTCCTCAGCCCTTAGGAAAACCACAAGAGGAGGATAGTTCAACATGGGAGGTTTCCTCAGTTGGATAAAATACCATGGAAGCACATAGATCACCCTTTTTACGTAGTTCTTCACAGAATGCAAGCACCAATGTTCCCAATTGAGGGCCACACTTGGTGTTTCCTCAACACCTAAGTACCTGAGTGTCTTTGTCTCCTAGCGAGTAGCTTCCTCAATTCATAAGCTTCCTAGTGTTTTCTTCAGTCTCAAGGTAAACCACTCTAAGTGGCGACTTCAGTCCTTGGCAAACCACTCTCTCCCCCCACCAAAAAAAACCTCCTTCATGCAAGAGTGAATGTTGCCCCCTCTGCTACTACAATCGTATACTTTATGTGTGTCTGTTTGCCTCTCCCTATATATGTAGGTAGTTTAAATGTATGAAAATCCATGTACGTGAGTAAACAATTAATTATCCACTTCACATCTCAATTTATTAGTTCCTCCCAAAGCAAGACTATATGATTCCATTTGCTTATTAATCATTATTAATTCAACTATCATTTACCAATATATGCTATAATTTATTATGCATTTTTCCCATAACATAATTTTTTTACTTAAGTAACATGGACTAAGTTGCCTTGCAATACTTGTTATTAATTATGTTAATAGGTGTGTTTTTAGAATTTTATATTAATTATCAATAATCAATAGGTGGATGGTAGAAATTTAACCTCTATGAAATATTTTTAATAATAAGGAGGATAAAGGGTGGAGATTTATCTTTTTCTTTTTAAATTTAATTAAAAAATGTTATTAATTAAAAATATATAGCATATTTTGACTATGAAATGAGTTATTATTTTTTGGGCATATCGTGTTGATAAGTCATGATATTATTATCATTATTAGTTATGTTGATAGGTGTGTTTACTTTGAAAGAGAGTTTTTAGTATTTTATATTAATTATCAATAATTAATAGGTGGATGGTAGGTATTTAACCTCTACGAAATATATATGGAGTATTTTTAGTAGTAATGAGGGTAGAGAGTTGAGATTTATCTTTTGCATTTTAAATTTAATTAAGAAAAGTTATAAAATTAAATTAAAATATATAAAAAAGATTTTGATTATTATATAAAAATGGGCTATGGTTTTTTGGTTATTTGGTGTTGATAAGCCATGTTATTATTATTGATTATGTTGACAAGCGTGTTTACTTTGAAGTAGGGTTTTTAGAATTTTATATTAATTATCAATAATTAATGGGTGGATGGTAGGAATTTAACCTCTACAAAATATCCGTGGAATATTTTTGATAGTAATGAGGATAAAGGGTCGACAATTATCTTTTGCTTTTTTTGAAAGAAACAGATATAGAGGTTTATATAAAAAAGAGATCTGCAATCGGCCTAAAACCGTTACATTTCTTCAATGTTGCCAACATCCCTTTTTAGTTTGAGTGTGAGCATGATGGCTCAATCTAAACTCTCAAGTTGGAACACCATAATACACAAAATTTATTCCCTTTCGAGTTATTTTTTTTCCAAAATACTCCCAAAATCCAAAAACATTTATATTCCATTTCTTATGGTTTGTCGATTGGACTTTGATTGACTTCTCATTTTCCTTGGCAATATATTTTTTCTCTTTTTCCCAACTTAGTTCCAACTAGTATTTTTAGCAAAATTAGAGGGGTCACCTTTATGTGAGTGTTCTTTGATGTCTTTGTCTCTTTCAGTAGGTTCTTCCTCATCTAACTGATCATCCCAAGGAATTGATTTTCTAACCTTATTTCCGGAGTATTCTTATGAGGATCCAACGTTCTTGAGGGCTTGTTGAACGTGGGCTTCCTGTGTCACTAATTCTGAAGGGTCCTCTTTGACATGCAATTCTTCCTAATTGATTTTTGTTTCCTCTGGGGAATCCTCTTTGACAGGAGATTCTTCTCAGTTGTCTTTTGTTTCTTCCTTATCCTAGGTCTCTTCTTCCTTGTATACTATATAATTTTCTCTCTGAGCTCCTTCCCACCATATTGGCCTCTGGATACTACTCCAAACTCTATTATTTTGTAATCGCTTGGGGAAATTTTTGATTACGTGCCTTGTTTCATAACACGCTTGACATTGAAATGAAACATTTTCATAATCAAGCTTATGAACACATACACAGTAAGGAGCTGTTAGATTTACTTGGCAGAAAAATCCTTATTAAATCTATCTACACGCATATTCGAGCATAAATTGTCTTAAAACATTTTTTAGTTTTTGAACTACAACGATAAAATTTCCTTGTTCCATTTCCAATAGAAGTTAATGATGGGAGATTCCAAAGATGTAGGGGAAGGTCCAAGAGACTTATCCAAATTGGGGCCATGGAACATACATCTAACTCTGAAGCTTTTAGCTTGGCCACTAGTGACTGCTTGGCGCGACAATCATTTGTGTTGTGGGTGGGGCTCTTGTGGAACTCACACCATTTTCCTGTGTCCTTCTTCGTCTTCATGGTGCTATTCTTTACTTGTAGCTCCAATGGGTTGTTCTGGGCCACTCCACCTTGGATCTATCCTTTGTTTTCTAGTTTGGAGGTGCCTTTTCCCTGCTTCGAATTCACAGATCCAAAGTCTCACCTCTTCTGTTTAATTTTTTGCTTGATATTAACATCATATCAGTACGCTATGTCAACTGAGGAGATGTCTAGGAACTCCATGTCTGCCTGGATGTATTTGTGCATAAAACCAAAATACTTGAGCACCAAATCCTGCTCAGAATCCTTGATACCCAATTCGTGTGTATGGTATGAAAAATACTCGTGAACCCTGGCACATCTTGGTCCCTTTCTTGTCATAGTGCGGTCCATTTTGTGTACTTATCTTCATAACTCCTAACAGGGTAATATTGTTCCTTGACGACATCCTGAAAATAATTCCAAGAGGGTGTGACTAAAAGTAGTGAGTATTCCTCCTCGTCCCTTTGCTCAGAGTAAGTTTCCCACTAGTCCTTGGCATGGGGGGCAGTTTTGAGTAATGAAAAAGTAATATTTTCCCTATCGTAAAAATTATGGACCGAAAAGTATCCTTCCAACAAATTTAACCATATATCTAGAGCATTTGTGTTTATCTGGTATTCAAATATAGGAATGTCAAAGTTAAATTGTACCTTAATGGTGGCAGTGCCTCCGAAGTGACTGCTGGATGAAAATGATTCGCCCATTGATACTCATTGAAGGATCTAGGAAAAATTATCCATCATCTCATTCCTAAGTCGCTCGAGGGCCTCTTCAAGTAACATTTTGAAAGGATCTCCTACTCCCTCATCTTTATTTTCTTCTGCCATGGGAGGTCGTTGCGGTCGGAGAGGCTGTTCTTGCGAGGGTTCAACCAGTTCATGTCCCAACTCCTTATACCCCGACCTTGTTGGGGACATGCACAAAAAAACAGAGAAAGAGCAGAAATATCTTATTTCACTAATCCATATTTATGAAGGAACAAAATGAAATAGATATTTAAAATAAAAACATAGATATACAATAATCTCATGGAAAACTTCCAGCTCAAACTAAAGGAGCTAAAAAAGTGAATTAAAGATTGGAACATATCTGACTTTGGCAAAATCCATAAAGATAAACGATATTTGGAGGGCGCAATGAAATAAATCAAGCAAATAATCATTCTAGAAGGAAGGACCGAGGAGTTGGAGGCTCAGGAGGAGCATGTTCTAGAGGCTTTGGAACAAAGAAGGAAGTAGGAAGATATTCTTTGGAAACATAAATCAAGAGTCCAATGGCTCAAAGAAGGGGAGTGAAACACAAAGTTTTTCCACCTCACAATACTCAAGCATATGCACGTGAACAAAATATTTTCCCTTAATGGTTAGAGGCTAGTCGATCATGACAACATCAAAGAAGAGTTGATCAACCACTTTCAAACCATTCTCCAGGGACCCCAGGAAGATATAAGGGAATCCATCTCCAAGATTCGACAATGTATCCCCAAAGTGGTATCTTAAGATCAAAAGAAGGCCTTAATGTGGGAAATATCTATTATGGAGGAAGAAGGAGAGATTTGTGATCTCCACTCCAATAAGGCCCGGGGCAAGATGCTTATACTTCAGACTTCTTTAAAGCTTGTTGTCCCTTTATGGGCCCTGCGATTCATGTGTTGGTGGAGGAATCTCGTCAAACTCATAGAATATGGTTAGGTATGAATGCCACCTTTCTGATGCTTATCCCCAAAAAAGGAGTGACGATGGATCCAAATGGATTTAGACTCATCACACTCTTCAATGTATATACAAGATAATCTCAGGCATCATGGTCTGCCAACTCACACCCCTAATGAAACATATCATTAGTTCGGAGCAGACAAGGTTCGTAGAAGGTAGGAAAAAAATGGGCAACATCATCACAACTCACAAAATGGTACACTCTCTGAAATCATCTAAATCTCCAGGTTCACTAGTCAAACTAGACATGTCAAAATATTTTGATCTCATAAGCTGGAATTATCTCCTTTCTGTTCTTAATGATTTCGGTTTCTCCAACTCATGGATTACTTGGGTTAAATCCATGGTTGAAACTCCCTTCTATTCTATTATTATCAATGATTCTCCCTCCCAACCTTTCAGAGGATCGAGGGGCCTAAGGCAAGGTGATCCTCTCACCCCTTCTTATACATCATTGTTGCAGAGGGATTGGGTAGATTAATTAAATCTACCTCCCTCCGCGGCCTTATTCATGGATTGAGAATCTCTCTGAATGCTTGATACAAACTTAAACAGGAACACAACAAAATATATATATAACCATAAATATGAAGTTCTAGCAGAAATAACACTTCATTTCATTAATATCAAAGAATTGAAATATGCTTACATACAAAATGGAAATAAACTAGCTGGGGTGATGGTAGCTTATCTCTGAGAAGAGATGTGGCGGCCACATGCCTCTAAACTCTGTTACAATGAGGTTCAATGGCCTATTTATTATTGAGAAACAATGGAAAACCCTAAACATCCAAAAACCTAACCCTAGGAGATGAAGTGCCAAAATTGTGGGCCTTGTTTGGGTAAATTGGTACACCAACTTCTCGGGGTCGTAACTTTCGCATACGATCTCCGTTTGATGCTCACAATACCTCATTAGAAATATCTATCCGAGGACTACAAATTTAATTCCCGCTTTCCAAAAAAACGTCATTTAAGGCCTTAAAACAGCTCCGGAAGTTTAGGACCTGAAAAATTTCCAAGAATAGTATATTGTGCTACAATTAAGGAAACTGAAAAAATAAAAGAAATAGTGGTGGGGGTCCAAGTGGAATAGGCGGGTGGCCACCAATATCCACCTGGATCAGTCCTGTCCCCTTAAGAATCAACGGTCCCCATTGCGTTGAGTGCCTCCATGAGATGGGGAATCTTCGGCTTAACTTTGTCCATGGTGAGCCACTTTCCTTGGTGCAGGAGTTGGCCAACTTTGACAACCCGATATAGTTGGATATTCTATTGGCGAGTGTTCTCGATATGTGTATCCATGATCGGATCAGTTGTGGCATGTTCCATGCATTTGGGTTTAACTCTGTTTGTGTGAGTTGTTCTACAATGTCTAATGTGTCCAGTAATGGTGGAAAGTATGGTCAAAGGTGGTCCACATTGAACACTGGATGTAGGTCAAGGAATGTTTGAATGTTGAGCTCTAAAGCATTAGCCCCTACAACCTTAGTGATGGTGTAAGGCCCACATAGGAGTGGACGAAGCTTGTGGTGGGGCCCAATGAGGCGTTCCTTCTGTAAATGTAACTAAACTTTGTCACCCACTTGGAACTTGTTTGGCACCCGATGTTGATCATGACGCTGCTTGTACTTAACATTGGCTTTGTCCAATAAGTCATGGACCTCCTTGCAGATGTGTTGAATGCACTCAATGAAGTTGCTAGCCTTGTCAGCGTTGGACTAGACATGAGTCGAATCTACTTGAATAGTTGCAAATGGTATGACCACATCAATGGGACATAATGGCTAGAATCCCAACCCCACTTGAAAGGGTTTGTGGCCAGTTGAGATATGGATAGCTCTGTTGTAGCTGTGCTAGACATAGGGGAGGCCTTCATCCCATGTGCGTGGATTCTTTGATTTGTACATGCGCAAAATGTGCACGATCATCCTATTGGTGACCTTTGTTTGGCCATCAGTTTGGGGGTGGAAAGTCATGGATTTAGTGAGCTTGGTATCTAGCATTGACTAGAGACTTGACCAAAATGTACTTAGGAACTTGTCGTCTCGATCTAAGATAATGGATTGTGGGATCCAAAAGTGTATCACACTTGTTCAAAGAAGATCTTAGAAGTGGCTTCTGCTATGATACTCTTCTTGCAGGATGCCAAAATGGCCATCCTAGAGAATTTGTCGATGGCCACAAAAACAAAGTCATTGTAATGCTTAGTAGAAGGAAGGCCAGACATGTAATCCATGGAGATGGATTCCCAAGGTTGACTAGAAGTAGGAAGAGGAGTATATAGGACTTACTTATTGATGGTTGGTTTGGCAATGGCGCAGGCAATGCAGGATCTGATGTACTTTAAAAATACTTCTGCAACATTGCCACTGTTTTTTCTACTCTGAAATGTCCAACAACCTGACTAAAGTGTGCCTCCCAAATCATCTTGGCACACTCGCTTGAAGGAACATAGATGTGTCTTAGGTGGTATAACAGTGCATCTTAGAGGTGAAAATTTAGAACTTTATTGCCTTTTAGGAGCTTCTGGTATGTGTTGCCGAAATCTGGATTGCTCTTGTAAAGATGCAACCACCCTAAAGTCTCATGCCCATAAGAGTCGAACACAGTGATTAGCGCCATGACCGACAGTCGGCTGAGGTAGTCTGCAACATTATTGGTGCTTCTCGCCTTGTACTTAATGTTCAAATGGAATTGTTGTAGGTATGTGGACCATTTCTGATGGCGATTGTTCTGCAACTTCCCTTGTGTCTGTATGAAATTCAAGGGTCGACAGTCTGTGTGGATGACTGTTTCCTTCCCCAAAATGTAATGCTTGCATTGTCGGCAGGCCTGCAAAATGGAATACATCTCTTTGTCATATGTGGGATACTTTTGGAATGTGTCTAAAATTGTCTCACTGTGATATGCCACTGGATTCCCTTACTGAGTGAGAACTGCACCAATAGCATAGTAGGAGGCATTTGTTTCAATCTCAAATGGCTGTTGCAGGTCTAGTAATGTGAGCACTGGTGCAGAGCAGAGGCGATGCTTCAACTTGGAAAATGCATTCCATTGGGATTCAGACCAAAAGAAATTTTCCTTTCCTCCACCCTTGGTGACTTGAATTAAAGGCCAAGTGATACGAGAGAACCCCAACACGAACCTGCCGTAGAAATTGGCAAGACCCAGAAAGTTGCGGAGCTCTGTTAGAGTGGTTGGGGCTAGCTAATCCTGAATGAATTGTATCATGGCTGGGTCCACATGCACACCCCTCTCATCAATGATGTACCCCATATACTGAACCTAGGTCATACCAAAAGTGCATTTCTCCAAATCGCTACATAACTTGTGTTGTCGTAGGATTTGGAGGATCTGTCGAATATGGTGGAGGTGCTCTTCCTAACTCCGACTATAGATAAAGATGTCATCAAAATACACCACCACGAATGAGTTGGTGAAGGGTTGCAATATGTCATCCATCAACCTCATGATGGTTGTAGGGGAATTTTTCAACCCGAAAGGCATGACTAGCCATTCAAAAAGGCCTTTCTTGGATTTGAAGGCAGTCTTCCACACATTGGAGGGTTCAATTGGAACTGGTGATAACCGAACTTCAAGTCAATATTGCTGAAATATTTACCCCCCTTGAGCTAGTCTATAAGGTCATCAATCCATGGGATTGGATACCTATTCCAGACAATGTTCTTGTTCAACGCCTGATAGTCAATACAAAGTCTCCAGGTCCTGTCCTTCTTCTGTACCAACATGATCGGGCTACCATGGGGTGTTCAACTTGGCATGATGTGCCCTTTCTGCAACAACTCCTGAATCTGCCTCTTGATTTTATCATTCTATAGAATAGAGCGTCGATAGATTGGTCCATTGGGTAGTGACACGCTTGGGTTCAGATTGATGTAGTGCTTGACCTGACAATGTAGAGGTACCCCTATGAGTGAGGTGAAATGTCCTTGTACTTCTCCATGACCTTGTCCATCTGCTATTACCATGCAGAGGAGTGCTATTTGGAGGCCATGGCCACAATATTCTTCTTGCCCTGAGGGTGAATCATAAGGAAAAAATTAAATTCCTGGTCCGGAAAATGATCTTATTGGTAGGCGGTGCTATCTCTAGTATCTTATACAAATTATTTCCAAAAGTAATAATAACATTGCGAGGCCTAGACTCACACACAACATGTCGCTTCCATAAGTATGGTTGTCCTAATAATACATCACGAACTTCAAGAGGAGAAACATCACATAGTAACTCATCCGTGAAGGGTTTGATGCTACATGGAAGGCGACATTGCTTGCTAACGCGAAAATTTCATCATTGGTGAAGCCACCCAATGTTGTACGACTGCGGGTGTGCTATGGTTGGTAGGCCCAGATGCTTCATGACCTCTACTGAAATTAGGTTCTTTTGGCTCCCGCTGTCGACAATGAATTGCAGTGGAGAACCCTTCACCAACATCTGTGAGTAGAAGAGATGCTCCCCCTCCTTTGGATCTTCGAGTTCATTCTTTTGGACCTTGGTGGTGACAATGGTGGAATTGGGCTCTGTGTTAATAATCTGCTTCCCTTTTTCATTCCCCTTGTCAGGTTCTAACACAGAGACAAAACATGCATCTGATTCAAAAGCCTTCAACTCGGCCACCAATGACTTCTTGGCTCGACACTAACTTGTGTTGTGAGTGGGGCTCTTATGAAAATCACACCATTTTCTTGTGTCCTTCTTTGTCTTCATGGTGTTGTTCTTTGCTTATGGCTTAAGTGGGTTGTTCTGGGTTGCCCCGCCTTGCATTTATCCTTTGCTTTACAGTTTGGCAGTGTCTTTCCCTTTCTTCGGATTCATAGATCCAAAGTCTTGCTTCTTCTGCTTAAATTTCAGCTCGATCTTGATAGCATATCGATAGGCCATGTCGAGCGAGGAGATGTCTAGGAACTCCATCTGATCCTGGATGTACTTGTGTAGACATCCACAGTACTTGTACCAAATGTAGCTTAGAATCCTTGATACTCAAATTCATGTGAAGGGTATGAAAAATATTTGCAAACTCTGACACATCTTGGTCCCTTCCCTGTCGCAGCATGGTCCACTTTATGTATTTATCCTCATAGCTCTCGACAGGGTAATACTGCTCCTTGATGGCATCCCAGAAATATTTCCAGGTGGGTGCGGCTGAAAATAGTGAGGGTGCATTCTCGTCCTTCTTCTCAAAGTAGGTTTCCCACCAATCCTTGACATGGGGGGCAACTTTGAGGAGTGAAAAAATAATCTTTTCCTGGTTGGAAAAATCATGAACCGAAAAATATCTTCTAGCATATTTAACTATTTATCTACGACATTCACATCTATCTGACCTTAAAATATGGGGATATCAAAGTTAACTTGTACCTTAAAGGGTATGGCGCTTCCAGAGTGGCTGCTGGAAGGAGATTCGTCACCTGTGGGTAATCACCAAAGGATTTGGGCAAAGTTTCCTATTATTGCATTCCTCTATCACTTGAGGGCTTCTTTGAGCAATAGTTTGAAAGGATCTCTTTCCCCCTCGTCCTTATTTTTTTTCTGCCATGGGAGGACGTTGGGGTTTGCGAGGCTGGTCTTGCAAAGGTTCAACCAGTTTGAGCCTTAACTCCTTATACCTTGACCTCGTTGGGGACATGCAAAGAAAAATAGAGAAAGTGCAGATCGCTCTGATACCACTGATCCAAACTTAAACATGGATGTAACAAAATGCAGATATAACCATAAATACATATTTGCAACAAAAATAACACTTAATTTCATTAATATCAAAGAACTAAAATATACATACATAATGGAAATAAAATAGCTCGTGGGATGGTAATCTCTGAGAAGAGTTGTTGCGGCTACATGCCTATGAACTGTGTTACAATGAGGCTCAAAGATCTATTTATTATTGAGAAGCAATGGAAAACCCTAAACATCCAAAAACCTAACCCTAGGAGATGAAGTGCCAAAACTATGGGTTCAGTTTGGGTAAATTGGTACACCAACACTCCGGCTTAACTTTGGCATACGATCTCCATTTGATGTGCACAATATCTTGTTAGAAAAATCTATCTGAAGACTACAAATTTCAATATAAACGTCATTTAAAGCCTCAAAACGACTCTAGAAGTTCAGGACTCTAAAAACTGCCAAAAATAGTAAACTATGCTACAATTAAGGAAACTGAAAACTAAAAGAAAGAGTGGTGGGGGGCCAAGTGGAATTGTAAAACCCTCCTCCCACATCTACCCAAGTAACTGGCCAATTGGGGTAAACATGTGATGAGAAGTTACTATGATATGATTCGACCTCATAAGTCATGTTAAGGAAGTGGAACCAACAAAAACACACCATACAGACCTTCAACATCAGCAATAGGACCCATAGGAACCATCCAAACCTTTCTGCTAACTAGCCCCTGGGTCCCACTAAGTATTTAAGCTATTAAAACTTTGGATGCTCCCATGCTATGGGCATTCCATAATCTAGAAACACACCATACAAACCTTCAACATTAGCAATAGGACCCCTAGGAACCATCCCAACCTTTTTGCTAACCAACCCCTGGTTCCCACTGAGTCTTTAAGCTATTAAAACTTTGGAGGCTCCCATGCTATGGGCATGCCAGCGTCCAGAGAGCTCTCGATTCATCCACAAGCTTGCATGTCTGCGTCTAGGGACTATTTTTAGTAGACTTATGCTAGAATCCGGGGAATTTAAGGCACTTTTTAAGCCTAGAATTCCGGCCACTGCCTAGAATTTGATGTAACTTCTGGAATCCATTAAACACACGATGATAATACTAATAAACCAAAATCAAACTCTAGGACTAGGCCTGACCATCCCCAATCGGGATTGATATTCTGTCAAACACTTGGCATGAATGAAATCTACAGGTTTAAATAACAGATCTAACCATAAGGGTGTCATACTTATCTGGGATTCGCTATGAGGCATTGTTTCCTTATCACTTTAGTTGCATTTTCATCCATTAGGTAGTAGATATGTTACACAAAATATTGTCACCATGACTTTCTGCAGTCAGTGTGAGTCTATCACCACTCATACTATCCTCCTATGCAAGTCTTAAACCTCAGCTCTTCATGTCAAGCCTTAAAAATGAGAGAAAGTCCTTGAAAATCTCTAAAACTCTGGTTCCGCACTTTCTCTTAGCATTACCTACGGTCCCGCACCCCTTGGTCATGTCCCCTGTGGACCTGCCCGCTCTGTCTCTAAAGGAAAGGGTGCGGACCCCTGTAAAGGTAAAAAAGGCACAAGTTTATTATTAAAAACTCACTTTGGGTTAATTCTGGACGCTTCTAGAAGGAATCTTGAGGTGGCAAGTTCGCTCCTAGGTGGTTCATGCATCCCATAACTAAAGGAGCTAACCCCTTGATGTGAGGAGCTTATCCCTTTGAAGGAGGACTCTATCCCTTTGAAGGTGGACCTGGTAACTTCCTTCCTCTGCACTATAAAATGAGGCATTGGGCTGGTTGCTAGGGAGGTTAAAAGCTGAATATTTTTGAGGGTAAATGCTGTTGGAATTTAGACTTCCTAATTGAGCTTGAGAGGAGAGATTACATACCTTTTGATCTCTTTGGGAAGAGTGTGAAACTTGTCAAAGTAGAGGAGATTCTTGCTGGACCCTAGGAGGAGCTTGTACAACATCAAGGCACCAAGGTTGTAAAGTTCTTCTTTCTTTAAAGTTAATACAATCAAGTTCATTTTTCTCAATAAGCTGTCTTCTATGGTTTATTTCATGAATTCCTTGATCATCATGATAAATATGATTTATTATATTGGCTATGCAGGTGTTATTTGATGTGTGCTTGTTTGTGTTTGCAGGTTCTTTAAAAGGAAACTCATTTGGATGGTCGGAGCGTGGTTGCCACAAACTAGCGTTGGACTTGAGGTAGGATATAAAACATCTCTTGGCTTTTATTTATAAATCGAAATATTTAGAGAAAGGTAGAATTTGTTTGTTTTGCTTGTCGCTAGATATCTGTAGATACTAGGGAGATCAGTCTTGTCCACAAGAACGATTTATTCGGCCGACAAAATGGCGACTCCACTGGGGACTTGAATTGTGGTTTTTTGCCTTTACTTTTACTTTGACTTGAGAAACTTTTCTTTATTTCTGGTTTTTGCTTGATGTGTGTGGGATTGGGTAGTTTCTTTAGATTTTGAATTATTTTTGTTTTTCACGCTTTTGAAAGAGGACTGCACGTTCTGATTGTAACACAGTGCGGACATCCCCGCACTGTTGCTTTACTACACATAGCGGTACCGCACCTGGTTATAATGGGAGCCTGTGGACCTTGTCAAATTTTTGAAAAACTTAACATCTTCTCATTCAGTTAACCTTAGGATTTGTTTATGTGTTTTAGCCTCTGCCCAGATCTGCATGTGTCTTGTCAGAAAATTTTGTAGGTGAATTCCATTGGCATTTTGGTTTTAGGTGAATTTCTAGAAGTTTTGTGTGCCTGGCTTGATTTTCGTTTGGCCTTTGTAGTAACTCAGAGTTTAGAAGCCTAAGGAACTTCAGATTACCCTGGTTTTTGCTGGTCTTCTTTGTGAGTCTGACCGATTTGTAAAATCTGCCTTTGGTGAGGAATACATCTCATTTTTCTCTTTGCAAAGCTTTGAAAGAACTTGTTTGAGTTTTGAATTTCATTTTTAAAAAGAAAACATAAGCTGGTTGTTTTTTGATTAATTTGTTATTCTGAACAAATTAGTCCTTAGTTTGCTGATAACTAAGTAAAAATTCCTCGAAAAGAAATTTTGTAAGCTTTTACTTCAATTAGGTTTTTAGAATTGGTAGATCTCAAGATTAGATTTTTCATAGTTTTTAGTGTTTTTTAGAAATTTAAAAAAAAATCCTCTTTTGAAAAAGGCTATTTTTGTAGTTTTTGAGTGGAAAAAGAAAGGGATATTTTTTGTGAGCATAATTAGTAGTCTCGTTTTTGAGTTTATTGAAAAATACAAAAAAGTTTTTATTTTCATTTGTTTGTTAAGGAAAGATTTGTTTTTCAAGCAATTGCATTCTCAACTCTCTCTTTAGCTAGAAATTCATTGAAGAAAAAGGATTGTTTATTACCTTAGGTGCATTTTTAGTGTTTTGGAGTCGAGTCTTCACACCATAAAGTTTCATATCCACACCTTTTGACTTAAGAAACAACCAATAAAAATAACGCTTAAAGTAAAATTTATCGAGCAATATTTTTATTTCTAGGGCTCTTTATCACCAACATAGCTTAGGCTAGTATCTTGGAGTAGGGAGTAATTAACTCTCCAAGATAGTAAAAACAAACAAGTAGCTATATCTTGCGGTAGGAGATAAATTCGAATTGTTACATCTATGCTCTGGGAAGCTCCTCTTATAGGAGTCAAGCACGAGATCATATCCGAACCAGTGGGGTAATCAATCCTTCCTCATTGGGAACGATAGAAGATATACACGTATTAAAAACGGTAAACCTCAGATTAACCATTGTCGAGGAGCCTGGGGTCACTTGTTGGTAAACCTTGGATTATTTCAAGGAGCCTTCAAGGGGATTGAGCTTGTTACTCTGCCCTTGCGTGTGTATCGGATCACAGATTGTTCTCCCATGTATATTTGTTTCTGTTGGTAACCATAGTGACCATAATCTATAGGATTCTTTCTTAAGGTGATGGTGGAGGGAAGATCCCACTGTACCTAGAGCAGACGTCGACTAGACTCACTTGGACTCTTTGGGGGGTTCTCTTCACTCAAGACGGTTTAGTGAAGAAACTTGTGCCAGTTTGTTTCATTAAGCAGGTTGTCGGGGTAACTATTCCATTCTGTATTGAATTCTGCAACGTTGGATTTCATCACCAACTAGTGTTTTCGGTATAGAAAGTTACTGTTTGTGTGTGGTTTGAACTCCTAGATTCTTTAGGCGTGTGATTCAAATTGTTTGGTTCTTTAGAGAATTTAGGTGGTTTTCATTGAGATTTTTCTTTGTTTGCGGGTGAAGTAATTAAAATATTTAATTGTGGATGTGTTATCACTCAGGTTGTCCTTAAAGCTCCTTAAAGGATACGGCCGAGGTAACCACAAACCAATCTTTGGACTGCAGGTCCTAGCCTACCAACAGCCAGAGAGGGCTCTCTCTTTATGATTTAGCTTTGTTGATGATGATTTTAGCCTAGTTATTGAGTACAAGGGGTTTTGTTTGAGTTTTGGTGGGAAGGATGATGCTTTCAAGTAGAGAGGCAGGGATAGCATGAAAGTTTTAGAACCATTGGGCGTGGAGTCAAGGAGTAGGACTGCTGGTGCGTTTTCTTGGTCACAAGAAAGGAATATGGAGCAAGCTAGCTGCACATGAAACAATGATTCAAGCTTAAAGGGATGGAATGAGGGCTAAGGAATGAGAGGTAGTTAAGAATCTCTCGTTCAGCTTAACAGAGGGAAGGTGAATGAGCTCTATCTAGGAGCAGTGAAGAACCCCTAGATAACTGTCAAACATGGGTGAATTAGGGGAAATATGAGCCACAGTGAATTCATATTCATTACTAATGCAGATGAAAACATAAAGAAACAGCAGAAATTGAGCATAGAGGGCAATTAAACCAAGTCTAAACTATTCATTCTTTCTGCTATTTTAGATGGTATATCAATGGAAAACAAAGGTAGGAAACACTTATTGAGTCATGTTGCAACACAAGAATTCCGTTTTCATCCTTCAACCATTAAACACACAGCAAACAATCATTCCTCCAAGCTTTTGAGCAGTCTTTGATTAAATAAAACGTTCAGTATACAAAGCGAGTCTCTCTTGGAGCTATACAACCAACCAACCCCTTAGACAGTGAATTAGGGTGGTTTTATAAGTAAAATATCTACAAAATCAGATCTCAGACAGATCTGTTGTAATAAGTGTTTTTGACCTAACATAGGCCTGAAATAAATGCGAGAAAATATCTTCGAGTTGCGTTGGGGGCAGCTGTATCAAAAAAGAGTTAATGTGTTGTCTTTATGGCTTTGTGCTGATCACTTAGCCATAACTGTGCTTTGGGTTTTGATCCATGCTCTTGAGTGGTTCTGAGGTGCATTAACTGTGATGGGAGAGCCTTGATATAGCTCCACCGCTTTCTTTGACTTTGTTGGAGGCCATTCAATGTTCACCTGCTTTGGGAAATAAAGATTTCCATTAAAAACATTTGACTGATACTCTTTGCCGCTTCCTCTGATACACTTTCAATGAACCTAGGCTCTTTAATTTCTTTTGAATGCTTTAAACTGTCCCATCGACCTTTTATGGCTGCTGTTCGGCCCTCTGTTGCTTTAAAAACTATCTTTGCCCCTTTCTGAATCCCGCGCGAAGAAATTCTTGTCATTTTGCGACTTTCGGGCCTGCTGGTGGCCGAGCCATGAAAGGGCTTTCCATTTTGGCCTATTTCCCTTAGCGATGCGCGATTAGCGCTAAGCGCTAATCGCGCATCAAAAACTGCCTCGTTTTTCATTCTGGGCATCCGTTGTGCAGATTTCGCACTTTGCTCTTTTTGACGATAACGTCAGCATGACGTCAATGGTGGGTCCCAGTATGGCAGTGACGTGGCAGGGTGACGTCAGCAGTACGGCCGGGTGACATGGCGGTACGGTGGGGTGATGACGTGGTAATGATGTGGCAAGGACATGGTGGCAGGAGGTGACGTCATGGGGGAGACGTGGCGCCGACGTCACACAGGGGAGGGTGGTATCTGGTTTCAGGCGCACCACTTTTGTGCGCAGGCGGTTTCGAAGGAAGGGGCTCCGCCACAGCCGGGAGGGCGACGCGTGGCGGGAGTACGACGGGAAAATCGCCCATCTCCCGGACGCTAACCCTCGGCACGTCGGGGCACAAAAAGACCCGCCCACCGTAGATCTTGGGCACGCCAGATCTGACGGCCGACGGGACAGTTAACACAGTGGAAGGTTAGGGACGGGGCCCGCAGCGCTTTATTATTAGTTGTTTAATCCGGCCGGGGGGGGGGAACCTTAGTAAAGCGGGTTTTTGGGTTGTATACAAGCGGGGTTTTTGGGTTGTATACAAGCGGGGTTTTTTGGGAAAATGAGTTTTATAGGGTTAGGATTTAAAGGGAAAAGATTATTAGTGTGACCAGATGTTGGACTAACTCCAGGTTAGGACAGAAGGGTTAATAGGAGTCCCAAATGGACTACTATTTCCCGGACTAAAAAACATATGGCTATAGTGCCAAGGGGGGGTTATTTAATATTTTTGGGGATTTCATATAATTTTAGTAGTAAATGGGGATGGGGAAATAATTAGGGAGCTACATAGTACAATTAGAAGTTAATATGGCTTGGTGGAGTGTAAATGGAAAGGGAACAATGATAAGTCTATGAAGTGATGATATACATAGGAATTGCATAGAAAGTGGAAAAATGACTTTTGCACAAGAAATGTGGCTTCTTTTCATGGAGAAAGCCAAAACTTTGACTTAATGTTTCACAAAAATGAAATGAAATCAGGACTTGTTGGATAGATCCCAAGGTCCTTTAGGGGGATATTAGTAAGACTTTTAGGGGGAGTGAAGGGAAGTTAGACATGCTTCCAGAATTCTGTCATCAAAACACTGCTTTGGTACCTCTGTTACTGATGAGATGAGCTTTCTTTGCCAAGGCCAAAACTGAAGATAATCTTGCTTCTGCAACCCCAGGCTACCTACCCAGCTTAATACACCTAACATTTTTTGTTACTTCAGGAAGGGTGCACTTAGACTTGCAAACCCTGATTGCTTTTATCTTTTTAACTGCCATTTTATATAAATGTACCCTTATCTCTTCCAAGGACCCAGATTAAGCAGTTGGGCTCCTTCATTCTCTACCTAGCTACTAATCTGCTAAGCTTAAACTGTTTGGACAGATATTTATTCTCTATCTCTAAAACAAGAAATTTAAACCTAAGGAAGCCAAGATTAAGCTGTTTGGCCTTCCTTTAATCGAGGAATCTTTCAAAAATGGAACTTTTGCAGTATGGAAAAGATGAACATTTTTGGCACTTCCACTGTCAATCATGAAATATGAAACCTGTTGCAACAGGAGGCTAACAGTGGCTCCACTTGGGGATGACTTTTCCTTGTGAAAAGTCAAGAACAGCAGGTCAGAATGCCTTAGTCTTCAACTGTTTCTGTACTTTGAAAACTTTCCTTTGCTGGCTGCTTTATTTATGTATATGACAGCAGACTTGAAGAGCTTAAGGCCTTCACTTCGGGCTTCAACTGCAGCAAGTTGCTATGTAAACTAAAAACCAAAATCCTACCTACTTACTCTAATCAGCACCTGTCTGCTGGTTAGGTAAAATGAAACAACCAGTGCAACCACTTAAGCAATTGTAGAAAGAAACGAACTGTTTGGCTGACAGTTGGTGAAATCAGAAACATTATTCGGTCATGTGCCCCCATAATCAAAATTGTGATACATAAAGGCCACTGCTGATATACTTGGCCCTTACAGAGAAAACATGTTAGAGATTTTGAGTTGAGAAGATCCTCCATGTAATCTGCTACAGGATCCACAAAAACATTATGTGGGATAGTTTCTTTTGAACTTTCTTGGTCTGATGGAACAGCTACATCCTCAGTAATAAACCCTGCAACCAATACTTCAGCCTTTGTCTTGAAAGCAAGATTATCCTCAATCTGTAAGTCACAAGGTAGTACAATTTCCTCATGACTCGGAGAAGGAAGATTTTGGAGGAATTCTTTAGGATCACGAAAATCAAATGACTGAATTTGAGAATGCAGAAGTTGAATTTCATTTTCATGTTCTTCCACAACTAAATCAAGGAAATACATCTTGATTTGAGGCTGTTGTATTGCTTTAACCTTTAACAACACCAATCTTAGAAAATTTTCATCAAGCTCATATTCAGATATGAGCTTCCTGAATTCATCAAAAGCTTGATCTATTGCAAGATTTTCCACACACCTGGTCATCCTGTCTTGACCATTAATTCTTTGGCATATGAACTATTTAGTTGTAGACTTGATTAAAAAACTTGAAGCTCTGGATCATATCTCTCTTTCAGGTTCGATCCTCCAGTGGAGTCTTGATTAAAAATGAAGTGGAGTCGCCAGGTGGATGATTTATCTTTTGGTGTGTCTGATCCCTGTCCACCATCACAGATCAGATAACAAGATTTCCTCTTTGAAGCAACCTTGCAAGTTGTTTCTTGGATTTTTCTGAGAAGCTTCTCAGTGGAGCTTTCCAACTTGATTTGTGAAACTAACTAAGGATGTTCCCCAGTGGAGTCGCCATTATGTTATCACTCAGGTTGTCCTTAAAGCTCCTTAAAGGATACGACCGAGGTAACCACAAACCAATCTTTGGACTGCAGGTCCTAGCCTACCAGCAGCCAGAGAGGGCTCTCTTTATGATTTAGCTTTGTCGATGATGATTTTAGGCTAGTTATTGAGTACAAGGGGTTTTGTTTGAGTTTTGGTGGGAAGGATGATGCTTTCAATTAGAGAGGCAGGGATAGCATGAAAGTTTTAGAACCATTGGGTGTGGAGTCAAGGAGTAGGACTGCTGGTGCGTCTTCTTGGTCACAAGAAAGGAATATGGAGAAAGCTAGCTGCACATGAAACAATGGTTCAAGCTTAAAAGGATGGAATGAGGGCTAAGGAATGAGAGGCAGTTAAGAATCTCTCGTTCAGCTTAACAGAGGGAAGGTGAATGAGCTCTATCTAGGAGCAGTGAAGAATCCCTAGATAACTGTCAAACATGGGTGAATTAGGGGAAATATGAGCCACAGGGAATTCATATTCATTACTAATGTAGATGAAAACATAGAGAAACAACAGAAATTGAGCATAGAGGGCAATTAAACCAAGTCTAAACTATTCATTCTTTCTGCTATTTTAGATGGTATATCAATGGAAAACAAAGGTAGGAAAAACTTATTAAGTCATGTTGCAGCACAAGAATTCCGTATTCATCCTTCAACCATTAAACACACAGCAAACAGTCATTCCTCCAAGCTTTTGAGCAGTCTTTGATTAAATAAAACGTTCAGTATACAGAGCGAGTCTCTCTTGGAGCTATACAACCAACCAACCCCTTAGACAGTGAATTAGGGTGGTTTTATAAGTAAAATATCTACAAAATCAGATCTCAGACATATATGTTGTAATAAGTGTTTTTGACCTAACATAGGCCTGAAATAAATCCGAGAAAATATCTTCGAGCTGCGTTGGGGGCAGCTGTATCAAAAAAGAGTTAATGTGTTGTCTTTATGGCTCTGTGCTGATCACTTAGCCATAACTGTGCTTTGGGTTTTGATCCATGCTCTTGAGCGGTTCTGAGGTGCATTAGCTGTGATGGGAGAGCCTTTATATAGCTCCACCACTTTCTTTGACTTTGTTGGAGGCCATTCAATGTTCACCTGCTTTGGGAAATAAAGATTTCCATTAAAAACATTTGACTGATACTCTTTGCCGCTTCCTCTGATACACTTTCACTGAACCTGGGCTCTTTAATGTCTTCTGAATGCTTTAAATTGTCCCATCGACCTTTTATGGCTACTGTTCGGCCCTCTGTTGCTTTAAAAACTGTCTTTACCCCTTTCTGAATCCTGCGCGAAGAAATTCTTGTCATTTTGCGACTTTCGGGCCTACTGGTGGCCGAGCCATGAAAGGGCTTTCCATTTTGGCCTATTTCCCTTAGCGATGCGCGATTAGCACTAAGCGCTAATCACGCATCAAAAACTGCCTCGGTTTTTCATTCTGGGCATCTGTTGTGCAGATTTCGCGCTTTGCTCTTTTTGACGTTGACATCAGCATGACGTCAGCGGTGGGTCCCAGTACGGCGGTGATGTGGCAGGGTGATGTCAACAGTACGGCCGGGTGACATGGCAGTACGGTGGGGTTGGTAATGATGTGGCAAGGACACGGTGGCAGGAGGTGACGTCATTGGGGAGACGTGGCGCTGACGTCACACAGGGGATGGCGGTATCTGGTTTCAGGCACACCGCTTTTGTGCGCAGGCGGTTTCGAAGGAAGGGGCTCCGCCACAGCCGGGAGGGCGACGCGTGGCGGGAGTACGACGGGAAAACTGCCCATCTCCCGGACGCTAACCTTCGGCACGTCGGGGCACAAAAAGACCCGCCCACCGTAGATCTTGGGCGCGCCAGATCTGACGGCCGACGGGACAGTTAACACAGTGGAAGGTTAGGGACGGGGCCCGCATCACTTTATTATTAGTTGTTTAATCCGGCGGGGGGGGGGGGAAACCTTAGTAAAGCGGGTTTTTGGGTTGTATACAAGCGGGGTTAAATATTTACAAGGGTGGAAAATGAGTTTTATAGGGTTAGGATTTAAAGGGAAAAGGTTATTAGTGTGACCAGATGTCGGACTAACTCCAGGTTAGGACAGAAGGGTTAATAGGAGTCCCAAATGGACTACTATTTCCCGGACTAAAAAACATATGGCTATAGTGCCAGGGGGGGTTATTTAATATTTTTGGGGATTTCATATAATTTTAGTAGTAAATGGGGATGGGGAAATAGTTAGGGAGCTACATAGTACAATTAGAAGTTAATATGGCTTGGTGGAGTGTAAATGGAAAGGG
Source organism: Pinus tabuliformis (assembly GCA_031772625.1). NCBI lineage: Eukaryota > Viridiplantae > Streptophyta > Pinopsida > Pinales > Pinaceae > Pinus > Pinus tabuliformis. The sequence continues at coordinate 191,251,310 of CM062807.1, read as the reverse complement.
AACAATGATAAGTCTATGAAGTGATGATATACATAGGAATTGCATAGAAAGTGGAAAAATGACTTTTGCACAAGAAATGTGGCTTCTTTTCATGGAGAAAGCCAAAACTTTGACTTAATGTTTCACAAAAATGAAATGAAATCAGGACTTGTTGGGCAGATCCCAAGGTCCTTTAGGGGGATATTAGTAAGAGACTTTTAGGGGGAGTGAAGGGAAGTTAGACATGCTTCCAGAATTCTGTCATCAAAACACTGCTTTGGTACCTCTGCCACTGATGAGATGAGATTTCTTTGCCAAGGAAAAAACTAAAGATAACCTTGCTTCTGCAACCCCAGGCTACCTACCCAGCTTAATACACCTAGCATTTTTTGTTACTTCAGGAAGGGCGCACTTAGACTTGCAAACCCTAACTGCTTTTTTCTTTTTAACTGCCCTTTTATCTAAATGTACCCTTATCTCTTCCAAGGGCCCAGATTAAGTAGTTGGGCTCCTTCATTCTCTACCTAGCTACTAATCTGCCAAGCTTAAACTGTTTGGACAAATATTTATTCTCTATCTCTAAAACAAGAAATTTAAACCTAAGGAAGCCAAGATTAAGCTGTTTGGCCTTCCTTTAATCAAGGAATCTTTCAAAAATGGAACTTTTGCAGTATGGAAAAGATGAACATTTTTGGCACTTCCACTGTCAATCATGAAATATGAAACCTATTGCAACAGGAGGCTAACAGGATGAATTACCGAGACATTCCCGTAGACTTCGGGGGCAACCTCCCGAGTATTCACCAAGCCAGTTTGAAGGGCTACGAGCTCTTGTAACTCCTAGTGACAGTAGAGTTGGGTCACTGGAAGAAGGAGAATCTTCTTTAGTTGTTCATCTTGATTATCAAGTTCAAGCAACAGAATATATTACTGAACCAATTTCATTTTCCGAAGTTACTAGTAGTGTTTCTTCTACTAGTGAATTAGCCGAGGAACCTGAAATTTCTGAACCTGAAACTGAACCTGCTGCTACTCCATCGTCAGGATTTGCTTCTCCAACTTCCAATGGTCCTGGTTCACCCAGGGTAGGAAGAATCATTACCCAAAATCTTCCTTCTGGACTTATTGCTATTGAAGAACTTGTCACTCCAGAAGAAGGTATATCTATCCCTGAAAATCAACCAACTATAGAACTTAGGGATCGTGAATCGATCTTTTACAGTCCACCTAGGAGGGACTCTTGGTATCTTTCATTGACCAATTTTCTAGAAAACCAGGGACTATGTTTTTCACCACCTCGCATTCCTTTTCATCCAACACCTAGAGGTTATTATCCTCCTTTGAATATGTCGAGATAGTCATCCATGTTTTCTCAACCTCCAGAAACATTTTTATATGGCGGTCCTTCTGTTCCTTCTAGGTATCAGTCACTTATTGGTACATTTTCAGGAGCATCTCCTCAACCTATTGAACAAGGGTTATTAATTGGTAATAACGGAACTAAGCCATTGAGTGTAGAAGATATTCTTATGATGTCAGGTACCATTCCAAATCCGCAGCCTCAAGGTAGTCAGTTACTGCCTGGGGGGCAACCTCAAGGTCCTCAATTATCACCTGGGGGCAACCTCAAGGTACCCAATTACTACCTGGGGGGCAACCTCAAGGACAATACATACCTTCGGGACAATACATTCCTCAAGGTCAACCCCAGACTCAGTACGTACCTCAAGGTCAACCCTAGTATCAATATATGCCTCAAGGTCAACCCCAGTTTCAGTACGTGTCTCAAGGTTATCAACCTCAAGGTTAGTACCCAACCCAAGGTTTCCAACCACCTTCAGGTCAATCATTTGCTCAAGGTGCTGGAAATGTACCTTTGAATTATCAACCCTACCCTCAACCCGGTTATGGTCCTCAATATTCTCAACCTTCTATGGGTCCATACCCCGGAATGAACGTAGTGTGGGATCCATCTCAATCTCAACAGATCTTGCAACCGAATGTGTAGTTGTCATCTCAATATGGACAACCCTTGGTTTCTGGTTCAACCCAGAAACCTGTCCAGCCTACTATTCAAACTTCTGCATCTGGTGTAGTTTCTCAGCCTGGGCATAGTTCGCCTTGAACTCCGCCTCAAACGACTGCTGCAACTACTGCAACATCTGTTCAATCTACCCCACCTACTTCTGGAGTATCGACAGCTCCAGTTTCTATTGTTCCTGCATCAACTCCTCAAGCATTTTTACCTCAGTCTGGACCTACAATTCAGACTTCGGTTTAGATGCCTGCAGGACAACCTGGTCCAAGTACGATTGTCACAACTCAACCTCAATTTACTTATCAACTGTACCAGGGACAGTACCAATTCGGTCCTGCTGTGCAGAACCCATACTATCAGTATCAACCGTACCCTGGATATACTTATCAACAACCTCAACAACCCTAGTACGGTCTGGTTAATCCTGGTTTTCTGGGAGGATATAATATCCCAAATGTGATTCCAATTCCAAGTTATCGTAGATATCCTCCTCTTGGGGCTGGTCTTATGACCCAGGGTTTTCGAGACCCTAATCGTCAGTTACCATTCATTGCAACTTTGGACTTGCCTGATTTATTGCACCTTACGAACGATCCGATTAATTATCTTCCGTTTTGGTCGCCAATACCAAATAAGTTGCCCAGTGATATCCCAAAGTTTGAAGGTAAATCAGGAGAGGATCCGTCAAACCATGTGATGACTTATCACCTCTGGTGTGCATCTAACTCCATTACAGATGATTCAATTCGTTTACGTCTTTTTCAATGCACTCTGATTGGTCTTGCAGCCAAGTGGTACATTGAGTTAACACGAGCCTCTTTTTATAACTTTATTCAGCTAGATACTTCATTCTTAACTCATTTCCAGTTGTCAGTCAGATATGACAATGGCACGGAATTATTAACTTCATTAAAACAATCAACATCCACTTACATTTCAGATCACATTCATGAATGGAGACGTCGACGGCATTTAGTGAAGGTTTTTATTTCGGATCAAATCTTAGCAGAATGGTTTGTTAAATCATTATTACCTAAAATCACTGAGGATGTAGCTAAGGCAGGAGTCGTTACTGAAGAGCAAGTAATTGCTCAAGCTCAATACCTTGACCTCGTTTATACGCAGTCGGGTACTTTACACGAGAAAATCCCCGACCTACCTAAACAAAATCAAATAACTGCAGCTCCTTCAGGGTCTCATGCCGCTGACAGTATGATTGGTTCAGTTAACACCAAAAGTAAGAAGAAATCTTCTCCTATCATAACTTTACCAGATTTCCCAACAGGAGACTCTTCCGCTGAAATTCTTGCCGATATTCATGTTGTAGAATCATCTACGGCCAAATCAAAATCCGGCGGTAAAAAGAAGGGGAAGAAGAAAAATAAGCAAAATTCGAAAGAGGAATCGGATAAAACAGAATCTACTAATGAGAAACGTAAACCTTGTTATCCTTGTCTCATTTGTGACGAAGAGCATTTTACAAGACTCTGCCCTCATCGTGTTGAGGTTGCGAAAATTGTCAAAGGTTCTCAAACGCCTGCTGTCTTGAAGGATCCTTTTCCTAGTCAAGACAGTAAGATGATTGGTTCTTCCTCAAATGCCTCGGAATAACCCATAATGATGATGTCCCATGTTAGGATTGCGACACGATCGCAAGATTATGGAAGTAATAGTCCTGTTGATGGTAAGGAAGCAGAATCTTCTAATTCGAACCCATCAAATTCAACTCCTGGTTCTAGTCCGCTACAGATCGAGAAACCTAACCCAGACTTAGTAATCAAACCGCCTGCTAAGGGTATACTTCGAAAGTCATCTTTCAATCCGCATGCGAGAGCTGCTCAGAACTATAACATTGTTGAAGATTTAGCTATTTCACCTTCAGCAATGTCGACTTTGGAGGTGCCACAATCATGTCCATCACAGCGTAAATTGCTATTGTCGGCTATAGGAGTTGTTGATATTTAGGACTCGAACCTTATAATATTCGATATAGAAAATAGTACACCTCGCTTACCTCATCAAATGGATTTCCGGATTCTAGTGTTAGTAAAAAACAGACCTTGCTTTAGGACTGTGATTGATGAGGGAGCTTCAACGTGTATTATGTCGATCCAGTGTAGGAGATCGCTTGGTTCTCCTACACTTAATCAATCCCCGACGATTCTAAAGGCTTTTGATGGCCGTGGGTTCCATCCTTTTGGCATTCTACAGGATTTACCTATAGGGGTTGAAGGCAAAATTGTTAATCTAGATGTGGAAGTGGTTGATGCCCCTCTAGATTACAACCTTCTCTTGGGTCGTAGTTGGTATTACGCTATGACTGTTGTTGTTTCATTGGTCTTTCAGCTTATAAAGTTTCCTCATAATGGAAAGATCGTAACTATAGACCAGCTAACTTACTATTCATTCGACCCAGCCTCTTCTGAAAGTGTCCAACATGTCGGTAAAACAACTATCCCTTATAAGGATGTTAGAGTAGGATTAGTTAAAGATTCTAGTTTACTAGGAACTTTTTCCTTTCCTCCTCCTAATGTATCACCTTCTACTGCAACAATTCATATGATTTCATCAAACACTATTGTTTATTATGATCCTTGGACCGTACCTTCATAGTCTGAGGTGGATTCATTTGGTGATGCTATGCCTTTAAGTCCCTATGAAATTGCATATCAGGCTGTACAGTCATTTTCCGACCTTCATTCAACCGAAATTGGCCTAATGAATGTGGTCCATGAAGAATCACTTTCAACATCAAACTCAGATTCGACAACTTTTTCTGAACTTGTTCATACTGATGAGCAGATTCGTGAAATTTTGTCTGTTGATGATTTACCATGGGAAGATCTTCATCATAGATCTTCGTTCTTACCTGAGATTGATCATTTTGAAAATGATTTTCATCTATTTTTACTACTGATTATGTCAAAGAACCTCAGAATCCATTGCAAAATCCTAATTCTGAGTTAAATTTGGGAAATATTTCTCGAACAATTCCTATTGACATTTCGTTTAAACCTGGCATTGTTGAAAACGTTCATATAGGTGCCTCTTGTACGGAAGATGACCTTCAAACATATAAGGCCCTATTTCAAGAATTCCGCGACGTGTTTTCCTGGTCATATGAAGAAATGCCAGGATTTGATCCAGCAATTGTTTTTCATGAAATCAAAACTTACCCGGATGCTAAACCCGTCTGACAACGTTTGCGTCAGATTCACCCGCGAAAAGCTACTGCTATTAAAGCAGAAGTTGAGAAATTACTTAAAGCAGGTCTCATTTATCCAATTCCCTTGACGGATTGGGTATCGAATATTGTTCCTGTTAATAAAATAAGGAACGATAAGAATATGTATCGATTATAGGGACATTAATCGAGCCTGTCCCAAAGACAATTACCCAACTCCCTATATTGATCAAATAATTGATGATTGTGCCGGCAGTGAAATATTCTCCTTTATGGATGGTTTTTCGGGTTACAATCAAATCAACATTCTACCTGCTGATCAACCAAAAACAAATTTTATTTGTCCACGGGGGACATTTGCTTATTGAAAATTACCTTTTGGGTTAAAAAATGCCGGAGCAACTTTTCAAAGAGCTATGTCTTACGCGTTTCATGACATCAAGCACATTGTGCAACCTTATCTCGATGATTTACCTGCTCATTCATTACGTAGAGCCGATCATCTCATTCATTTACGAGCAATCTTTATGAGATGTAGGCATTATCGAATTAGGTTGAATCCACACAAATGTGTTTTCTGTATAGAAACGGGTCGTTTACTGGGATTTGTTGTTTCGAAAGCCGGCATTCGTGTCGATCCCTCGAAGGTTGAAGCTATTGTCAAATTGCCTCCTCCTTCGACTCTTCGCCAACTCCAAAGTTTGCAAGGGAAAGCAAACTTTTTACATCGATTCATTCCGAACTACGCCGAGATAACAAAGGGTTTTACCAGGTTTTTGAAACAGAATACTCCATTCTTTTGGGATGAGATAGATGACAGATCCTTTGATGCACTTAAACATGCGTTGACCCATGCACTATTATTGCATCCTCCCAACTACAACCAGGACTACTTCTTATATCTCGCCGCCTCTCATTCCACCATTGGAATGGTGTTAGTTCAAGAAGATGAATTTGGTAGTGAACATGTGATTTATTACCTTAGTCGAACTTTGAATCCGATTGAGCTAAAATATTCGCATGTGGAGAAATTGGCCTTGGCAGCTGTTCAAGCTGTCTAACGATTTCGTCATTACATTTTACTATGCAAAACTACCGTAATTTCCGACTGCAACCCTATGATCTATATTTTGACCAAACAATTACTAGGGGGTCAAGTATTCCAAATGGATTGTTATCCTGCAGGAATTTGACTTGGGGTTTGAAAAATCTAAGTCAAAGAAATCTTTAGTTTTTGCGGAGTTGATGTGTGACTTCCCGCGTGCTGATACTGAAACTGTGGCGGAAGAGCCCATTGCGGACGAATCCTTCTTATCAACACTCTTGATCCATGGTATGGAGATATCTTTGTTTATCTCCAAACCCAATATTTTCGGCCTGAAATTTCAAGATCTCAGCGTCGGAAAATAATTTTCTAATCCCAACAATACAAAATTATTGGAGATACAGTCTATCATTGTGGGGCAGAATCTGTTTTCCGACGTTGTTTAACTCACGAGGAAGCTGAAAGGGTTTTAAATGACTGTTACTCTGGAGCGTGTGGCGGTCATATGTCTGGGTATGCCACAGCCCAAAAGATATTGCGCGCTGGCTATTTTTGGCCATCTTTGTTTAAAGATTGTATTGACGTAGTCCGAAAATGCCATAATTGTCAAATTTTTGATCGAAAGATGCGTGCTCCACCTGCTCCTCTCCACCCTATAATTGCCGTCGGTCCTTTTGCAAAGTGGGGTATCGACTTTATTACATGTAACCCTCACTCGGCTGGGGGGCATGCATATATCATCGTTGCAGTAGATTATTTTACCAAGTGGGCCGAGGCGATGCCTACATTTTTGGCAGATGGCAAAACTGCTGCGATTTTCATTTTCAATCATATAATTACTAGATTCGGTGTTCCACAAGCGATTATTACTGATCATGGGCGTCATTTTCGAAACATCATGATGACTGAACTAACAGATCAGCTTGGCCTACGTCACGATAGTTCTACTCCATATTACCCATAGGCTAATGGTCTGGTTGAAGCCATCAACAAAGTTCTAGTCATTATGATCCGACGAACCATTGGGATTTATAGGTCGAATTGGCATAACATGTTATTTTTAGCGCTTTGGGCATATCGAACCTCAGTAAAAACATCAACTGGTTTCACTCCTTTCCAACTAGTTTACGGTTTGGAAGCTGTGTTACCCATTGAATGCGAAATCCCGTCATTGCAAATAGACATAGAGTTACTTCCAGCCACTTCCGAAGAGGAGAAACGTTTGTTGTATTTGGCTCAGCTAGATGAGAATCGACGTGACGCTGCACTAGCAATCGAAACTCATGCCAAACGAATTAAAGCTCAGTACGATCAAAATGTTGCACCTCATAATTTTTCAGAAGGAGACCTAGTCTTACTATACGATCAAGCAAATGATAAGCTAGGCGCTGGAAAATTCGTCCCTATGTGGCATGGTCCTTATGTTGTTAAGCGAAAGCTGGCAAAAGGGGCCTATGAATTGGTAGATTTTGACGGTGTCTCTTTAGGTAAACCCAGAAATGGTCTTTACCTGAAGAGATATTATGCTTAAATCTGGGTGTGGAGATTTTAGTTAGATTAGTTTTCTTTCTAGCTGGTGTGTTTTAGATTAGAAAAGTGTGCTTAGTTTAGAGAGTGTTTTTGTCATTATTCCTGCTTATCTTGATTTTACTCTTGATATTGCAGATGTCGACGTCTCTTCAAACGTACATTGGTTTTGCTGATGGTGCTTGTCGTAATACACGGAACATTTCTTCCGCAGCCTGGGTTATCTATTCACCCTCTGATGAGTTGGTATCTATGCATGGGGTAAGCCTCGGTCAAACAACGAACAACATTGCAAAGTATAGTGCAGTGATTGAGTTATTATATGAATCCATTTCATTTGGGATTCAGAGTTTGATTGTGAGGTTAGATTCTGAACTCGTTGTATTGCAGCTTAATAGAGTTTATGCCATTAGAAATCCGGTGTTATTAAGATTATTTTTGAGAGTTCGTCTCTTGGAATGTGAATTTGATTATATTGAATATCATCATATTCCAAGATATTTAAATACATTAGCAGATGCAATTACTTCTCGAATGTTAAGTAGACATTTGCAATAATCAAACAATAAATTTAAAAACATTCCATAACATGTTTTACAAGATAGCTAGTAATAGTGATATAGCATAACATAGAAGTGTGTTAAATATACATCGTCTTTGATCATAGGTTGAAAAACACCTTATGATCGGCAAAAATGATAGTACAAAAAGAAAAAATGTCATATGAGTCTACAATAGGTGATCATCCTATCACTGGTGATGATCACGATAAGAAACCACTGCACGGGTCACCCTACAAAGGAACCTCTTGAAAGGTCCTGGGAGCCCAATCACATAGCGCTATAGCCTAAGAGGAATGTCATCTATGCTAGTCTTTGGAATATCTATTGTCAAACGCTCTAGATGGTTTTCCAATTCGGCCAGGGTCTCTGTAGATTTGTCCCGTGGGGCTGGTACTGCTGCAGCTGGATGTTTCCTCTCATAAGGCCGGAGAGTGGTTGGTCGTCGTGGACTGACATCTACATTTGAAACTTTTTACTATCAATTTTGGGACGATTTAAAAACAAAAAAATAAATAAATTAGAAATTGTTGAAAATGATTTTACCTGAGTCATCCCATTGCTCTCCTAGTGGAAGAGCCATGTCTGGGTCACCACGATAATCCATCCCAGCATAAGGAAAATCCTGAATCGCGAAAACTTGGTTCTCCAACCAATGAAAATACTCAGGAGGAAATCGAACAACCTCTGAACCCTCCTTAGGATGACGGGCCATAACTGCAACCCAATGCATCAGCTTGGGCTCTCGGGGAAGTCCATCTTCAACGGAAAGATGCTGTGGGACCAACATCGGGACCCTTTCTAGACCAAAGCTCACAACTAAGAAACTATATCCAAAGTTTTTCAGTTGTCCGTTCTTTGCTCTAGTCAGTTGGCCTTTTACATTAGACAACACAGCTTCACACCAGTTGAAGACGGTGCCTCGATAACGGTCTACTGCCATCCGCATTTGGGATCCAGTGGCCATATGTAGTGCTGTGCTTCTGCAGAGTCTGGTGACAGTAAATGCAATCACTTTGAGTTTAGGATGGGAGATGGTTTTGATATCAATCCCCTTGTCCTTGGTTTGGTTGTTACAAAACTCTAGCCAGAGGCTATCGACATATTGGCCACCTGGAATAGTCCCGAATAGAGTCAATTGTTCACCTCTCTTGGGAAAGACAATCAAAAATTAAATGTCCTCTGGTTCCATTTCGAGCTGGTGGCCACCAATAATGAAACACTGGTCTTGTATATTCCATCTGTCCACCAGCCACTGCAGAAAGTCTACTTGGGCCCTCATGCCAGGTATGACCCAGAATTTAAATAACCCGCATGCCTTCAATGCATCTATTGAAGGTTGATGATTAATTGCAGGAAGATCCACATCTTCGTGCTCCCTTTCCCGCCAACTAAGCATGGTATATATCCCACCTTGAAAGAAAAGGCGATTAGAACAGTTTAAATCAAAGTTTTTGGGCGGAAATTGAAGAATTTGAAATTGTAAAACCTATGTTGCGGGGACCGCACTCTCTAGTTAGAGACAGTGCGTAGGTCCGCACTCTGCCCAAACAACAGGTGCGGGCCCCTGGCTCTTTCCTGTGTAGGAAAAAGTCGGGGTCCGCAGGTTTCGCATGCTGCGCCTCCAGACCCTCGCGAGCGGACTTTAAACAAAATTCTTCCTAAAAATCAAAATAGAAGCTTAAAAACAAAATTCAAATGGTTGAAATGAAAGATTAAAATGAGGTGGATTACCTGGAGGTGACGGTTTTTGATTCCAATGGACGGATTTTCCGTAATCTTCACGGGAAGTTTCTTACCCAAAAGCTCTCTTTTCTCACTCTGAAGTCAAACGGTAAAAATGAATTTACAAAAGCCCTTTTTATAAGTTTTTTTGAATAAATGAATTTTTAATTTGTTTATTTTTCACTTTAAAGAGGTAACTTTTTGATCATTTTCAACAAAAAACATTAGAGTCATCTTTAAGCTCTTTTCTGACTCCTAAAAATGAAAAGATTGCCGAGTTTTTCTTTTTAAGCTTGTTAAAACGGAATTAAAAGGATGGTCCACTTACAACTCTTTTCTGACCGTATAAAAATGAAAAAATTGCCGGATTTTTGTCGTTTCAAATTCGATATTGGTTATAAAACGACGTGTTGTTGATCGCTTTTTTACTTTTTTCAGATCAGAGACACTAATTATGAAAAGTACCCCTTGATCATAATGGTCAAGCGGTTCTCTCAAGTATTATTTTATACTTTTTCGGGCTTGGGAGACACAAATTTACGAAAAAGGACAACCATGGAGTTTTCTTAAGTTTTTCTTCTGACTCCCTAAAATTGAAAAACGCTGAGTTTCTCCTATACTGGACTCGTTAAAATTTAACAGTAAAGGACCTGTTCAATTACAAACAGGAACGGACCACTCCTTCTTAGGGTTCGAATTTAAACTAAGTTGGACTCATCCGAAGGATGAGCTTATAACCAAGCAAATGTTATCCTCCTCAAGCTTGTTAAAAAATAAAGAGGTACTTTCCAGAAATGGTGGGGGAAAAGAGAGGAAAATGAACCTGTTTCTTATACTTCGTGTCTCAGAAAAGCATTCAACCACTCTTGAACACGACACTTTTATTTCACCTGGGTTGGGAAATCCTTTGCCTAGCAGTTAATCAAACCATATTGAAAGTCTTCAGCCGGTTTCTGGGTATTAGCTTTGGGTCAATTGTCACCAAACCATCTGCAGTGTCGTTATGTGTTTAAGAGGTCAGTGTAATAAACCATTCATATGCAAAATATCTGTCATCCATCTTGACCATCCCTGAGTCAGTCCTTGCAAACATATTTCTTCAAACTTGATCTATGATTTCGTGTTGTAGGCTTGCCTACGACGGATCAATTTCTATCGACTTCAGCTCATTATCTAGAAAGATGATCTAGAAATTGTTAGTACCTTGGAATCTGCATGCCTCAATGGCAAGTTTCTCGCCTTCGACGACAGGTTGCATCATTGACCTTCGATCAAAGGATTCCGTTACATGTTCGACATCAACACATCTATTCACATTTCATGGATTGTACTGGGTACTTTGAGAGCCATTGACATTACTGGTGGTTTCTCTCACACTTGTTAACAGTTTACATCATTGATTGGTGATCAAGTGGTTTCTACCATGTTCGACTTCGAAACATTCATTCACATGGATAGAATCATACTATTTTGGGAAGTAGAAATCAAGACCCTGGATCTAGTTTCCACCATCCAGGCTGCAAGGAATTTTGTTATTCATTATACAGTGGACTATTCATAAACAGATGGCTGCACCCATACTGTGTTTACATATGTCTATACTTGTGATGTATTACAAGATCATTCCTATATCAGAGCAGTTTAGTTAGTTTTATAGTCAGTTTTGATCTGAGTATGGGAATGCCTACCTCAGCGATGATATGATCTCATATATATATATATATTGTATTGAATGTTTTTACAGGTTCCAACCAGGCTCTCCACAAGATGATCCTCGAAATGATAAAGTACTTCACTCTTCCTAGATGACAAATACTATCTATTACAGACTTCGTACTTTAGGGGGCAATCTGTTACACAAAATATTGTCACCATGACTTTCTGCAGTCAGTGTGAGTCTATCACCACTCATACTATCCTCCTATGCAAGTCTTAAACCTCAGCTCTTCATGTCAAGCCTTAAAAAAGAGGGAAAGTCCTTGAAAATCTCTAAAACTCTGGTTCCGCACTTTCTCTTAGCATTACCTGTGGTCCCGCACCCCTTGGTCATTTCCCCTGTGGACTTGCCCGCTCTATCTCTAAAGGAAAGGGTGCAGACCCCTGTAAAGGTAAAAAAGGCACAAGTTTATTATTAAAAACTCACTTTGGGTTAATTCTGGACGCTTCTAGAAGGAACCTTGAGGTGGAAAGTTCGCTCCTAGGTGGTTCATGCATCCCATAACTAAAGGAGCTAACCCCGTGATGTGAGGAGCTTATCCCTTTGAAGGAGGACTCTATCCCTTTGAAGGTGGACCTGGTAACTTCCTTCCTTTGCACTATAAAATGAGGCATTGGGATGGTTGCTAGGGAGGTTAAAAGCTGAATATTTTTTAGGGTAAATGTTGTTGGAATTTAGACTTCCTAATTGAGCTTGAGAGGAGAGATTACATACCTTTTGATCTCTTTGGGAAGAGTGTGAAACTTGTCAAAGTAGAGGAGATTCTTGTTGGACCTTGGGAGGAGCTTGTACAACATCAAGGCACCAAGGTTGTAAAGTTCTTCTTTGTTTAAAGTTAATACAATCAAGTTCATTTTTCTCAATAAGCTGTCTTCTATGGTTTATTTCATGAATTCCTTGATCATCATGATAAATATGATTTATTATATTGGCTATGCAGGTGTTATTTGATGTGTGCTTGTTTGTGTTTGCAGGTTCTTTAAAAGGAAATTCATTTGGACGGTCGGAGCGTGGCTGCCACAAACTAGCGTTGGACTTGAGGTAGGATCTAAAACATCTCTTGGCTTTTATTTATAAATCACAATATTTAGAGAAAGGTAGAATTTGTTTGTTTTGTTTGTTGCTAGATATCTGTAGATACTAGGGAGATCGGTCTTGTCCGCAAGAACGATTTATCCGGCCGACAAGATACATTGTTCATTCATGTACAAGTAAAAACATGATGCGAGCCATACATAGCCATTGTCATAATACATATTCATAACCAACATAATAACAACAGAAATACCAAGGATAAAATAGCCATATAATCCACATATAAAACAGTATATTACTAATGAGATAACAAGGAGAAATAACCTCATATTAATGATGCAAAAGAAAACCTCATATGGGACTAACACATTCCACCTGACTGTATAATGGCTGAGCAAAATCTCTCTTCAACCATTCACCCCTGTGTCGTATTCCAAGCATGAATGTAGGATCTCATAGAACACATCAATCCAAAACCATCGAGGGCTTCCAGAGGCCAACCACCTTAACCCATAAAATAGTGATTCCACCTCACGGTTGGAAATCATCAGATTGGTCTCTACCCAAGCCTTCTAGGGCTCCAGAGTGTTTGTTCCAACCAAGGCTCCCAGGACTAGTAACTCAGCCCATAAATTATTCTTGGCTTCCAGAGCTTTTGTCCAACCAGGTATTCCAGAGCGTTTGTCCAACCAAGTTTTCTAGGACTAGTAACTCAACCCACCAAGGGCTTCCAAAGCATTTGTCCAATCAAGGCTTCTAGGACTAGTAACTCAACCCAAGCTGTTACATGGCTTCCATAGCGTTTGTCCAACCAAGGCTTCCAAGACTAGTAACTCAACCCAAGCTAAAGGAAACATGAGAACCAACCAGAAACAAATAAATAAACCCACAACACCATGGCTATCCAGGAAATGGAAAGGCTAGGGAAATCCACTATCAATCCAGGTAATCCTCCATGCTAATGATAGATGATGACGAATAAACTACATGCATGCACCATGCATGCCAAATCTAGTGAGGAAAACATATATGCAACTTAGTACCTACAAGAAACACCCATTGTAGTTGCTGATCCCAATGTCCTCTTGCACTTTCCTGCTCTTCCTTTGCCTTCTTGATCCAAAACTCCAAGTATTCCACACCCTCCAAGAGTGCTCCAAGAAAACTATAAGTATCCAAGAGTATGAGAGAGAGAGAGAATAGAAAAGAACTCCACCAAAACTGAACTGACCAAGCTTGCCCACTGATTCTCATAAGACTTTTTATTAATGAGGCCTCTATTTTCTTCAATTTCCATTATTTTCCTTCATTTTACTCTTCACATGCAACCTGTGGGTTTTCACCTTCATTTTCTCCTAATTTCCTCTATTTTCATAAATAAAATGCCAATAAATGCCTCATGCCTTTCCAAAGCTTTTTCCACTGCCTTTGCCAAATTCCTTAGCCATAATAAACTTAATGAACACCCACTAAGATGTTTTGCCCACCATTCAACTTGGAGTACGTGTCCCATCACCGTGGCCTTATATAATTTTACATGGAATTTTTACGAGGGCTGTTACAGGAATAGGCGGGTGGCGACCAATATCCTCCTGCATCAATGCTCCTCTAATTTTGCATCAATAATTTGTGGATGATAATATGCTCTTTGGTAAGTCCATTTTATGTTAATCTCATCATCTCAGTTCCATCTTGGAAACTTTCCAAGAAGCCTTTGGAAGGATTGTTAACGGGGAAAAAACATCTTCTTTTCAACACCCATCGGGGGTTCCAGAATCACTTGGCCAGGTCCCTAGGCTTCTGAATTGGCCCTTTGCCTAGCCTTATTTTGGGATCCCTCTGGTTTTGAATTTGTTGAGAACATCTTGCTAGAAAGAACTTCTGCCACTCTTGGATTGTAATCTCTCCAACTAGACTTTCAGGATTCTGAACTCAACTGGTAGACTCACCCTTTTGAAATCTGTCGTGCAAGATCTCCCTGTTTATCAACTCTCGGCTCTTCCAGCCCCTAAGACTGTCTACAAATATATAGTTGCCATGTTCCATAAGTTCTTATGGATAGGTGCCCAAATTGGTAGGAAATGGTCATTGATTGCTTGACACAAGCTTTATAAGCCTAAAATCTATGGGGGTCTAGGGTTAAAAGATCCATAGACTTTATCAAAGGCACTTGGTACCAAGATTTGGTGGAAATGGCTCCAAGGAGGAAACAAAACATGGAAAACAATGTGGAATCATACGTACGGTTAGAATTGCATCTAGGATCCCTTGTAAGATCTTTGGACCTTGCCCATTGGTTCCTCTATTTGGACCCTGGCCAAAGAAAGCAAACATTTAATCTAGAAGCACAGATTCTGGGAGATAAAAAACAAACATAAATCCAAATTTTTGGAGGAAGCATGGATGCAATATCCAAAGTTGGCTCAACATGAAAATCTCAGGGACATCTAGGCCTTTTCCTCACATCTAGGGGCGTTGCATGTCAAGGACTTCTGGATTTCCTCCAATCCTCCCTCTAAGGGGATGAAATGGAAAGCGTAGGATCATTTACCTGACCATGACCCACCCCTCCCATGGGATGAGTTGACCAATCTTCTCTAGTAACACCGCATTCTATCAAGTGAAGATCTAGACATTGGGGTTATCAATCGAGTGATATGTTTTTGTTAAAGGAAGCATATGCCATCCTCTTCACCAATGAGACCCCTAACCTAGATCCTCCCTGGAAGCGAATTTGGTACATGGGCCTCTTGTTTTAATTTTTCGTAGGGCTACATTGTTCTTTGCTTTGATAATTGCATTCCTTCATTAACACATTAAGTTCACCCCATAATATTATAACATTATTCAGATTTACATTATTATTAATAAACATATGCAACTATGTAGAAAGAAAAATATCATCATCAACATAAAGGAACAATAGAATAAAAGCATGCACACATAGAGACACGAGGATTGGTCAGAGATTAGGGCAAAATCCACTATGGGGAAATGCTTGCAAATTCTTCTTCTTCTTATACTGTCATCAAATGATTCATCAAAATAGAGTACATTGATCCATATATTTATCTATGCAACAAAACAAGTAGAACATCCATAACATGATCTTAAACATACTTATACTCAAATATCCTGATTCTGAGGACTGTAATGCACTGTTAGTAACTGTAGTCAACTGTTGGATACTGTTGTCACTTTGTTGAACAATGATGCATACTAATAACTCATCTTTTGGTCCTGGACGCATGCAAAGATACTGTGTGTGAGCATCTAAGACAAATTTGGATGCTCTCTGGAGAACTGGATGAGTGTGTCTGGGACGGATCTGAACGTTCCTTGGAGAATTGCATGCGAGCGTCCAGGGCCTAACTACATTGTAGAAACCCTAGCCTCCCGGATGCTCTCTTAGACACCCTATGCAAGCACCCGATATTTCCAGAACGCTTCCTAGACCATACTGTGCCTGTTGAAATATGGCAACAAGAATATTCCAATTTAATTTGTCCTTGAATTAAATTGTGAATTAAAATCGAATTTAGTCTTAACAGCTACTTGGAAATAATTAATTAATTTATTTTAAATTAATTAGTTGGAGAAATTCAAGTTAGAAGTCTTTCTGAAGCCATGCAAGAGTTATCCCTTAAATTAAGGAGATAAGATTGAGTTATATTTGAGTTGTAATTAGTTAACTCAATTTATTGAGTTAAGTCTAGTTAAATTAGTTCCAAACTGTTTTTGGAACTAATAGTGAGTTAACAGTCAGTTGATGCATTAATGCACTCAACTAGTGCTACTCCAGTTAACTAAAGATTCCCTCATCAGAAACTCATGCATGTCTATTATGAGAAAGACCCAGTTGAGATTAATGTTCAAGGGCAGTGTACTATCAGTTTCATGTGTTTTCTCATGGAGAAAACTCATGCATCTAGTCAAGGATTTGTCCTTGAGGATTGCGTAGTTTTGAAGCATTGGTTTTCCACTTGGTGAAGGCTAATCATCCACAAGGAACATCGCAAGGAAATAGGAGCTTGGAGGGTAGAGAGGAAGGTGGTGGGCTCCAGTATTGTAGCAATAATGCTACAACTCCTGGAGCTTCCTTCTCTAATTTTATCAACCCGGTAGTTCGTAACAAACTTGGAAGCGACGGTGTTGTATGCACAAGTACTAGCTCTTGTCGCAGCTGTCACTTGGTCAGCTGGCACAAGTCCGCTAGGGCTCAAGCCAACTTCTATATGTTCTCAGAAGAAGCTGTTTAAGTGATGAACGAAAGCTATCTCAAAGGAAATTAACCTACTTTGCAAGAAAGAACTGAAAGCCAACAAAACATGGAAACCCTAGTAAACCCTAATTCTACCAGCTTAATCCTTATGATGCAATGGTGGGAATGCAACTTCTAAAAGTGATGCCATTACTTCTATTGAGATGAGATGCATGTGTCTAAACTACTTTCATCTGAAGAGAACATGTTTTTGTATTTTTGCTCAAGTTGTTGGAGTTATTATGACTGTACTTCTTACTGGGTCTTGACTGTGCAGGGGTAGATCAAGGGGAGGAAGGCTTGGAAAAGGTTAGGAGGACTCTGAGAGGGTCTAAGGGATCCCTAACATCATTCCACAGGAGTTCACAAAGTTCAGATGCCTGGCAACCGTGTTTTCAAGCTTCTATAGGATGTCTGCAGGGGATTCTACAGGAAGTTCAGGATTTCTACAGGAAGTCCCGTAATTTCTACAGGATGTTCTGCAATCGGAGTTTTGGGTGATGGATGAGTGAATGAGCTGTATGGGTGGATAGGGAGGTAGGAGGGGAGCTTGTGATGGCTTATGGACAGAGATATGAGATGGAGAGGGGGTGTGTAAAGCTGGTTGGTCTAGAGGAGGGTAGAGGCAATGGAAGGCCGAAAAGATAAACCAACGTGGATGATAGAAGAGTTGGGAGGCAAATGATCTAACTGAGAGATAAGTGGATGGCCTAGGCACGGCTGAGAAGGATAAGGAAACGATGGAGTGGTGCTGCGCAGTGTAAATGAAACAAATCACCCGTGTCTTGCACGAAACTGAGATTTCATCAACCTATTCTAAATGTTTTCAATAAACCATAGAACAACAACGTGATTTTGTAAGGAAACTCTTGCATGGTACTGAAACAAAGATTCATTCCACAAGATCTGAATGCATGGATGCTGCTACAACCGAGAACATTGCATTGAAGTTTGTATGAACATGTAAAACTGTGTTTTTGGTGGGTGGCACGGGCTGCAATCCCAATCTCTAAACAGAGGTGGAAGTGAGTGTGCAATCAACCCCTTTTTTGGAGCTCTGATCAACTCTAATTTCCTTACTCTAATCTAAACTACTGAAAGCAACTTTGTTCATAACACTAACCTATGTAACCACACCAAGAAACCCGAATCAGCAAACTGTGTTTCCAAGTGCATGTAAAGGAAAAGAAATATAATGCTGAAAGAAAAGTAACAATACAAAGAAAGGAGGTCTATTGCTCTCAGGTTGGGCCTAACCCTGAGAGCTATAGCTCCTCTAAGAACTCAAAACTGAACTCGAATCTACCTGCCTTTTATTAAAAGATCATAGTCATAAGTCTAACAAAATGCCAAAAATGGCTTACAAAAAGCAAAACAGAGCTATAGCTCGTAATTCAGAATCTGCAACAAAGGTTCAAAAGTTCCCATCGAAGGCTACAGCCTCAATATTTATACATTATGAGGGCCAAGCTGGCCTCCTAAATTAGTGGGGCTTGGCTGACCAACTAAAAGTAAACTGCTGTTCCCTTAGAATCCGTTGGCTGCCTTCTAGCTCGGTGGTGATAGCTGTTGGAGCTCGGAGTTGGGGTGGAGATCACGAGGAAGGCCATTCAAGGCTGTGGACAACCTTCCTACAAAACCGCAATGCCACCTTGGCTGTCTCCTTGCCTTCATCTGCGTGGTTTTGCTCCATTTAATGTCAAAAAACCTGAAATAAACATGTATTAGCCACTTAGGAATAGTGACCGCCCTCCTTCCTACAAATAACATGAATATACTAAAAAATGATGCATAAGTGATGAAAAATGAAGGGTTGAGCAAGGGTAAGTAGGCCAAATGAGCCCAAAATGTTACCAAATTTGGGGCTCATCATCACCCCCCAGCTAAAATATTTGCTCATCCTTGAGCAACTAGTCTAGCTCCTCATCCTTCATTGCCTTTACTGCCACCCTTACATCCCAAGCCTCGGTAGTAGTGTCCTCCTTGCTGATATGGAACCCAGCCTTTTTGTTCACCTCTTCCCACTGTTCATTATCATCTTTCTCTGTGCTGCCTTCCATCAATCCTAGCAGCAGTGGTGGGCTTAGCTTGAGGCCAATCCAGCTGGCCTAGAGGTTTTGCATGGATTTCTTATAGAGGGCCACCCGTACTAGAGCTTCCCTCATCCGAGTTGGGGTATGATACTCTCTGATTTTCAGACTGTGGGCCAATGTATTCCATCGGCGGGTGCAAGCTTGGACAGCGTTGTCTCCTAACAGTCTCTCCATGTCCTCAAAATGCGCTATGGCTTGGGCCTGCTGATCCATATATCTCAATGAAGCTTGAGGGTCAGTGGACAAGTGTTGGTGTGCCGAGATTAGTGCAACTGGATCCCCTGGTTCTGCTCGAATTAGCAATGGCTCATTCAGCTCTCGGTTCATGACCGCTTTGGCTTCTGCTGCTCTTTTGTCCTCATGGTTCAACCATGAGGCAAATGCCATTAATTGCATATCTCCTAAGGCCGTATTGGGATCCCATGAAATTACATTAGGCAGGGCCAAATTATGGAGGTAGAACTCCGCTAATTTGGCCTTATCCTCTGATGAACTGGTACTGCATACTTCAGTGAATTGCTGTGGGTCTTGGAGCTGAGAGATACCTCTTTGTGCCAAGGTATTGATTTGAAATTGCAGCCATTGGTATTTCAGGTACAAGCCATAGGATTTGGCCGGCTGTCTGCATTGTATAGCATCCATGGCCCAACTGGCCATGCAGGCCAATTGTGCCTCTTTCTGCTGCAGCTGTTGTCTGAGAGCTTGCACCTCAATTTGTGCTTGCTGTTCTGCTTCCTGTAGATGCAAGGTTGGCTCCCCAAGACCGGTTTGCAGTTCCTTTTTGCCTTGCTGTTCTGCTGTGGTGTCCCCGGAGGATGTACCTGTTCCTGTCCTCAGCTCCTGTAGCTGCAATCTAAGCTTTTCGTTTTCTTCCTGTAGGAACACTCGTTGGCAATTTGCCACGTGTTTAGCCATGGCTAATTCACTTCTGGCCTCCTTGAGCTGCTCTTCCAAGGGGCCTATGTCCGCCACACCCTTTGACTTGGCTATTTTCATCCACGTGTGTGTACGTACTCTCTCTTCCTCCAATGCAAAGAACAGTGGCACAGTGAATTTCTGAGGTATAATTTTGCCAGCCTCTAAGAAGTTGTAATATGAACTCAGACTTGGCTGAGGGCTAGGCTCTGGAATATGCTCTTTCTCCACTTCTTTTGGTGGCTCTACTTCGCCCTCCCTCGGTGGTGATGAGGGTGCTTCTCCTTCCATTCTCTCCGTTTCCTTAAGTCAGGCTAAGGTTTCCTGTAGAGCATCCTCAGCATCCTGTAGCCGAGCTTTTTAAGCCAATTGGTCTAACCTTTCTTTCCAAGTAGTTTTATTTGGGCTCCCCCTCTCATAGGTGACTGATATCCTTGAGGGGGACCTCTCCTTGGGCGAAGTAGGGGCATCATCTATAGTGATTGGGCTGCTGGACAGAGGTTGTGGCTTGCCCGTCTTTATTCTCACACTTCTCCTAGCTTTAAAATATAGAGGGGTCTCCCTCTTTCTCTTCTCCTTGGGCTTAGGAGGTGTACTAAGGGCGGCTAGCACAGCTGCTGCCTCCCTTGCAAGAATGTCAGCTTTCTTCTCCTTGGGTTTCGCTTTCTCAGGGCTTCCTGTAGAAGACCCTTTTTCAGTTGATTTCTGGCTTCCTGTAGAAGGCCCTTTTTCAGCTGATTTCGGGCTTCCTGTAGAAGCTGGTTTCGGTTTTCCTATAGAGACAAGTGGCACCACTTTAGGTTGCTTGGCTGAGGGTGTTTCACTTTTTGACTTGGTTGCGGCTGCTGTCGAGGTGCCTTTGCTGATGTGGACCTGCTTAGCCTTGTCCACTCTGCTTTGTAATCTTTTCTCTCTGGCCGTGTCATCCTTCTCTTTGGCACCCTTTTTCTCTTGTTTCTTCTTTTGCTCTTTCTTCTGCTCCGTGGTCGTGGTCTTCTGGCCTTTTTCTTTCTTCCCTGCGGGCACTGACTCCTTCTCCTCACTGCTAGATGAACCGAGCTCTTTGGTCAACATCTTTATGTCACCATCCTTGGTCAAATTTCTGAAGGCTTCCCATGAGAGAGGAACCTTGTATGTGTGGAGCGCATCCTCCACGAGGAGTTTAATGAGTCCATGGTGGGCTACCTGGTCTGGTGTGCCTTCTTTCAACTTGGTGGCACATTAAATCATAGACTGTAGTAGAAAGTAGGGGATACTTAGTTTGTTTTCTACAGGTAGGTCCATCTGATGCCTTAATTCCGTGAGTAACCGAAAATGGTACCCATATACAATGCTAAACCGACCTTCACAGGTGATGTACTTCATAATCTGAAGGCTAACTTCACTCCACAGTGGGAGTAAGCTGGTTCTACGAACCCCGTTTTTATCTTCTGAGAATTCCTCCTCTGGTGGAAAGAATTCTTTCTTAGCCTTCTGGCCCAATTTCCTCTCTTCTTTATCCCATGGTAATCCCATTGGGAGCTCAGTAACTCGGCTGATGAATTGTGGGGTGAGTCTGAGACTCAAACCCCTGAAGTTGACGGTGGCCAATGTTTTGGATTTCGGCTTCAGAGCCTGCAAAAACTCCTCTGCCACCTCATCGTCATAGCCCTGCAATTTGTCGCAGAACGACATCCATTGCGCTTGCATGAATAGCTCCACCACCTCAGGATTCTCTCTTAGCTTTGTTGAGTCGGTTGGTTCCCTTCTGATGAACCCACCCGGCATGGTGAAAAACTGCTGCGTTAGCTGGAGGTGGCGAGTGCGGAAGAAAATTGGCCTACTGGGATAGAGCGTAGAATTACGCCTCTGCCACGCATACAATTCACGAAAACTTATCTCCCGAGGACCTTAACACGGCTTAATTATAACTCACATCCTGTAGGACGACAATTCATGCAAACGACAGACAATACTTGCAATTTTTTTACGACCAGACTGTAGAACGTCGACTCTGCCACCCTCGAAACAAATTGCATGGAAGGTTCAGCCTTACCTTTTTAATCCGCCACCTTTTGACGTGAGGAACCCAATTTCCTGTAGAAGCAGCGCACGAATTCTGGAGGATACTGCAGTGGGTCTGCGCTCTCTGTGCTGCCTAACAGGCGTTCGAACGACCGAAGACTTGGAGTGTCGAGCTTCAGAGGAATCCGGATGCTCACTCGACTTTCAAACGGCGAATGATAAATGCATGGGGTGGCAATCTAGCCGATTAGATTTGAATCCGGCGGAATCTGTGGCGCGGGGGTGAGCTGTCCCTGCTGGACCGTTGGACGACGTCACTCCGTCATTCTTCTGCAAGTTCCCTTACTGCCGCATCATTCCCTGCAGATCCGCCGTCGTCATTTCTGTTAAAACGTGCCCCTCCCCGACTGGATGGCTCTCACGTGTGCACTGCCCGTTCCTTTTGCCACAACCACCGTTTACCATCCGACTAGACCATCTGACTGGTCGACGTGGCCAGTCGAATGGCCATACGACCGCTCAACCCATTCACTTCACACTTGCAAACATTTCAAAGTAAAATTCATGCAATTCGATGGAAGAAAGGGCGAGGCACTTACCTGTGCGGTCGCGACATGATTCTTCAGGCTTTTGGACGATGATGAGTAGATTTGTTTGCTGGTGGTGGATTGCACAGGCCTGGAGGTTCCTCTTCACAGGCCGCAGACGATGAATCTTATGATTCGGCTGCATGTGCCTGCGTTTTCATTGCATGTTGCAGGCGCTTGAATGGTGTACATTTTAGTTGGCTTAACTGCTACGGGACTCCTGCAGGATGTCCTGTAGCAATTTTTCCTCCTCGGGTGCATGCTGCACGACGAAGACAATGGCCTCACGATCACGCTCACAGGGCTCTTGGATAGCTGGGATGGGTATGGCATGGAATCTCAACGTCTTTTTTCATTTAAAAATTGCATTCTCTTGATAACTCAATGATCTGCTTTGATTGTGCAGGTATCTTCATTGCATGTCGACAGGGGTGGTAGAAGGAGGTGACAGCAGTGTGTGAGGGAGAAAATGGTAGCTTGCATTTGTCCATGCCGGACCTTGGTCGTTAGATATCCTCATATAATCAGTTCTGGGCCGTCCAAAACTTCTACAGGAAGTTTCCTGTAGAAATACAGAACTTCCTGTAGAAAGTCTGTAACTTCCTGTAGAAAGTCTGTAACTTCCTGTAGAAAGTCTGTAACTTCCTGCAGAAGACTAAGCTGTGATGAAATTGTGCCCACACCTTGGAGAAGATGAGTATTCTTGGAGGAGGTGCTGGTGAGGTCTCCTGGCAGCATGATAAGGATCCTTGACTTTGAGTTGAGAGACCTCATCTCCTTCATAGAACACCTGCAACCTGCATGCATTTCCACATTATAAACTTGCTGTCCATGTCTTCTTTGCTTACTGTTTTTTCTTTCTTTTCTCTTTTTTTTTTTTTTTTGAAAGATAGCAGGGGCGCCTCAATGAGGTTTTCACCCTTGCCACCTGCCTTAAGCGCCTCAGAGAGGTTTTCACTCAGGGATCTTTTTTCAAATCCTTTTTTTTTTGAAAGACAATAGGGGCGCCTCAATGAGGTTTTCACCCCTACCACCTGCCTTGGGAGCCTCAGAAAGGTTTTCACCCAAGGATCTTTTTTTTTTTTTTTTTTTTGATCTTTCAGGGTATGCCCAAAGCAGAGGCAGAACCCTTCTCTATGACCAGCACTGATTTCTCCACAGTTTTGATGAATTCTTGTCTTGAGAGAGGTTTCCTGTAGATCTTCAGTCGATGTCCATTGACAAGCATGGGGATGGCCTCCTCATCAATGGTCCGAATAAGAACAGATCCATTGTCATGACATTTTTCCACTGCATATGGTCCCAGCCATCTGGTTCTCAGCTTCCCCTTGAAATCTTTGTGCCTGGAGTCATACAACAGTGCCCAATCTCCTGGCTGGAATTGCTTGTCATTGAGGTGTTGGTCATGCCACACCTTTCTTTGAAGTTGAACCACTTCTGAGTGAAGGAGGGTCTGCATTCGGTGCTCGTCCAGTCCATTCAGCTGCAATAACCTTTCTTGTTGTGCATGGCTGAGATCTAGGTCCAGCTGAGCTGCCATCCTCAAAGTGTTGTATTCAAATTCAATGGACAGCAAAGCTTTCTTCCCATAGACCAGCTCATAAGGTGTGAAGCCGGTTGTGGTCTTCCAGGTGGTGTTGTAAGCCCATGTGGCCTCAACTAGGCGATCTGCCCAATCTTTCCTACTGCTGCTCACCACCTTAGTCAAAACCCCTTCTAATGCTCTGTTGGTGACTTCCACTTGCCCATTTGCCTGTGGATGATAGGGGGTGGAAGTCCTATGCTTGATTTTGTGATGAGCTAGTAGGTCTTCAATTAAGTTGGATGTGAACTGGCTTCCTTGATCGGTGACTAGCTCTCTTGGGTAGCCAAATTTGTAGAAGATGTTCTCTCTTAAGAACTCAGCCACCTTTTCTTCTGTTGCTGCTTTGATTGCCTTAGTTTCTGCCCACTTTGTCAGGTAGTCAGTGCACACAATGATGTAAGACCTTTGCCTCGAAGGAGGGTTGATGGGACCCACAAAGTCCATACCCCACTTCTCAAATGGCTCAAGAGTCACTTGAGGTTGGAGAGGCATCTCATCCCTTTGAGTCGGTTTCCCCATTCTTTGGCATCGGTCACATTGGCTGATATATCTTCTGACATCTTGATGAAGTGTGGGCCAATAGTAGCCTGCCTGCAGGATTTTGAAGGCAGTCCTCTTTGCTGCAAAATGTCCGCCACAAGGCCCATCATGACAGGTGAGGAGGATATCAAAGACTTCCTCCTCCCTTACACAACGCCTTAAGATCTGATCAGGGCCAAGCTTGAACAGGTTTCCCCCGATCCAAGTAAATGAGGCACTTTTTTTGATGCTTCTGCTCTTCTCTCTTGAAGATAGGTGCGGAGGGAACTGTGCTGAAACAAGGTAGTTCGCTATATCAACAAACCATGGAGAGAGTACTGAGATAGCAAACAGATGCTCATCGGGCATCTGGTCATCCACTGTTCCATCCTCATCTGCAGATAGATCCAATCTAGATAAAAAATCAGCAACAACATTTTCTTTACCTGGTTTGTCAACAATGGTCAAATCAAACTGCTGCAACAAAAGTAACCATCTAATAATACGAGCATTCACATCTGGTTTATTCATTAAATATCTAATTGCAGCATGATCAGTATGTACAAATGTTTGATAGCCAGTGATATAATGTCGGAACTTGTTCAGTGCATGGACCACAGCCAAGAATTCTTTCTCGGTTACAGTGTAATTCAGTTCTGCTTTGGACAAGTTTTTGCTGACAAAGTAAATGGCAAATGGAAGTTTTTGTTCAACTTGTCCTAAAGCTGACCCTATGGCTTTGTTCGATGCATCAGTGTGGATGTGGAAAGGTAGGGCCCAGTTTGGACCTCTCAAGATTGGGGCAGACACC
Source organism: Pinus tabuliformis (assembly GCA_031772625.1). Lineage (NCBI taxonomy): Eukaryota > Viridiplantae > Streptophyta > Pinopsida > Pinales > Pinaceae > Pinus > Pinus tabuliformis. The sequence continues at coordinate 191,225,725 of CM062807.1, read as the reverse complement.
AACTTGTCCTTTAATTCATTCAGAGCCCTCTGACAATAGTCAGTCCATTTAAACTCCACATCTTTTGCCAACAGGCCAAACAATGGCAAGGCTAGCTTGCTGAAGTCTTTAATGAATCTCCTGTAATACCCTGCTAATCCTAAGAAACTCCAAACATCCCTTACCTTTTGGGGAGGTGGAACCTTCTTGATGAGAGCAATTTTGTTAGGATCCACTTGTAACCCTTAGCAAGAAATGGTATGGCCTAGCACGGTCCCTTCAGTCATCAAGAATTCACATTTTTCAGGACTAAGGGATAGGTTCATCTCAATGCATTTGGTTAGGACTTTTCCCAGATTGGACAATGCTTCCTGGAAGTTGGACCCATAAGGAGTGAAGTCATCCATATAGATTTCCACCGCATCATGGACCAGCTCAGAAAAGATGCTCAAGACGGCTCTCTGGAAGGTAGCAGGAGTATTGCATAGCCCAAAGGGAAGAACTCGGTAGGCAAAGGTACCCCAAGGACAAGTGAAGGTGGTCTTATCTTGGTCTTCCGGGCTGATTTGGATTTGGTTGTACCCGCTAAACCCATCTAGGAAAGAGAAGAACTTCTTTCCTGCCAGTCCATCCAACACTTGATCTATGAAAGGTAGAGGGAAATGGTCTTTCTTGGTAGCTTTGTTCAGTTCTCGGTAGTCCACACAGATTCTCCACTTCCCATTTTTCTTGGGAACCAACACCAGAGAGGACACCCATTCACTATCCGAGATGGGGTAGATGAATCCGACATCGAACAGTTTTTGCAATTCTTCCTTGACAATGTCCTTAAGGGCTGGATTCATTCTCCTCTGGGTTGCCTAACCGGTTTACAGTCCTCTTTGATGTAAATGTGATGGGTACAGACTGAAGGATGGACTCCTTTCATCTCCTTATAGCTCCAAGCAAAAGCATCTAGATGACTGGCCAACAGACTACACAGCTCCTTTTCCTGAGAAGGAGATAGGGAGGAGCTGATCTTTAACGTCCTCTCAGGTCCGAACTCCACATTCTTGACTCTGGGAGTGTCAGGGTTGGTTGCACAAAGGTCCACTAAGGTGCTGGCTTGGGCATCCTCCACCAATTTCTCTAAGGATAGTGCACTGGGAGGTGGATTCTGGATCAAGGTCTCAATCAAGTCATCCTCGGTTGGGGGGTCTCTTCTAGTGGTGTCTAGGGTGCACAAAGGTGCTGAGTACACCTCATCCTCTTCTCCTTCCTCCAACCAAAGTGGTAAGTCATGCTCTAAGGAGGGTTGGGCAGGAGGGTATAAGACTAGCTGCTTGGACATAGGACCATTTTTGATGGTCATGTTTCCTGCACGGCAACTTATGTAAGCATCTGCAGAGGCTAACCAAGACCTTCCCAAAATAAGAGGATATCCAGTAAGCTTTGCCTTTGGTTGCAGAACCAAGAAATCTGCAGGGTATTCCCAAGAGTGAACAGAGACCAAGACATCCTCCACAATCCCTTCGGGAGTCACGGTGGAGCGATCTGCTAGTTGTAGGACTGTCGAGGTCTTCCTCAAGGAACCCTGAAGGTTGAGTTTGAGCATGGTATCCCTGGTCATCACATTAATGGCAGCCCCTAGATCAATCAAGGTGTGAGGTATGATGGTGCCATTGATGTGGACATCTACTACAGGACTCCCAAGATCTAGGTACTTTGGGCAGATGACTTGTCCCAACATAAAGTCAGACAATTGTCCTATGACATTGATGGTTGAAGCATCTCTCTTTCGCCTACCTGGGTGTCTGAAACACTTTTCCTTAACCAGTTTGTTGTATATCGGTACATCTTTGATGGCTTGGAGAAGTGGTATTTTCACACACAACTTCTTGAGCTCTCCCAGAAGCTCATCCTCCTCTGGGTTGGGTTGTGTGGTGGCTGTTAGTCTCTCAGGAAAGGGTGGAATAGCTTTTGGTTCACTTTCCTGTTTGTCTCCCTCGTCCTCTGGGGGAGGAGGTTGGCGATCCGGAAGAGTCTTTCCAGATCGCAGATTGATCTCCTGGATCTCCACAGCATAGGTAGGGCATGATGTTTCCCCAGTGTATACCTGCTAGGCCTGTCTGTTGTTGGGGTTCGGGTTCGGTTGAGTAGGCATTTGAGGTTGCCTTGGAGGTGCAGGAGGTAATGGTTGAGGTTGAACTGGTGGTGGAGGCAAAATGGCGGGAGGAGTGTTGTACTGGGGCCTCCACCCCGACTGAGGTGCATTCCACTGAGGCTGTGGCTGGGCATGTGAGTGATATGAATGAGTAGTGGGTTGAGTATGGTACTGAGGTGGATAAGACCATGGAGGAGGCACAGACCAGGAAGTATGAGCAGGGGGACCCCAGGAAGGCATAGGAGTAGATTGGTTGGGGCTGTAATAAGCTTGGGGTGCCCCTTGCATCCCCTGCTGGTAAGGTCTAGGTCCTTGTGGCCTCCTTTGGTTGAGGAAATAGAGAGGTTCAGTGGGGGCTTCTGTCCCTTGGTACATGGCTTTAAGCCCAGGTAAGGTTGGACATTGATTTGTGGGATGGTCCTCCTCACAAACGAAACATACCTCAACTGAATGTAATGGGCATTCGTTCTTAGGGTGTCTCCTTGTACATCTAGGGCAGAAGATAGCCAAGGCCCTCTCAGCTTCTTCCTTCTTCTGCTGGATCCTGAATGTATCAAGTTGCATGGCAATGGTCTGTCTCACCTCACTTTTGAGATCCTCTAATTGATTTGCAAACTCATGTTTGGAGAAAGGAATACCAGCTGAGAGGAGGTTTCCTCTACTTCATTTTCGGGCTGCCCTAGAGTGGTTTCTAAACACAGTCTTTATGTCCTCATAAGACAGTTGGTAAATATCTCCTCCAGCTAACATGTGAAGGGTATCTAAGAGGTCTTCAGGGACTCCCCAGAGCAGGACCAACTTGAGGGATTCAGGGTCAAGTGTGCACCTGGCCCTTTTATAGCTAAGTTGGAACCTTTCTTCATAATCCTCTAAGGACTCATCATTTCCCATGGTCATCCAAAAGATTTCTCCCTTGGTTTCCTTGGACCTACAGTAGTCCCGGTACTTGGTATTGAAAGCTTGCTGCATCTGAGCCCAAGTGGTGATACTGTTCCCAGGTAAGCCCATGAACCAGCGTAATGCTGCATCCTTAAGGGTTGAGGGGAAGAGTTCCAGCTTCTGCTCATCTTCAGTATAGTCATAGGTTCAACAAAGGACAACAAACTCAAACAGGAAGGTATCAGGATCTTCAGTAGTCAGTCCATGGAAGTGAGGTAAAGCGGAGGGGCTAATGTTCTTCATTTTCATGTCTCCATTGGTCTCTCGGATGGGGAAGGCACCTTCTATTCTCTCATCTTCTCCTCTATTGTCAGCCATAGCTTCAGATGGAATGGTCTCTAATTCTTCTTCTGCTATAGGATCTTCGTATATCTCAGGAGGTTCACCTATAGGTTCTTCTGGATCACTGTCACCGAAGAAGAGAGAAGGGTGACTCAGTGATGTAGTGGGGGTGTTGGGTAAGAATTTGCCTGTTTTATCTCGATTCCTACGAGGCATGAAATGGAAAGACTTTTGATTGCTTTTTTTTTTTTCTCTGGTACCTGCAAAAACTGAAACGGATTGATCTACAACTAACTATCTTGCTGAAATGAAAATGCAGAATTGAAATGAAAGCAGGAAAGAACTAATCTACTTTGCTCAAATGAAGTTGCAGGAATGGAAATGCTAGTCTACGCTTGCAGAATTGAAATGCTAATCTATGCTTGCAAGAATGAAATTGCGGAATTGAAATGTTAATCTATGAAAGCAAGAAATGTCTATGCTACTTTTGCAGAATGGAAATGAAATAAACTACTTGGCAGAAGGCGAGAGTAGGAAAATAGAAGAAAAGCAACAGTTACTAATACTCTGACGCTTCCTCGGCAACGGCGCCAAAAAGATGGTGGGCTCCAGTATTGTAGCAATAATGCTACAACTCCTGGAGCTTCCTTCTCTAATTTTATCAACCCGGTAGTTCGTAGCAAACTTGGAAGCGACGGTGCTGTATGCACAAGTACTAGCTCTTGTCGCAGCTGTCACTTGGTCAGCTGGCACAAGTCCGCTAGGGCTCAAGCCAACTTCTATATGTTCTCAGAAGAAGCTGTTTAAGTGATGAACGAAAGCTATCTCAAAGGAAATTAACCTACTTTGCAAGAATGAACTGAAAGCCAACAAAACATGGAAACCCTAGTAAACCCTAATTCTACCAGCTTAATCCTTATTATGCAATGGTGGGAATGCAACTTCTAAAAGTGATGCCATTACTTCTATTGAGATGAGATGCATGTGTCTAAACTACTTTCATCTGAAGAGAACATGTTTTTGTATTTTTGCTCAAGTTGTTGGAGTTATTATGACTGTGCTTCTTACTGGGTCTTGACTGTGCAGGGGTAGATCAAGGGGAGGAAGGCTTGGAAAAGGTCAGGAGGACTCTGAGAGGGTCTAAGGGATCCCTAACATCATTCCACAGGAGTTCACAAAGTTCAGATGCCTGGCAACCGTGTTTGCAAGCTTCTACAGGATGTTTGCAGGGGATTCTACAGGAAGTTCAGGATTTCTACAGGAAGTCCCGTAATTTCTACAGGATGTTCTGCAATCGGAGTTTTGGGTGATGGATGAGTGAATGAGCTGTATGGGTGGATAGGGATGTAGGAGGGGAGCTTGTGATGGCTTATGGACAGAGAGATGAGATGGAGAGGGGGTGTGTAAAGCTGGTTGGTCTAGAGGAGGGTAGAGGCAATGGAAGGCCGAAAAGATAAACCAACGTGGATGATAGAAGAGTTGGGAGGCAAATGATCTAACTGAGAGATAAGTGGATGGCCTAGGCACAACTGAGAAGGATAAGGAAACAATGGAGTGGTGCTGCGCAGTGTAAATGAAACAAATCACCCGTGTCTTGCACGAAACCGAGATTTCATCAACCTATTCTAAATGTTTTCAATAAACCATAGAACAACAACGTGATTTTGTAAGGAAACTCTTGCATGGTACTGAAACAAAGATTCATTCCACAAGATCTGAATGCATGGATGCTGCTACAACCGAGAACATTGCATTGAAGTTTATATGAACATGTAAAACTGTGTTTTTCGTGGGTGGCACGGGCTGCAATCCCAATCTCTAAACAGAGGTGGAAGTGAGTGTGCAATCAACCCCTTTTTTGGAGCTCTGATCAACTCTAATTTCCTTACTCTAATCTAAACTACCGAAAGCAACTTTGTTCATAACACTAACCTATGTAACCACACCAAGAAATCCGAATCAGCAAACTGTGTTTCCAAGTGCATGTAAAGGAAAAGAAATATAATGCTGAAAGAAAAGTAACAATACAAAGAAAGGAGGTCTATTGCTCTCAGGTTGGGCCCAACCCTGAGAGCTATAGCTCCTCTAAGAACTCAGAACTGAACTCGAATCTGCCTGCCTTTTATTAAAAGATCATAGTCATAAGTCTAACAACATGCCAAAAATGGCTTACAAAAAGCAAAACAGAGCTATAGCTCGTAATTCAGAATCTGCAACAAAGGTTCAAAAGTTCCCATCGAAGGCTACAGCCTCAATATTTATACATTATGAGGGCCAAGCTGGCCTCCTAAATTAGTGGGGCTTGGCTGACCAACTAAAAGTAAACTGCTGTTCCCTTAGAATCCGTTGGCTGCCTTCTAGCTCGGTGGTGATAGCTGTTGGAGCTCAGAGTTGGGGTGGATATCACGAGGAAGGCCATTCAAGGCTGTGGACAACCTTCCTACAAAACCGCAATGCGACCTTGGCTGTCTCCTTGCCTTCATCTGCGTGGTTTTGCTCCATTTAATGTCAAAAAACCTGAAATAAACATGTATTAGCCACCTAGGAATAGTGACTGCCCTCCTTCCTACAAATAACATGAATATACTAAAAAATGATGCATAAGTGATGAAAAATGAAGGGTTGAGCAAGGGTAAGTAGGCCAAATGAGCCCAAAATGTTACCAAATTTGGGGCTCATCAGAAGGTTGGAGAGAAGCTAAGATTGCCTGTGAGCATCTGTGAGGATTGTACTGAGAGCTGGCTAGATGTGAGAGCTAATGCTTTGTATAATTCCTATGTATTTCCACCATGTATGATAATACAATAGTGCGGGGTCTTTATTTGAGGATTTCCCCAAAAGTATTTTCATGTGTATTGTGCCATTGTTTTTTATTCTTCTGGTTATATTGTTCAGCTCGATATTTAAGCCTCCACAAATTGATAGTAGAAGTAGGTTATAGTATTTTGCTTTGATTTATATTGTATTATCGGGTTAACCTACAACAGATTTTCTACTAGGTATTAGAGTTGTGAACAATATACTGAGAAGAGAATTTGAAGTTTGAAGTTCGGGGTTGCAGGTGCAAAATTCATATCATACTTCAAGGTTGGCCAATGGTGTTCTATGGATTGAGACTTGAGTATGCCTTGGAAGGTAGCTCGAATTACATAGCATGGAAAGATAGAATGGAGGTTGTATTAGAAGACAATGGCTTGAAGGTATTCATTGATCAAGAAATCCCAAAGCCAACTTCAACTAATGCACAAGAGTTGGCTGAGTGGAAGAAGTGTGTGGCGAAGGTGAGATGGATCATCCTTGAGGGAGTTCAAGACCATATTGTCTCGAGTCTCCATGGGAAGGATACTCCATTTTCAATGTGGAAGACATTGAAGGACCTCTACTAGAACAATAGCGACCAGAGGAAATTGGCACTTAAGGATAAGCTTCAAAGAATCAAGATGGAGAAGGGTGATACTATTTCCACATATCTAAACAAGCTCACCACCTGCAGAGATGAGTTTGGCAGTGTGGGAATAACTACTGCTGATGATGATATGGTGAGCCTCCTTCTCCTTGGCCTTCCAAAGAGTTGGAACAACTACTAGGACTCTATGAATGGAAGGGAGAAACTGCCGGATTGGAAATGACTGTGGTCGGATCTTATGCAGGAGGAGATCAGGAGGAGCACACGAGATGGTTCTTCATCCAAGAATGATGATGAAGAAAATATGGCCTTAGGAAGTAAGGTAAGGAAAGGGAAGGGGAAGGATTCCCATTTCAAATCAAATTCTTCTCATGGAGGGAAGAAGGGTGACATGTCTAAAGTAAAATGCTTTAATTGTCACAAGATGGGACATTATGCAACTAATTTCTCATTCAAGAAGTCCAAGAAGGGATCCTTAGAAGGATCAGAAGGTGAGGCATTAGCCTCTCAGTTCGAAATGGACTTTACTCTCATCTCACGCATGGTGTCATCGATGATGGGTTGTGTCTAGTATCTTGACAGTGGAGCCTCATTCCACATGACCAGTGATAAAATTTTATTTAGTGCCTTGGAGGAGAAAGACCTCAAGGTGCGCATAGAGATGGGTGATGACGGAAGGTATAGTGTTTCAGGAGTGGGCACGGTTGCTTTTCAGAGGGAGCATGGAGCTCCTTTCACCTTGACAAATGTGATGTATGTGCCTAGACCGAAGAAGAACTTGGTATCGGTTGTGATGTTGGAGGACAAAGGCTACGATGTTGTCTTCAGTAAAGGAAAGGCATTCCTAAGACACATAGACACTGGTCAGACCAAGAGGATAGGGATTCAGGTGAAGAATCTCTATAAACTAGAGGTAGATGATTGTGCAACATTGAGTACAAAAGCATAATTAGTGCAAAGCCAAGACATTGGCGATTTGTGGCACAGGCGGTTGGGCCATTTGCATCATGGCGCTTTGAAGATAATGTAGCAGATATCTACATGACTTCCCAAAGGTAAAATTGAGCAAGTTGACACATGCAAAGGTTGTACCTTAGGAAAGTACACTAAGTCTTTCTTTCATGATTGAGACAGTCGAGAAGAGGCTATCTTAGAGCGAGTTCATACTGATTTATGTGGACCATTCTCGACGGCATCCACATCGAAGCAAAGGTATTATGTGATTTTCATTGATGACTATTCTCGTAAATAATAGATTTATTTCATGCAGAAGAAGGACCAAAATTTCACAAAGTTTTGTGAGTTCAAAGCTGTGGTCGAGAAAGAGTCAGGGAAGAAGATCAAGGTCTTAAGAAGCAACAACAGTGGAGAATATGTCTCTCAAGAGTTTAAGGACTTCTGTGCAGTGGAAGGAATTAAACGAGAGTTGATGGCACCTCATAACCCACAGCAGAATGGGGTGGCCGAGAGGAAGAACATAACTATTATAGGGGTAGCACAGGCAATGCTGCATGACCAAGGCCTGCCACTTCACTTGTGGGCTGAGGCATGCAACACAACAGTCGATTTGCAAAATAGAAGCCCACATTGCATACTTGGGATGAAGACACCAGAGGAAGCTTTCTCCAGTAAGAGACTAGATGTGGGTCACTTCAGGATCTTTGGCTCATTGGTATGTTGCCATGTGACAAAGGATGCATGAAAGAAGCTTGAGCTGACAATAAAGTCGGGGATATTTGTGGGGTACACTGATACACCTCACAACTATTGGGTGTACTTGCCTACCAGTCGGAGGCCAGTGGTTCGCAGAGATCTCAAGTTTGATGAGTAGAAGGCCATGTGAGTTTCCCTTGAGAGGGAGCTCCAACTACATGCTGTGGAGGAACTATTGGTTCCTAAGGAGGAGGAGCCTCAGACTGATGCGAAGCAGCCACATGCAAAGGTTCTAGGAGTGGAGACATCCAATCAAGTAGAGTCTTCCAGAGATGGATGGAAGCGCACAAGAGAAGTTGACATATTGTTGGAGGATGTGAGAGAGAATGTGGGAGCACCATGTTCTCAGCACAGACAGAGGAGGTCACTTGAGAGGTACACTGGATACATGGCCCTTACTGGGGAATGTGTTGAGACCGAGCCATCTTCCTTTGAGGAAGCAGTGTAGCAACCGATTTGGGTTGATGCTATGGTGGAGGAGTATGACTCCATAGTTCGTAATAGCGTTTGGGACGTGGTTCTAAGACCAGAGAACAAGTCAGTTGTGAGTTCCCGTTGGCTTTACAAGGTAAAAGAAAGTTGCTGATGGTAGTGTGGAGAAGCATAAGGCAAGATTTTTTGCCCGTGGCTTTTTACAGGTAGCAAGGAGGATCATGTTGTTGCAGTATATTTCGACAGAGGAGCAAGATGCTGACATTTTGACAAAGGCATTGTCTAAGTGTAAATTCGAGTTCCATAGAGACAGGATCGAGGTGGCAGATAATCCCTTTCTTGTTGAGAGGAAGCGTTGAAATATGGCAACAAGAATATTCCAATTTAATTTGTCCTTGAATGAAATTGTGAATTAAAATCGAATTTAGTCTTAACATCTACTTGGAAATAATTAATTATTTTATTTTAAATTAATTAGTTGGAGAAATTCAAGTTAGAAGTCTTTCTGAAGTCATGCAAGAGTTATCCCTTAAATTGAGGAGATAAGATTGAGTTATATTTTAGTTGTAATTAGTTAACTCAGTTTACTGAGTTAAGTCCAGTTAAATTAGTTCCAAACTGTTTGAGGAACTAATAATGAGTTGACAGTTAGTTGATGCATTAATGTACTCAACTAGTGCTACTCCAGTTAACTGAATATTCCCTCATCAGAAACTCATGCATGTCTATTCTGAGAAAGACCCAGTTGAGATTAATGCTCAAGGACAATGTACTATCAGTTGCATGTGTTTTCTCGTGGAGAAAACTCATCCATGTGGTCAAGGATTTATCCTTGAGGATTGCACAATTTTGAAGCATTGGTTTTCCACTTGGCGAAGGCTAATCATCCACAAGGAACAACGCAAGGAAATAGGAGCTTGGAGGGTAGAAAGGAAGGCTGGAGAGAAGCCAAGATTGGCTATGAGCATCTGGGAGGATTGTATTGAGAGCTGACTAACTGTGAAAGCTAAGGCTTTTTATAATTCCTATGTATTTCCACCATGTATGATAATACCATTGTGTGGGGTTTTATTTGAGGATTTCCCCAAAATTATTTTCATGTGTATTGTGCCATTGATTTTCATTCTTCTGGTTATATTGTTCATCTCGATCTTTAAGCTTCCGCAAATTGATAGTAGAAGTAGGTTATAGTATTCTGCTTTGATTTATATTGCATTATCGGGTTAACCTACAAATTTTTTTTTGCAGTACCAACATTCAGGGATGAAAAACTTTAGTTACGTGCGAGCGTCCGAGACTCAGAAACCCTAGACATGTTTGGGCTTCGACCTTGTTGTTTCAAGCCCTTTACGCGAGCTTTGCTCCATCAGACCTGTGCGAACTAAACAATAGAAGAGAGAAGAGAGGGCTTGATGATTGTGTCCAAATTATCTTGAGGTCTATTCGATATATAGGCTTCCATGAGGATCCAATTGATGTTGAGGCCGACCTATCCAATTGTACATGTGCTTAGGGTCAGCCTAATCCAATATACACGAGTAAATAAATAAATTCAAAAACCAACTTTTGCTTGTCCAAATAAAGTGATATTTAGGTCGATTTTGGTCCTCTCAAAAATAGGAATCTATTACAATTATTATCTTCATCATATGAGCCATTCAAAGTAGAGTTTGACCGCATTTGCATAATTTCAACACTCCCTCTCAACTAGGGAGAATTCCACCTACCAATATCTGTCCGTGCCATTCTGGTATCTTTAAGTGTCATCACTTATCATCATTGATCATGTCTGTCATGTAGTCATCATTCCATGACCATATTATGTGTCTCATCATAAATCATCAATGTACATCTTGATCTATGCCTTACTTATTCTTGCTTATCTCTTGATTGTTTATGTTCGTATGCTAAACATTCTCGAATCTGAAAGAAAAATAATTTGTTATCGGTGGGGAGATTAAGCTAACACCTTCTATTCATTAGGCTACTACTCAAAATCTATGGCAGCAGGCTACTACTCGAAATATCATCATTAATCATCATCAGAGAGCATATCATCAAGGAGCATATCTCAACCTGTAACCACATTGGGAAGCACTTCTCGACCCAAAATCTCATGGGGGAGCTATACATCTACAACCCCATATCAAGAAATAATATATCCAAACACACAGGGGAGCACATCTCGACCTTGGGATAGCATCATAAAGCCTAATCTCAACCTAGAACCACATAGGGTTATTTCAATCCATCCTATTTCCCACTGATCTTCCCATCGATGACCCTGAAGAGTCATGTGGTAGAACACCTGCATCATAATCGACTTGGGTTATACACCCCAAGTACGCTCTCAACTCATTGTCCAAATGAGGAGCGATATTCCTGACAAGCCTTGCTTGTGGGTATGATGCCAACTAGGGTACACTCTGCAAAGACCAGATAGTGGAGCAACATTCTCCAACCCTATGAAGATAGGAGAGCAACATCTCCAACCCTATGGGTAACAGATAGGGATTATACCTTATTGTCAAGAGTTCCCTCAACCCCAGGAGCCCTCTATCTGAATTCCTCACTCTGGGAGCTCAAACAAGGAGGAAGAGTTGGCTTAGTGTCCTTGATCAGCGCTGCTCTCATCATACTCAAATATAGTATCTGCTTGTCTCAATAACAGTTGTTTCCTATTCATACAAGACATCAAATCAAATATCATGTTAGATCATAAATAATCATATAAATCACAAAAGGATACCATAATCATCCTCCCTCTCAAGGAGGTGTCAATCAGAAACCTAAGCTTGTCTCGAACAGCTGCAGTGTCTCAATATATGGAAGTATCTCAATACCAACTACATATATGGGATTCTCTGTCATCACTCTGTATCCATGTCATATTCAGATCCTGATCAGACGGATATCTAAGGAGCTTCTACATCCTGCCTCCCAACTAGTCATTCTAGCAACATCATACCCAATTTCGGACGAGTGTAAATATATGGACCTTTCATCAATAATATCATGGAATATCTCATAAAAAGGCAACACTTATATGTGCTTATAAAAAAAAATACATCCATGCAATCACATATCATAGGAGAAATATCTCAGACTCAAAAATAGAACATCTCATGCAAACATTTCAAAGGTTGTTCGGTGGCAACTTTATGTGAATGAAGCTGCTCAACCACGAATTTATCCAGGTTCTATGCTCATCAAGTATATATATACAGATGGAATTTCAAAGATGAAACATCAATGATTTAATCAAATGTCGGTTTCCAAGTCAAGTTTAACATATTGTAAATCAATCAGAGTATCCAAGGATTTGCATTTCCATTATTCAAAAACATTTTTCAACAACGTTGCAATATAGAATTTGTTTCCCAAATTTTAGAAATCGATTCATCATGCCATGATACTCCATTTTGATCTTTAGAATCCATCTCCCTCTTACTTAGTTCATCAGTGGCTCATCACTTGTCAAGAGTAGACCATCAATATGTAAAACCAAAACCATAATCAAAATCAAAGCCATACCTTGGAACTCATCATCCTGACTTCATCAGATAATTGCCAAATATGGACATATCTGGATTGGGGAGCTTGCTTCATGTAATGCTCTCTACAAACATAATTCTCTACTAAGCCAACATAACCAGCCTTACATAAATCAATGTTACTGCTGAAATACAACATATCATGCATACCTTGTGGTATTACCTGTGCACCCTTTTATTAGACATAGGCAACTTGTAGCACTTTTTCATCTTTTCATATAGTGCCTCTTAACCTTTTCCAGCTCTAGCCATCTTTCTTGCATTTCAAATGATCCTTAAGAAGGATCCACTCATCACATCTCAACTAGGAGGTTAGAAACATCCATATACTCAAATACATATGCAAGAAGTATAAACAATAAACATAATAATCAGATCCATAAGTCTAAACAAAAGTAAGAGGCATCATAAGTCAAGAAATACTTATCTTCAATGAGAGGTGATCCTCTCCCTCTAGAACCAACCATCACCATCCATAGTCCACATAACAATGTTACCTTTAATCAACCAACCAGGCCTACTAGGGATTATCCCATCTAGGGCTTCATCAAATCTTTCACAAGTGCTTGAGCATCTTCACATTGACCATACTAGGTTTCATATCTCATATCGTTTCCATAAACCAGGGTTTCTCTCAAACCCTAATCTTAATAATCAAGTTTCCTAGGGTTTTCTTCAAACCCTAGAATTCTTTTAGGTCTCCACCATCTTCTTCTTGCTTCATTAAAGTTGTCATCATCAAGGTGATCTCCATGGATTTTCTTCAGCCCAGCTCTGATACCATGTTAATTTTTCATAGGGCTACATTTCTTTGCTTTGATAATTGCATTCCTTCATTAACACATTAATTTCACCCCATAATATTATAACATTATTTAGATTTACATTATTATTCATTAGCATATGAAACTATGTAGAAAGAAAAATATCATCATCATCAATATAGTGGAACATAAAGGAACAATAGAAGAAAAGCATGCACACATAGAGACAACAGGATTGGTAGGAGATCAGAGCAAAACTCACTACGGGGAAAACCCTTGCAAATTCTTCTTCTTCTTAGATCGTCATAAAATGATTCAGCAAAAGAGAGTACAATTATCCATATCTTTATCTTTGCAACAAAACAACTACAACATCCTTAACAAGATCTTAAACATACTTATAGTCAAAGATCCTAATTTTGAGGACTGCAATGCAATGTTACTAACTGTAGTCAACTGCTGGATACTACTGTCATTGTGGTGAACACTGCTGCATACTGATAACTCATCTTTTGGTCCCAGACGCATGCAAAGATACTGTGTGTGAGCGTCTAATACATATCTGGATGCTCTCTGGAGAACTAGATGAGTGTGTCTGGGACTGATTTGGATGCTCTCAGGAGAACTACAAGCGAGTGTCCAGGGTTCAACTACATTGCAGAAACCCTAGCCTCCCGAACGCTCTCTTAGACACCCTGTGTGAGCATTCGAGACTTCCCGGATGCTCCCTAGACCATATTGTGCTAGTGTCGAGGGATGAAAAACATTAGTTATCTATGAGTGTCTGAGATTTAGACAACCTGGACACGTGTGGGCTTAGACCCTGTTGTTTTGGGCTCTTTGCGTGAGCTTTCCTCCATTAGACCTGTGCGAACTAAACAATAGAAGAGAGAAGAGAGTGCTTAATGATTGTGTCCAAATGATATTGAGATCTATTATATATATAGGATTCTATGAGTGTCCACTTGATGTTGAGGCCGACCTGTCCATTTGTACATGTGCTTAGGGCCAACCTAATCCAATATACATGAGTAAATAAATAACTTAAAAAACCAACTTCCTCTTGTCCAAATAAGGTGATCTTTAGGTCGATTTTGGTCCTCTCGAAAAGAGGAATATTGTAATTATTATCTTTATCATATGAGCTCTCCAAAGTGGAATTTGACCATAGTTGCATAATCTCAACATCTAGCCCATGGTAGCCTTTTTCCTCTAGCTAATCGAACATGGAAAACTCCTAACATGGGACAAAATATGAAAAAGGACTTTGCAGGTCCATCATGATGTCCCCTTTGTCTAAATGAAGAAGAGACATCAGATCACCTTCTGAACTCATGCCCAGTGGTGGATGAGCTTTGAACTCGAGTGGAAAATCTTTTTGGAGCCTAAGATCATACGGTGAACAATTTGAAAGAATCTCTGGAAATATGGCATTGGAACCTATTAAAAAATCCAATAGTCAATAGAGCTTGGCAGTTATCCCAATGTTTCACTTTATGGAACCTATGGAAAGCTAGGAATAAAGCAGTCTTCCACTCAGATCCTATTCGAATTCATCACATCTAGGCAGCGACCAAACATAATATCAAAGAGACCTTCCTAGTTGAATGCTGGGAGGATGATGGCTGGAAGGAGGATGGAAGAGAGGCCCATATTCTTCAAGACCTTGATCTTCACCCCTATGCTTCCTCTCTGACTCATTCTTAGCAGCGAGCAGTGAAAAAACCTTTAGAATACAACTTTCTTCGTCCCCCTCAAGGCTTCACCAAACTGAACTTTGATGGTGCCTCCAAAGGTAATCCCGATCTCGCTGGTTTGGGTGGTCTAATCTGGGACATAGAAGGGAAGACTCTCAAAGTATTTGTAGTAGCATGTGGCACCACTACCAATAATGTTGCTAATTTTTTGGGTTTAGAGAAGGGTCTCCACCTTGTGTCAAAAATGGTTATTACAAATCTCCAGGTCTTAAGGGACTCTCAGTTGGTAATATTTATTATTCAGAAACTTATTAATGGTTCTCCTTTGGAGAAGGTGGCTAAGATTTGGAAGTTGTAGTATATCTGTGAAAAAGTTTAGGCTTGTTTTCCCTCCTTTGACTATGTGATCATGGAAAAAATCAGATGACAAGGGAATGAAGCTCTTGATAAGTTAGACAAATGGGACAATGACCATGACGATCAGGAGCTTCTCTCCAATTTACCACTTCCCTTATATTCACTAATGTTAGATGATCTTATCAAAATCATTTCCAGAGAAGAGGCTTCCTCGATGGGGGCTTTATGTTATGGAAGCCACCCATCACGTGACAGATGAAAATTGGTTCTTAGTTAAAGTGGGGGAAGGCAGGACATCATTCCCTCCACCACATGACAGATAATGTCTCTAGGCTCGTTTGTGTGAAAATCTCTCCCTCATCATCGTGCAACTAATTTATTTTGATTCATGTTTCAATGGAGTCATCTCACCCTCGGTTAAATTGCATGTTTCATGAAATTCTTTGGTTGTTCTCTGGTTCACCGAGGGACGCACACTCCTCTGTGTCCTTATCTCTCTTGGTCATTTTTTCTAGGGTGGTGATTGTCTGTCTTTTTCTCCTCCTATGGGCCTAATACAATGATCTCTCTTTCCTTCCTACAAATTACAAAACTTTCCCTCTCCTTCCTAAAAAAGAGGGTGTGTCATTAGTGATTTTGGTTAATTCCGTGTTTAGTCGCTTTGCATTCTCTTGGTTTATAGCCTTGGTCTTTCAGTTAGTGACTCTTGGGACTTCTGTGTTTGGGATTTGCCACTTGTTTAATTGGCTTTGGGTTTTTTGGTGGTGCTATTTCGTTTTGGGTGGTGGAATTGGCTGAGGGGTGGTGCTAGTCTTCGAGAATTATCACCCCGTGGTTCTTCCCATCGGGTTTACCAATTTCAAACCTCCTTTTCGTGTTTCCTTGCATCTTTGGCGTAGGTCTAGATTATGGGAGCTCACTTTTCGAATTACTCTCATGTGCTGTTTTCTATTCACCTTCTGGCCTTTTCCATCGTGGATTATGTTAGAGTCAGTTAGTTTATTACTAGTTGAAGGTCTTCGAAAATTCATAGTCTTGTTGTCATACAAAAGGTCAAACTCAAACACTTTTTCATTGTTATTATTTTGACTAACTACTGCCTAGGAAGTCATTATAAAAGTGGTTTTCATTTGGTCATCAAAGTCTTAATCAGTAATGGGAAGGGGTGTTTGATTTTTGATAGTTGCCATTATGATTTTTGAGTCAGGGTTTGGGGGTTTGATAGATTCGTTCAACTGAACAATGAGTTTACAGTCAAAAGGAATGATGTCAAAGCAACATGGTTACAAATATTACAAATTTCTCCCTCTTCATATATAGTTTATTTCCCTCATACTCTATTCCCTATTTGTACCTATTCCCTATTTATTCCCTTAGTCCTACATATCATATTCCCTTATCCACTTATTCTTTTGAATTATTTCGTATTTCAAATCATTCATGCCATCCCTTATTCCTATTTAGGCCTAAATCCCCTTTATCCTAATCCTAAGTCCCTTTTAATCTTAGGCCTAAATTCCCCTACTAAAACATCATTTCATATGATGATTGAAATTCACCCAAATACACCATATATAAGCTTGGTCATCATACCCACATCATTCTCCCAGATCCTATCATGCTCCAAAAATTTAAATATGATTGTTTTTCAGGTGGAGCGCTAATTAACGATAGGTTTAATTACATCATCACAGATTTTGAATCATTTTCAAATCTCTCCAAGAGGCTGCCATTTTGATTGTTTTTTATCACAGGCGAATGAATTGGTTCGTCATGCAGGAGGTCTGAAGAATTGGTCACACATTGAAGACATATAGCAGAGAGTTTTAGAAATTGTACTGCACCGTCGCTACACAGGGTGCTAAGAAACCGCTATGCAGAGTGTCCCTGAAGCTACCAGAGCTTACATAGATCAGTCTTAGCATTATGGGAGGTAGGAGTCAGTTTCCCTGTTTGTGAATTTGTTTCTCAACAACCCGATTAAGCATAGTAAAGGTCTTTTTGTTCTCTCTTTGAAAAAATTCGCTACGCATACCTTGCCTATCAATCACATGCATAATCAATTTCTAATTTAAAGTTGTGTCTTGTTGATGAGGAAATGTAACCATCACGAAATCCTGGGTGGTTAGGGTAAATTTTAAAGGGAAATAAAGTGTATTCCTGCTCACTTTCGACATTCGAAGCCTGCTCTGTCATCATTGTTTCATACACCTGTTTTGTTAAGTTTGTTGTCACACTTGTCGAGTCTTGCACTCTCTGACTTGTACACGTAACCTTTCATAAAGTTTGAGTCGAGCCTGCTAGGTATTAGGGTTAATGGCTCCCACTACCAGCAGAAAGGGAGGGGATATAGTATGCGTTGAACCCAACACCTTAAACCTCATAAATTCCTCCCCAACCATTAGAGTTGCTTTCGAGAATGTTGGTTGCATTCCATTCTGTCAGAAAGTCCAGAAGGAGGGTCACAATACCAGATTGGCTAGCCTTTTCGCCTTGAACCTCCATGATAACAAGGTCAAGTTAGGGAATCTGGAGATCATTGTTACAGAAAAATTCATTGCAGATGCTACAAGTCTCCCCACAACAGGTGAAAAATGGTTCAAAGGAGATGAACTTGACATCTCAACCTTTAAACAATTTGTCAAGCCTGAGTTCAGTGATAAGTTTGCTACAACTTTTCCTACCATCTACCTTCAGGACCATTACAGTGAACTGTTAAAAATTATCCAGAGATATTTCATGTGTGAGGGAAGATTCAACAGGGTATACTAGTATCATATGAGACTTCTATGGCACTTCATAGACAAGAAACCTATGAACCTGCCCTTTTTCTTATTTAAAAGTTTGGAAAGGATGGAAACCAAAGTTCAGATGCAGAAAAATAATCATATGTCCAGTCTTTTTCATTTCTCCCTCATAAATTTTTTTGGTCAAGTTTGCAGTTTATAGGAGGAAGATTTACTGGTTTGACTTCTTATCTAGCATTGATTTACTACCACAGACATAATCTTCATTAGTAAATATTTGTGAGGAAGAAGAAGTTCATGAAATACAAGAGAAGAAGGTCACTCACTCAGTTAAAGAGGCCAAGATGGTTGAATAAAAAAATGAGAAACCCAACAAAAGGTTCATAGGTAAACTTTGAAAACAGTGTAAGAAGTAGGTTTCGAAAGGCAAAGAGAAAACTTTAGAAACAAAGGTTCAGGTGGCATCATCTCAGATCACTAAGTTTTAGGTCAAGGTAGAAAAGACAATTAAGAATGAAGAGTTCGTGATGAGACCTAGAATAAGGAGAATATACAATGCAATATGAACAAGACACCATACAATATGAGGAAGAAGACTCTAAGATGGTCAAGATGAAAGAAGACCTTACAAAATATCATATGAAAATAACATTCCTGAAAAAGGAAAAAGAAAGATCTGAAGGAGGTGTTAGAAATTATATATTATGGAGCAATGGAAGACATAAAATATTGCAGAAATATAAACACATAAAACGCATAAAACAAGAGAGACACAGATATACGTGGTTCACCCAGTTTGGGCTACATCCACCCCAAACAGCCAGTCCTTCCTTTCTGTTATCCAGCAAAATGAAGAGACACAACCTACAACAGATCCGCTGTAATATCCTCTTTTTTCTCTCACAGTCTCACCTCTCTATTTCCCGCTCACATAATGCACATCTATCACACAGCCTTAAATACAATGCCCTCATACATAGAGAGGGGTTGCCTTCTAGGGAAAAAAACCCTAAACTAAACATAAGTTCTACCGTCAGATCATCCGCCTAATGAACGGCCCATATTGACTAGAAATTACTATACTTTTACAAGGCAATTTTACAGCTGTTTTTAGCTTCGGGGGCGCTGCCCCCGAAACCCCCCGCTAGGGGGGGGGGGGGGGCTCCCAAAGGTTGCAGCCGCCCCCCCCCTAGACCCCCCCTGCAGCGAATATTTTATGGGCGAACTGGGGTCCAATGTGGCGACACCTTTTAATATAGAAGATAATCAGGCTCCACACCCAACAATCTCCCACTTGGAGACTGATTGTAGCAACTCCATCGCTGCTCCATTTGCTGGACAATGACTCCTCTTTGGACCTGGCTGTTTCTCATCTTCATCGTCATCCTTGAAGACCAATTGAAACTGAGCATATTCTCAGTTTCTCCCTGGTTACAACTTTTGTTAGCATATCTGCAGTGTTCTGGCTAGTGTGTATCTTTTCTAGCTTCAACTCTCCATCTTCCAACACTGATCGTATGAAATGGTACTTGAGATGTATGTGTTTAGTCCTAGAATGAAATGCTGAGTTCTTTGCAAGATGAATGGCACTTTGGCTATCACTGTATAACGTGCCCATATCATGCTCCTTACCCAATTCACCCATAAACCTTTGTAACCAAATCATTTCTTTACTAGCCTCTGTAGCAACAACATACTATGCTTCTGTTGTTGAAAGTGCAACAACACTTTGGATTTTTGAAACCCAACTGACAGCTGTTCCTCCAACAGTAAATACATATCCTGTAGTGCTCCTCCTGTTATCTCTGTCACCTGCCATATCTGCATCAACATATCCTTGTAGGGAGATGTTTGAACCACCAAAGCATAATGCTTGATTTGTGGTACCTTTCAAATATCTGAGAATCCATTTCACTGCTATCCAATGTTCCTTTCCTGGATTGTTCATGTATCTGCATACAACTCCCACTGCATGTGCAATATCAGGCCTTGTGCAGACCATTGCATACATTAAGCTTCCAACTGCTGATGCATATGGAACTTTAGACATATAATCCATGTCTTCTTGGGTCTTTGGGCACATTTCCTTGCTAAGTTTAAAATGGCTAGCAAAAGGTGTACTAACTGGTTTTTCATTGTGCATGTTAAATATTTTCAACACCTTTTGTATGTACTCATTCTGAGACAATGTTAATTTACGATTTTTCCTGTCTCTAGTTATTCTCATACCAAGGATTTGTTTTGCAGCTCCCAAATCCTTCATTGCAAATGAATTTGCCAATTTTCTTTTGAGCACATTTATTTCCTGCATGTTAGATCCTGCAACAAGCATGTCATCTACATACAATAACAATATAATATAGCTGCCATCATTTTGCTTTTTCAAATAAACACAATGATCAGAGTGACATCTAGTATAACCTTGTTCAGACATAAACTTGTCAAATTTTAGATACCACTGCCTTGGAGCCTGTTTTAAGCCATACAAGATCTTCTTCAACCTGCACACTAGTTTCTCCTTCCCTTTCACCTCATATCCTTGTGGCTGCTGCATATATATCTCTTCCTCCAAATCCCCATGGAGAAAGGCTGTCTTTACATCTAACTACTCAAGATGCAAATCTTCAGCTGCTACAAGACTTAAAATAGTTCTGATTGAAGTCATTTTAACAACAGGAGAAAATATTTCATCAAAATCAATACCTTTCTTCTGTGCAAACCCCTTCACCACAAGTCTAGCTTTATACCTCTGTTTTCCTCCATCTTCTTCCTTCAGCCTGTAAACCCATTTATTCTTCAATGTAGTTTTTCCTACAGGCAACTTGACTAAATCCCAAGTCTGGTTATGCATTAAGGAGTCCATATCTTCTTCCATGACTACCTCCCACTTCTTCCTGCTTTCAACCTGCATTGCTTCTTCATAACATTCGGGTTCACCGGAATCAGTCAATAATAAATAATATAATGAAGGAGAGTATCGTTCAGGGGGTCTACTTATCCTGGTAGATCTTCTAACACCACTTTCAGATGTTTGGGGTGCCTGTTGTTGTTGTGGTGGTTGCTGTTGTTGTGGTTGTTGATTATCATTATTTTCAGGCACCTTTACTTTTTCAGTGATTTCATCAAGAACTGCGTATTCCTTGTTTTCCTTTTCCAACAACTGATTCTTATACAAGACCTTTTCATTGAATATTACATCTCTGCTCCTACTGATTTTGTGATTTTCGTAATCATATAAGCGATAACCAAAATCATTAACACCATATCCAATAAAGGTACATTTCTTTGACTTTGCCTCAAGCTTTGTTCTATTTTCTTTATCAATATGGACAAAGGTCTCACAACCAAAAGGCTTTAAAATAGAGTAGTTTACCTTTTTACCTGTCCATGCTTCCTCTGGAACACCACCATCCAAGGAACTTGAACGCCCTCTGTTTATTAAATAAACAACAGTATCTACAGCATCTGCCCAAAACTGTAAAGGCAATCCTGCATGCAATCTCATGCACCTTGCACGCTCCATGATTGTTCTGTTCATCCTTTCTGACACACCATTTTCTTGTGGTGTTCTTGGAACTGTCTTCTCTTTGCGAATTCCATGCTCTGAATAGTACCTATCAAACTCTTTGCTGCAATATTCACCTCCATTATCTGATCTAAGACACTTCAATTTCTTTCCTGTCTCAATCTCAACCAAAGCTTTCCATTTCTTGAAAGTATCAAATACATCAGATTTATTCATAATACAATAAATCCAAGTTTTTCTAGTTGCATCATCAATAAAAGTAACATAATAACGAGAGCCACCGAGAGATGATACCTGAGCAGGTCCCCATACATCTGTATGCACAAGCTCTAATTTTTCATTCTTCTTTTCTTTCCCAACTCTGAGAAATCTAAGTCTCTTCTGTTTTCCATAAATGCAATTCTCACAGAAGTCCAAATCAACATTATTCAAACCCAGCAACGAATTCCTTGAGTGAAGAATCTTCATCCCCTTTTCACTCATGTTTCCGAGCCTATGATGCCATAATGATGCATCTGCTCCTTTGGAAGTTAAAGCATTAACAGAGTTAGAAATACCATTGCATAAATACAATGTACCAACCTTTTCGCCTTTTGCTATTACCAGGGCTCCTTTGGTGACCTTCCAAGCTTTATCTGTGAAAGTTGTCACACAACCTTCACCGCCTAACTGCCCTGTTGAAATCAGATTTTTCTTTAGATCTGGAACATGCCTTACCTCCTTTAATAGCCATTGGTTTCCATTCTGCTATTTTACAAGAACTTACCCATTCCAACGGTTTTACAGGGTTTATCATCACCCAGATGAACTTGTCCAAAATCTCCTTGGACATAGTCATGAAAGTATTTCTTATCAGGTGTGGCATGGAATGAAGCCCCTGAATCTACCACCTAGGAATCAGTAATATTTTCGAAAGAAAGAATCAAAGCATCTTGTAACACCTCACCTGTCACATTTGCTTCATGATTGTTTTCTTGCTGTGCATCTCCTTCTTTTCCCTTCCGAGATCTACAGTCTTTCTTTAGGTGTCCTTTCTTTCCACATTTCCAGCACACTATCCCCGATCTGGACTTGGATATGCCTTTCCTTGATTTACTGCGATATCCTGAGCTCTTTCCTCTTTCCATTTTTCTTCCTGTAGACTCTGCATTCAAAGCATTTCCCGATGTCTCACCGGAGATTTTCCGTCGCATTTCCTCGCTAAGGATAGCACCGACAACATCATCAAACTTTAAAGTACTAGATCCAGAAACGGAGTTACTAATGGCCATTACCAAACCATTCCAACTTTCTGGTAATGAGCACAAGAATAACAGAGCTCTAACTTCATCATCAAAGTTTACCCCTACAGAACTTAACTGAGTTGTAACTATATTAAAATCATTTAAATGGTCTGCAACAGATCCACCTTCCGACATCTTCATATTAAATAACCGTTTCATAAGAGATACCTTATTTGAGGCCGAGGGTTTTTCATATAGTTTCGACAACGCCTGAATCAAACCCTCTGTCGTGGTTTCCTTCGAAATGTTGAAGGCGACTGACGCAGCAAGGCACAACTGTATTGTTCCTAGTGCCTTTCTATCGAGAAGGTTCCATTCTTCGTCTGTCATACCCGTCGGCATCTTTGATTTTCTGCCCAATGGTAGGTATAGATCTTTCTTATACAGATAATCTTCCATCTGCATCTTCCACAGCGAGAAGTTTTGGCCATTAAATTTTTCGACTCTAAACTTACCATCTTCCGCCATTGCTCCCACTCGAACCACGAACCCTTCTTTCCTGCGAGTTTATCAGCCAAATAGACCTTCGGCTTTGATACCAGTTGTTAGAAATTATATATTATGGAGCAATGGAACAAATAAAATATTTTAGAAATATAAACACAGAAAACGCATAAAACAAGAGAGACACAGATATACGTGGTTCAGCCAGTTTGGGCTACGTCCACCCCGAACAGCCAGTCCTTCCTTTCTATTATCCAACAAAATGAAGAGACACAACCTACAGCAGATCCACTGTAATATCCTCTATTTTCTCTCACAGTCTCACCTCTCTATTTCCCGCTCACAGAATAAACATCTATCACACAGCCTCAAATACAATGCCCTCATACATAGAGAGGGGTTTCCTTCTAGGGCAAAAAACCCTAAACTAAACATAAGTTCTACCGTCAGATCATTCGCCTAATGAACGGCCCAGATTGACTAGAAATTACTATACTTTTACAAGGAAATTTTACAATTGTTTTTAGCTTCGGGGGCGCTGCCCCCGAAATCCCTCGCCAAAGGGGGGGCTCCCAAAGGTCACAGCCGCCCCCCTGGATCCCCCCTGCTGCGAATATTTTACGGGCGGCGAACTGGGGTCCAATGTGGCGATACCTTTGAATATAGAAGATAATCAGGCTCCACACCCAACAGGAGGCAGCTCAATCAACAGATGGAAAGGAAAAATCACCTTCTAAAACTGTTGCTAAGAGACAATCATGTCAAAGCTTATTTATGTACAACAGATGAAAAAGGTGGCTCAAACACCTAGAAAGCCACATTTTGATCAGTGGAAAGAATATCAGAGATGCTTAGAAGAGCTGGAGGAAAGTCAGGAACAGGTCAAGAGGTTCAGGCAAGAGAATCAAAACTATAAGAGGTCAGTGCAACATGTTCTTGAGAATTGTGATAGGGAGGTACGTGAGGCATCTAGAACTCTCAGTAAAGGCAAGAACTTTGTGAAATGGTCCATTCCAATGAGGAGACAATGCACAAACCTCTATGTCATGAATCTAGGATTGAACGCAAAACTGAGGAGCTTGATGAAGATTTTGGACAAAGCATGGGGTCTGGTTAAAAAGTATAGGGAGGCAACCAAAGCACCTTCACCTGGAGGAGTGCAAAGGCTGAGATCTAAGGCTATAACTAAAGAAAAACCTACCCTGCCACTACCCACTGAGAAAATTGACCTCACACCTCAATCTTCAAAGATCAAAGCTTCCACAAGAAAGACCTCTAGCAAAAGGAAGAGGAGGTAAAGGGTCCTTGACTGAAGTTTGAAATTTTGTTTTTATTTCAAAATTCAAGTTGTAGATGCTATTTTGGTTGGTATAATGGTATGGTTTTGATGTTTGGAGTGGCTTATACTAGCATTATGGTGTTTTGTTAAGATTGGAAGGCATTTAAGAGACAATTTTGAAAAATGTGCTACGCAGGCCCTACTTATACAGTTGCATGCATATTGGGAGGAAGCCACTTGTTAGGGTTTGAAGCTATGAATGTGGAGCAGATGTGGCAGCCGACTCAAATCGTCAACAACCAACCATGTGTCAATTTTGAAAGGAAAAAGCACCCACACAGTCGCTACCCAGTGTCTATGCAATCGTTGCTCAATCAGCGACCAACTGTCCCTAATTTTACTATTTTATTGGCTCATGAAGATATGGTCTTTGAAGATAAACTTGTTTAACATATATATTTAGTTTTTTTTTTTTAAGGAACAATGTAAACTTTGAAACGGGAACTATAAACTCAAAATGGGAACTCTGGCAAAAAACCCCGAAAAAACATCAAAAACAGTGCTAAAAATGAAAAGTGTGTATACTGGAACGATGTTTTTATTTTTCAAGCGTCAATTTTGAACATGTTTTAAAAATGGCAGTGACTACGAAATTTACTATAAAATTTTCGTGCAAAATATAGCTTCAAAACAAAAGTGATGATACTGGAACAATGCTTTTTTTTTAGGGTCAATTTTCAATTTTTTAAAAAAATGCTAGTAAAACCAAATTTTTATGTGCCAAACAAAGTTGTTTATGAGGGAAAAAACACATTAATGTTTTTGGTAGAATATCATTTTTCTTTCCTAAGTATAAATTCAACATGTTTTCAACCATAACATGCTAGATACAAAAGAAATTGAAATTTTTTGAACTATAAAATTAAAAAACCATGACATTATGAACAAATAACATTACTAAATGAATTCAAAAGTCATTATTTGTATATTGAATAAAACATACATTATATTTCTAATTTAATATTGCATTGTAGATATTTTAAACAATAAAATTGATCATAATTAACACATATAATCCAACAACATAAAAATGCCTCATAACTTCTCATTTAACACCATATGGAAATCATTAATTTTATTTGAAGATACGATGCATACATTAGTTATATAAACTGTCTTAAAGAATTATTCAAAATCACTCATATTTGCTTGCACACCATAAGAATCCACATCTTGAGATGAGTGACTGGATGCTGATGAAGACGTTCCATATTCTTCTCTTTCATCAACTAGCGCCCCATTTGAGTCCACATGCATGCCCAACATTTTAGGTTTCAAAATTCTTCTAGATCTATGACTGGTTTCAGCAGACTCCCATCTCAACACTGTTCCTTCTGGTAACAACCTTTTCAGAATCTCTATCGTCTTGAAGCAAAGAGTTCCTATCTTTGTTAAATTGAAGTCATAAACAAGTATGTCAACATCCTCCAATTTTAATATGTCTGTGCGGTGGCGATTTATATTTGTACCCTTTCTTTTTCTCTTTCCGCCATTTTTTTGTCAACTACCTTCTCTGGCTTATACACACCATTGAATGGGTGTGTATTTGTGGCATACCAATGTACTTCAACACTTGTAACATCCTCATTTTCTGTAAAGACCTTTATAACTTTAGCAACCCAGAATGGATAGCCATTGGGATCTCCATATGCTAGCACTGCAATCATGCAACCCTCCTTAATATCCTGTACTGAACCCCTATAAAGGTATTCCATGGCTTCACGTTGTGCATGAAACCTTCTGGAACCTATATACATCTCTCTTTCCACTGCCTGTGAAGAATTAATAATACCTTGAGATTGTTGCTGTTCAACAATGTTTATTTCCTCATGTTCATTCGACACATTTTGTGGCCAAATAAATGGATTTTTCAAAGGTATATCTTCATTTGTTGTTGTTGAAATGATATCACTTTGATTATTGAAAAATGACTCCCACCAAACTGAATCAGCAATGTCAAAGTACTCATATGTATATCTAATACATTTTTTAATTTCTTCCAGGTAATCAGAATAATTTATATCTCTATTCTATCTGCATGCATTCTGAACTTCACCAACTGATTGTAATAACAATATTTTTGATGCAAATATTGGATGATCTAGAATGAACTTCAAAAATTGCAAACCTGATGACGGTGCCCATTCTACAATAGTTGAATACTTCTTTCCCCATATTAGTGTTTTCCAATCAATTTTTTTGATACAAAATTGATGTTGGAAGCTAATGTCATTAAGTTGTTCAATGCATTTCCCCTCACCATATGATCCAAGAATAAACTTTTGCATGTCAACAGTTTCTTCCAACACATCAAAAGTAGGCTCTGACATGTATGATTTCTTAATACATTCAATTAGTGATGGCAAGCTCCCAACTTCCTTCCTCCTTAATGTGTCTGAAAAACGACTGAACATCTGATCAATATGGTCATGAGTGTGCCCAACAAGAAGGACACCAACCTTTACCTTTTGAAAAATTCTCAATTCAATAAGCATGTTTAGATATCCAAAAACAACCTGATTTTTGTTTTCACGACAAGTGTTGTCCAATTGTAGATACAAAACTTCAGGAAGATTACCAGACCAATGAGAAATCACATCATGAATTATGGTTATGGTCAGATTTGCATCATTATGTATATTTGGAGCTGTGAAGTACACCCTTGGCAACATTTTCCCATTGAAGACCATACAACCAACCAAGTGAAACTGAATAAAATTTTCCTCCTGTAAATTTTTGGGTGTGCGAACAAAATGTGGTAAAAGTGTTTTCTTCTGGTCCATACCATCAATTATCAAACCCAAATATTTATTTGGATTATCATAACACTTCTTTTGATGCTTGTACAACTTCTTCCTTTCATTTGTTTGTTGTTCGCAATGATCCTGAAGTTCTTTGACAATTAAATCTACACAACATAAAAGAAATTCATTAAGAAATATGTTTTCATAGTTGAGGACCATACAATTTTAAAAGTTAAAGTTATGAATGCTTACCTCTTTCTGACCCTTCACATTTGTCCCTTTTTGATTTAAGAGAAGCACATGTACTCCAAATCCCCATCCTTGTCTTCTTAGGAATACAGACATTGTTGAATTTTTTCTTCCATACTTTCACAAAATATTGATATGTAATAAACCAGCCATGTCCCTCAGCACCTTCTGCATATTCTTTGTATAAGTTGTAGATTTCTCGTCTTGAAAAATTATCTAGAATATGTATTGTCTCTCTATTTGGCATACACTCTCCATGCTTTGAAAATAAATCTTTCATCCATGACATCGAAGTACTTGATAATGGCCCAAACTGTATGTTATGACATATTTCTAAATAAAATGTGGGATCCTTTTCCAAATTTTATTGAATTCTCGAGAGACGAAAATTCCCAATCGAATGAAACATTTTGAAAGCTTTTCTATAGATAAATAAAGTCCCAATATGATAATCATAACCTGACAATGTAGATTGCCTGCACCCAACTAAACATGAATTTTGCATGCTTTTATTCATTGACAAATATCTCTTCCTGCTTTCTAATCCAAATTTGAAATCCATATGTTTCAAGCAATCTTTTTGGCAACATTCACTTGAAACGAGAGCGCTGATAGAACTTCTTCTCGTTAGATATTCTGCTCTACCCCTTGTATAACTAGAGCAGCTTGCATTGGTACGAAAAGGTCTGCTCCTACTCCTTGATACAATATTTCTTGGCAACATCTCCATCATTGGATCATCATTTGTATAAGGATTTTCATCATCATTAAGAGGAATGTTATCCACACTATGATCAGCTCTGCTTTTCAAATATTGACTTGGAGTATATTCTTCATCTTCCCCTTCTTCAGTGCTACTGTCGTAGTCCTTAGAATTCGGACTGAATGGAAAATATGACTCGATGTTTAATGGATATTCTTCCTCATGTGCATTGTCAATGCTACTCTCATAGTCCATAGAATTAGGAATACGTCGAAAATGTGACTGTTTACTTATTGAAGATGCCACATCCTGTCCTTTGTCACTGCTACCTTTATACTCATTAGAATTAGGACTAAGTGCATCATCCTGTCCTTCATCACTGCCGCTCTCATAGTCCTTAGAATTAGGACTAAGAGGACATAGTGACACTCCATTCTTTTGAAATTCATCATCACGCTCTTCATAACTGTTGCTCACATAGTCCTTAGAATTAGGACTAAGTGGACACTGTGACACTCCAATATTTTGAAATTCATCATCCCGCTCTTCATCATTGCTGCTCTCATAGTCCTTAGAATTAAAACTAAATGGACACTGTGACACTCCATACTTTTGAAATTCATCATCATTCTCTTCATCACTACTGCTCTCATAGTTATTAGAATTAGGACTAAGTGGACACTTTGACACTCCATTCTTTTGAAATTCATTATCACGCTCTTCATCACTGTTGCTCTCATAGTCCTTAGAATTAAGACTAAATGGACACCGTGACACTCCATTCTTTTGAAATTCGCTATCATGCTCTTCAAAACTGCTGCTCTCATAGCCCTCAGAATTAGGACTAAGTGGACACCGTGACACTCCATTCTTTTGAACTTCACCATCATGCTCTTCAAAACTGCTGCTCTCATAGTCCTCAGAATTAGGACTAAGTGGACATCGTGACACTCCATTCTTTTGAACTTCACCATCATGCTCTTCATCACTGCTACTTTCATAGTCCTTAGAAGTAGGACTAAGTGGAATCTGTGACTCTTTATTTATTTGAAATTCTCCATCCCCTCTTTCATCAGTGCTGCTCTCATAGTCCTTAGAATCAGGACTAAGTGGAAGAATTGACTTTCTATTCATAGTGGAAGAATTCCCGCTATATTCATCAATATGAATAGAGTTGTTACGTGATGAAGATATTGATGGTGTATAAATCGAAACTTCACTATCAGAACAATCCATCCCTTTCAAATAGAAGATGTTGAATGATACAAAAGGAGAGTCTCCTAAAGATATTATATAGCTTAAAGAATGAAATTTTCCCTCCAAAAAGTTTCGCGAAAATATTCCCTTCCAAAAAGTTTGTTAGAATTATTTACCTTCATTATTTTATTCTACAATTTATTGAAAAATGTAAACTATTTTTTTTTATGAAATAAATCATTAAAATTAAAATTGTAAACTACAACTTCTACATTAATTATTTTAATAGTTAAAGTACATAATATTTACTAAACAATTGATTTTTTTTTTATTCTTTTATTTTTTATTTATTTATTTATTTTATTTTTATAATATATTGTAAAACAAATTAATCCCACATTCAACCCGTTGTAAAACAATTCTACAATATTCGCTTTATAATATTTTAAAACAAATTATCCCACATTAACCGTACGGTAAAACATCTCCGTAATTTCACTTATATATTAAAATTTCATTAACACTATTACTCACATCACATCCAGGTTTTCTGAAAATCGTTGAAAGACTCGTGAATTTGTGGAGCAGCTAAATTGCTATCAACAACATATTCAACGAATAATTCTTGCAATTGAAATGTGAGTTAAATTTTTTCCTTGAAACTTTTCATATTAAATTAGTTTAATGAAAACGATTTTTTTTTTTGAATTAATAATTTTTCTGAGCCAAAATAACAATTATGTCCATCGTGAGCATGGTGGGCCCGATCAAACTCAATCGCCCAATAGCTGTGGGTGGGCCGACGTGGTGTCACGAGGTGGGCGGGGAGGTCGTGCGAGCGGGCAAGGTGTGAGGGCGGTAGGGGGTGTGGGGGCGGCCCGGCGGCTCGCTTGCCTGTCGCGGGGTTGGGCGATTTTGAGAATCGCCTAACCCCCACGGCGGGAGGGCGAGCCGCCAAGGTGGACGCCGTAGCACGACTCACCCCCTACCTCCCAGCGCCCTGGTGGGCTCCAGTATTGTAGCAATAATGCTGCAACTCCTGGAGCTTCCTTCTCTAATTTTATCAACCCGGTAGTTCGTAACAAACTTGGAAGCGACGGTGCTGTATGCACAAGTACTAGCTCTTGTCGCAGCTGTCACTTGGTCAGCTGGCACAAGTCCGCTAGGGCTTAAGCCAACTTCTATGAGTTCTTAGAAGAAGCTTTTTAACCGATGAATGAAAGTTATCTCAAAGGAAATTAACCTACTGCAGGAAGAAACTGAAAGCCAACGAGGAATGAAAACCCTAGCAAACCCTAATTCTACCAGCTAGTCCTACTGATGCAAAGGTGGGAATGCAAACTACTGAAAGAGGTGCCATTACTTCTAGGAAGGTGAGATGCATGTGTCTAGACTACTTTGATCTAAATAAAACGTATTTTTGTATTTTTGTTCAAGTTGTTAAAATTATTATGTGTGTGCTTCTATCTGGGTCTTTGACTGTGCAGGGATAGATCAAGGAGGGAAATGCTTGGAAGAGGCTAGGAAGGCTCAGAGAGGGTCTAAGGGATCCCTAGCATCCTTTCAGAGAAGTTCATAA
Organism: Pinus tabuliformis; assembly: GCA_031772625.1. Classification (NCBI taxonomy): domain Eukaryota; kingdom Viridiplantae; phylum Streptophyta; class Pinopsida; order Pinales; family Pinaceae; genus Pinus; species Pinus tabuliformis. Next base: position 191,194,648 of record CM062807.1, on the reverse strand, counting down.
AGTTCAGATGCTTGGCAACCATGTTTACAAGCTTCTACAGGAAGTCTGCAGGGGTTCTACAGGATGTTCAGAATTTCTACAGGAAGTCTGTTAATTTCTACAGGATGTTCTGCAATAGGATTTTTGGGTGAGGGATGAGTGGAATAGGCTATGTGGATGGACAGGGAGGTAGGAGGGGAGCTTGTGATGACTTATGGACAGAGAGATGAGATGGAGAGGGGGTGTGCAAAGCTAGTTGGTCTGGAGGAGGTTAGAGGAGATGGAAGGTCGAAAAGGTGGAACCACGTGGGTGATAGAAGAGTTTTGGAGGTAAGTGGTCTAACTGAGGGAAGAGTGGATGGCCTAGGCACGGCTTAGGAGGGTAAGGGCGTGAGAGAGTGATACTGCACAGTGTAAATGAAACAAATCATCCGTGTCTTGCACAAAACCGAGATTTCATCAACCTATTCTAACTGTTTTTATAAAACCACAGAACAACAACGTGATTTTGTAAGGAAACTCTTGCATGGTACTGAAACAAAGATTCATTCCACAAGATCTGAATGCATGGATGCTGCTACAACCGAGAACATTGCATTAAAGCTTGTATGAACATGTAAAACTGTGTTTTTGGTGGGTGGCACGGGCTGCAATCCCAATCTCTAAACATAGGTGGAAGTGAGTGTGCAATCAACATTTTTTTGGAGCTCTGATTAACTCTAATCTAAACTACTGAAAGCAACTTTGTTCATAAAACTAACCTACTCAATCACATCAAGAAATTCAACTCAGCAAACTGTGTTTCCAAATGCATGTAAAGGGAAAGAAGTACAATGCTGAAAGAAAAGTATCAATACAAGGAAAGGAGGTCTATTGCTCTCAGGTTGGGCCCAACCCCGAGAGCTATAGCTCCTCTAAGAACTCAGAACTGAACTCAAATCTGCCTGCCTTTTATTAAAAGATAATAGTCATAAGTCTAACAACATGCCAAAAATGGCTTACAAAGAGCAAAACAGAGCTATCAGCTCGTAGTCCAGAATAAACAACAAAGTTTCAAAAGTCCCCATCGAAGGCTACAGCCTCTTGATTTATACATTACAAGGGCCAAGCTGGCCTCCTAAATTAGTGGGGTTTGGCTGCCTTCTAGCTCGGTGGTGGTTGGAGCTCGGTGTTGGGGTGGAGATCACGAGGAAGGCCATTCAATGCTGTGGACAGCCTTCCTACAAAACCGTAATCCCATCTTGGGTGTCTCCTAGCCTTCATCTGCGTGGTTTTGCTCCATTAAATGTCAAATAAACCTGAAATAAACATGTGTTAGCCACCAGAATAGTGACTGCCCTCCTTCGTACAAATAACATGAATATACTAAAAAATGATGCATAAGTGATGAAAAATGAAGGGTTGAGCAAGGGTAAGTAGGCCAAATGAGCCCAAAATGTTACCAAATTTGGGGCTCATCATCACCCCCCAGCTAAAGTGATTGGTCATCCTTGAGCAACTAATCCAGCTCCTCATCCTTCATTGCCTTTACTGCCACCCTCACATCCCAAGCTTCTGCAGTAGTGTCCTCCTTGCTGACATGGAACCCAGCCTTTCTCTCCACCTCTTCCCACTGTTCCTGCTCATCTGTCTCTATGCTGCCTTCCATCAATCCTAACAGCAGAGGTGGGCTTAGCTTGAGGCCAATCCAGCTGGCCTGGAGGTTCTGCATAGATTTCTTATAGAGGGGCACCCGTACTAGAGCTTCCCTCATTCGAGTTGGAGTGTGATATTCTCTGATTTTTAGACTGTGGGCCAATGTATTCCATCGGCGGGTGCAAGCTTGAATACAGTTATCTCCTAACAATCTCTCCATATCCTCAAAATGTGCTATGGCCTGGGCCTGCTGATCCATAAATTTCAATGAAGCTTGAGGGTTGGTGGATAAGTGTTGGTGTGCTGATATTAGTGCAGTTGGATCCCCTGGTTCTGGTCTAATTAGTAATGGCTCATTCAGCTCTCGGTTCATGACCGCTTTGGCTTCTGCTGCTCTTTTGTCTTCATGGTTCAACCATGAGGCAAGCACCATTAACTGCATATCTCCTAAGACCGTGTTGGGATCCCATGAAACCACATTAGGAAGGGCCAAATTATGGAGGTAGAACTCCGATAGTTTGGCCTTATCCTCAGATGAACTGGTATTGCATAATTCAGTGAACTGCTGCGGGTCTTGGAGCTGAGAGATACCCCTTTGCGCCAAGGTGTTGATTTGAAATTGTAGCCATTGGTCTCTCAGGTACATGCCATAGGATTTGGCCGGCTGTCTGCATTGTATAGCATCCATGGCCAAACTGGCCATGCAGGCCAATTGTGCCTCTTTCTGTTGCAGCTGTTGTTTGAGAGCTTGCACCTCAATTTGTGTTTGCAGCTCTGTTTCCTGTAGATGCGTGGTTGGCTCCCCAAGACCGATGTGCAGTTCCTTTTTGCCTTGCTGTTCTGCTGTGGTGTCCCCGGAGGATGTGCCTGTTCCTCTCCTCAGCTCCTGTAGCAGCAGTCTAAGCTTTTCGTTTTCTTCCTGTAGGAACACTCGTTGGAAATTTGCCACGTGTTTAGCCATGGCTAATTCACTTCTGGCCTCCTTGAGTTGCTCCTCCAAGGGACCTATGTCCGCCACACCTTTTGATTTGGCTATTTTCATCCATGTGTGTGTACGTACTCTCTCTTCCTCCAATGCAAAGAACAGTGGCACAGTGAATTTTTGTGGTATAGTTTTGGCAGCTTCCAAGAAGTTATAGTATGAGCTCAGACTTGGCTGAGGGCTAGGCTCCAGGATATGCTCTTTTTCTTCTTCTCTTGGTGGCTCTACTTCGCCCTCCCTCGGTGGTGATGAGGGTGCTTCCCCTTCCATTCTCTCTGTTTCCTTAAGCCGGGCTAAGGTTTCCTGTAGAGCAGCTTCAGCATCCTGTAGCCGGGCTTTTGAAGCCAATTGGTCTAACCTTTCTTTCCAAGTGGTTGTTTTTGGGCTCCCTCTCTCATAGGTGACTGATATCATTGAGGGGGACCTCTCCTTGGGCGAAGTAGGGGCATCCTCGATAGTGATTGGGCTGCTGGACGGAGGCTGTGGCTTGCACGTCTTTATTCTCACACTTCTCTTAGCTTTAAAATATAGAGGGGCCTCCCTCTTTCTCTTTTCCTTGGGCTTAGGAGGTGTACTGAGGGCGGCCAGCACAACTGCTGCCTCTCTTGCAAGAACATCGGCTTTCTTTTCCCTTGGTTTTCTTTTCTCAGGGCTTCCTGTAGAAGGCCCTTTTTCAGCTGATTTCGGGCTTCCTGTAGAAGCTGGTTTCGGTTTTCTTGTAGGAACAGGTGACACCACTTTAGTTTGCTTTGCTGAGGGTGTTTTACTTTTTGACTTGGTCGAGGCTACTGTCGAGGTGCCTTTGCTGATGTGGACCTGCTCAGTCTTGTCCACCCTGCTTTGTAATCTCTTCTCTCGGGGTGTTAATATGGGTGCTTCCTCTTTCTCCTTGGCACCCTTTTTCTCTTGTTTCTCCTTTTTCTCTGTCTTTGGTGTTTTGGCCGTGGGTCTCTGGCCTTTTTCTTTCTTCCCTGCGGGTACTGACTCCTTTTCCTCGCTGCTGGAGGAACCAAGCTCTTCAGTCAACATTTTTATATTGCCATCCTTGGTCAGATTTCGGAAGGCTTCCCATGAGAGAGGGACTTTGTATGTGTGGAGTGCATCCTCCACGAGGAGCTTAATGAGCCCGTGATGAGCTACCTGGTCTGGTGTGCCTTCCCTCAACTTGGTGGCACATTCAGTCATAGACTGCAATAGAAAGTAGGGAATGCTTAATTTGTTCTCTGCAGGTAGGTCCATCTGATGCCTTAATTCTGTGAGTAACCGAAAATGGTACCCATACACAATACTAAACCGACCTTCGCAGGTGATGTATTTCATGATTTGGAGGCTGACTTCGCTCCAAAGTGGCAGTAAGCTAGTCCTGCGAACCCCGTTCTTATCTTCTGAGAACTGCTCCTCTGGTGGAAAGAATTATTTCTTAGCCTGTTGGCCTAATTTCCTCTCTTCTTTGTCCCATGGTACTCCCATTGGGAGCTCGGTAACTCGGCTGATGAACTGTGGGGTGAGTCTGAGACTCAAACCCCTGAAATTGACGGTGGCTAATGTCTTTGATTTCGGCTTCAGAGCCCGCAAGAACTCCTCTGCCACCTCATCATCATACCCCTGCAATTTGTCGCAGAACGACATCCATTGAGCGCGGGTGAACAGCTCCACCACCTCAGGGTTCTCTCTTAGTTTCTTAGAGTCGGTTGGTTCCTTTTTGATGAACCCACCCGGCATGGTGAAAAACTGCTACGTTGGCTGGAGGTGGCGGATGCAACAGACTAGCCTTTTGGGACAGAGCCACGCATACAATTCGCGAAACTATCTCTAGATGAGTGTTAACAGAGCTTTAATTACAAATTATATCCTGTAGGAGACTTTACATACAACCCGATGACAATTCATGCAAACGGCAGACAATACTTGCATTCCTTTATGAGCAGACTGTAGAACGTCGACTCCGCCACCCTCGAAACCAATTGCATGGGAGGCAAGGTTCAGGCTTACCTTTTTAATTCGCCACCTTTGACGTGAAGAGCCCAATTTTCCCGTGGCAGTGAGCTTCCTGTAGAAGCAGCTTTCCTGTAGAAACAATGCATGGGTTCTGGAGAACACTGCGGTGGTTCTGCGCTCTCTGTGCTGCTTAACAGACGTTCGAACGACCGAAGACTTGGAGTGTCGAGCTTCAGAGGAATCTGGATGCTCACTCGACTTTCAAATGGCTAATGATAAATGCGTGGGGTGGCAATCTAGCCGATAGATTTGAATTCGGCGGAATCTGTGGCGCGGGGGTGAGCTGTCCCTGCCGGACCGTTGGGCGACGTCACTTAATCATTCTACTGCAAGTTCCCTGACTGCCGCATCATTCCCCGCAGATTCGCCGCCGCCATTTCTGTTAAAACGCGCTTCTCCCCGACTGGATGGCTCTCACGTGTGCACTACCCGTTCCTTTTTCCACGACCACCGTTTACACATCCGACTAGACCATCTGACTGGTCGACGTGGCCAGTCGAATGGCCATACGACCACTCAACCCATTCACTTCACACTTGCAAACATTTCAAAGTAAAATTCATGTATTTCGACGGAAGAAATGGCGAGGCACTTACCTGTGCGGCCGCGACATGATTCTTCAGGCTTTTGGATGACGATGACTAGATTTGTTTGCTGCTGCTTGATTGCACAGGCCCAGAGGTTCCTCTTCACAGGCTGCTGACGATGGAGCTTATGATTCGGCTGCATGTGCCTGCGTTATCCTTGCATGTTGCAGGCGATGGAATGGTGTACACTCTAGTTGGCTTAACTGCTACGGGACTCCTACAGGATGTCCTGTAGCAGTTTTTCCTCCTTAGGTGCATGTTGAACGATGAAGACAGTGGCATCACGATCACGCTCACAGGGCCCTTGGATAGCTGTGATGGGTATTGCATGGCACCTCAACATCTTTTTTCATTTAAACATCGCTTCCTCTTGATAACTCAATGATTTGTTTTGATTGTGCAAGTACTTTTATTGCATGTCAACTGGGGTGGTAGCAGAAGGTGACAACAGTGTGTGATGGAGGAAAGAGTAGCTTGCATGCCTCCGTGTCGAACCTTGGTCGTTAGATCTCCCCACATAATGAATTCTGGGCCGTCCCGAACTTCTACAGGAAGTTTCATGTAGAAATACAGAACTTCCTGTAGAAAGTCTGCACCTTCCTGTAGAAGACTAAGCTGTGATGAAATCGTGCCCATACCTTGGAGAAGATGAGTGTTCTTGGAGGAGGTGCTGGTGAGGTATCCTAGCAGCATGATAAGGATCCTTGGCTTTGAGTTGAGAGACCTCCTCTCCTTCATAGAATACCTACAACCTGCATGCATTGCCACATTATAAACTTGCTGTCCCTGTCTTTTTTGCTTATTGTTTTCTTTTTTTCTTCTTCTTTTTTTTGAAAGATAGCAGGGGCGCCTCAATGAGGTTTTCACCCTTGCCATCTGCCTTAAGCGCCTCAGAGAGGTTTTCACTCAAGGATATTTTTCAAATCCTTTTTTTTTTTTGAAAGACAATAGGGGCGCCTCAATGAGGTTTTCAACCCTACCACCTGCCTTGGGAGCCTCAGAAAGGTTTTCACCCAAGGATCTTTATTTTTTCTTCTTTTTATTTCTTTATTTCTTTATTTTTTTTTTTTTTTTTTGAACTTTCAGGGTATGCCCAAAACAGAGGCAGAACCCTTCTCTATGACCAACACTGATTTCTCCACAGTTTTGATGAACTCTTGTCTTGAGAGAGGTTTCCTGTAGATCTTCAGTAGATGCCCATTGACAAGCATGGGGATGGCCTCCTCATCAATGGTCCGAATAAGAACAGATCCATTGTCATGACATTTTTCCACTGCATATGGTCCCAGCCATCTAGTTCTCAGCTTCCCCTTGAAATCTTTATGCCTGGAATCATACAACAACGCCCAATCTCCTGGCTGGAATTGCTTGTCATTGAGGTGTTGGTCATGCCACACCTTTCTCTGAAGTTGAATCACTTTTGAGTGAAGGAGGGCCTGCATTCGGTGCTCGTCCAGTCCATTCAGCTGCAATAACCTTTCTTGTTGGGCATGGCTGAGATCTAGGTCCAGCTGAGCTGCCAACCTCAAAGTGTTGTATTCAAATTCAATTGACAGCAAAGCTTTCTTCCCATAGACCAGCTCGTAAGGTGTGAAGTCGGTTGTGGTCTTCCAAGTGGTGTTGTAAGCCCATGTGGCCTCAACCAGGCGATCTGCCCAATCTTTCCTACTGCTGCTCACCACCTTAGTCAAAATCCCTTCTAATGCTCTGTTGGTGACTTCCACTTGCCCATTTGCCTGAGGATGATAGGGGGTGGAAGTCCTATGCTTGATTTTGTGATGAGTCAGAAGGTCTTCAATTAAGTTGGATGTGAACTGGCTTCCTTGATCGGTGACTAGCTCTCTTGGGTAGCCAAATTTGTAGAAGATGTTTTCTCTTAAGAAATCCGCCACCTTTTCTTCTGTTGCCACTTTGATTGCCTTAGTTTCTGCCCACTTTGTCAGGTAGTCAGTGCACACAATGACGTAAGACCTTTGCCTCGAAGGAGGGTTGATTAGACCCACAAAGTCCATACCCCACTTCTCAAATGGCTCAAGAGTCACTTGAGGTTGGAGAGGCATCTCATCCCTTTGAGTCGGTTTCCCCATTCTTTGGCATCGGTCACATTGGCTGATATACCTTCTGACATCTTGATGAAGTGTGGGCCAATAGTAGCCTGCCTGCAGGATTTTGAAGGCAGTCCTCTTTGCTGCAAAATGTCCTCCACAAGGCCCATCATGACAGGTGAGGAGGATATTAAAGACTTCCTCCTCCCTTACACAATGCCTTAAGATCTGATCAGGGCCAAGCTTGAACAGGTTGCCCCCGATCCAAGTAAATGAGGCACTTTTTCTGATGATTCTGCTCTTCTCTCTTGAAGATAGGTGCGGAGGGAACTGTGCTGAAATAAGGTAGTTTGCTATATCAGCAAACCATGGAGAGAGTACTGAAATAGCAAACAGATGTTCATCGGGCATCTGGTCATCCACTATTCCATCCTCATCTGCAGATAAATCCAATCTAGATAAAAAGTCAGCAACAACATTTTCTTTACCTGGTTTGTCAACGATAGTCAAATCAAATTGCTGCAACAAAAGTAACCATCTAATAATACGAGCATTCACATCTGGTTTATTCATTAAATATCTAATTGCAGCATGATCAGTATGTACAAATGTTTGATAGTCAGTGATATAATGTCGGAACTTGTTCAGTGCATGGACCACAGCCAAGAATTCTTTCTCAGTTACAGTGTAATTCAGTTCTGCTTTGGATAAGTTTTTGCTGACAAAGTAAATGGCATACGGAAGTTTTTGTTCAACTTGTCCTAAGGCTGCCCCTATGGCTTTGTTTGAGGCATCATTGTGGATGTGGAAAGGTAGGGCCCAGTTTGGACCTCTCAAGATTGGGGCAGACACCAACTTGTCCTTTAATTCATTCAAAGCCCTCTGACAATCGTCAGTCCAAGTAAACTCCACATCTTTTGCCAACAGGCCAAACAATGGTGAGGCTAGCTTGCTGAAGTCTTTAATGAATCTTCTGTAATACCCTGCTAATCCTAAGAAACTCCGAACATCCCTTACCTTTTGGGGAGGTGGAACCTTCTTGATGAGAGCAATTTTGTTAGGATCCACCTGTAACCCTTGGCAAGAAATGGTATGGCCTAGCACGGTCCCTTCAGTCATCAAGAATTCACATTTTTCAGGACTAAGGGACAGGTTCATCTCAATGCATTTGGTTAGGACTTTTCCCAGATTGGACAATGCTTCCTAGAAGTTGGACCCATAAGGAGTGAAGTCATCCATATAGATTTCCACCGCATCATGGACCAGCTCAGAAAAGATGCTCAAGACGGCTCTCTGGAAGGTAGCAGGAGCATTGCATAGCCCAAAGGGAAGAACTCGGTAGGCAAAGGTACCCCAAGGACAAGTGAAGGTGGTCTTATCTTGGTCTTCCGGGCTGATTTGGATTTGGTTGTACCTGCTAAACCCATCTAGGAAAGAGAAAAACTTCTTTCCTGCCAATCCATCCAACACTTGATCTATGAAAGGTAGAGGGAAATGGTCTTTCTTGGTAGCTTTGTTCAGTTCTCGGTAGTCCACACAGATTCTCCACTTCCCATTTTTCTTGGGAACCAACACCAGAGGGGACACCCATTCACTATCTGAGATGGGGTAAATGAATCCGGCATCCAACAGTTTTTGCAATTCTTCCTTGACAATGTCCTTAAGGGCTAGATTCATCCTCCTCTGGGGTTGCCTAACCAGTTTACAATTCTCTTTGATGTAGATGTGATGGGTACAGACCAAAGGATGGACTCCTTTCATCTCCTTATAGCTCCAAGCAAAGGCATCTAGATGACTGGCCAATAGACTACACAGCTCCTTTTCCTGGGAAGGAGATAGGGAGGAGCTGATCTTTAACGTCCTCTCAGGGCCGAAATCCACATTCTTGACTCTGGGAGTGACAGGGTTGGTCACACAAAGGTCCACTAAGGTGCTGGCTTGGGCATCCTCCACCAATTCCTCTAAGGTCAGTGCACTGGGAGGTGGATTCTGGATCAAGGTCTCAATCAAATCATCCTCGATTGGGGGGTCTCTTCTAGTGGTGTCTAGGGTGCACAAAGGTGCTGAGTACACTTCATCTTCTTCTCCTTCCTCCAACCAAAGTGGTAAGTCATGCTCTAATGAGGGTTGGGCAGGAGGGTATAGGACTAGCTGCTTGGACATAGGACCATTTTTGATGGTCATGTTTCCTGCACGGCAACTTATGTAAGCATCTGCAGTGGCTAACCAAGGCCTTCCCAAAATAAGAGGATATCCAGTGAGCTTTGCCTTTGGTTGCAGCACCAAGAAATCTGCAGGGTATTCCCAAGAGTCAACAGAGACCAAGACATCCTCCACAATCCCTTCGGGAGTCACGGTCGAGCGATCTGCTAGTTGTAGGACTGTCGAGGTCTTCCTCAAGGAACCCTGAAGGTTGAGTTTGAGCATGGTATCCCTGGTCATCACATTAATGGCAGCCACCAGATCAATCAAGGTGTGAGGTATGATGGTGCCATTGATGTGGACATCTACTACAGGACTCCAAGGATCTAGATAATTTGGGCAGATGACTTGTCCCAACATGAGGTCAGACAGTTGTCCTATGACATTGATGGTTGAAGCATCCCTCTTTCGCCTGCCTGGGTGTCTGAAACACTTTTCCTTAACCAGTTTGTTGTATATTGGCACATCCTTGATGGCTTGGAGAAGTGGTATTTTCACACACAACTGCTTGAGCTCTCCCAGAAGCTCATCCTCCTCTGGGTTGGGTTGTGTGGTGGCTGTTAGTCTCTCAGGAAAGGGTGGAATAGCCTTTCGTTCACTTTCTTGTTTGTCTTCCTCGTCCTCTGGGGGAGGAGGTTGGCGATCCGGAAGAGTCTTTCCAGATCGCAGATTGATCTCCTGGATCTCCACAGCATAGGTAGGGCATGCTGTTTCCCCAGTGTATACCTGTTGGGCCTGTCTGTTGTTGGGGTTCGGGTTCGGTTGAGCAGGCATTTGAGGTTGCCTTGGAGGAGCAGGAGGTAATGGTTGAGGTTGAACTGGTGGTGGAGGAAAAATGGTGGGAGGAGTGTTGTACTAGGGCCTCCACCCCGACTGAGGTGCATTCCACTGAGGCTGTGGCTGGGCATGTGAGTGATACGAATGAATAGTGGGTTGAGTATGATACTGAGGTGGATAAGACCATGGAGGAGGCACAGACCAGGAAGGATGAGCAGGGGGACCCCAGGAAGACATAGGAGTAGATTGGTTGGGGCTGTAATAAGCTTGGTGTGCCCCTTGCATCCCCTGCTGGTAAGGTCTAGGTCCTTGTGGCCTCCTTTGGTTGAGGAAATAGAGAGGTTCAGTGGGGGCTTCTGTCCCTTGATACATGGCTTTAAGCCCAGGTAAGGTTGGACATTGATTTGTGGGATGGTCCTCCTCACAAACGAAACATACCTCAACCGAATGTAATGGGCATTCGTTCTTAGGGTGTCTCCTTGTACACCTAGGGCAGAAGATAGCCAAGGCCCTCTCAGCTTCTTCCTTCTTCTGCTGGATCCTGAATGTATCAAGTTGCATGGCAATGGTCTGTCTCACCTCACTTTTGAGATCCTCTAATTGATTTGCAAACTCATGTTTGGAGAAAGGAATACCAGCTGAGAGGAGGTTTCCTCTACCTCGCTTCCGGGCTGCCCTAGAGTGGTTTCTAAACACAGTCTTTATGTCCTCATAAGGTAGTTGGTAAATATCTCCTCCAACTAACATTTGAAGGGTATCTAAGAGGTCTTCAGGGACTCCTCGGAGCAGGACCAACTTGAGGGATTCAGGGTCAAGTGTGCACCTGGCCCGTTTATAGCTAAGTTGGAACCTTTCCTCATAATCCTCTAAGGACTCATCATTTCCCATGGTCATCCGGAAGATTTCTCCCTTGGTTTCCTTGGACCTACAGTAGTCCCGGTACTTGGTATTGAAAGCTTGCTGCATCTGAGCCCAAGTGGTGATACTGTTCCCAGGTAAGCCCATGAACCAGCGTAATGCTGCATCCTTAAGGGTTGAGGGGAAGAGTTTCAGCTTCTGCTCATCTTCAGTATAGTCATAGGTTCGATAAAGGACATCAAACTCAAACAGGAAGGTATCAGGATCTTCAGTAGTCAGTCCATGGAAGTTAGGTAAAGCGGAGGGGCTAATGTTCTTCATTTTCATGTCCCCATTGGTCTCTCGGATGGGGAAGGCACCTTCTATTCTCTCATCTTCTCCTCTATTGTCAGCCATAGCTTCAGATGGAATGGTCTCTAATTCTTCTTCTGCTATAGGATCTTTTTATATCTCAGGAGGTTCACCTATAGGTTCTTCTGGATCACTGTCACCGAAGAAGAGAGAAGGGTGACTCAGTGATGTAGTGGGGGTGTTGGGTAAGAATTTGCCTATTTTATCTCGATTCCTATGAGGCATGAAATGGAAAGACTTTTGATTGCTTTTGTTTTTTTTTTTCTCTTTGGTACCTGCAAAAACTGAAACAGATTGATCTACAACTAACTATCTTGCTGAAGTGAAAATGTAGAATTGAAATGAAAGCAGGAAAGAACTAATCTACTTTGCTCAAATGAAATTGCAGAATGGAAATGCTAGTCTACGCTTGCAGAATTGAAATGCTAATCTATGCTTGCAAAAATGAAATTGTGGAATTGAAATGTTAATCTATTGAAAGCAGGAAATGTCTATGCTACTTTTGCAGAATGGAAATGAAATAAACTACTTGGCAGAAGGCGAGAGTAGGAAAATAGAAGAAAAGCAAAAATTACTAATACTCTGACGCTTCCCCGGAAACGGCGCCAAAAAGATGGTGGGCTCCAGTATTGTAGCAATAATGCTACAAATCCTGGAGCTTCCTTCTCTAATTTTATCAACCCGGTAGTTCGTAACAAACTTGGAAGCGACGGTGCTGTATGCACAAGTACTAGCTCTTGTTGCAGCTGTCACTTGGTCAGCTGGCACAAGTCCGCTAGGGCTCAAGCCAACTTCTATGAGTTCTCAGAAGAATCTTTTTAACCGATGAATGAAAGCTATCTCAAAGGAAATTAACCTACTACAGGAAGAAATTGAAAGCCAACGAGGAATGAAAACCCTAGCAAACCCTAATTCCACCAGCTAGTCCTACTGATGCAAAGGTGGGAATGAAAACTACTGAAAGAGGTGCCATTACTTCTAGGAAGGTGAGATGAATGTGTCTAGACTACTTTGATCTAAATAAAACGTATTTTTGTATTTTTATTCAAGTTGTTGGAATTATTATGTGTGTGCTTCTATCTGGGTCTTTGACTGTGCAGGGATAGATCAAGGAGGGAAATGCTTGGAAGAGGTCAGGAAGGCTCAGAGAGGGTCTAAGGGATCCCTAGCATCCTTTCAGAGAAGTTCATAAAGTTCAGATGCTTGGCAACCGTGTTTACAAGCTTCTAGAGGAAGTCTGCAGGGGTTTTACAGGATGTTCAGAATTTCTACAGGAAGTCTGTTAATTTCTACAGGATGTTCTGCAATAGGATTTTTGGGTGAGGGATGAGTGGAAGAGGCTATGTGGATGGACAGGGAGGTAGGAGGGGAGCTTGGGATGACTTATGGACAGAGAGATGAGATGGAGAGGGGGTGTTCAAAGCTGGTTGGTCTGGAGGAGGTTAGAGGAGATGGAAGGCCGAAAAGGTGGAACCACGTGGGTGATAGAAGAGTTTTGGAGGTAAGTGGTCTAACTGAGGGAAGAGTGGATGGCCTAGGCACGGCTTAGGAGGGTAAGGGCGTGAGAGAGTGATACTGCACAGTGTAAATGAAACAAATCATCCGTGTCTTGCACAAAACCGAGATTTCATCAACCTATTCTAACTGTTTTTATAAAACCACAGAACAACAACGTGATTTTGTAAGGAAACTCTTGCATGGTACTGAAACAAAGATTCATTCCACAAGATCTGAATGCATGGATGCTGCTACAACCGAGAACATTGCATTAAAGCTTGTATGAACATGTAAAACTGTGTTTTTGGTGGGTGGCACAGGCTGCAATCCCAATCTCTAAACAGAGGTGGAAGTGAGTGTGCAATCAACCCTTTTTTGGAGCTCTGATTAACTCTAATCTCCTTACTCTAATCTAAACTACTGAAAGCAACTTTGTTCATAAAACTAACCTACTCAATCACATCAAGAAATTCAACTCAGCAAACTGTGTTTCCAAATGCATGTAAAGGGAAAGAAGTACAATGCTGAAAGAAAAGTATCAATACAAGGAAAGGAGGTCTATTGCTCTCAGGTTGGGCCCAACCCTGAGAGCTATAGCTCCTCTAAGAACTCAGAACTGAACTCAAATCTGCCTGCCTTTTATTAAAAGATAATAGTCATAAGTCTAACAACATGCCAAAAATGGCTTACAAAGAGCAAAACAGAGCTATCAGCTCGTAGTCCAGAATAAACAACAAAGTTTCAAAAGTCCCCATCGAAGGCTACAGCCTCTTGATTTATACATTACAAGGGCCAAGCTGGCCTCCTAAATTAGTGGGGTTTGGTTGCCCAAACTAAGAGTAATCTGCTGTTTCCTTTCAATCCGTTTGGCTGCCTTCTAGCTCGGTGGTGGTTGGAGCTCAGAGTTGGGGTGGAGATCACGAGGAAGGCCATTCAATGCTATGGACAGCCTTCCTACAAAACCGCAATCCCATCTTGGGTGTCTCCTAGCCTTCATCTGCATGGTTTTGATCCATTAAATGTCAAAAAAACCTGAAATAAACATGTGTTAGCCACCTAGGAATAGTGACTGCCCTCCTTCGTACAAATAACATGAATATACTAAAAAATGATGCATAAGTGATGAAAAATGAAGGGTTGAGCAAGGGTAAGTAGGCCAAATGAGCCCAAAATGTTACCAAATTTGGGGCTCATCACGCCCCTCCCGACACCCTCACTCCCTAACCCCCGCGGCGAGCGGGCGAGCTGCCAGGGTGGACGCCGCAGCCCGACTCACCCCTTACCTACCACCCCCCGACACCTTCACTCCCTTCACCCACACCCCGCGTCCCTGCCCCCTTAACCCCCCCTCCACATTCCGCCCCCTTAACGCCACCCTCATCCCCTACCACCAACCCCCTAGACCCCTCACCCCCACATCCCCACATGATTCGCTAACCCTCCCATCCCCGGCCGCACCACCCCATTCCACCTCCACACATCCACGTCGCCCCTATCCCCTCACCCACACCCACTCGCCCTCTCCCTCACCTTCATCCCCCCACACCCACCCGACCGCACCCCACATCGACCCCCCCAACCACGCCCCCTCACTCGCACACCCTCCCCCTCATGCACCTTCCCCACCCATGCTCTCCCCACCACCTAACCGGCATGCTCTTCCCCTCACCCGCCCTCTGCACGGCCTCCCCCTCACCTCCTTCCCACCCACGTGTCCTCCTAACGCACCCTCTCCACCCCCTCACCTGCACGCCCTCCCCCTCACTTGCCCTTCGCATGTCCTCCCCCTCACTCGCCCTTCGCACGCCCTCCCGCTCACCTCCTTCCCACCCACGTGTCCATGCTCTTCCCCTCACCCGCCCTCCGCACGCCCTCCCCCTCACCTCCTTCCCACCCACGTGTCCTCCTAACGCACCCTCTCCACCCCCTCACCCGCATGCCCTCCCCCTCACTCGCCCTCCGCACGCCCTACCCCTCACCTCCTTCCCACCCACGTGTCCTCAAAACTCAGCCTCCCCACCTCCTCACCTGCAAGCCCTACCCCTCACGCCCTCCACCTTCCCCTCTCCCACGTCCCCTCCCTCACCCTTCCCTCCCCTCCCTTCCTCGTCCCCCAGCCCCACGCACCGCCACCCTGCCCCTTCCCCCAACCCACGCACCCCTCCCCCCGCCGCTCCTCCCTCACCTCCCCCTCCCCGCTGCCCTTCCCGTCCCCCTCCCTCACCCCCCCGTGCTCTCCCCCTCACCCACGCTGCCTCCCCCTCACCCCCCTTCCCCATCCCCACGCCCTCTCCCCTCCCCCTTGCCCCCCCGCGCCCTCCCCCTTGCCCCCCCGCTCCCCTCCGTGCCCCCTCCCCTGCCTCGCTCCCTCCCCCTCCCCCGGACGCCCTACCCCTCAGGCCCTCCCCCGCACGCCCTCCACCTTCCCCTCTCCCGCGCCCTCTCCCTCCCCTCCCCCTTCCTCGTCCCCCCCCACCCTGCGCACCCCCGCCCTTCCCCCCATCTTGCACCCTGCCCCTTCCCCCCACCCACGCAACCCCCTCCCCCTGCCGCCCCTCCCTCACCTCCGCCTCCTCACCCCCCTCCCTGACCCTGCCCGTGCCCTCCCCTTCACCCACGCTTCCTCCCCCCTCACCCCCCTTCCCCATCCCCACGCCCTCTCCCCTCCCCCTCACCCACGCTCCCCCTTGCCCCCCCCTTCCCCCCCCCATGCCCCCTCCCCTACCTCACTCCCTCCCCCACCCCCTCCCTCCCTCATCCCCCCCGCCCCCTACCCCTCCCCCTTCCCGCCATCCCGCTCGACCGAGGTCGGCGCCACCCCGGCGGTCTGCCCCCCCCGCCCGACTGGAATTTCCTGGCCTGGTTGCCAGTCGGGCAGGGGGGGGGGGCGGGCCCCCGGGGTGGCGCAGGCCTCGAATCGCCCGGCCATCGGTCAGGCGAGGGAGCGGGTTTCCAGGGTGGCGCCAACCTTGGGCGAGCCGCGGGAGGGAGGGGGCACGGTGGGGGAGGGGGAGGGAGGGGAGGGGGCGCGGGGATGGGGGTGAGGGGTGCGGGGGGGGGAAGGGGGAGGAAGGGAGGGAGGGGAGGGGGCGTGGGGGGGGTGGCGGAGGGAACGGGGATGGGGGAGAGGGGTGAGGGGCATGGGGGAGTGTGGGTGTGGGGCATGGGGGGCAGGGGAGGGGGGCGTGGGTGAGGGGGAGGGTGAGGGAGGGGGAGGTGAAGTGGGGGAGTGAGGGAGGGTGAGGGGGAGCGGGGGGGGGGGGGGGGGGGGAGAGGGGAGGATGAAGTGGAGGGCGGGCGAGCGCGGGTGAGGGGGAGAGCGTGGAGGGGGGGAGGGGGGCGAGTGAGGGGAAGCGTGGGTGAGAGGGTGGGTGGGGGTGAGGGCGTGCGGGTGAGGGGACGAAGAGTGAAGGGGAGGGCGGTGGTGGGTTGTCACTCACGATGGTTGTTACTCATTTTGAATTAATGCAAACTTTTATTATACACCTTCTGTTTACAAACAATTTTATTCACTTCTTTCATGATTAAGTTTTCGAAGATTTTTAATGTGCACGGTTCATTTTGTTTCGTGCCTGACTAAGTGATATATTTTTTATTTAAAATCTTTGGCGGTATATTATAATTACTTTCAGTCAAATATTTTTTTATTCATTACATATATATTTTTTGTACTTATTAAAAAAATCAGACATATATTAAATGAAATATTAAAATAAATTGTTTTAAATTTGAAAATATTAGATTTTTGGGTTTAGTAGATATCAAGATGTAAATATCATTTTGAGCATAAAGTTTAAAAAATGTTTACATGATTTTTTATTCTTCTACATTTTTATTAGATATAGAATTAAGATAGATCTATGAAGGTTTTGATTAAAAAAATAATAAAATGTAAGAATTTTATTATTTTCACTACTTTCATATAATATATACATAGTTAATTTTGGAATGTTTTATTCGTGATTTACTTTTTCTACATTAGAATGTTAATGCATACCCTTTTAGAATGTGAGGGGCCGGGGGGGAGAGGGTGAGAGAGCGAGGGGTGTGCGGGTGAGGGGGAGGGCGTGGGTGGGTGGAAGGGTGAGTGGAGGGTGTGTGGGTGAGGGGGCTGGCGTTGGCGGGCGTGGGCAAGGAGGGCGAGGGCGAGGGCGAGGGCGGGAAGGCAAGGGAGGTGGAGGCTGTGGGCGGGGTTGTGTGGGGATGTTGGGTGGGCGAGGGTGTGCGGGAGTGCCTAGTGTGTGAGGGGGTGGGAGGTGTGAGGGGGTGTGGGAGGGGTCGGGTAGGTGAGGGGGCGAGAGGGGTGGGGGAGAGGCGGGTTTGTGTGAGGGGGTGAGGGAGTGTGTGGGGGGGCAAGAGGGGTGCAGGAGAGGCGGGTGGGTGTGAGGGAAGAGGGTCGGCATGGGAGCGTGGGGGTGGAAGGGGGCAGGGTGCGGGTGGGGATCGGGAGGTTAGCGGGTCAAGGGGGCTGGGTGCGGGTGAGGATAGGGAGGTTGGGGGCTGGCCCGCCCCACCTGGTCCCCCCGCACCCTTGCCCCAACCCACCACCCGCCCGTCCACACCCGTGCACCCCTCTCGCCCACACCCCCTCACTCGCCCGACTGCCCACCCTGCCCCGCCGTCTTTCACCCGACCTCTCGCCTACCCGCCGACCCGCCCACCCGCCCGTTAGGGGTGGCTGGGCGATTCTGATTATACAAATAAAAAACTTATGATATATTTTCGTTGTTAATTTAAGTTAATATGTTTTTGTTATTTATTGATTTATGTGTTTCTATCTTTCAGGAAATTGGCATCAAAGAGAATTTCTGTGAATCTTTCTGGACCAAAGACTATTAAAGGTGCATTTTCAAGAAACATTGGTGAATGAACTCCACCTGAGCTCATGGCTATCTTTAAAGTGCCTCAAGTGATAAGAAGATGATTTCATACTGGAAGAATTCAAAAGAGGTGAAATTTCAATCAAGAATCTAGTATGTGAAAGAAAGAGAAAGCACAAATATGAATATATATCTATATATTGATATACCGAATGATAATGGAATTTTTGAGGTGATGGGAAGAGTCATAGATATGTGTTTGGTACCAGACACTGAAGTTGTTTACATACTTACAAAAGCTCCCAAGTCACATGAAAGGATTAAATACCGACTATTATATTCATTGTATGACACGAGAGAGGTATCTACAAAGTTGTGTAAACAAATCGTAAATGAGATGACACAAAACATCGTAAGTATTGTTATTTATATTTATATTTTGCGTTCTTGAAAGTGTCTCACTATATTTTTTTAACTTTGTTTTTTATTGACATATGATATTTTGTTTGGCAGAATTTTTTTGAAAGTTGTTCAATTAGGTTGAGAGGCATTCATTTCATAGAGCATGATATCATGAAAGTTGTCAACAATTTTTACTTAGTGTCAGAAGAAGATATGGAAAACAAGCAAAATGTAGTAATTGATGATGCTACAAAACTACATCCAAAGAATCAGAAAAAAAAGGCCTCTGGTGGATAACTCTAGCAAGGGTAAACAAGTTACTTTTGAGGACGATGAAGTTGAAACTGACAGTGAAGCATATGTTGCCATTACTGAAGATGACATTGGAATTGAGAAGAGTCATAAAAGACCAAAAGTAACAATGCCCAAGAATAAATATGTTGGGAATGTTATGACGAAGAAAAGTAAAGTTGAAGATTTTGAAGCAGTCATTACCAGTAGTCGAGAACCTAATGAAACTTCAAAAGAAAGCAAAAAAATCATTACACCAGGAGCTGATTTAGAGGATGGCATTATCAAAACAAAACAAAATGCCGTTCGAGAGAATTTGAAAAAGAGAAACTTAATTGATGGTGGTCGTACATTTCAGCTTAATGTCAGGCAAGCCTATAAGGCAAGTGAAGGACAATGTCAATATCAAGTTAGAAAGCCACATCATCTACATGTTCACAACTTGAAGACATTGATGAGGTACAATCCATATGCTCATGTGGTGAGTTATGTGCTTCTTGTTGATCCACTTCAAGTTCCCAACAAAGAAGCATTTGATAAGTCAAAATGTTTTGAATACAATTATTATGTGCTTAGGGGGAACCATTCTGTAGAAGCTAAAAGACAATTGATGGAGGAATATCCTAATAACCCACGTTTTGCAACAATGAAATGTATCATTTATGCTGGTTTATCAGATACAGAAGCAAATTTAGTGGCATGGGATCATAATTCAGATAATGAATATAGGATTTCTATGACTTTTATCCAAAGGGCTAGATTTATTCATAGTGAATTTAAAGAAAAATGTGGTGGGGATAGGATAAATGTTATTGCAGATTTCCAAAAGGAATGTTGTATGGAAATAGGCTATCAAATTGAAGAGAAAACCAATTCAAAAGGTGGAAAAGGCAACAAAAATAGTGATTTATTCAGAGCTGTTGATAACATTTTCCAATTAGCATTTAGAACTGGAGATGTTTGGAAGTTGATTGATGAGATTTTTAGCATGTGGGAAGACATTGCCATTAAAAAATAGAGGGTCAAAAAGTCTAAGCCATTGATATGTAGCAACAGTAAATTAGCTCTTGAAATGAAGCAGCTTCCAGACGATATGACTATCGCACCTTGGAGGGCGATGCAAGGAGTGAAAGATGAAAAAATTGTCAAAACAATATTATCTCGTGTGAGGTCAGGGGAATTATCATTGGAGGAACTGTCTGAAGAATTTCAAAAGTAAGTTTGTTGAATTATTTTTATTTATTTCTAGATTATAATTATATTTTAAATAAAACATGTTGTTTTTGGTAGTATTTGTTATATATATCATTATATTAACTTTTTGTTACTTTATCTATGCAGTCACAAAGTTTACATGAAAATTCAAGAACAAATGGTTAGATTGTTGAATGAAAATAGTTGGGATGATGTTGTACGCAACTATCCAGATTCAAGTTCTACATCAACATTAAAAGCTTTTTATCTTGCATTTAAAAATGTATCTTGATTTATACATTCATTTTTATTCACCTGTGTACTATTTTTAATTTATAACTTACACATATATTTGTTTATTTTATAAAAGATGAGGAAGAATGATAATGGAGCACCAAATAGTTTCAAAACCTTTATTGAAAAAATAAAGATCGAAAGACCGAGGAAGCAACGCATTAAGAATGTTCAACTTGATCCAACTCTTAATCATTTCATTTGGAATGGGCTAGACACTATTCAATATCAAATAATACAAGGCGACTGTGAAGACATTGTTAAACTCATACCTAAAAGGGATTATGCCCTAGTCATTGCAGATATTCCCCATGGTTTCAATATTCCAAACATTCACTATGATAGTGACCCTTATACTTATCAAGCTCTTAGTAAAGTGGTTGCGGGATTTGTAGAAGTCACGTTATCACCATTATGGAGATTTGTGACATTTCATTTAGACACACAATTGGCAATGATATTGTCAAGCTTCAAGGGGAAAACAAATTCAAGGATGCAGCTTACATGGGAAGACGTTTAAAATGTATATTTGATTAATGTTGAAAAATTTATTTATGTACAAGTTAATTGAACTTTTACTATTTCATGTTACAGGGAAAAGTCAAATCTTCTTAACAATGAAGATCAACAATTTATAAATGATTGTGAGTTCATTCATATTGATAGTTGGGCAAAAGATGATAGCCATATGTCTATGATTTTTAATCGGGTAGATGGAAAGAGTCATAGCCAAATATTGACTTATGATGTTGTTGTGAGAAAACTAACATATAAAGACAAAGAGGCAAAAGGAGAGATAGTTAACATTTATCAAAAACCACACTTATTGATTAACTATCTTATAGACATATGTTCAAATGAAGGAGATTGGGCTCTGGATTTATTTTCTGGCTCAGGTAAGTTTTATTATATGGAATTGAATTTCAATATGTTATTTTTTAATTAATATGTCATTGTACTAATTTAGTTCATTATTTCTTTTGTGCTTGATAATTAGGTACAACACTAGCATGTTGTTTTCAAAAAGGAAGAAATTGCATTGCAATTGAAAAAGATGCAGTACAGTGCAATTTCATTCAGCAAAGAATTAATGCTCTTCAATTTCTTCCAGATGCAATGTAAGAAATTGGGTTGAAGAAATGGGACTTTACTGAATCACGTGTGGCAAATAAGGCAAATGAACCCCAACCACCATTACATGGAATGTTTGGAAAGACATACATTG
This sequence comes from Pinus tabuliformis, assembly GCA_031772625.1. Taxonomy (NCBI): domain Eukaryota; kingdom Viridiplantae; phylum Streptophyta; class Pinopsida; order Pinales; family Pinaceae; genus Pinus; species Pinus tabuliformis. Next base: position 191,173,511 of record CM062807.1, on the reverse strand, counting down.
GGAGATTCACAGATATCAAAGATCCATTAGAAGAGGAAAATGAGCAAAAGGAAACAGAAAATATTATGGAAGAGACAATGATGAAACTCTAGAGGACGAAGAGTTTGGATTAAGTGACATTGTTGATTAAATTTAAGTTATGCTTAGAAATCAAGCTTTGCAATGTTTTGACTTTGACATTTTATGAGAAGAATAAACACTCAATTAGGGTTGTTATGCGTTTAATATTTGTAATATGTGATTTTGGCATTGATTTTTAAGTTAATCATTATTTTTTGAAAAAAATGATTATTATTATTTTTTTGACATGAAATTCATTAAAAAAAACTATTATTTAACAATTTTTAGTTAAAATTTTCGTATAAAAATTGCGATTTTGACATGTCAATTCTAGCAAAAAATTATCAAAACGTGTAGTTTTTTAGTTAGATTTATGTTAAAAATGGTTGGCCGCTCCTTCCGGCCAGCATCATCAGACTAATAAGTGAAAAATCCAATCCAATTCAATCCAATCCAATCCGTTAAACTCAATGTATCTGCTCGTAAGTAAAAGCCATGTCTTTTCACTGTCTTCAGGTGGGTAAAATGTCATATTTTTATGTCCATTGTTAAAAAATATTGTTTTTTAGAAACAATTATTTCATGTGGATTGAAAAATTAATTAAGGATGTATAAATATGTAGAATATCGAAAATTCAAAATATCGACTTTCTAATTTAAAAATGCAAAACAATAAAAACCTCACTACAAAAAAATTAGAATTAAAATAAAAAACAAAAAAATATGAAGAAAACAACCATTTCAAAAATTATCAAATTTACAAAATAATTATTTACATTTTATACATTAGAAAATTTAAAGCCAAAAAACAGGTCTTTTAAAAAAAGGGTGTGATGTAGAATACCTACTTTTTAAAATCAGCATGAAAATCACTACCATTCTAAAATTTAATGTACATAAAAAAAATTAAAGTGCCAAAAATTATGCTCTAAAAAAAACATCTGTGTTCTGCATCACTCCTTTTCAAAATCAGATCACTTTTTTGCTATCTCTACGAAACGGGTAACAGTACCAGTTCCTGTTTCAAAGTTTACATTGTTAAAGTCAAGAATGCTTTATTGTTTTTGTTTTTGATAATAAGAGGGAAAGGACTTAAAACAACAAAAAACTTTCTTCTTTTTAAATTTTGATTCAATCCATTGTTGGATCAGTGATGGAACGAACCTAGACACTTATTATATTTTGTTTATGGTCTATTTAAGTTGGTTAATACATATGAAACAAGTTGTTGTTGGTTTCAATATTGCTCTGAGATATTGTAGTCATATGTTGTGGTCTTTATTAATGAGTATTCTTTGATGTTGAAGAGATTCCCGTTATATTGCGAAGATATTTGTGGTATGAATACTTTGAAATTGTTGTTCTTTAGTTTATGTGTAATCTTCTCTATGCTATCTTCTTAATTTTCTTTAAAGATGTATGGAATAGTTATGCTCGAATTCATTTCACATGCTCTTGTCTAACTACACCAAAATATTTCAATTGCGAATGGAATGTTTATACCTTCAAATGCTTTGTCTTTTTCCTCCATATATTCATTCATCCAAGTTGCAGTAATGAAATGTCATTTGTTCTGCCATTGTAGATGCGTGTCTTGATGTTTCTATTCCACTATATTACAAATTGTTTTCTCATTTAGAAGTTGTACTAGTCAAGCCTCTGTATATGAAATTGGTTGGGAAATGCATATGAATGATGGACCAGGGAGGTCATGATCACATGCATTAGTTTTCCTAGAATCCTTTACCACTCCCAAATAAAAAAATTAAACACTTTTCACATTTGGTCTCTGCTAAAGATTGTGTTTCAAAGTTTTTATTTGTGAGTTTGCTCAGTGAGGGAGCCCCCTCAGGTTGAAGAAGACCAAGCTATCAACTAAAAGAGGTTTGTGGTTACTTCTCTGATCCTTTTCCTTCATCCTAAAAGGAAATCATGGAGTGCTAACATATTGGCGTTGTTGCCAGGGATCGAAAAATCTAATTTTCCCGGGAAGTTGTTTCATTTTCAGAGTCACACCATAGCCTGGAATTTTCATAGTTGTTTTGATTGTTAGTGAAATTAGTTGCATGCAACTTTATATGAGAATATCTGGCTTCTAGGAGGTATACCAGGCAGAATCCTGATCCAAATCCCCCTGTGGTTGTTTGTGATCCTAAAATATTACTTAGGAAGGAGAGGATTGTGGTTGAAAGTCAAGCAAGTAATATACCTCTTATAAGATCTGTCTCTTTACCAAAAATTGCTTCTTAAGTTCCTCTGTGAAAAACTAGATCTTGCTCCTGTATACTCGAGATTCTAGTGGACTCATTTGTTGATTATATCAGACTTCCAGGAAGGGAGTTCAGTTGGAATCATGGAAAATTTTAGGGGCGAATGTTCGCCCTTTGGCGAAATTAAGGGGTTTTAAATTTTTAGTGGGCGAATATTTTGTATCATAGTACATTTTTAAAAATTGCCTCAAATAGCCCACCTTATTTTAAGGGAGAGGGTAGAAAAGTTAAATTTAACCCTTGAAATTAGAAGTTACAACCTTCCATTCGCCCTAATTTTCAAGAATAGGTTTTATTTAAGTGAATCCTATGGGCCAAATACCATATTTATAAAAGAGGTATGGTAAATTAATAAAAATATAAATAAATGAGAGGTATGGTAAATAAATAAAACATTTTTTATATTTACTTCATAAGTCACCTTATATACATGCAAAGGTGTAAACAAATAAAAATATAAGTAAAATGGAGGTATGGTAAATAAATAAAACCTCTTTTTATATTTACTCAAAAGGTATGGTAAATAAATAAAAATATAAATAAACTAGACGTATGGTAAATAAACAAAATCTCTTTTAATAGTTAGTCCATAACCCTCTTTCTATTTATGAAGGCTCAAAAAAGAGGTTTTATTTAAGTGAATCCTATGGGCCAAATACCATATTTGTAAAAGAGGTATGGTAAATTAATAAAAATATAAATAAACGAGAGGTATGGTAAACAAATAAAACATTTTTTTATATTTACTCCATAAGTCACCTTATATTTACCAACACTCAAACATGCATTATATTTAGGTGAAACCTATGGGCCAAATACCATGGGCTAGATTATTATTAATACCATGCAAAAAAAACATTATTAACCTAATATTAGTATTAATAAAAATAAAAATGGCACATGGTATTGACCCATGGTATTCATGTGGAATGTAGCCTATTTAAATGGGGTAATTAAACCAGCATAGAGCCATCTTTACTCTGGATCTACTAAGCCCTGAGAAGTATCAAATATTGTGATATGCAAACTAGCATAGAGTGAAAAAATATTTGATCTCTTTCGCGGCTTGGTGGATCAAGAGTAAAAATGGATGTTGTAATTTAATGTATGTTAAACATTTTAACTTGGTTAAAACAAAAAATAAAATAAAAATCAATTATTAATTTTTATAAATTACTATTAGTAATTTTTAAGCTCCAGGTTTATGATAACCCATGGTAATACCATGGTATTCATGTGAGCATAGACTATTTAAAGGGGAAATTCTATCATCTTAGACCCATCTTAATTCTGGGTCTACCAAATGCTCAGAGGGATAAATAGATTTCATCCCCATAAAAGTGGTAGATGTGGAGTTAAGATGGATATAGGTTGGTTTTTATGATAATGAAGATATTAAATAGACTTAGGAAATTATATTGTAAAAGCGTCTTAAGGTGAATGGTTAAAGCTATATTTAGTCACTTCACAAAATTTAGTAAAAAATACCAATATCTCCATTAATATTGGTTTTTAACCTTTTATGATTTAACAAAAAAAATTCAAAACAATGAAACCTTATCACTCTTTTCGCATCACCCACGTCGAAGATTTCTCACCATTTTTCAAACATTCTCAATATGATATCTTCATGAAAAAGTTTAGGTACTGATGTTGGATTAGTTGTTTGAAAAGTTAATTGGTTTGTACAACCTTTCATCTTCTGTGTTATTCTTAATTTGTCCTAATGATCTATAGGGGTTGGAGCCACTGTACCATATTTTACTAAAAGGTGGATATTTTTCACCAAAAAGGAAATTAATCTACATGTTACAATGTTGTTAAAAAATGCGAGACCTATGAGAGTAGTGAATTATGCTAATAAGAAATTTAGATGTGAGACCTATGAGGGTAGTGAATTATGCTAATAAGCAATTTAGATTGGGAGAGATGTAATTAAATTTTATTATTTAATTGAAGTTTTCCAATTAAAATAATAACAAATCTACATTTATATATTCATATATTGATTGGAAGTATTCTCACAATGGTCGCTTCTTTCAATTAGATCCCCTTCAAGCCCTTGGGATACCTAATACTTTCCTATATAATATAGTTGGGGCTTACTACTTGTTGGCGTGTTGGGGTAAACAATCTTGATGTGTTTTTCATATATTGCAGTTGGAGTCTATGGAAAAAGAAAGAAATTTGATAACTTGAAAAAAGTGGTAGCTTGACAAAAGTTGTAGAGAAAAGATTAATCTCTCCTACCTTGACAAAACTCGTTGTCAATACCAACACCTACAAGAACTTTGTTGTGGAATATTATCAAAACTAATAGAAGGATATGAAAGAGTGTATTGTAAGAACCTTGACAAACACGACCACTGAAACTTGGAACATTGTTTGTAGGAAGAGAAAATTATGTTTCTTTTTCCAAACATGTATGTTAGTATATTACAGTTTAATGAATATGTTTTCTTATTATCATATATGGTTTCATACTTTAACAAAACATTCGCCAAGACTTCACAATGTTTTATTATTCAGTAAAAGATTTGCCAAGATCTTACAAGATTTTATAATTCAGTGAAAGATTCTCCATCACTGTACAAGATAATATAATCTGGTGAGAGATTCGCCAAAAAAATTATATATACATATTATATTATTGATAAATTCGCCTCCCATTTTTCCTATGTATCATGGGGATTAGCCCATTTATTATACATATAAATTTAGGGTGGTTCTTAAAATTTTCCCTGGTTGGAATATTCTTCAACAATTTTGTAAACTGAAAAGTTAGGTTGATAAAGTTTAGAAAACCGCTGAGAAGACAGTTTTATCCCGAAAAACAGTCCCTTTATAAGTTAGTTCAAGTTCTGGTTCTGTTTTCTCATCTTGTCTGGTTCCTTCATCATCTGTTTCAACTTTTATCCATCTATTTTTTCCATCATCTGCAGTTTCTGTCACACCATCTGCTAGTCACCCAACTACTCAGGTAGTAGTTATGGTAGCAAGATATGCCCTCTGGTTTTTGCCCACTCAACTTCATGATTTGCCTCTTAATTATGGTCAAAGGCTTCCCCAATATGATGGTACAGGTGAAGTTACTGCTAAGCAACATGTTGATAAGGTCAGTGATTTTGTAGATTTGGAGGAAGTAGACCATGATGATGTTAAAGTCAGATTGTTTGCTCAAAGATTTTCTGGTGATGTCAAGAAGTGGTTTAGGAGTTCTCGCCCGGGAGCTTTTGCCAATTATCAAGAGTTGGAAGATGCTTTCCTCACAAGGTGGGGTGAGAAGAAGAATCCCTTGCAAATTTTGGTTGAGTATAATAATCTAAAAAGATATCCCGAAGAAACTGTCGAAAACTCTTTAGTAAGGTTCAATAAAGTGTACAATTCTATTCCTACAGAAATAAAGCCACCTCCTGGGCTGGCCTTACTTCATTATCTCGATGCTTTCGACCCTGAGATGGCCTATAGACTTAGGGAGAGGAATCTGGCAACACTAGAGGACATGTAAAACAATGCAGTCAGTGTGGAGGCTAATCTGTTAGCAAAGAAATCCAAAATGAAAGCAGAGAAAAAAGTGATAATAAAAGAAGAGTCCACTACTTCTGCTGATGCTAAGTTTGATACATTGGTAAAAAATCATGGAGAAGGTGATGAGAATTTTTTTTTGATTGACCAGACAATAGCTAAAGAACCTCGTATTGGTACACAAATTAGAAACCCAAATTTTCGAAGGCAACTACATTTGCCAAACAAACCTAGAGAGCAGAAGGGTTTAGAGCAGTCACAACAACAAGTAAGACCACCATTTCAACAGAATTATTCTCAAGTTCAAGATGAGGAGGACGAGAAATTATTGGAAGATCAAATTCTATTTTTTAGTGATGGGAAAAAATATGTGTATTTGACTAAAGAAGACGAAGAGCAGGAGCTATTTGAAAATTTTGAGGCAGAGGATGAAGAATTGATGTTTGCTCAATATCAAAGTGATGTGTTAATGACTGAATCTGATGTGTTAATGACTGAATTTGAGGAGTATAGGAAGGGATATCAAAATTCCATCATGCAAGTGCAACAACAATATAATTTGAGGAATAGAACTATGGGCAACAATGCAGCGAAAAAAGAAATACCAATCAATAGTACAACAAAGAAAGAAATGGCAACTAGTAATGTAAAGAAGGATCTTCCCAGTACAAGTTCCCAAAAGAAGGAGCCACCTATCACCATCTTATAGAGGAAAGAAGATACATCCAAAGATGCTTAAGAAAAGAAGGAAGTTGCCCATAAAGAGATTGAAAGGGTATCAAACCCCTTTAACCTTGAAGCTGAAATTGCTAAATTAAAGATCTCCATTCCTCTTGGTGAATTGGTAAAGAACAATCAATATAAATCTTAGATTTTAAAGGCACTTAGAGTAGACAAATCCTATGATATAGTCAATATATCAGATGATCATCCAACTATTATTTTTGGACCAAAGATTGATGACAAAGGGCAAGATGGGGATGTTCCTCCTTTTTATGTCAGTTTGAATGTGCATGATAAAATACTGCATAATGCAATGCTAGGCTCTGGACCCTCACACAAAGTAATGCTGAAAGTGATTATGGAGATATTAGGCTTAGATATTACAATCTCATTCAAATACCTCTGTTCATTTGATTCCAGTAAGGTGAAATGTCTGGGATTAATTAAAGATTTAGTAGTGTCTTTAACTCAAATTCCTTCAAAATGTATGGTTATGGATATTGTGGTGGCAGATATACCTCCCAGGTATGGTATGCTTTTGTCTAGATCCTGGATGGCGAAATTACACAGAGCATTGCAAACAGACATGTCCCACATCACAGTTTCAACTTTCAGAGGGCAGTCAAGGAGGTTATACAGGGAACCGCTCATGCAATGCATGATCAATAGTAAATATAAACCCATGAATCATGTAGTGTATGATGTTCATTCTGATCTGGACTCATTTGTGTTGTTCAATTTAGATTGTCCCAATGATGAAGAGACCGCTTCAGATGTGGAAGAGGAAAAGGAAAATGCTCAGAATTTAGAAATTTTGGGCAAATATTCTAAACAAGACAACAAAATAAAATCAGTTGTTCCAGACATTTAAGAAGAAGCAAATAACAAGCAAAATATGAAGAAGACAATCATGAAATGGAGGAATAGGACAACAACAAAAATGAGGAATAAAGCAGCCAAACTGTCCATGAGAAATCTGAAAGTTTGAAGGCTGAAAGGGGTAAAAAAGAGCAGAAAAAACAACGTGTTTGGACCATGCATTTTGATGGGGCAACAAGCAGAGAAGGTGCTGGTGTGGGGATATGGATAATCAACCCAGAAGTTGGTAAGTAAAAGCTATGTTCATACAAGTTAGTTTTTGATTGTACTAATAATGTAGTGGAATATGAAGCTCTTATTTTGGGTCTACGAAATTTGAAGAAATCAGGAGCTAGAAGAATAGTTGTCTACGGGGATTCTGAGCTGGTGGTTAGACAAGTCAAAGGTGAATATCAAACAAAACACCCCCAGATGCATGCTTATCGTAATGTTGTCTTAGATTATTTGCAGAATTTTGTTGAGTACAGTTTTTCAGTTGTTCCTAGGAAGGATAATGTTGTTGCAGATGCATTGGCCACTTCGGCCTTTGATTTTGAAATTCCCAATAGTGTTAAAGGGAAATACAAGGTAGAAGTTAGACATAGGCCTGTTGTCCTAGATAACATGAAGCACTAGAAAGTCTTCGAAAATGACAAGCAGTTGGAGAATTTTTTTCTAATGAAGGAGGAATTTTCCAAAATGAAACTGGAAAGGGATGGTAGATGGGAAGATGTAGATAAAGGGAGTTTTATTAATCAGCTGAAAGAAGAGTTAGATAAGCAGGGTACTGAGTTAAAAATATTGCAGCTCAAAGACAATGTCCTTCCAAGAGGGCTTGTACCTTTGGAGGAACTGTTTGACTAGAATGATGTGGCTAAGAGGCCAAAACTAGCACCTGTAGGAGAAGGAGTTGAAGAATGCAATATAGGTACAACAGAACACCCAAAAATGATAAAGTTGTCCAAAACTTTGAGTCTAGAAATGAAAAAAAATACTTGGAATTGTTGACTGAATTCTCTGATGTTTTTTGCTTGGGGATATGAGGACTTAAATGTGTATAACAAAGAAATTATTCAGCACACAATACTAATCAAAAGGACCAAAAGCCTTTGAAGCAGAAGCTGCGAAGGACAAATCCAGTGTTGTTGCCCTTGATTGAGAAGGAGTTAAAGAAGTTGTTTGATGCTGGCAATATAGTACCTCTTCGATTTTTTGATTGTTTATCTAATTTGGTACCAGTCAGAAAGAAGACAAGTGAGATTAGATTGTGTGTAGATTTTAGAAACTTGAACAGGGTGTCACTCAACGAAAACTATCTGCTGCCAAAAATGGACTATATACTTCAGAAGGTAGTTGGTGCAAGAAGAATTCTAGTGCGGGATGGTTTTTCCGGGTACAATCGGATTTTGGTTCACCCAGAAGACCAAGATGAGACCATCTTCACCACACCTTGGGGTACTTTCAAATATGCTAAGATGATGTTTGGTATGATGAATGCAGGGGCAACATTTCAATGAGCTATGGATATAGCTTTTGCAGAAGAAAAAGATAAATTTCTTGTCATATACCTTGATGATATTACTGTTTACTCATAGTCTGATGATGATCATTTGCAACACTTAAGAGCAGTCTTTGAGAAGTGTAGGAAGTACGACATTTCATTAAACCCTAAGAAATCATTGTTTGGATTGGAGGAAGGCAAGTTGTTGGGTCATATTATTTCGAAATATGGCATCAAAATAGACCCTAACAGAGTTTCAATAATTCAGAAAATGGACATTCCTAGGAATAAAAAAGAGATTCAGTCCTTTTTGGGAAAAATTATTTTTTTGAGGAGGTTCATTCCAAATCTGACTAAATTTTGAGAAAAATCGCAGACATGTTAAAGCAGGACAACAAGGTGAAATGGGGTGAAGACAATAGGAAATATTTCAATGAAGTCAAAGCAGTATTGTCTTGTGCTCCCACATTGGCCAGTCTAGATTATACACATGAGTTCATAGTATTTTCTTTTGCTTCTAAGCACAATATCGCTACTAACCTATTGCAGAAAAGTTAGCAGGGAGTTGAACAACCTATTTCATTTTTCAGCAGGGTGCTTAGAGACGTTGCACTCAAATATGACATAATGGAAAAACAAGTATTTTCTCTTGTTAAGGCCTTGAAGGATTTTTGGGTATACATTTTGCATTCTCATGTTGTGGCTTATGTGCCTAGTGCTGCAGTCAAATTTTTTTTAACTAAAAGTGATCTAGATGGAAGAAGGGGCAAGTGGATTGCTTCGATACTTGAATATGACATTGAGATCAAGCCAACAAAATTGATTAAAGGCCAAGGCTTGGCTCGAATGATGGCTGAATCAAATCTACAGTCACTTCAAATTAATTTCTTGGCTGTCCTAACAGAAGAAGATCTTTCAAGTACTGTCCAACAAGTGTCGGAAAATTTTGCTACCTCACCTTGGTATGCTGATATTTTATACGTGTTGCAGCATTTACAAGCACCTCTAGACTGGCCTAAAACTAAAGCTCACTTTCTAAAATTGAAGGCAGTTAAATTCTGCATTATTGATCAGTTCTTATATTGGAAGGATCCTAATGGAATGCTGCTCAATTGTTTGCTAGAAGACGAGGCTCAAGCAGTAATGGAGGAGTTCCACGAAGGAGACTGTGGTGGGAACTTGTATTGGAAAACCACAATGAACAAGATCTTAAGAGCTGGCCTTTATTGGCCTAGTTTGTTTGCTGATGTTTATAAAAAGGTGGTCAGTTGTCGGGAATGTCAGATGTTTGAAGGAAGAAAGAAGTTGCTCCCATTGCCCCTAAAGCCTATAGCAGTTGAGTCACCATTCGAGTAATGGGGACTTGATTTCATTGGTGAAATTCATCCCACTTCATCTGGACACATAAATAGATATTAACGACAATGGACTATTTTACCAAGTGGATTGAAGCAGTTCCCACCAGACAGGCTATAGACACGGTGATCATTCAATTTCTGGAAGGTAACATTTTGTCTCGTTTTGGCTGTCCACAATTTTTTTTAAAGATAATGCTGCTTCCTTTAAGTCAAAGAAAATGATAAAATTCTGCCATAAATATAACATTGTTCTAGTCCATTCCATAACCCATTATTCTCAGGGTAATTCTGGTCAACATTATCAAGAAATTCTGGTCAACATTATCAAGAAATTTCTGCAGGAGAATAAGAAGAGCTGGCATAAGAAATTGATTCATGCATTGTGGGTAGATCATGTGAGTACTAAGAAGTCAATAGGCATGTCTCCATTTCAGCTGGTCTATGGGACAAATGCACTTTTTCCTTCCTCATTGGGAGTTCCAGTCATGAAACTATTGCAGGAGGTAGAGGTAGAGCCAAATGATATGCAACAGAGGATTGGCCAAATGATTCAACTACAATAGTCCAGAGAAGAGGTGTTTAAAAACACACAATTGATACAAGACATAATCAAAATAATTTATGATAGAAGAACAAAGGAAGTTGACTTTCAAATTGGAGATCTGGTATTAAAGTGGGATGCTTGGAATGAAGACAAGGGAAAACATGGAAAGTTCAAAAATATGTGGAAGGGACCTTTTAAATTGCTACATTTAGGGGAAAGAATGCTTATCTTCTTGAGGATTTATCTGATCAATCAGTTGGAGTAGGGCCTGTAAATGGCAGGCTGCTCAAACATTTTCTCACATAATGTCACAACTGCAATATCATGTCATTGTCTATACCATTTTACTTTTTAATAATGCAAGTGTGGGTAGTAGGAGTCAGGATTTGACTCCCGAGGTGAAGGCCATAAGGTCTTGGCATTCTACTGCCATAAATAAATCAGTTTGTTAGATAAGAGTTTGTCAATTATGTTATTTTATAGTCAGTTCGGTCACTAAATTTTTCCAGATTTGTCATTCTTTTTCTTAGTTTTGTACATTGTTTCCATTGCCCAATGGATAGGCTTCTGGTCTGCGGTGTTTTTCATGGCACCTCACAAGGAGGCTTCCATCCCAAATGGAGCCAATGTTAGATTCAATTAGTTTATTACTAGTTGAAGGTCTTTGAAAATTCATATCCTTGCTGTCATACAAAAGGTCAAACTCACAAACTTTTTCACTATTATGAGTTTGACTAACCACTGCATGGGAAGTCATTATAAAAGTGGTTTTCATTTGTTCATCAAAGTCTTAATCAGTAATGGGAAGGGGTGTTTGATTTTTGAGAGCTGTCATTATGATTTTTGAGTCAGAGTTTGGGGATTTGATAGAGTCATTCATCTGAACAATGTGTTTACAGTCAAAAGGAATGATGTCAAAGAAGAATGGTTACAAATATTACAATCTTCTCCCTCTTTATATATCATTTATTCCCCTCATGCTCTATTCCCTATTTGTCCACATTCCCTATTTGTTCCCTTAGTCCTACATATCCTATTCCCTTATCCCCTTATTATTTCGAATTATTCCCTATTGCAAATCATTCATGCCATCCATTATTCCTATTTAGGCCTAAATCCCCTTTATCCTAATCCTAAGTCCCTTTTAATCCTAGGCCTAAATTCCCTATTAAAACATCATTTCGTATGATGATTGAAATTCACTCGAATAAACCATATATAAGCTTGGTCATCATACCCACATCATTCTCCCAAATCCTATAAACGCTCCCAAAATTTAAGTATGATTGTTTTTCAGGTGGAGTGCTAATTAAGCAACATGTTTAATTACGTCATCACAGATTTTGAATCATTTTCAAATCTCTCCAAGAGGCTACCATTTTCTGATCGCAGGTGAATGAATTGGTTTGTCGTGTAGGAGGTTTGAAGAATTCGTCACACACTGAAGGCACATAACAGAGAGTTTCAGAAATTTTGCCTCGTCGTCACTACGCAGGGTGCTATGCAACTGCTATGCAGAGTGTCCCTAAAGCTACCAGAGCTCGTGCAGATTAGTCTTAGCATTATGGGAGGTAGGAGTTAGTTGCCTTGTTTGTGAATTTGTTGCTCAACGAACTGATTAAGCATAATAAAGGTCTTGTTGTTATCTCTTTGAAAAAGCTCGCTACACATACCTTGCTTATCAATCACGTGCATAGTCTATTTCTAAATTAAATTTGTGTCTTGTTGATGAGGAAATGTAACCATCACGAAATCTTGGGTGGTCAGGGTAAATTGTAAAGGGAAATAAAGTGTATGCCTGCTCACTTTCGACATTCGAAGCATGCTCTATCATCACTATTTCATACACATGTTTTGTTAATTCTACGTTGTCACACTTGTCGATTCTTACACTCTCTGATTTGTACACGTAACCTTTCATAAAGTTTGGGTCGAGCCTGCCAGGTATTAGGGTCAAGGACTCCCACTACTAGTAGAAAGGGAGGGGATATAGTACACTTTTAACCCACTGTTTTAAAAAATGGCGTGGTCAAAACCAAAATGGTCAAGCTAAACCGAGCCAGGGCCTGGGCAGGTCGGCTCGGTGGCCAATTCGGTTCGGTTGGCTAGGTTTTTATCGATCCGACTGAGTCTCGGCCGGCTCGGTAACAACCGGAACAGCTCGGCGGACGTGACAGAAAAGTGAATTTTTTTTATTTTTGTGTGTGGATTTGGGGACTCCAAAGTCCATTATTTTCTACCTTTGGGTTCTTTGGGGTCCATTTCCCTCTCCCAAACGCTATAAAAGCTCCCCAACCCCTCTGATTTCCTCACAGTTATCTCATTGCATTTGAGCGAGAAATTGTGGGGAGTTTGTGAAGAGTCGTGGAGTTTGTTTTTGGAGCAGCAGTGAGGAGTCTTGGGCAAGCATTGGAGCAGGAGTGAGGAGCTTCTTGGGTAGCCATTGGGGCAGCATTGAGGAGTTGTTTTGTTGGAGAAACTTTGAGGAGGCAGTTTGTGCCTAAAGGTATTTTGTTTTTCACTTCTAAAAATATGTTTTTTCTTATTTATTTTTTTGTGCAAATCTAGAAATTGAAAGGAGTGTTTTTTTGTGAAAGAAATGAATATTGAAGCAATGTTATTTTTTTGTTTTCATTTTCAGAATTTTCCCTTTCATTTCTAAGTCAAAAAATGGCTCCTAGAGTGAAAGATGTTGCTTGGGCATATGCTGAAGTGGTTGATAGTCAAATGCATTACAAATTTTGCCATAGAAAAATTAAGGAGGGTCCTAGGGGCATTAATAGGCTAAAACACCACTTGGTAGGGATTAGAGGCCAAATTAATCCATGTTAATCACCACAAATTGGGGAGATAAGGAAGGAGTTGTTAAATAGCTTTGAGAAGTTTCAAGAAGAAAAATCCAGGCAAAAAGAAATAGAGGCTGAAATTGGGAGGAAGAGGAGTATACAAAAAATGATGGCTACCAACCCCCATTTTGATTTTGAGGGTTCTTCTTCTATCCCTTGTACTGATGCATTCAACCCCTTTTGCTATGTTCCTTCCTCTTTGGAGTCTATTCAAGAAAAGGGAAAGGGTAAAATTAAAAAGAAGGGTGATATGAATATCAAAATTTATTTCACTGTCACACCCTCCTCTCCATCAGATGCACATGGTCCTGAAGCTAGTAGAACTTTGCAACCCACTTTAGATGACCATTGGAAGAGAGAATTGGGGAGACTGCTTTTGATTATATATCTAGATGGTGGTATGATGCTGATATCCCCTTCAATGCTTCCCGTTCACCATATTATGAGCCAATGTTTGATGCCATATTTGCTGCTGTAAAAGGCTTCAAAGTCCGTACTATGCATGAGTTAAGGGGGTATCATTTGCAAAAATAAATTTCCTCCATTAATGAGTATTTAAAAGATTTCAAAAACTCGTGGGAAGAAACAGGATGTACCATCATGTCAGATGGATGTACTGATCAAAGGAACCATACCATCATAAACTTTCTTATCTTTTGCCGACAAGGAACCATGTTTCTAAAATTAGTTGATGCATCTGATAGGGTGAAAGATGGATAATTATTGTTTTAGCTATTGGATGAGGTGTTTGAGGAGGTGGGGGTGGCTAATGTTGTTCAAGTCATCACAGGTAATGCCTCTAAATATGTTCTTGCTGGTAAACTGTTAGAGGAAAAACACAAAACCATCTTTTGGACACCATGTGTTGCACATTGCATAGACCTCATGCTCGAGGATATTGACAAATTAGATTGGGTTAAGAACACTGTAGATCATGCCAAAATAATAACTAAATTTATCTACAATCATTCATGGGTTTTGAGTCTGATGAGGCGACACACAGGGTGCAGGGATATTATTAGGCCTTCCGTCACTAGATTTGCAACTCATTTTTTGACATTGCAATCTATGCTTTCACAACATAGAAACTTGCAAAAGATGTTTTCCAATGATGATTAGAATCAAATCTAGTGGTCTCTCAAATAGGAAGGCAAAGAATCGAAAAATAAAGTTAATGAAGAAATATTTTGGAGTAAGGCAATAAAGATTGTGAAGGTTGCTGAGCCACTGGTTAAGGTGTTGCGGTTGGTGGATGGGGAAAGATTGGCTATGGGCTTCATTTATGAGGCTATGGATCAATTAAAGGATCAAATAAAGAGGGCATACAAGGATAGAGTGGCTAAGTATGGGCCCATTTGGGAAATCACTGATGAAAGATGGAACAATCAACTCCATCACCCTATACATGCAGCTGGATATTTTTTGAACCCACGGTATCATTATAAAGCTCTAGCAGCAAGAGCTTTGAGTGGGGAGGTTAGAGATGGATTGATTGACTGCATTGATTGCATGATCCAATTGGAGTGTGATCAGATGGAGATACATCGACATGTCACAACCTTTAGCAAAGCCACAGGTACCTTTGGGAAGAATCTAGAAAAGATTGCAAGGGAAGCAAATGAGTTAGCTAAACAAAAATTTCAATTTTCAAATTATTAATACTTATTTTGTTAAATTGTTTATAATTTGAAAGTTAGATATAATTTGTTGAAACTTGAGCTAACTCATTACATTACTATGTTTTTTTCATCACAATGGTGGGAGGCGTTTGGTAGCCATTGTCCTCAATTGCAGAAGTTTTCAATTCGTATTTTGAGTCAAACTTGCAGTGTTACTGGGTGTGAGCGCAATTGGTTTGTCTTTGAGAGGACTCACATGAAGAAGAGAATCTGGTTGGATAAAAAAAGGTTAAATGTTCTAGTCTATGTCCAATACAACCTCTGGCTCAGATGCAACCAATTGTTGAACAAAAGACCTGATTCAGATCACATTGTGTTGGAAGATATTGATCCAACATTAGATTGGGTAGTGGAGAGTCATCCAATAGAGTTTGATTCTGATGAGGATCTTGATTTGGATTTATAGGTGGAGTCATCAGCTGAACATAATGTTCAATTGAATGCATATCACTTGTACCAGCCTCAGGCCTAGCCCTAAGTCCTCTAGTTGCAGGTGCTTCCTCTCCTTAGCCACGATAGAAGCGCATATCTTGTTTATCTCGGCGTGCAGCTACTACACAGCCTGCTAGCACTACTACAGTTGCAGTTGGAGATGATGTTGAGGAGGAGCCATGGGTTTCCCCGTCTCACTCTGATTCGAAGGTTGAGCCAGATGATGTTGGCTCCTCTAGTAGTAGCCAGTAGTACTGGTTAGTGGTGACTAGTGATGTTTCACAGTTTACTTTTGTTGTAGAGGCCATTTAGAGCCTCCTTGGTTATGTGTTTTTGTTTTGATCTCTATATCATCATCATGTATATATTGGACAGTGCACTGGGTGCCATTTTGATATAATGGATATATTCATGAGCCTAATTTGATCATATGTTGTGTTCTATCTATATTCTAAAGCTTTGTGTTTGGAAACATGAATGAAAATATTTAAAATTATGTTTTTGTTTTTGTTTTTTTTTAAATAAATATTAAATGTATTTTTTACAACGACCAAGTCATTGAAATCAAACTGGCTGAGTCGATACCGAGTCGGAGTCAGAGTCAGAGTCAACCCTCGGCCGTTTTCG
Organism: Pinus tabuliformis; assembly: GCA_031772625.1. Taxonomy (NCBI): domain Eukaryota; kingdom Viridiplantae; phylum Streptophyta; class Pinopsida; order Pinales; family Pinaceae; genus Pinus; species Pinus tabuliformis. The sequence goes on along the minus strand of CM062807.1, from coordinate 191,157,088 downwards.
AGTCAGAGTTGGAGTTTTAAAATATTGGTTTAATCCAACACCTTAAAGCTCATAAATTCCTCCCCAACCATTAGAGTTGCTTTCGAGAATGCTGGTTGCATTCCATTCTGTCAGAAAGTCCAGAAGGAGGGTCAAAATACCAGATTGGCTAGCTTTTTCACCCTGAACCTCCATGATAACAAGGCCAAGTAAGGGAATTCATAGATCATTGTTACATAAAAATTCATTGCAGATGCTACAAGTCTCCCCACAACAGGTGAAAAATGGTTCAAAGGAGATGAACTTGACATCTCAACCTTTAAACAGTTTGTCAAGCCTGAGTTCAGTGATAAGTTTGCTACAAATTTTCCTACCATCTACCTTCAGGACCATTACAATGAACTGTTAAAAGTTATCCAGAGGTATTTCACATATGAGGGTAGATTCAACAGGGTATACCAGTATCATCTAAGCCTTCTGTGGCGCTTCACAGACAATAAACTATGAACCTCCCATTTTTCTTATTTAAACATTTAGAAAGGATGACACACAAATTTCACGTGCAGAAAAATAATCATATGTCCAGTCTTTTTCATTTCTCCCTCATAAAATTTTTGGTCAAGTTTGCAGTTGATAGGAGGAAGATTTACTGGTCTGACTTCTTGTCTAGCATTGGTTTACTGCCACAGACAAAATCTTCATCAGTAAATATTTGTGAGGAGGAAGAAGTTCATGAAATACAAGAGAAGAAGGTCACTCACTCAGTTAAAGAGGCCAAGATAGTTGAAGAAAAAGATGAGAAACCCAACAAAAGGTTCAAAGGTAAACTTGGAAAATAGGGTAAGAAGTAGGTTTCGAAAGGCAAAGAGAAAACTTTAGAAACCAAGGTTCAGGTGGCATCATCTCAGACCACCAAGTTTTAGGTCAAGGTAGAAGAGATAGTTAAGAATGAAGAGTTCGTGATGAGACCTAGGACTAGGTCAAGCACAAAGAAGAATGTGGAGGGGTCAGACCCTCAAGTAGTTGTTGAAATTTCTAAGGATAGAAAGGAAGAAAAACAAGAAGACAACAAAGAAGAGGAAGTGAAGCAGGATGAACCAATCTAGTTTGAACAAGGAGAAGACACAATGCAATATGAACAAGACACCATACAATATGAGGAAGAAGACCCTAAGATGGTCAAGATGAAAGAAGCCCTTTCAAAATATCAGATGAAAATAACATTCCTAAAAAGGAAAAACAGAGATATGAATGAAGCAACTCAACTAGCAGCTGAAAAGGCAGAGTCACCTCTTAAATATGTTGCTAAGAGAAACGGTAAAAATGTCTCATTTTCTGAACAGGCCGAGGAGATTGTAGTGGATTCTAGTGGACCCTCAACTAGAGCATCCAAGTCAAAACTCAGTTATGTACAATAGATGAAAAAGGTGGCTCAAGCACCTGGCAAGCCACATTTTGATCAGTGGAAAGAATATTAGAGATGCCTAGAAGAGCTGGAGGAAAGCCAGGAACAGGTCAAGAGGTCCAGGCGAGAGAATCCGAACTATAAGAGGTCAATGTAGAAAGTTCTTGAGAACTGTGACAAGGAGGTACGTAAGGCATCTAGAGCTCTCAGCAAAGGAAAACACTTTGTGAAATGGTCCGTTCCGGTGAGGATACGATGTAGAAACCTCTATGTTAGGAATCTAATATTGAATGAAAAATTGAGGAGAATGAGGAATAGTTTGGACAAATAATGGGGACTGGTTAAGAAGTATAAGGAGGCAACCAAAGCACCTTCACTTAGAAGAGTGCCAAGGCTGAGATATAAGGCTATAAATGAAGAAAAACCTACCATTCCACTACCTACTGAGCAAATTGACCTAACACCTCAAGCTTCAAAGACCAAAGTTTCCACCAACAAGACCTTTAGCAAAAGGAAGAAGAGGTAAAGGGTCCTTGAATGAAGTCTGAAAATTTGTTTTTATTTCAAAATTCAAGTTGCATATGCTGTTTTGGTCAATATAATGGTATGGTTATGATTTTTGGAGCAACTAATACTAGCATGATGGTGTTTTGTTAAGACTGGAAGGTATTTCAGAGACAGTTTTGAAAAATGCGCTACGTAGTTGCTGCGCAGGCCCTGCTTATACACTTGCATGCAGATTGGGAGGAAGCCACTTGTTAGGGTTTGCAGCTATCAACATGGAGCAGATGTGGCAGCCAACTCAGATCTTCGACATCAAGCCACGTGTTAATTTGGAAAGGAAAAAGCACCCACACAGTCACTGCCCAATCGCTGCTTAATCAATAGCCAAGTGTCCCTGCTTTTACTATTTTATTTTTCTCTTGAAGGTATGGTCTTCGAAGATAAACTTGTTTTACATAGATATTTAGTTTTTTATTTTATTTAGATATAGTCATGAATGATTTATGGTTTTTGTTTTTTATCATAAGAGGGAAAGGACTTAAAACAACATAAAAATTTCCTCTTTTTAAATATTGATTCGATCCATTGATGGATCATTGATGCACCAAACCTAGACACAAATTATATTTTGTTTATGGTCTATTTAAGCTGGTTAATACATATGAAACAAGTTTTTATTAGTTTCAATATTTCTCTAAGCTATTGTAGTCATATGCTGCGATCTTTATTAATGAGTATGCTTTGATGCTGCAGATATTCCAATTATATTGTAGATATATTTGTGGTATGAATGCTTCGAAATTGTTTTTCTTTAGTTTATGTGTAATATTCTTTATGTTATCTTCTTAATCTGCTTTAAATGTGTATGGAACAACTATGCTTGAATTCATTCACATGCACTTGTCTAGTTGCACCAAAATATTTCAGTTGCAAATGGAATGTTTATACCTTTGAATGCTTTGCCTTTTTCCTCTTGATATTCATTCATCCAAGTTGCCGTAATGAAATGTCATTTGTTCTACCATTGTAGATGAGTGCCTTGATGTTCCTATTCCACTATACTATAAATTGTTTTCTCATTTAGAAGCTATACTAGTCATGCCTCTGTATATGAAATTGGCTGAGAAATGCATAGGCATGATGGACCAGGGAGGTCATGATCACATGCATTAGTTTTCCTAGAATTCTCTATCACCCCAAATTAAAAAATTAAAACACTTTTCAGATCCGGTCTCTGCTAAAGATTGTGTTTCAAAGTTTTTATCTTTGAGTTTGCTAAGAGAGGGAGCCCCCTCAGGTTGAAGAATACCAGTCTATCAACCAAAAGAGGTCTATGTTTACCTCTGTGATGTTTTTCCTTCAGCTTAAAAGGAAATCATGGAGTGCTAACATATAATTTTTCTTGTTCTAGTTTGGCTCAGTCCTTGTCTTATGGTGAATTTCTTGTTGGGGAAATTGCAGAGTTACATTCTCTTCCCCTCTCAGTATGCAGCGGGGTATGCTTGGCCTCTGGTGGAAGGTGGTTGTTCATTGGGGCTCTCAATTCTTGTTTGTGTGCTGCTGGGTTCATTCTGGTGGCCTTTGGTTAGGTTTGGATATTGCCTTCGGGGCTTCAAATTCCTTTTTTACTTCATCATGAAGCATGGTCCTCACTCCTCGCGTTCCCTAGCCCAAGAAAAGGTGGAAGTCTCATTTGCTCCTATAGGTTCTCAGGGTGGCATAACAAATGTGGCAGGTGGAAGCTACAGATGTGGTGCATGTACAATGCGTGGTGTTGGGTGTGGGGGTCATGGATCCTGAGGGGGGTGTAGGTCATTAGTCATCTCCATGATGAGAAAAAGGAAAAATATGTTAATTCAGAGTGGTCGTGGTCATGAAGAAGGTGGAATAGGATAGGGTCTCGGTCATGTTATGGCCTATCTGGGTCCATGCAACAGTCAAGGTCGTGCAAGGTCAGCAGGTCGTACTCCTTCCAGGCATTCTGGGACTTCCACAGTGATTCAAGAGCTGGTTCAATTTCTCATTACTTGGTTTAAATCTCTCGATAGATCCCAGAGGGAGGAGCATGAGGTCGTCATGGCCAAGCTTGAACAACTCCAATACTTCTAGTGCCATGTCCGTGAAATAGTTGTGGTTCATTAGCATGAGCAAAATCTTTTGACGGAGAAAGTTGAAACACTTGAAGCTTGGCTTCCTCACTTTGAGCATCATGTCAATTGCCTATATCACCCTGCTCCTCCTCTAGGTACATGGACAGATAATCCTACTTCAATTACCTCAAATGACTGAATATGATCACTGGTGTCTTTCTTGTTCTTCTAGTTTTCTGGTATGTTATTTTGCTTTTGGTATGTTGTATGGCTACTGCATTGGTCAACAAGCCTGTTCGGGGTGAGATCACATGCATTTTTTCATCTATGTATATGATTTTTTTATTAATATAAACTCTTCGACTTACAAACAAAAAAATAGAGATACAATGAAATAGAATTTCAACTAATATAAATCAACTGCTGAAAACTATTTAGATGTAGAAAGAAAACAAACTAAATCGGGCGATGGTAGGTTATCTTTGAGAATAAATGTGACAAATACATGTCTTCTGAAATGAATTACAATGAGACTCTCAAGAATTTTAATCATGAAGAAACAATGAGAAACCATAAACATCCAAAATCCTAACCCTAGGAGACGAAGGGCCAAAATCTTGTGGTCCCTATGGTGTTAGTTGGAATGTCAACTTCCCAAGGTTGTATCTTTGCCATATGATTTTCGTTTGGTGCTCATGATAACCCATTATCCGAGGAAAATTACATTCAACTACAATCATAAACTATGGCTCATGCTTTCCTGTTTCCACAATAAATGTCGTTTAGGGCCTCAAAACGGCTCTAGAAGTTCAGGACCTGAAAAACTATCAAAAATAAAAAACTGTCGAAATAGGAAACTGTGCTAGAAATTAGGAAACTAAAAGGAAAGAGCATTGAGGGTCCAATTGGAATAGGTGAGTGCCCACAAATATCCACCTAGATCACTTCCCCTTCTCTCCTCTCTCTCTCCTCTCTCCCTCACTCTGATCTGGTGGATCAAAATAGTGCTCAAAATTCAAAGTGCGCGACAAAGCTTGAAACCTGAACGACTGGATAAATCTCGATGATATGAACCCAACACAATTAATTTCACTCAAAAGTGATATTGTATGCTATTAATTTTGGAAAAAAGGACAGATGACTAGACATATTGGGCCAGTGGCAGGCTACCACATGGACTCTCTTGATTGGTCCAAAAAAATGAATTTTAATAGCCAATGGGTTTTTGCCATTTGTCTCATTGTGATTGGTTCGAATGTTTTATTGGTTTTTTAATGCTGTATGGGTGTTTTTTTTGGCCAATTATGGAGGGTCATGTGGGCCAACTAATGATGGCCATGTGGCCTTCAGAGGATGCATTAAAATTTTTGGTTGGACGGTTGAATCGAGGCCACGGGGTTTGAACTTGTAACCTCAACCAACAAATCCAATGACCTAACCAATTGTGCTACGATGTCACTTGTTTAACCAAGGGTGATAAACGTTATATAAAGGCTACGAAATGCACATATGTGGGAGGAGGTCGGGCTAAGCCATAGCCCCTGGCCACCCTAGTGCCATGGGGCTGCAGGCGGGGGGCCAAGGGCTAGTCCTTAGCACGGCCCATGGTTACAGTCGCGACCACAAAACAAAATCATGTTAAGCACAAGTCCGGAGGCTAGCGGAGAGGGGTCAACCCACAGGGGGCTAGCCCTGGGGTACATGGTGCCATGAAATCATAGGTCTAGAGGAAATGGGGGGCAAACCTCGGGTCATATGACCCTTCCATGTAACCAAGAGAGCACCCCAAAAGGGGGGCCAACCCCTGGGGAACTAGCCTCGGACATATGGGTGACCATGCGACTAGGAGCATGCCAAGCGGAGGGCTTAAAGCCATTAGACATAGGCCCTGGAATCTCGGCCCTAAACCAGGTCACATGCGTGCCACATGACCATGATTTTTGGAACTGGGGGCTTAATGGGCAGACTAACCGTCCTACAATTTCTCCAGTCGGGCGGGAGTGTAGGCTAGAATTGCATGCCGGTTCCGGGTTCGGGGCACTCAAGCCAAGTTTAGGTGGAATTGGTGGATGATTCGTTGTAGAATGGAGTAAAAACTTAAAACAATCATAAATTTCTCAATTTTTGGCCAAATGATCCAAAATGGATCCAAAACACCCTCTAAGTCTTCAAACATTCAAACCTATCGCCTAAGAAGAACCTTTTAAAAAGGTGGATTACACTATCGGGAGGCAAAAACATGAAGAAAACAGTGAAATAAGGCCTATCAAAGGCTTAAAACAACTTTTCACAGGAGTCGTCGGATCTAGCTGATCAACGGTCCAGATCCGATCAACATATCGTAATCGGTGAAGGCAGGCAGAGTCTATCGGAGGCGGCTATATGGGAAGCACAACAACGATCAGCACGATTAAACGAGAGCCGTATCTCTATGCACGCAGATCAACGGTCTAGATTCAATCACGCTATTGCATCACTCATATATATATATATATATATATATATATATAGATGGACTTAATCGCGGCCCGAAGGATCAGTGATATGCGATTGCGATATCGCAATACCGCATCAGAGCTACACAAAGGAGCGGAGCCGATACATGCGACTGCGACAGCCATACCTGACAGAATTATAAATGAAAGAATATATATTTTGAGTTTCGGAAAATAGGGTTTTCATTTGTATTTCACGTTTTCGTTAAATAAATGAAATACAAAGAACAAAGCACCGATGCAATGAAAACAGACCCGACAGGATTATGGGTGAAATTTGATAATATTTCAAGTCTAGTAAAAGGGGTTTTTTTTTTTTTTAATGTAATTCACATTTTCATTAAATAAACGAAAAACAAAAGAAATGCGAATAAAGCAAAGAAATCGGACTCGAAAGGGTTTGTACATGCAGGTGTATATGTTTTGAGATTTGAAACAAGCAGGATTTTGGGCGGGTTGTAGGCGGTAAGTGGCTTTGGCTGGGCTTCGCCCGATCCCATCCATTGGCTGCCATGTGGCTAGGCGCCAGAGAGAGAAAACCGCCCTTTTCGGGTGGTTACTCTCGTACACATGAGCCGCCCGAAACAAACCTCAGCCATTGGATCAAGATATCTCAGATCAACGGTGGAGATGTGATAAGTGCTATAAAGGTGGACCCGATAGGAGTTATAAGGCAGAATTTATAATATTTCAAATACGATAAACGACAGATTGGATGATTTTCACAGTTTTACGTATATTTCTATGTAAACAGAGAACAACCATTTTTGGGATTCCAAAGGCCTGATGGTCCATTTCGTTATAGAACAGGTGGCCACCATCCCTGAAGGCGTTTAGCAATGATTGCTAATGCTCAAAGGGGGATTCGAGGGGACAAAGGCTGGGAGCCAGAGAGCCTGAGAAGGGGAAACAAACAGACAATGCCGATTGGCTTTAAAGCCACATAAGACAGAAGATAGAGACAAGCAGTGCTGAGACAGAGGGCAAACAGAGACAGAGAGTCAGTGAGGAGAGTTGTGTATTCAGAAAGACTTGGGAGATCCAAGTAAAGGCTTGTTGTTTTGTATCTGTTGTGTTGAGGCTCAATTTGAGCTCACACTCTGTAAAACTCTGCTCTTGAAGACATAATAGAGAGGCCACCACTGAAGGCTGGACCAGGAGATGTAGCCCAGGAATTTTGGGTGAACTCCATATTAAAATTGCTGTGTTTATGTGTGTTTGTCTATTATGTTCTTTACTGCTTCATTGTCTATGTATTTCACAATCTTATCGATCCATTGCACAAAGTAACATAGGAAAATCCATGCACATGAGTCTGTAATACTTTAATAATTGTCTAAGATCTCATTATCATATCAAGTGGTATCAGAGCTTTAGGTTTGCTAAGGTTATACAAGCTTGTGCTGGATTGTTGAATGCTAATTAGGTCAAATCTCAAATTAGGAGAACGATAACTAGTTGAGGCTATCCCATAAATTGGAAGAGTCTATCCTAGGAGGAAAATGGCAGAACAAGTCTCATCGGAATCAAACTCTGAGTTCATGGATAGTTTCATGACCATGAGAGCCATGGTGGAAGAGATGTATCGAGAATTTAAGAAAGGTTGAGGTGAAAGTACTTCAACCTCCAAACAAGACAAAGGAACAGAGGAAACTCTTCTAGATGGCCATTCAGAAGGCAAAGGGAAAGGGGAAGAGCCTCCTCTATCAACACCTCCTTCTAGCCCTGAAAATAAAGAAGGGAGAAAGATTCAGCTGGCCAGCCTTCGCCTTGGAGGAACTGCCCTAGTGTGGTGGGAAGGTAGGACACAAGCTGATTTGAAGAAGCATGGTAAAATTCTTTCTCCTTGGAATGAATTTGTTTCTGCCATTAAACAACAATTCTATCCACTAGCTTATATGCAGCAAGCAATGATGAGTTGGCAAACTCTTTGCCAATTAAAGGGCCAAAGTGTACAAATCTATACCCAAGAATTTAGAAAAAGAGCTTTAATTCTAGGCATTTCTCTAGACTCACCTAAAACTTTGCTGAAGTATATAGGTGGTCTGCATAGCTATTTGAGGCACACCATTCTCATGTTTAACCCTCCTAGCATAGATGAGGTATTAGTTCAGGCTACGCATCTGGAGGCTAGAGGCAAGAATGTGAACCCAGATATGAGGGGATCATCAAAACCCACTGCAAGCAAGAACCAGGAAAAGAAGAAGCATAACTAGAAGGAGAGGAAGATAAATGTTGTACAGAAAGACAAACCTTCATGCACTCACTGCAAGAAGGATGGGCATGATGATGAACACTACTGGTCTTTGCATCCGGAGCTGAAACCCAAGAAATTCAGTGGTAAGAAGAAGAAGAATGCTGCTGCTATTCAAAAAGACTTGGGGTCAGACTCAGGTGATGAAACAACAGTCACAACCACAGGTATAAAAGGTAAAATTTTTGAAGCATCTACAAATAATTCTGCTCAATCTATTGATAATGAAGATAATGAGAGGAACAGACATGATATTTTTCATATTAGAGTTGTTTCCAAGCATCAAAAGATTGATACTTTATTTGATAGTGGTTCACAAGTAAACTTGATTTCTGAAACAATTGTAAAGAAGTTGGGCTTACTAACAACACCTCACAAGAAGCCATATCCATTAGGGTGGGTATGTGATAGAGCAAAGCTACAAGTGACTAGACAATGTAAATTTAGGTTTGCTATTGGGTCAACTTTTGTAGATGAGGTTGAGTTAGATATAGTTCCCTTGGATATATGTGGTATTGTTTTAGGAAGTCCTTACTTGTATGATAGAAAAGCCATTTTCTATAGAACTGAAAATAAGTATCAATTCACAAAAGATGGAATAGAATATATTGTAAGAGCTCATCAACTCAAAAATAACTACACTCTCATAAACTTAGGGCAGATGAAAAGAATTGTAAATTCATGCAAGCAATTTTTACTAATGGTTGTAAAGGAAAAGACCCCTGATAAAACCAATGCATTTGAAGGCTATGATGCTAAACAGAAATCTGATTTAGATAAAATTGTTTCAAAATATGATATCCTATTTCAAGAACCTAAAGGTCTGCTACCCAAAAGGGAAATATACATGATATTCATTTGCAACAAGATGCTCCATTGCCTAACATTGGAATGTACAGGTTATCCGCTTTAGAGAATGTAAAGATCAAGAAGCAGGTACATGAGCTGCTCGATAAAGGTTTCATAAGGCCAAGCACATCACCATGTGGATCTCCAATTGTGTTGGTGAGAAAGAAAGATGGTTCGTGGAGGATGTGCATTGATTACAAAGCACTGAATAAAATAACGATCAAGAATCGTTATCCTCTTCCTTGCATAGATGATCTATTAGATCAATTGAAAGAATTTGTTTACTTTTCCAAGTTGGAACAGATGCCAGTGACTATGCCATGGGAGCAGTGTTGATGCAACACGGTAAACCCATATGTTATCATTATGAGACATTTACTTCTGCAGTAGTTAATGATCCCACATATGATAAAGAATTGTATGCATTAGTACAGAGTGTGAAAAAGTGGAAACATTACCTAATGGGCAAAGAGACAGTTATACATACAGATCATCAACCACTTCAATATTTGCACTCACAAACTAAATTGCAGCAATCAAGACACTATAGGTGGATGGGTTTTCTACAGTAGTTGCATCTTGTCATCATGTATAAGAAATGCATACATAATAAGGTTCCAGATATGTTATCAAGACCAATCATAAATGCATCTACTATACTTAAGCATAACTCAGTATTGCATGAAAGCTACATTGAACAATATGCTCAATATGTAGATTTTAAAGATGTATATGCAACTTTAAGTCATGGCAAACAAGTAGAAGAATTGGATTATCATGTTAAGGACCAATTCTTATATCATTTGGGAAAGTTATGCATTCCTCAAATTGAAAGAGTTAACATAATCCGAGAAGCACATAATTCTCTAATATCAGGTCATTTTGGTGTAAGTAAAACAGTTGCACAGCTGCAAAGGTTCTGTTTTTGGCCAAGAATGCATGCAAAAATTTCTAGATATATTAAAGGGTGTACCATGTGTGCTAAAAGCAAGCCCAGCAATAGAAAACTAGGCTTGTACACTCCACTTCCAGTTCCTTCTCATCCTTGGGAAAGTGTTTCCATGGACTTTGTTGGGGGATTGCCAAAATCTAGAAAAGGTCATGATTATTCATATGTTACTGTGGACAGGTTCAGCAAAATGTGTATTTTAATACCTTGTAACAAGAAGATTACAACTGAACAAATAGCAAATTTGTTCTTTCAGCATGTATGGGTTCATTTTGGGTTACCCACTTCCATTGTACCTGATCGAGATTCCCAATTTGTTGGGAAGTTTTGGTCAAGTCTATGGGAGTTAATGGACACTAGATTGAAGAAGAGCACTGCATTTCATCCACAAACAGATAGTCAAATAGAGGTGGTCAACATGACAATGATCCAGTTTCTCAGAGGCTATTGCAGTAAGCATCCCAAGCTTTGGGATGAACATTGTGTTATGTACAACATGCTTACAACCGTGCCAAGCTCTCTTCTACACAAGGATCTCCTTTTGAGACTTGTTTTGGTTTCATACCAAGGTCTCCCTTGGATTTTATCTTTAGTAAAGACATAGCAGTTGATGGACACAGTGATGTGGACAAAGCAACCAAGTTCATTGAACAGATCCAAGAAATTCACCAGGCAGTGCAGGAACAACTAGAGAGAAGCCAAGCCAAGTACAAGGCAAGGCATGATAAGCATCGTATTGAGCATAGCTTCCAAGTTGGTGATCAAGTCTGGTTGTACATCAACAAAGACAGAATGCAAGGTGAAGGTAAAAAGCTGAAGCCAATAAGGTATGGGCCTTTCAAGATACTTGAGAAAATTGGTGAGAACACTTTTTCGCCTTGATTTTATAGCTTACATGCACATCTATTCAGTAGTTAATGCAGAGAACTTGAGACTGTTTGAACCTTCATTGATTGAATATCCCAAAGAGCAAAGTCAGTTGCCTTCTATTGATGATATGTTGCATGAATATCTCAATGAGTTGCAGGAAGATACAGTTCTATACAAGAAGGTGAGAACTATGCACAAAGGGGATGTTGAGTACCTCAGAATCGGACTCAAGGGCTCAAAACCAAGCAGTGCAAGATGGATAGAGATTGGACAAGTGAGGAAGCTGTATCCTCACTTGATTGATGCTTAAAAACCAAATTTTGGTGGTCCAAAAGCTTTTCAGTGGGAAGGAGTGATCCAAAATGGATCCAAAACACCCTCTAAGTCTCCAAACATTCAAAACTATCGCATAAGAAGAACCTTTTAAAAAGGCGGATTACACTATCGGGAGGCAAAAACATGAAGAAAACAGTGAAATAAGGCCTATTGGAGGCTTAAAACAACTTTGCACAGGAGCCGTTAGATCTGGCCGATCAACGGTCCAGATCCGATCGGCATATCGCAATCAGTGAAGGCAGGTAGAGTTTATCGGAGGCGGCTATATGGGAAGCGCAACAATGATCAGCATGATTAAATGAGAGCCGTTGATCTATGCGTGCAGATCAATGGTCCAGATTCAATCGCGCTATCGCATCGCTAATATATATATATATGGACTTAACCATGGCCCGAAGGATCGGCGATATGCGATTGCGATATCGCAATATCGCATCGGAGCTACACAAGGGAGCGGGGCCGATACATGCGACTGCGACAGCCGGACCCGACGGAATTATAAATGAAAGCATATATATTTTAGTTCCAGAAAATAGGGTTTTCCTTTATATTTCACATTTTTGTAAATAAACAAAATACAAAGAACAAAGTGCCGATGAGATGAAAATGGACCCGACAAGATTATGGGTGAAATTTGATAATATTTCAAGTCCGGTAAAAGGGGGGTTTTTTTTTTTTTTAATGTAAATCACATTTTCATTAAATAAACGAAAAACAAAAGAAATGTGAATAAAGTGATGAAAAACCAGACCTGAAAGGGTTTGTACATGCAGGTGTATATGTTTTGAGATCCGAAACAAGCGGGATTTCAGGCGGGCCATAGGCGGTAAGTGGTTTTGGCCGGGCTCCGCCCGAGCCTATCCACTAGCTGCCACATGGCTGGGCATCGGAGAGAGAAAACCACCCTTTTCAGGCAGTTAACCCCCGTATGCATGAGCCACACGAAATGAACCTTAGCCGTTGGATCAAGATCTCCTAGATCAATGGTGGAGATGCGATAAGCGATATAAATACGGACCTGATAGGAGTTATAAGGCAGAATTTATAATATTTCAAATCCAATAAATGGCATATTGGCATATTTTCACAGTTTTACGTGTATTTCTCTGTGTAAACAGAGAACAACCATTTTTGGGATTCCAAAGGCCCGATGGTCCATTCCGTTACAGAATAGGTGGCCACCATCCCTGAAGGTGTTTAGCAATGATTGCTAACGCTCAAAGGGGGATTCGAGCCGACAGAGGCTGGGAGCCAGAGAGCCCAAGAAGGGGAAACGAATAGACATCACTGATTGGCTTTAAAACCATAAAAGACAGAAGACAAAGACAAGCAGTGCTGAGACAGAGGGAAAACAGAGACAGAGAGTCAGTGAGGAGAGTCTGTGTATTTAGAAAGACTTGGGAGATCCAAGTAAAGCCTTGTTGTTTTGTATCTGTTGTGTTGAGACTCAATTTGAGCTCACACTCTGTAAAACTCTGCTCTTTAAGTCATAATAGAGAGGTCACCACTGAAGGCTGGACTGGGAGATGTAGCCTAGGGGTTTTGGGTGAACTCCATATTAAACTTGTTGTGTTTATGTGTGTTTGTCTATTATGTTCTTTAACTGCTTCATTGTCTATGTATTTCACAATATTATCAATCCATTGCACAAAGTAACATAGGCAAATCCATGCACATGAGTATGTAATACCTTAATAATTGTCTAAGATCTCATTATCAGATCACCAAATGAGGTGCAGAAAGAACCAAAATGGGGGTTTTTGATAGTGATGGATCCATAAGAGACATTTGTTTTTCTGTTTGAGATTTGTAAAGCATGTAAACATACTTTTGAGCATTTTTAATGAAATAGGCCCCACATTGGAAGCTGGACCAGGAGATGTAGCCCAATAGAGGGGTGAAATCCTTTATCATGCTTCGTGTTATGTGTTTCAGATATGCTTATTTGTCTCTATTTGGATGGAAAATTTGGTTATAATTTACTTGTTTATGTATTTAGTAAATTGATCCTCTACCCAAGGCAAATATAATTTTAACTTGCAAATTGTTAAAAATATTCAAGTTTACAATACAAAATGCCAACCTTGAGTCGTATGACCCTTCCATGTAACCAAGAGCGCGCACTAAAAAGGGGGCCAACCCCTAGGGAACTAGCCTCAGACATATGGGTGACCATGCTACCAGGAGTGCGCCAAGCGGAGGGCTTAAAGCCATTGTACATAATCCCTGGAATCTCATCCCTAAACCAGGTCACATGTGTGCCATGTGACCATGATTTTCAGAACTACAGGCTTAATGGGCAGACTAAACGTCCTAAAATTTCTCCAGTTGTGTGCGAGTGTAGGCCAGAATTGCTCCCCGGTTTTGGGTTCGGGCCACTCAAGACAAGTTTAGGCCAAATTGGGGGATGATTAGTTGTAGAATGGAGTAAAAACTTAAAATAGTCATAAATTTCTCAATTTTTGGCCAAATGAGGTGCATAAAGAACCAAAGTGGGGGTTTTTGACAATCCTTGATCCATTGGAGACATTCATTTTTCTATTTGAGCTTTGTAAAGCATGTAAACACACTTTTGAGAATTTTTAATGAAAGAGGCCCTACATTGGAAGCTGGACAAGGAGATGTAGCCCAAGAGAGGGGTGAACTCCTTTATCATGCTTCGTGTTATGTGTTTCAGATATGTTTATTTGTCTTTGTTTGGCTGGAAAATTTGGTTAAAATTTAGTTTTTTTATGTGTTTAGTAAATTGATCCTCTACCCAAGACACATATAATTTTAACTTGCAAATTATTAAAATATTCAAGTTTACACATACAAATCATTTTGGTATTAGAGCAATAGGGTATTATGAAGATTTGATTTGTTTGCAAGTTTTTTTTTTTTTGATGCTTACAAGGTTGAAGCTTAAAAGAGGAGAAGGAGAACTTGTGGAGACAAGATCTCAATTTTTTTTAAGGAGAACAAGCACACCTCAACATCAATAGTCATGGCACATGAAGAAGGTCCTGAAGGAATGTCTGAAAATGAGAAAAATTTCAAAAAAACATTATTTGAGATGTCTGAAATTTTGTATGAGGAGAGGAATTCAATATTACATGGAGGGAGATAAAAACCTCCAAAAGTAGATGGAGGAAAAGGAGACAAGCCTCCAAAATGGAATGGAGGGAATGCTAACACACCACCACCTTCACCTCCATCCTCATCTTCATCCTCATCTTCAACTTCTTCTACCCTTTCAAAAACACATCGAAATTCCCCAAGGGGTCATGGTAAAACTCCTTTTGCTTAAGCTTGATATTAAGTTTGAATTTCCTATGTGCAATGGAGAGGTAAATGCAGAGATATTGGATAATTGGGTTTGTCAGATTGAAGTGTATTGCATGATACAGAGAATCGAAGGTGATGAAACCAAGGTTTAGCTTGCTTCTCTTAGATTGGAAGATGCAACACTAATTTGGTGGGAAGCCAAAACTCAAGAGGACATGAAGAAATATAGCAAGGTTTTATCGTCTTGGAATGATTTTGTTGTTGGAATAAGAAGGAAATTTTATCCATTAGCATATATGCAGAAAGCTATTATGCATTGGCAAAACTTGCTAAGGGGAAAAATGTGCAATCTTATACTCAAGAATTTAGAAAAAGGGCTTTGATTTTGGGTATATATTTGTCCTCACAAGATACTTTTCTCAAATACATTGGAGGATTGCATAGTTATTTGAGTCACACAATTCTCATGTTTAACCCTATAAAAATAGATGAAATTTGTGTACATGCAACTCATTTAGAGGTAAGAGGGAAAAGTGTTATGAATAAACTAGTGAGAGTTCCTTTCAGTTTGGAGAAAAAGGAAAGCATAAGTTTAAAGTAAAAGGAAATAAGAATGCTGCCATCAGGATGGAGAAATAAAAAATTACAGGTAAACATTGTTCCAAGGAGGGCCATGATGAATATCATTGCTGGAAACTTCATCCAGAAATGAGACCCAACAAGTTCAAAAACAAGGAGAAAGAGAAGACAACTGCAACTACTCAACAAGATTTAGGTTCTGATTCTGGAGATGAAACAAATATCGCAACCATGGGTTTGAAAGGTAAGGACATTACAAGTACTAGTTCTTCAAATTGTTTTAATGAAACTCAAGATGAAAAAACAATAATAGAGCTTTTCCATATTAGAGTTATTTCAAAACATACCAAGATAGATACACTGTTTGATAGTGGTTCACAAGCAAATATTATCTCAGAAGACATTGTCAAGAAGTTGAATTTAGAAACCATTCCTCATCCTAAACCTTATCCTTTAGGTTGGATATGTGACAATGCAAAATTGCATGTGACAAAAAGATGTAAATTGAAATTTGCAATCACTGCAAACTTTTTAGATGAGGTAGAGCTTGATGTAATTCCAATTGATATATGTGGTATTGTTTTGGGAAGCCCATATCTATATGATAGGAGAGCTATTTTTCATCGCCATGAGAAAAAATATCATTTGTTCAAGAATGGGATTGAGTACATTGTTAGAGAACACAACAAGAAGTTGAATGCATCTCTTGTAAATGTGGGACAAATGAAGAGGATTGTTAATGCTAGTAAGAACTTTGCATTGTTAATGATCAAACATGAAGATGTTGAGGAATCTAAATCCTTTCAAGGATATGAATCAAGTTTGAAATCTGATTTCATTGATGTTTCTAATTCATGTGATAAGATGTTTCAGGAATCTAACATTTTGCCTCCTAGAAGAGGTAAACAAAATGAAGTGAATGTGAAATAGTATGCATCATTGTTAAACATTGGCGTGAACAAGATGCCAGTGTTAAAGCATGCAAAGGTAAAAAAGAAAATGCAAAGGCTATTTGAAAAAGAGGAAATTGGTCCCAAAACATCCTCTTGTTGGTTTCATAATGTTTTGGCTTTGAATAAGGATGGTGCATGGTGATGGAGATCACATTTGGTAAAGAGTCAAGCCAAGTGCAAGGCTAGACATATTAAGCATCATGATGATGACAATGTTCAAGTTGAAAGGAACTTGAAATTTTTTAAGTTTCCATTGATTGAAGACTGAGGAGGGAATGCTTAGATTCCTTCAAAGTCAGTTTTCTATTCTGCATATCTTGAACAATTGTAGAAAGATGTCATCGTTGAGAGAAATTCAAGGACTCCTAAATTAGGGAAAGTGATGTACTTTCATGAAAATCTCAAGGCGACAAAGTCAAGCAAAGTTCAGTGGATTGAGATTGGAAGGGTGAGGGAGTTGTACCCTCATCTATTTGTTGACTGATAAAGAGCTTTTGGAGGTCCAAAATCTTCCAGTGAAGAGGAGTGATCCTGGTCATCACGCGCTTTTCAGGGTGGGGTCTTATCCCAGTCGTGGGGTCAGGTTTGGAGATGGTTCTCGTTAAAGCTCAGAAAACGAGGGTCATGATAAGCATCAAATCTGGGTGGGGTTGATCTGACGGTCATCGTGCTTTGCAAATGGAGGGGAGTTATTTTTCTGGGAGTGGTAAGCAGGTTTCATTGCACCGCTCTCGGCTGCTCGACAATTTTTTTATGAAATGGACGCAATGCCACTTAAGGGCTGACGCGTGGCAATACAAAACCACCCATATCATGCACTCTAGAGGAGATAAGGATCAGAAAGTGTTGGATGTGATATGCGTCAGATCTGGGTGGGGGAAGATCTGACGACTATCGCGTTTTGAACACGACAAGGGTTAACCTTGAAGTGGGGCCAGGTATGGTGGAAAAGTCAGGCTTTAAATAAATTCATTTTAATATTTGCGTGTTTGTAATTTGGCCGCGGAACATAGTTTTTGTGGGTTTTAAATAATCCAAGAAAGTACCAAAGTAGCAAGGAAAAGAGGAAAGAAAGATAGGAAACTATGTCGACAACAACAAAGAAAGCATCACTAAACCTGCTAAGTGTGTCAAATTCAGCAGCTAATCTTAGATACAAAAGCCAGATTAGGAGGACTCTATTGAGACAAAAGTCTCGTATTTTGTCTGTATTTGAGGTGTTTGGCATGGACAACCTCTTTTTTATAAATAAAATTCAACCGTTTCTGTTAAAAAAAGAAAAAACCTAACCGACTGGATAGATCTCAGCAATCTGAACTCAACGCAATTCATTTCACTCAAAACCGATATCGTATGCTCCCGATATCGTG
This sequence comes from Pinus tabuliformis, assembly GCA_031772625.1. Classification (NCBI taxonomy): domain Eukaryota; kingdom Viridiplantae; phylum Streptophyta; class Pinopsida; order Pinales; family Pinaceae; genus Pinus; species Pinus tabuliformis. The sequence continues at coordinate 191,139,188 of CM062807.1, read as the reverse complement.
TTCTAATCAAACTGCTAAACAAGTAAATTTTGGAAAAAAGGTCAAATGACTGGACATATTGGGCCAGTGGCACGCTGCCACATGGCCTCTCTTGATTGGTCCAATAATTTGAATTTTATTGGCCAACGGGTTTTCACCATTTTTCTCATTGTGATTGGTTTGAATATTTTATTGTTTTTTTTTAATGCTGTATGGGTATTTTTTTTGGTCAATTATGGAGGGCGATGTGGGCCAACCACAACCAATGGTGGCCTCTAAAGGATGCGTTAATTTTTTTGGCGAAGGGTCGAATGGAGACCACAGGTGTCGAACCCGCAGCCTCAACCAACAACTCCAACATCCTAACCAACTGTGCTATGATGTCACTTGTTTAACCAAGGGTGATAAACATTATATAAAGTTTATGAAATGTGTATATGGGGGAGGGGGCCAGGCTAAGCCCTAGCCCTTGGCCATGCCAACACCAAGGGATCGTAGGCGGGGGACCAAGGGTTAGGCCTTAGCCCGGGTCATGGTTATAACTGCGACGACAAAACACAGTCAGAGTTAAGTGCAAGACCGGAGGCCAGTGGAGAGGGGCCACCCCATAGGGGGCTAGCCCCGGGGCACATGGTGCCATGAAACCACAGGCACAGAGGAAATTTGGGGCTAGCCCTGGGTCGTATGACCCTTCCATGTAACCAATAATGCACTCTAGAAAGGGGGCCAACCCTAGACATATGGGTGACCATGTGACCATGAGCACGCCAAGTGGAGGGATTAACGCTGTTGGATATAGGCCCTAGAATCTCAACCCTAAACTAGGTCACATGCGTGCCACGTGAGCATGATTTTCGAAACTGGGGGCTTAATGGGCACACTAACTATCTTACAATTTAGCTAGTCAAGGGGGAGTGTAGCCTAGAATTGCATGCCATTTTGGGTTCGGGGCGCTCAAGCCAGGTTTAGGCCGAATTAAGGGATGATTAGCTGTAGAATGGAGTAAAAACTTAAAAACGTCATACCTTTCTCAAATTTTGGTCAAATGAGGTGCATAAAGAACCAAAATGGGGGTTTTTACAATGTTGGATCCATTGGAGACATAAGTTATACTGTTTGAGCCTTGTAAAGAATGTAAACACAGTTTTGAGCATTTTTAATGAAAGAGGCCCTACATTGGAAGCTAGACCAGGAGATGTAGCCCAAGAGAGGGGTGAACTCCTTTATCATGCTTTGTGTTATGTGTTTCAGATATGCTTATTTGTCTCTGTTTGGATGTAAAATTTGGTTAAAATTTACTTGTTTATGTGTTTAGTAAATTGATCCTCTACCCAAGACACATATAATTTTAACTTGAAAATTGTTAAAAATCTTCAAGTTTACACATACATACCACACTCTCTCTCCATGTCTCCCTCGTCACTCCCTATCTCTCTCTCTCTCCTTCTCTCTATATGTCTTTCTTCTCCCCTCCCTCTTTCTTCCCCTCTAACTTCATCTCTCTCTCAAGTCCTCTCTCTCTTTATTTCTCTCTCCCCCTTTCTATCCCACTTCCCTCTATCTCTCCCCCCACTCTCTCCCTCTCTCTCTCTCTATCTCCTCATTATATGTGTCTCTTTCTCTCTCTCTCTCTCTCTCTCTTCCCCTTTTCTCCCTCTCTCTCATCTCTGTTTCTCTGTCTTCCCTCCTCTCCTCTCTCTCACTCTCTCAATCTCTCCTTCACTCTTTCTCCATCTCTCCCTTGTCACTCCCTCTCTCTCTCCACCTTTATCTCTCTATATCTTTGTTCTTCCCTCGCTCTTTCTCCCCCTCTAAAATCCATCTCTCCCCGGCCTCTCTCCTTCTCTCTCTCAAGTCCTCTCTCTCTTCCTTCCTCACTTTCCCTTTCTCTCCCACCTCCCTCTATCTATCACCCCATATCTCTCTCTCTCTCTCTGTGCCATCTAACTTCATCACTATCTCCCTCTCTCTCCTTGTCTTTGCCCCCTGTTACAGATCCATTTGGGCACATCAACCCCAACTTACAGATTAGTACTATTAGGGCCCATCAAACCTTAATTTAGTTGTTACATGCCGTAAATGAAGTCAACCATCAGAATGCATCCTTCCCAAGAGATTCCATGATTGAAATCATCCAAAAATTGCCTTTAAGAAGATTAGCACAAGTAGGCCTTTATCAGGGTGCACTGCAGTGTAGTCCACTACACTACCAGGGTGCATTGTAGCGCACTTGAGCCCTCTTTGGCCTGCGCTGCATGAATTTGAGTGAAATCTGCATTGGGGTTTGGAATATTCTTACCCATAGGATGCCTCTAGAAGTTTCCTAAGTTTATCCACTCCTTTGGGCTTGCAAATGGATGAGGAAGGGAGTTAAGGAACATCAATCCATTTATACCTTCCTCCATGGAACTAAATTCTAAGTTTGGGAGGGCATTCATTATCACCATTTATGGCATAACTTCCTTCATTCATCTATAAAAAGACTACTCATCTAAGTGATCAAGGGCTGAAAATCATTGAATTATAGGGAGATGCTGTTAGTATGAGTCTTGAGTTGGTTTCAAGTATTGTAATGATGTCAAAATGTATTGCTTGTTATGAGGAGAGGATGGGATTGAACTGGAGGAGTGATACTGAATCAAGCAAATTGGGTTGTAACTCTTCCTTTTACTAATAAAGTGTTCAAAGCTTTTTCCATATGTTTGTATTGTTCATTGATGCTTTCGTATGTGTATTATGAACTTGATTCCATTCTATGTTTAATCAATAGATCATTATCATATGATTTGATCGGTCTTTGTCTTCTGTTTGTGTGCAGGTACTTTTCAAGCAGATTAAGTACGGAAAGGAGCGATAGGATTGATCAAGGGAGATAAGGAGTAAGAAAAAGCTACAGGTAGGCTTCTTCACTGTCTTATTTAATCTATTGGTTATAGAAAAGGTAGAGATTGCTTTGCACCGTTGTTCTAGACTTAGCTACTAGTCTAGGGGTTTAAGCGTTTATCCGTAGACATTAAAACTTCCCAAAAAAAATTGGTGACTCCGCTGGGGAGAAATCATCCATCTTAGTAGCTTATCAACCTCTTAAGACATTTCTACATACTGTGCTTGTGGTCGTTGATTGAATTCCAGTCTTATTTCATAGAAAATTGAGTCAAAACTGTGTCAAATTGCCTTCAGAAATGGCTTACTATCACCAGCGCAACCCAATGAAGGAAACAATGCGCTGCAATGCACTTCCCGCATAGAGCCAGTGCATTGAAGCACACTGTCTCTCACTCTTGCCTACGTTGATCCCTTGAGGGTCAGTTTCCCATCTAGGAATTGAAGTTTTGTGCCAATTTTCTCATGTTTGAATGATTTGTTGAATGTTAATGATGCCTTGTCTCTGAAAATAGTTTTTCATCTCCTTACATGGCCCTACTTAAACTAGGATTGATAAATGTTTCTTATGTATTTACTTTGTCATTTTCAATCTATGGTTGAAAGTTAGTTTTTGGTTGATTGATCTTTGTCGAAAGAAATTGCCGTAAAATCGCCTTTTCCTTCGAAAGTTGAACTGTCGTAAAGTCCTCATTCATGAAAGATCAATTGATTGATGTGTGCATATGATTAGTATTTTCATTGAAAGTGTCGTAATTCCTCATTTCTTTGAAAACGAAAGTGTCGTAAAGTATTCCTTTCCTTGAAAAGAAATTGTCCCAAAATTGTCATTTTTATGAAAAGAGTTTATTGATCGATTGTGCATTAGTTTTCCTTTTTGTTCATTCTAATTAAGGGAAATCTAAAAGAAATACTTGCATGTTGCATTGAAAAAGTTTGTGTGTGTTGATAGGAATAGTGTAGGGAATTTGCATTTAGATTGTGCTCTTTGTTCTTTAATCAAAAGAAATCTGATTGCTCTATCCCTAAATAGCTAGGATTTTTATCGTTAAATTGAATGGAAAGAATGCTTATCATGATAGTTGTATTCCTAGGAATTTCAGAATACATCACGTGGTGAACTTGAAAGGAAAATTCCTAAGCAATATCAACTTAAAATAAACATCAATGTACCTAATCGAGCATTGTAATTAATGAGAACATTTAGTTGTTCTAGGCTAGAGACGTGTTTTGGTGTCGTAAAACAAAGCAGCTGTCGCTATCTTGTTTTCAATACATCCCAAGTGTGATACGTCATTCCACGTACGTGAGTATATCGTAGCTTGTCCACGTACCTTCGGTATATAGGGCGGTGTTACAGTACATAAAGTATATGGGAATGCTCTCACTGTGCAGTTTTGCATTAGACAACGCTTATATGGACTGGGCCTCCACGTACCTTCGGGTATATATGGGAGGACAACTCTAGGTTGCTATCCATCCTTAAGAAACTGAGTTGGCCACCTTGTAAACTGTGATACACCGAACGTAACATTCGAGGAGATTGCCTGCCCGTACTTCTTGGTTCGCCAGGAGGTATTCTACAGTTCACAGTTGCTTGGTAAACCTTTTTCCTAGCATACCCCTTTTTGTTTATTTCTTTTTTGATAATAAAATTAATCAGCAATCATGGAGGAACATCAACCCATACCCCATCGTTCGCGGAGAATAGCGAGAAAACCGCCTTTGCCTCCCGAAGCAACACCAATTCGGGCAAAGCAGTCTCGCTTAACTGAGTCTATCACATCAAGAACTCCTAGTTCTTCATCTGAGTTACCTGAATCATCTATTTTGGTAAGTACAAAGACTCCAGTTACTCCAAATATTTCTGGTACATCCGTTCCTGAAGAAGAAGTTTCACAATTACCTGAGGACATTACCACTGATCCCAGTGAAACAGTAACTGAAGTTGTTCAACCACAAGTTGATCGTCAACTTGAAATTGCTCAACACGAAAGTACTTCTGAATATGACTCAGTTCAACCAGAAGTTAATCTAGAATCTATTCTAGTTCAAACAGAAGTTACATTTGACCCTGAAGTTGTTGAAGAACCTCTTTCTCAAACTGTTGTTCATTTACCCGAACATCTGGACTTCAAATTTGAACATTCAGAAGTTGTTACTTTATCAGAAGATAATCATCCGGTTACCCCTCAGACATCAGTAACTATTGAAACTTCAACTTCATCAACACCAGAAATCTTTTATGGACCTGACGGTGAAGTTCTTCCAACAGGTTTAATTGCTATAGAGGAGGAATTGGAAGAAGATTCCACACCTGGAACCCTGTTTCATTTTTTGAACTGGGCTTTATCTTTACTCTAATACTCCTGATTTTTTCACTTTATTTGATCTTGCTTCTTTTCAAGTACCCATCAATTCTTTAGGACAACTTTTGGGTCAGTTAACCATGGCTGAACAACCATCAACATTTGAGACTGTATCATCTGATGCAGCTACAACAGAATCCTCTGTTGTAGCCTCTTTGATGTTTTCTAATGCACCTGAGTTTCATCTGTATGGTGAATCGTCTGTCCTAGTTGGTTACCAATCATTGTCTGGAACCCACTCAGGGGTTGCTTCTACAACATGGTCATCACCCATGTCCTCAACTGGAATTTTACCTGGTTCTTCTCTAATGGGAACTCAATAGTTTGATCCTACATATCAGTATCAAGCTGCGTAATCTGGTCAACAAAGACCTATGTATCCATTAAATATTGGATTGCCACCATATGGAGAGAAATATGCTTATTCATCGTATCCTCCTTATTCTGGGGGACTACCATATGGTAATATCCCATAGTATTCAGGTCAATCTGGAATTAGAGTTTGTCAATGGCAACCAACAATGCCAGTTCAACCAAGGCTTGTGTATCCAACACAACCAATGCAAACTATGTCAGCTATTCCTACTACACCTGTTGTTACTACTGTACCACAGTCACAAATTCAAATTGTTGTATCTCAACCAGTACAAAATGATCCTTCTACCTTGCAATCACAAGTTTCAAGTCAAGAAGTTCAAGTTCCTCAAGTTGTTGTACAATAACCACTTGTTTCTGGATTTCAACAACAATCTCAGGTTAGTATACCCTTATCTGGACTGACCCAGGCTTACACTGATATAGTTTATTCACAGCCTGGCCAACCTTTCATTGCTGGACATCAACAAACATTACATCAACAAAAGTTGTACCAACAACAACAACAGTTGATTCAACAACCGTGGCAGCCTCAATTTCAACAACCCCAATTCCAGCAACTCCAACCCCAGTTTGGACTTGTTCCATAGGCTCAACCTAGTTTTGGTCAATGTCAAGCTTACCAAGGTCCCGGTCAACAAGGCTTCACAAGTTATGGACAACCACACATTCAACCTGGTTATCAACAACCAGCTTATACTAGCTTTGTTCAACAACCATACCAAGGTTACCAAATGCAGATGCCCTATGTTGGTATGCAAAGACCTATTGCTCAGGAAATTCCATCATATCCAGGGTATGCTCAACCTGACTTGAATCGACAGTTTCCATTTGTAGCAACTTTAGAATTAACAGATTTAAATCGGCTCACTAATGATCCTATCTTATATGCACCTTGGTGGCCGGTAATTCCGCATAAGTTACCATTCGACTTTCCGAAGTTTAACATAAATCCTGGAGACGACCCATCAAATCATGTTATGACCTTTCATTTGTGGTGTTCATCAAACTCCTTAAATGATGATTCGGTCAGACTTCATCTTTTCCAAAGAAAACTTACTGGTCCAGCTGCTAAATGGTACATTGAATTACCAAGAGCTTCTTTCGATAATTTCACCACTTTAGCCACTAGTTTTTGGACCCACTTCCAATTACCTATCAGATAGGAGATTGGAACAAAACTTCTAACAAAATTTAAACTGACTACTGCTACCCATATATAAGATCATATTCATGAGTGGTAGCATCATTGTTAAATGGTTAAGACATATGTTCCCGATCAGCTTTTAGCTGAGTGGTTCATAAAATCCTTGTTGCCATCAATCACCGAGGATGTGGCAAAAGGTGGAGTTCTCACAGAAGAGCAAGTCATTGCTCATGCCCAATACTTGGATTTGATTTACACACAATCCGACACACTTTATGCTAAAATTCCCAATGCACCTCGACTAGATTTCAATGTTCCCCCTCCTCCACAATTGAGTAAGGACTCTCATGCTAGCAATGGTGTGATTGGTTCTTCAAGCACACAAACAACAGGAAGACCATCTGGTCAAACTCTTGCTGTTTCTAATCACACTACCAATGTATCAAAAAATACTCTTGCCTCCGAGAGTAATGCCATGTCATATGACAAAGAAAAAAATCCAAAGCAACCAGGGAGTAAGAAAAAGGGGAAGAACAAAAAGAAACAAGAAAATTCCCCTCCAAAGAAATCATCTAATTCCTCTACTTCAACAAGGAAACCTTATTATCCATGTCTGATATGTAATGACGAGCATTTTACAAGAGATTTTCCACATCGCTCTAAGGTCTCTAAACTTTTAAAGACGTCAAACATGTCGACAGTGTTGACTGATCTATTTCCAACCCTGGAGACACATTTGGTTGCAACAGACCATGCTTCCACATCCCAAGTACTCATGTTATCCATCACAAAGCCACAAAATGAAGTTTTGGTGTCAACAAGAAACAAAGATTATGGAAATCCGTCGTCATCGAATAATCAGGCCACTAATCAACCTAATCCTTTGACTTCGACTTCATCTGAAGTTGTTCCACCTATTATACCTGAATTGACAATAAATCCACCAAAGGGAGTTTTGCACAAATCAACATTCAACCCTCGGGCTCGAGCAACTCAAAATTATAACATAGTGGAAGATCTTGCTCAATCCACTTCCGCTATGTCAAACTCGAGGTGTTGCAAAACTGTCCCTCCCAAAAGAAGGCTTTACTGTTAGCAATAGGCAGAATAGATCCTACGGATTCAAATCTTGTGGTTTTTAACCATGCGGGATATTCACCACAGTTACTGACGCAATTAGCTTTCCTAATCCAAGTAAAAGCTCTCAATAAAAATGTTCAGCGAACTATTATTGATGAGGGGGCATCTACTTGCATTATGTCCATGAGCTACTGGAAAACACTTGGTTCACCACCGTTGTCACGATCACCAACCACATTGAAAGCTTTTGATGGAAGAACATATACTCCATGTGGGATTTTGAGTAACCTGCAAATTGAACTTGGGGGCAAAACGATTATTGTTGAAGTTGAGGTAGTTGACGAACCCCTCAATTACAACAATTTATTGGGAAGGCCTTGGGTATATGCTATGGTTGTTGTGGTTTCCATGTACTTTCGTACTATTGCATTCCATTTTAAAGGTGGAATCACAGTCATTGATCAGCTAGCCTTCTTTGCCAATAGTTCACAGGTTATGGGAAGCATTCCGTTGGTACACGAACCCCCGCTGTCACTTCAAAGTGTTGGAGTAGGTTTCTTTAAAGATCCTTCCCTAATCGGTACTTTTACCCTCCCGTCACCATCTGATTTGCCAGAAGTGGCAAGAGTAGAGACTTGCAACATGATTTCCTCCACCTCATCTGATTTAAGGAGGATTACCAACTAATTTGAAGTTGACAGTAATATGGAGGTATTACCGTTAAGCCCCATTGAATCATCATAGCAATCAATCTTTCTGGCTTGTGCAACAAACCCAATTCCGCACTCAACATTTGTATGGGTAGATAGGTCGTTAGAATATGGTACCTCTTCGGATCCTTTTTCACGTATACATTCTACGGATCAAGGAATCATCCAATCAATGATGATAGGGGAGGAACCGTGGGAAGATTATCATTATCGTTCCGTTCTTCCAGATGACATCGAAGATTATTCAAATGAGCTAAACCACCCATCAATTGTTGATTTCCTATCGAATTTTGTTAGAGTAGATACTGTAGATTCTGAGCATAATTTGTCAAACATAGAAGAAACGATTTCTATAAACATTTCGACCAAGCCTAACATTGTAGAAAACATTCATGTCGGAAAATCTTGTTCTCCATTGGAACTTGATAATTACCATGCTCTTTTTCGTGAATTTAAAGATATTTTTGCATGGTCTTACGAGGAGATGCCAGGAATTGACTCAAGCATTGTTGAACATGAGATTAAAATGTACCCTGATGTCAAACTAGTATGATAGCGGCTTCGACCTATTCATCCTAAGAAAGTCATTGCCATTAAAGCAGAGGTTGATAAAATTTTGCATGCTGGCTTCATTTTCCCTGTACCTCTTACCGACTGGGTATCTAATATTGTTCCAGTTATGAAAAAACAAGGGAAAATTTGAGTGTGCGTCGATTATAGGGATGTAAACCAAGCATGTCCAAAATACAATTATCCTACATCCTTTATTGACCAGATTATTGATGAATGTGCCATATGTGAAATATTCTCATTCATGGATGGATTTTCTGGCTACTATCAAATCAATATCTGCCCACAAGACTAATCTAAAACGACTTTTATCTGTTCTTGGGGCACATTTGCCTATCGAAAGTTACCTTTCGGTTTGAAGAATGCAGGGGCTACATTTCAGAGGGCAATGAATTACGCCTTCCATGAAATCAAGCACATTGTTCAACCTTATCTTGATGATTTGCCTGCTCATTCACGAAAGTGGACTGATCACCCACAACATTTGAGAGCAATCTTTTTATGGTGCCCACACTACAAGATACGACTCAATCCAAACAAGTGTGTGTTTTGTGTCGACTTTTGTCAATTGCTTGGATTCGTGGTCTCAAAAGATGGAACTCGACTCGATCCAATTAAGGTTTATGCAATCCTTGACTTGCCTCCACCTTTAAACTTGTTACAGTTACAGAGACTTCAAGGGAAGGTAAACTTTTTGAGGAGATTCATTCCAAACTATGCTGAGTTGGCTAAAGGTTTTACTCTTCTATTGAAGAAAGGGGTACCCTTCCATTGGGATTAGGTTGCGCAAGCTTCCTTTGATGCTCTTAAAGATTACCTGATTAGAGCATCATTAATGTATGCCCCAAACTATAAAAAATACTATTACCTGTATCTCGCCGCTACAGATACAACCATTGGCATGGTTTTAGTCCAAGAAGAGAGTGGAATTGAACATCCTATTTATTATTTGAGTCGTAATCTCAACGATATAGAAAGTAAGTATTCCTATGTCGAAAAGTTAGCTTTGGAAACCATTCAAGCTGTGCAGAGATTTCATCATTATATCCTCCTCCATAAAACTACTATTATATTGGATTGCAACCCTATGACATACATTTTGTCACGTCAATTGATTGGAGGCAAATATTCCAAATGGATAGTTATTTTTCAGGAGTTTGATTTGGAGTTCATCAAATCTAAATCAAAGAAATCTCTTGTTTTCACCGAGTTACTTTGCGACCTTCCCTCATTCTCCAATGGTTCAACATCAGAAGCATCAATCTTGGATGAGTCTTTGTTTCTTATCTCGTCAAGTGATCCATCGTATGGAGATATACTGATCTATCTATAGACCCAAGCTTTTCAGCCTAATACCTCTTGCTCTGAACAACGGCGTACCTGATACCAAGCCAAAGATTATCTGATCATTGGTGATATGCTTTATTGTCATGGTGTCGATATGATTTTACGTAGGTGCCTCACTCATGAGGAAGCCGAGAAAGCTTTGAATGAATGTCATTCAGGTGCTTGTGGTGGAGACTTATCTGGGTATGCTACCACGCAGAGAATTCTCCGTGTTGGTTACTTCTGGCCAACCATATTCAAAGATTTCATTATCGTTGTCAGAAGCTGTCATGCATGCCAGATATATGACCGAAAAACCAGATTACCGCCTGCACCATTGCATCTAGTCATTGCTGTTAGCCCATTCGCCAAATGGGGCATTGACTTTATGACATGTAACCCTACCTTGGCTGGGGGGGCATGGGTATATTTTTGTCGCCATTGAATATTTTACCAAATGGGCCGAGGCGATGCCAACATTGAAAAACAGTGGCGAAACATCTTCTTTATTTTTATTCAACCATGTGGTTCCCAGGTTTGGTGTACCACAAGTCATAGTTACAGATCATGGATTGCATTTTCGCAATCACATGATGGTTGAATTGACTGCCAAGTTAGGACCGTCACATGATAGTTATACTCCATACTTCCTGCAAGCTAATGGACAAGTTGAGGCCATCCACAAAGTCCTTAAGCGCATGTTGCAAAGAATGATTGGAGTTCATAAGACAAATTGGCATTTAATCCTGTACTCGGCTCTATGGTCATATCGAATCTTGGTGAGAAATGCAAACAGATTTGCACCCTTTCAGTTGGTGTATGGTTTAGAAGTAGTCTTACCAATTCAATGTGAAATCTTGTCTCTCAAACTCGAAATTGACCTGCTACCTGACACTTCTAAAGAAGAAGCACATTTCTTGGAGTTAATCCACCTAGATGAAACCCATCGTGATTTCGCATTGGCTAACGAAGCACATAAGAAACGTATTAAGGCACAATATGATAAAAATGTCAAGCCTCATGTCTTCTCAGAAGGTGACCTGGTCTTGCTTTATGATCAAGAGTCTGATAAAATTGGAGCAGGAAAATTTGAACCGCTATGGATGGGCCCTTATATTGTTAAGCATGTTTTGATGAAAGGTGAAAACGAGTTAGTGGACTATGATGGGATTCCATTGTCGCAGCCTTGAAACAGGCTGTACCTTAAATGTTACTATGCTTAGATAAGTGTAGTAAAACTCACTGTATATATGCTTTGATTGCATGTGTGTGGTGTTTCTTTTAGAGTTTTTATTTGGATAAGTAATCCACTTTGCATTTGTTGCAGATGTTGAACTTTTAGGAACCATTTGTTGATTACGTCGATGGGGCTAGTCGTAGTACGTAGAACCTATCCTCTACAGCATGGGCCATTTTCACTCCAAGTAGCGAGTTAGTGAGTTTTAGAGGGATTTTTATTGGTCGATCGACGAACAATATTGCTGAGTATAACGTGTTGATTGAACTTCTCTCATACGTGAATCATCATTACGCTAGACTCACAACTCGTTATACTACAACTTACTGGCATTTATACCATCTGAAATCCAGCAATGCATCACATGTTCCTTAGAGTTCATATTTTGGAAAGGTATTTTGAGTTCATTCAATATCAGCATATTTCCAGAAATCTAAACACATTCACTGATTCTCTAGCGAATTATGTGTTAAATAAACATTTGCGACATATGTAAAGTAAATATTTTCAATTCACATCATCAATTGAATAGGATTGCATCACTTAACCATAATAAAACTCTAAAAGTAAAATAGATAGTTGTTTTAAAAGTTTTTACAAATAGTTTGTGTCCAAGACAAAAATTGGTCATCTGACCCAAAAACTCAAAATATATGTAGAAAACATCTAAGTAGATTAGTGCTGATCATGGTAACAACTCACAGCCTCTGGTATCATGCGCAAAAATCTCATCCAACGACTCGACACACCAATGGTGTGGCACTGCAATCACATAGGCAACTCCTTGATCCGGACATCCGGAATGCCTAGGGTCAAACCCTCTATGTGGTCCTGTAGTTCAGCTAGTGTCTCGGCTAAATCTAAGTCTTAGAGAACTGCTCTCCCAACAGGTCTCTGTGCTGGCCCACCTGCCTCTCGTTGGTGTCCCACAGGTTGAACAGGTCCAACATCTGCATACATAAAAATTTATTTTTTTTAGTCTTGGAGATAATAAAAAAACACAAAAAATGTAGAAACTTTAAAATCAAAAAACACTTTGGTCAAACAATTTACCTATAGCACCCCACTGTGCTCCAACTGGTAACATCAAGTCTGGATCTCCACGGAAATCCATCCCTGAATATGGATACTCTGCGATGGCCATATCCTGTCGATCAAGCCACTCAAAGAATGCAGGGGTAAATGAGATCAATGACTGACCAACATGCCTAGCCATAAGATCTACCCATCTCTACATCTGTGGATCCCTAGGTCCAAATACACCCAGTGAAACATGTTGTGGCTGCATAAGTGGAATTCTCTCCAAGGAGAAATAAATTAGGATTGACCCATAGCCAAAGTTCTTTATCCTTCCGCTTTTCACCTTCGCCAGTTGTTCTTTCAAGGATGAAAGTACTGCCTCGCACCAGTCGAACACTTTCGGCTCTAAACACTCTAATGCATACTGCATGTATGATCTGTTTGCCAAATGTAGTGTTGTGCTGCCAGCTAATTTGGCAATGGTAAAGAGGATCGTCCTCAATGGTAAATCAGTAACATCCCTGATGTTAATCTTTCTATCCCTGCTAGGTTGTGCACCTGGCTGACAAAACTGTCGTATATAATCTCTCACTGATTCACTCCCTTTGGCAAATCCAGAAAGTGATATGGGGGCACCCCACCTCGACAACCCAGTAAGAAAGTATATGTCATCGATGGAAATTGAGACCACTTCGTTTCTAATGTGAAATGTCTGATCAGTAGGATCCCATGAATGAACAAGGAACTGCAAAAGCTCAATTTGCTGCCTCATACTAGGTAATCAGAAATATTTGAGTAACCCACAATTCCTTAGGGCCTCAACCGTGCCCTAGTTATTTAGGGCAATCATATCCTATTCTTCGTGCTCTCATTCTCTCCATGTAATCGTCATTCTGATCTGATGAATACCTAAAAATACAACCATAAGGAAAATTAGGATCCATTTCTTGCAAAAAAACAAGAGAATTTTTGGGTAAAAACAGCTGAATGAAATTGGGTTTTGTGCTCAGCACAACCCAGCCTTAGGGATAGTGCGCTGCAATATAGGCAGCCTTCTAGGTAAGTGCACTGCAGCGCACCTTTCGATGATGAAAGGGTGCACTGATCCCAGATTGGAAAATTGAAACCCTAGGGGCCCCAAAAACTCAAAATTTTTGCCTGAAACTGAAAATGAATGATATGAAATGAAAGAGAATAGAGATAGCTCCTAACTAGTCCGAATGACAAGAGGAATGGTCCACTGAATCTTCCGCAATCAACTGGTGAACTTCGAGGTTAAAACTACTCCAAAGCACCAAAATCAAAGGGTAAGTGTGAAATGGTAAAAATGAATGGTAAAACTTGTTTTTATGTTTATTTCTTGCACATTAATTGAGTAAACATTAGTTTTTATTCATTTTATCCATGAAACAAGTATTTTTAATCTATTTTTTATGGTGTTTTGAGCAGGATTGACAACTAGCATGCAGAATTTGATGTGCTCAAATGTAAATTGAACATCTTTGACCACAAAGTAAACTTTTATCTCTTTTTCAAGCTTTGTTAAAAATGAAAAAGGAGCCCTGTTGGAGTCCTCTTTAAGCTCTTTTCAGACTCTCTAAACATGAAAATATTGCTGAGCGCTTGTCCTTTCTAGCTCGTTAAAGGATTTGAAAAGATATCTCTCTTGTATTATTTTACGCTTTTTCAGACTTGAGAGATTAATTTACGAAAAAGAACTTGTGGAGTTTTCTTTTCGTCCCTTTTCAAAATCTACAACCATGAAAAGGACCGAGTTATCTTTGTCGTTAAATTGGTTAAAAACATCAAATAGCAACAAACTTGTCCATCTAGACAAGACCGAGTTTTACCTTCGCTAGACTCGTTAAAGCATCAAATAACGATGGATTCACCCGAAGGGTGGAATTATACAACAAGCATATGTTATCCTCCTCAAGCTTGATAAAAAATAAAGAGGTACTAGTCAATAATGACTGGGGAAAATTGGAAAAAGGGGAAAACAATTTATGGTAGAAAGTCACTCTTGAACATGGCACTTTCACCTCATCACCGTGACTATGTGGGTTGGGTCATTCAGCTTGATGGTTACCACACCATTGGTCTATCATACCATCCATTTCTTTGTTTTGGGTCAATGATACCAATTCATCTTAGTGTCGCCGACATGTTCAAGAGAAGTCATTCAATTCAAACTTCATCCTTTGTAATATCGTAAACCTTCATTTTCATGACTGCCATTCCTAAACATTCTGTCATTAGTCATTTTTTCATCTCCAAAATCATTTACCTTGTTTCGTGTCGTTGATGTGGGATACATCAAGGTCATCCTACGACAAGTCGGTTCTTGTTGACACCAGCGCATTATCCAAGAAGTTGACTTAGAAACACCCCTTCAGTACCTTGAGGCTTGCATACATCAATGGCAGGTTTCTCGCTTCCGACGATAGGTTGACATCACTGGCCTTTGACCGAAAGACTTTGTATGGTGTTCGACATCAAATCATTTATTCACACCATGAAAAATGTACTGTAGTACCTTGAGGGTCATTATCATTATTGGTGATTCCTCTCACGTCTGTTAATGGCTTACATCATTGGCTGGTAATCAGATGATGTCTTCCCATGTTTGACTTCAGATCATATATTCACATGGTTAAAATTGTACTTGAGCGAAAGATTGAACAAGATTTAAGACCCCAGATCTAGTTTCATCCATCTGGGCTGCAATATTTTTAGGAGTACTAAATCAAATGTACAATGGCCTTACATTCATGGTCATCCATTCATGGGTCTATATTTGTAGATGACTATATTTGTACATGTAATGAAAGTTTATAAGTTGAGCATGGGTATGCCTTCCCTCAGCGAGTTCATGAGAAAAAATCAAATTATCATGATATATGTATTGTAATTGATGCAGGTCACCTTCTGCTTCGAAACCTCCTCTCCACATGACAAAGCATTTCACTCGACATACATATTTACGACTTCATGCTTTAGGGGGAAACTGTTATAGATCCATTTGGGCACATCAACCCCAACTTACAGATCAGTACTATTAGGGCCCATCAAACCCTAATTCAGTTGTTACATGCCCTAAATGAAGTCAACCATCAGAATGCCTTCTTCCCAAGAGATTCCATGACTGAAATCATCCAAAAACTTCCTCTAAGAAGATCAGTGCAGACAGGCCTTTATCAGGGTGCAGTGCTGAGCAGTCCAGTACACTGCCAGGGTGCATTACAGTGCACTTAAGCCCTCTTTGGCCTGCGCTGGGTGAATTTGAGCAAAATCTGCATTGGGGTTTGGAATATTCTTATCCATACGATGCCTCTAGAATTTTCCTAAGGTTATCCACTCCTTTGGGCTCGAAATTGGATGAGGAAGGGAGTTAAGGAACATCAATCCCTTTATCCCTTCCTCCATGGAACTAAATTCTAAGTTTGGGAGGGCATTCATTATCACCATTTGTGGCATAACTTCCTTCATTCACCTATAAAAAGACCACTCATCTAAGTGATCAGGGGCTGGAAATCATTGAATTATACGAAGATGCTGTTAGTATGAGACTTGAGTTGGTTTCAAGTATTGTAACGATGTCAAAATGTCTTGCTTGTTATGAGGAGAGGATGGGATTGAACTGGAGGAGTGATACTAAATCAAGCAAATTGGGTTGTAACTCTTCCCTTTACTAATAAAGTGTTCAAAGCTTTTTCCATATGTTTGTATTGTTCATTGATGCTTTCATATGTGTATTATGAACTTGATTCCATTCTATGTTTAATTAATAGATCATTATCATATGCTTTGATCAGTTTTTGTCTTTTGTTTGTGTGCAGGTACTTTTCAAGCGGATTAAGTATGGAAAGGAGTGACAGGATTGATCAAGGGAGATAAGGAGTTAGCAAAAGCTACAGGTAGGCTTCTTTACTATCTCATTTAATCTTTTGGTTATAGAAAAGGTAGAGAATGCTTTGCACTATTGTTCTAGACTTAGCTACTAATCTAGGGGTTTAAGCATTTATCTGTAGACACTAAAATTTCCTAAAACACCCCCCTCTCCCCGCCTCCATCTCTATGTTTCCCTCTCTCTCTTCCCCTTCCCTCCCTCTTTCTCTCCTCTCCTCTCTCTCTTCCCTCCTTCTCTCTCCATGTCTCCCTTATCACTCTCTCTCTCTCTCTCTCTCCACCTCTATCTCTCCATGTCTTTGTTCTTCCCTCCATCTCTCTCCCCCTCCAACTCCATCTCTCTCTCCCTCCCTCTCCCCTCCTCTCTCTCTTACTTCCTCTCTCTCCCACCTCCCTTTCTCTCCCCCCCCATCTCTCTCTCTCTCTGTCCTCTAGCTCTGTCACTATCTCCATCCCTTTCTCCTTCTTTCTCCCCCACTCCTCTCTCTGTCTCTCTCTCTCTTTGACTCTCCCCCTATCCTTGTCTCTCTTTTTCCCTCTTTCTCCTCCCTCCATCCATATTATCAAGAATTATCACTCAGTGTAATTAATAATACATGTAAAGTCTAATATAATAATACTTATAATGGAGATGACTATTATTATAATATATTGGAATAACAATAATCAATATTATTTATTATTATACCAATAATAATATATAAAGAAATAACCTCTTAAAAAATTTAATCTATTAACTTTACATTATAGATATACCAGTTTCTTTTGATCAATTTGGTAGCTCATCTTATATTTTACATTTTAGATTAGATCACATCACATTTTACATTATTGCTCCAAGAGGCGCTCTCCAACCCAGTATGGAAGAGAGGTTGTAATGTATTGTCCTTAAACATTTTGACTTGATCAAATTACATTTACATACAAAAAATAAATAAATTAAAAAATAAAATAAAATAAACGGGCCTAGATCCATCTTAACTTCTAATCTACCAAGTACGATAGGGATACAATCTCTTTTCAATCTAAAAGAGGTTTCCACCTTAAGAGGTTTAGGTGCTTGGTAGATACAGAGTTAAGATGGATTAGGCTGGTATTTTACATTTTATTATTAATATTATGAGATGAGTTATGGTTTTTGGGCATGTAGTATTGATAAGCCATGATATTTGCCCATGGTAGTGGGGTAAATATCCATGGTTAAGAATCTTCTTGCACCAAGAGGCGCTCTACAACCTAGTTTAGGGTGGATCGGTGAGCGTTAGATGTGATATCTTAGATGTGTAAGCGTTAGACGAGTGAATGATAGATGGGTGAATGTAGTGAAAATAATAATATACCTACATCAAAAATAATAGTTAAACTATATTTAATTGAGCTTATATGTATATGATATTTACCAAAAATATTCCCAGCTAAAATTTAATTTTTGAATGAACATAAAATAGTTTCATGAAACTGTACAATATCAAGAAATATCTCTTTTACTCGTTTGGAATCCTTCCACTTGCAGAGGAGGCGAAGGCTGGCCGCTCTTTTTCTTCTGAAAGAAAAATGAATAAGAAGTTCCCAGATAAAATAATAGTTAAACTATATTTAATCAAGCTCATATGTATTTGATATTTACCAAAAAATCCCAGTTAAAATTGAATTTTCGAATGAAAAAAAACAATTTCATGAATCTATACAATATCAAGCAAAATAAAGCAGACCAGACTCCTGTTTCAAATCATAGAAGAGTATACATAGGAATTTTGTCCATCAGATTATCAATATTACTTACCATACCCTAAAACTTTGAAGACGAGAGCTGGTAGAATCGTGAGATTTTCAAAGTTTTTATAACTATCTATGTTTGAGATCAAAGTTCTAGATAAAACAAGAACAAACCTTAAACTTGGTCATACTGCAAAAAATTACAATTGATGAACAACATAATATAATTTATTACAATAATTTTAGTCCCGTCCTCACAAGACCCCCTATATAATCTATGAGATGGGGTATTGATTATATAAATAAATATTGTTGTTTAAGATGTGATGTTGAGGGGTTATGTAGTTGAATTATAACTCATGTACAGATCCTCTCAGTAAGATAAACTATTGAGATTCAAGTGGATATAAATAAGTATTATATTGCGTGTACATATGTGCATTATAATTGTCTGTCTTGTCTTATCATTTTAACAATATTGTGACATTTTATGACTGGCCAGTAACATAGATCTTCCTCCACTGCAATTTTCATTCTGATTAATACTCAAAATATAACACAGTTCATTGCACTGATCTTATTAGCAGTCTCCTTTTCTTTGTGCCATGACCATCTTTTTTATTTTTCAGAGAGTTTGGCTTCCTTTTCTTGGTCAAAATGATATTGATCCATAGTGGTATCTCTATTCTCCCCAGCTATTTTTCCTAGTTTTCTTCCTAATATTGTCATTTTCATCATAATATTTCACCTGACTTTCATTATTATTAATCACTTTTCAATTTTCTACTTAGGATATAGTCTTTATAAGTGTTGTATCATTGTGGTAATAGTTTTTACGATATTTTATATAAATGTAACTTTTAGATTCTATTATCACTCCAAAATTTCTTCTATGTTGTCAAAAAAAGAAATGATAGAGGTAACCACAAACCAACTTTGGAGATCATGATCTAGTCTTCCTAATCTCAGAGGGCTCTCTCTTTTTGATTTAACTTTGTTTTAGTTAATTGATTTTAGGCTAGTTATGATTGTGCTGGGGTTTTTTATTGGAATTTCGGGGGTGGGATCACTTACTTCGGTGAAAAGGGTTGTCTTTTACCATTGGGCTATGTGGTCAAATGTCAGACAAACAAGACTGGATTAAGTTCTAAAATAGTGTCTATAGGGCAAGATAGAGGAGTTACTACAGATCTCAAAGGCTTGATGGTGAAATGGTTTCCAATTGGATCTAGGGAGCAATTAAGGGTTCCCTAGGCCGGATCATGAAGAGAAGTGAAAGATGTCAATCGGGATGGGAGAGCAATTAAGGGCTCTCAAATACGGATAACAGAGGAAAACATATAAATGATTAACTGTGCAAAACAGAGTGTACTTAAACAAATTCTTAGTTAAATTTCGAGTTAATTCATTCAAATTTAGAGAACATTTAAGTTTATGAAACACATAAGAAAGTAACAAAATCAGACAAAGAAGATACTTCACTGCAGTAGCTCATCTCATGAATCCTGTAATGCATTGCTTTTATTACTTGCTCTAGTCCGTTGATTTGAAAATTGGCACAATAACCCTTAGGTTTAAAATCAAAATAACTCTACAAATGTATAGCAATCCACCTTCAATACTTCGAATTATGAAGTATTTATACAAAAAGAATTTACAAAACATCTCAAACTGCATTGAGAACTAATCTAGGAAAAGGAAATATCTTCATGTAAGAAGATAGAGACAACTATTGAACTACTGTTTGCTATCCCTGTTATTTAGGTTCTATTGAATTTGATCTCTGATCTTTTTCCCTCTAAGCTGCTTGGCTGTTTGGTCTTCACGCTGGATGTCATATTTACTTATGACTTTTCATCTGATACAATTTCATCTGTTTGTTTTTCAACTGTATTTCTTTACCTGTCTCCTCTGTTTAGTCTTTTAACTATATGCTTTGTCACTTGCTTTCATTTTTACCTTTCACTGTAAATCTTACTCACTCTTTCATGCTTTTGTGCTTTTAGTAAAAATTATTTTACTATGTAGAATACAAAATGTTTCTTGGAAAGTAGTTTGTAAGAATCTTTTGCTGTGCTGGTGAAAATGATTTAATCTCTGTTTTAACATTTACTGTGTAATTTATTTCCTTTTGCTTTGTGATAATTGTCTTTTCCTTATGGATAAAGGCTTTTGAATACATTTTCCTTGCGGATCTTGGAGTAAACAAGTTCTGGAACTAGTATCAAAACTGTTTATCCAAGCTCCTGTTCTACTAATCACCAGCAAAATAAAACAATTCGTTAATAAAATCCAGGTCGGCAGGGAGGTGATAATGGCTTCAGGGAACTGAGATGTCTGTGGATAGAGTCCGAAGCGTGTTCATGAGGTAATTAATGGTGAAATTTGGTTACAGAGGCTCAGGGTGGCGCAGGAAGGGTTAGGCAGCTTTCAGTGAAAAACAAGCGAAAAGAGTGAAAATGAGGGTCTTCGACGTTTTAACGGGTAACGACTAGAATTGGCGTGGAATTTCATAATGTGAACAGTGTATGGTTTCGGCCTACGCGAGGAGGCGGTATTAAGGTTCATCGCACTGATTTTGGCAGTTGGGCAATTTTTCCATGAGAGCACGCGAGTTAATGAAAAGCTACCACGTAACCGAAAAGGCCCCAAGAAAAACCATGAATCTTGCATGCTCTCGGGCTTTTAAATGTTGGACATCGGGAGTGCACAATATGGATGTGGGTCGTTGGATTTTGAAGCGGGTGATTGGAGGGTTGTCGCGCAATCGAGATGCACGGAGGGAAAAAGAGTGGAGATTAGTGGGGCCCGGAGGGATTAATTAAACTTAACTGTAATTAAATAATGAATAAGGCAGGGTTAAATATAATAGGGTTTAGTAAAATGGGACCCGAGTTTAATGTGGCGGGGTTCGTTAACCGCACCAAGGGTGGTGGGTTAAACGAGTTTATATCAGGAAAATGTGAATTTTGCGGAGTTAATTAAATAAAGTGAGGGGGAAACAAATATTAAGAAAAAGGGGTTTTATGGGTTAAAAGGGTTTTGTCGGGAAATATATGAATGGCGGAGTTAATTAAGTAGATGCGAATGGGGAATTTAAACTTATGACAAGGGGGGTTTTATGGGGTTTTTAGATAAAATAAGGAAATTAATAAGGGGAAAATGATTTTTTCAAAGGGGAATGGGTTTTACACTAGGGAAAAGGGGTTTTAGGTAGGAAATGACATTTGGAGGGTAATTTGCTAGGGAAATGTGTGAAACCAAGGGGTAAGCGTCAAAATGAAGGGAAAAGGGTATGTTCTTAAGAAATGATGGAATAATGGGGAAATTAGTAAGTATGTAGTGGAGGGTGAAATGAAATGAGGGGAAGTTAACCAAAAGAACTTGTGAACATCCTTTCACTTTCATAACTTCTCCTACACACTGAAACACAGGATTAAGCATGATAAATGCGCTTATGTTTCAATCAACTTTGTACTTTTGCAACCTTTCTTCTACTTACCCTAACATTTTTTCTTCACTTTCTTGGGTGCATTTAAGCTAGCAGACCCTTTCTTTCCTTTTTCTTTTGAAAAGCAAACTATCTAATTCTAACCTTATATCTTCTAATGGCTCAAATTAAGCTTATGAGCACATTTTATTTTTCTACCTAACTACTGATCTGCCAAGATTAAATAGCTTGGCTAGATCTTTAATCTCTACTATAAACATGAAATTTAAAGCATGAACTAGTCAAGATTAAACAGTTTGACTATCATGGGTTGTGGCATTTATGACAAGCTGCACACAACCATTATTTTTCATAATAAAGTAAAAAGTAGTGGCACTTAGACTTGCACACTTTCATGATTTTTTTTTGTTTGAGGTTCATATTTTTTGACTTTTTTGATATTTTCTTATTCTTTTTGTCCTGTGATATTTCTTTTAGGACATACCCTCTTTATATTTTTTAATTTTTAATATGGAAAACATTTTGTAGAAAGCAAAAGTATGTACAATATTACAAGACTAATTATAGCCAATTCAAAATTATGAATCCTATTATTATAACACATTCATTAAAGGAAATAAATGTGAGATTAATATTATTATTAGTTTTAAATTTAATTTTTGATAATATTTAATTTTAATGAGTGTTTTAAAAAAATGTTGTTTTATATGATGGTAAAGTTTAAGACTGTAATATATTTAAAAATAGTGGAGAATGAGAAATAAATACATAATTTTTATTTAATTTATTAGTGATTTTTTCTATTATAACAATTTTCATTGAAAATATAAAATATGACCTCATTAAAAAGTGAATCTAGAAAGATGAGTTATTATTTTGTTCATTTTTTGGTCGGGAAAGTGTAGTTATTGATTTTCAAATTTTAATTAATTTTAAACATTTAATTTTTAATTAAAAATAACGAGTAAACAAGGTTTTAAAGTCATATAACAAGATAAATAACTTTGAATGAATAGATAAAAAATATCAAGATTATTGGAGGCTATTATTTATTTTTATTTTAATATAAATAAATATATTAGAATAATTTATAGAGATGATGAAGATACAAGTTTGAAATATTTTTATTTTAATATAAATTAATATTAGCTACGCTTTACAAATTTACAAACTTAAACTAAATTTTGAATAAAATTGAGAGTTTATAATATTTAAATAATAAAATTTCAAACGAACGAGTATCTCTTGATATGACGATTCCCATTTTGAAACGAGTATATTTTTACGAACTATAAAAAGAGTTTACCATCCACTATTCTTACAATTCATTACTAAGATCACGTTCACTGAGACAAAGACAAGAGAACAAAGATACATTAACTTGATTACCATTTGGTCCTTGTCAACATCTTTAGTGGTATTCACAGGCAAGGCTAATGTCTTGATCTCATATAACATATCAAAGAGAAATTTTTTTTTTTCAATTTTATTAGATAAATAATGGTTGAAAAAAAGCAGTATAAAAAAATAATGTTTTTGTTTTCAATATAACATTGGCTTTAAAAAAAATCTTTTATAAATTAGTTTTTAATCTTTAGTAAATTAATTTCTTAAATTTCGTTTATGATCCTTAGTAATATAGATTTTAAATTAGTTTTTAATCTTCTTTAAATTAGTTTTAATCTTTTAGAAATATTTAACATCTAAATTAAATGCATTGATTTCAGCATTATGTTGTTTTCTACATCTTTTAGAAATATTTGACATCTAAATTAAATGCATTGATTTCAAAGTTATGTTGTTTTCTAAATCTTTTAGAAATATTTAACATCTAAATTAAATGCATTGATTTCAGCATTATGTTGTTTTCTAAATCTTTTAGAAATATTTAACATCTAAATTAAATGCATTGATTTCAACATTATGATGATTTCTAAATCTTTTAGAAATATTTATCATCTTAATTAAATGCATTGATTTCAGCATTATGTTGTTTCTAAATTAAATGCATGGATTTAAGCATTGATTTTAGTGGATATTAAAAAAATAATTATTTGTGACAATGCATTGATTTCTATGTTACAGTAATTGACTTTACCATATCCTCTCATAAAAACGAGATGGATAATGTGCATGTTGATGATATAAGAAGACAGGCACGTGAACATGTTAGGCAACAACAACAATGACAAATGGAAAATTTGGAAGAAATGTATGATGAACAAAGAGAAGATAGAAGAAAAAATAAAAGTGAAGAACAAAGAGAAAATAATCAAGCATATCAAAGAGAATATCAAGGAATATATGAACAAAGAAAGGCACAACCAGCGATGGCTGAAGAACATGAAGAACAAGTCAATGTAAGTCGACAAAGAAAATCACTAGAAAGGACAACTACACAAGAAGAAGAAAAGAGAAGAGAACATCACCGAGAATATCAAAGAGCATATCAACAAAGAAGGGTTCGACATAGAATATAATAAAATGCACAACAAATAGAAAATCAACAAACAAATCTAGAAGAAATGACAACTAAAGAGCATCAAGAACATACAAAGGAACTAGAAATGACAAGTGTACAAGAAGAAGAAGAGAGAAGAGAACGTCAAAGAGAATATCAAAGAGCATATCGACAAAGAAAGACACAACAAAGAATAGAAGAAAATGCACAACAAATAATAGTGACAAGTGTACAAGAAGAAGAAGAGAGAAGAGAACGTCATAGACAACATCAAAGAGCATATAGAGAAAGAAATACGCAACAAAAAATAGAAGAAAATGCACAACAAAGAGAAAATCAACAAAAAAATCTAGAGGATATGACAAATGAAGAGCATGAAGACCAAATAAAGGCACTAGAAATGACAAGTGTACAAGAAGAAGAAGAGAGAAGAGAACGTCATAGACAACATCAAAGAGCATATAGAGAAAGAAGTAAACAACAAAGAATAGAAGAAGATGCACAACAAATAGGAAATCAACAGAAAAAATAAGAGGAAATGAACCCTAAGGAGCATGAAGAACCGATAAAAACACTAGAAATGACAACTAAAGAATATGATGAACAGAGAAAGGAACTAAAAATAACAATTGCACAAGAAAAAGAAGAAAGAAGAAAACGTCAAATAGAATATCAAAAAGCATACCGACAAAGAAAGGCACAACAAAGAATAGAAGAAAATGCACAACAAAGAGAAAATAAAAAAAATCTAGAAGAAATGAGAACTAAATAGCATGAAGAACATAGAAAGGAACTAGAAATGACAACCAAAAAAGAGCAGGAAGAGAGAAGAGCACATCAAAGAGAATACCAAAGAGCTTATTGATAAAGAAAGGCACAACAAAGAATAGAAGAAAATGCACAATATAGAGAAAATCAACGAGAAACGACAACTGAAAAAATTGAAGAACAGAGGAAACAAAAAATGAACATCAAAGGGAATATTGACAAAGGAAAAAATATCTAACCAACACAAACATGGTAAATGATATATAAGTGTCCAAATTGAACCTAAAACTCTAGCTGATATGAATATTGCACATCAAATATTTCATGACATGATTGATTGATTGGCTGAAATTTAAAAATGTCACATGTGTGAAGAGTCATATGTTGACATTCATGTAATTAAGACAAATATAGGTCCGGTGTGCATGATATGTAAAAGAGAAGGAAGTCATCATAAATTTTTAGAGGCTAACCATATGAATCCAAGAGAACAACCTAAAGTTCTTGTAGAGCTCACACAAGTTGAAGAAATGTTAATAGCACGTGGAAGTCCAATTTTGCAAGTTATGCACCCAATAGGTGGAAAATACAAATATAGATGACACAACCTTAGTTTTCCACAAGAGGTTACCAATCTTGCCAAAAAATTCCCACGACATATTAAAGACTTGGATTTGATAATTGTTGTGCGGAAAAAAGGTGCAAAAGGATCAAGTTATGATTTTACCGTTAGAAAATAAATTATATTGTGTGCATTATATTATAAGATTGATAATGATCCATATTACCGTGAAGTTCAAGTTGATAATGCTACTCTTACCTGAAATCACAATAAATGTATTACATATGATTAATACGGTTACTTTGCCAAAGATATATAATGACACATAATTTGCAATGTTGGAAGGGGTTCTAGGTGTTGATGATGAATTAAATGGCTTACATACATATTCATTTGCATCAAATATTCCAATTGCTTGATGAGAGATTGATATTATTAGAGATTGGGTAAATAAACTTAATGCAGAGGAATAACCTAATGTAGAGGAAGAAGGCAAGAAGATTGGCATGCCGATATAATGCACCATGGGATTTATGTGATGAGTCCAAACTTTATGTTGATGAGTATGGAGAAAAGATGTATGAACCAAGACGAAACGATGATAGATTGAATACACACAATCGTGAAACATTGATGATGTGGAGAGATAATATATATTGATAACCTATTCTTTCGAAGCGCGTTGTCATTAGTTACATAGAAAAATATGCAACAAAATATGAAAAAGGATCAGAAACATTCCATGATATGTTGATGCCTGTTTCTTCTATTAAAAATGAAAATGAACCAGAAACACGTGCATACAATTATTGACAGGGATATAGGTGCACAAGAGACATGTCATTTACTTCTAGAGCTTCCACTTTTTGAATGTAGTTGTCGATTTGTGGTTCTAAATGTTGGTAGGAAAGTTTTCAAACAAGTACAGGATGACATATATGATGTAGACAATAATGATTCCCTTATTGATTCATATACCAAACGACCTGCCCATATTGAACATCTTGCATTAATAAATCTTTCAAAGTCATGGTCATATGACAAACATCAATGTGGGGAGAAATGGTTAGAACGGAAGAATGAAGCTATTGTACGTGTGTTTCCTCGATTTAACTCAGTTCCTGATCGACAAGATGAGAAGTTTGTAGAATTTTGTTGGTCTGAGTTGGTATTATACAAGGCCTTTCATGATTTCCATAAAGATATAAGTCGAGAAGATGATGAGATAGTTCATAATTGGGAAAATTTTCGATACAAGCCATGGCATGTTGATCACAATCCATTGCCTTCAACTGATCGAGTTAAATCTGTTGTAGAAGAAGAAGTTCGGAAACCACTTGCATATTCTAGAGAGAATGAGTGGGAAATCATTTATGCATTGTATCATAATAAATATATAAATTATAATGAGTTTGAGATGTTGGGGCATAGAGATCGTGATCGTGCACATAATTGAAACATGCATTTTGTTGATGAGATAACTTCCAATCATGCTATTTATTTCATATCTGAAAAGTGAAAATTGAATTCTATTTGTGCTAATCATCATGTAAAGACTTATAATTTTGAAACTTTGAGGGGTAAGTAAAGAAAATCATTTGATATTATCCTTGACCATTATAGATCAGATGATAATGTTGGGTCCCTATAATACTAGTGATTACCCCATTACTATTGTAGTTGTACCCCTTATTAATATTGTTGTGCCCCTATTATCCCCATATTGTTATTACTGTGCCCATAGAATCCCTCTATTGTTATTTTTGTGGCTTTATATTATTATTGTTAGGTCTGCTGGATTATATTGTGACTCCTTAGACTCCTACATATAGAAAGGAGGTTTTGTCATTTGAATCATCCAAGAATTGTTCATTTATGTAATGTAAATGAGGTTGCCCCCTTGAAGAGGCTGAATTCTAAGGCATTGATCTATCTTTTTTATCTTTTTCTTGATCTGGTTTCATAACATTTGGTATCAGAGCTTTGGATTCTAGGGTTTCGCTGCTCCAAACAGGTCATCGTGGAATTTTCACTATAACTTTTTTTTTGCGACGTTTCAGAAGTCGAAAAAAAAACCCATTTGAGAAGAAATCACGCTGAACCTTGGGTCCGAATTTCAGAGCTGTTCGCACTATATTTGCGGAGATATGATCTGAGGAAGTTGGTCTTTTTGCAGACTCCTGAATTACATTCCAAACAGGTGACCTGGGGAAAAGCATCATAACTTTCTCTTTGGGGATTGGATTGAAATTTCGTAAGAAGGAACAGAAAGAGGACGGACTGTAGTTTCTTGTATGCATTTTTCAGATCCAAAGGTTGAAATAGTGACTCATGGAAAGTCGTACAAGTTCGCTCTACTGAACTAGTCTATAATCAAGTCATTGTGGGAGATTTCGCATAACTCTTCTTTGGAGAATCCAATTTGGGTCAGACTTGTGGCATTGGAAAGAGGACACAAAGGGCTACAACAGGTCACAAATTTAGATCTATATGATTCGAAAGTACAGAGATACATCAGAGGCAATATCAAGCTCCTACAAAGTGAAAAAAGGTGTGTAGATTTTCTTAAATTTTTGCTTAAGCTTGGTTTGAAAATTTATTTTGAAGGAATTCAAAGGGCATAGTAGAGCATTATTATTGGTAACTGATGCCCCGATGAAAGAAAATGCAAACACCTAGTAAGGAACCTGAAAGCTCTAGCATGACTCATGAAGAAGAGGAAGAAATGCAACATGATATAATAAAATTACAAGACCAAGTGCAACAACTGTCCATTGCACAAAAAGGAACAGAATCTAAGATGGATGGTTTAAAGAAAGGCGTAGAAGCTAAGAGGGATTGTTTAAATAAAGGTGTAGAAGCTAAGATGAATGACGTGGAAGCTAAGATGGATGATTTGAAGATAGATTTGAAGACAGACATGGAAGAATTGAAGATAAATATGAATAAGTTGCTACAAGAAAGGGTCACTAATGGTGAAAGGGTAGTAAAGGAAACTCATGATGAGAACAAAAATGTTAATCATGATTCCATAGACTTTAATGTTGGATCAAAGACCCACCATATTCTAAAAATCGATATGAGGAAGTTTGATGGCAAGGATCCCGCAACATGGATATTGCAGATGGAGCAATTTTTCGAGCTCAATAATGTGCAAAACACATAAAAGGTACGTATTGCAACTTTATATTTGGAACCAAATCAGTTTTTATGGTATCAATGGCTTTGCTCTTGTAAACAATTTATCACTTGGGAAATTTTTACGGAAGAATTGATAGCACATTATGAGGATACAAAAAGCAACACTTTTTTAGCCAATTGATAAGTCTCAAACAAAAGGGTTCAATAATGGAGCACATTGAGGAGTTCCAAAAATTGAACATCAGGGTAAAAGATATTCCAGAGGAGCATAGGATTGATGTGTTCATAGGGTCTTTAAAGGATAATATCCAACATGATGTTCGCCTTTGGGAACCTGATTCATTAGAGAAGGCATTCAGGTTAGCAAGAAAAATGGAAAGCAAAATTATGGCAACCAGGAAGCATACCACTCACAACTATAAAGACGGAAGTGTTGTTGCCGCTAGTCTTCCACAACCTATAAGGTTGACACCACAACAATTGGAAGAAAAAAGAGCAAAAGGGATTTGTTACAGTTGTGATAGCAAATACACTAAAGGGCATAAGTGTGCTGAGAAGAAATTATTCTACATAGATTGTGAAAAGGAAGAAGAAAAGGAGCAAGAAAGGTCAAAAGAAGAGGATATACTCCAGGAACAAAGCCTAGATAAAGAATAAATGAATCCAACCATATCTTGTAATGCACTGGCGGGAATTACCACTCCTCAAACCATCAAGATAGAAGGACAAATCAAGAAGAAAAAGGTAATAGTGTTGATTGATTCAGGAAGTACCCACAATTTTATTCATTGTAAGGTAGCAAGAGAATTGAATTGCTTCTTATATCCAGCACCAGAGTGTCAAGTGATGGTTGCAAATGGAGGAAAAATAAATTGCTCGGGAAAGTGCCATAATATCAAACTATCCATGGGAGAATATGTATTGACTAGCCCAATGCTTTCCATTCCAATGGGAGGTGTTGATGTTGTACTAGGAGTCCAATGGCTACAATCCTTGGGTACAATAGCTTTTAATTTTCAATAACTTTTCATGAAATTTTCCGTGGAAGGAAAGGAAGTTGAATTAAGGGGTATTGCAGGAAAACCGAGAGAGATAATTAGCTCTAACGGTAAGACAAAGCTTCTAAAAAAGGAACAAAGAGGTGTAATTGCACAATTATGTTCGCTGGATGTGTCCACAGTGGAATCATCTATTTCTCCAGATCTCCAAAAAGTCTTGGAAAATCATTCCAAGGTATTTGAGACTCCCAAAGGTCTCCCACCTATTCGTGATCATGATCATGCTATTCATCTGATTCCAGGAAGTGTTCCTCCAAACATCAGGCCGTACATATATCCCTATGCCCAAAAGAGTGAAATTGAACTTGCAGAAATGCTAGAGGGTGGTATAATTCAACCAAGTCAAAGTTCTTTCTCTGCTCCAGTCGTATTGGTGCACAAGAAGGATGGATCATGGCACATGTGTCCGGATTATAGGGAGCTCAACAAGCTCACTATTAAAGATTAGTTTCCCATTCCTGTCATTGATGAATTACTGGATGAATTGCATGGATCAATTTACTTCACCAAGTTGGATCTTTGTTCGGGATATCATCAAATCAGAATGAAGATTGAAGACATTCCGAAAATAGCATTTAGAACTCATGAGGGTCATTATGAATTTTTAGTCATGCCTTTTGGCCTTACCAATGCACCTTCAACATTTCAAGGTTTGATGAATTCAATTTTCAAACCATTCCTTAGAAAATTTGTGTTAGTATTTTTTGATGATATACTAATCTACAACGAGTCTTGGAAGGATCATGTTGAACATGTTGACAGGGTGCTACAACTATTGGAGGAGAAACAATTATATGCAAAAAGATCCAAATGTTTCTTTGGAGTACAAGAGGTGGAATATCTGGGTCATATTATATCTCATGAAGGAGTTAAGGTAGACCCTAGCAAAATTAAAGCCATTAAGGAATGGAAAATTCCCACATCCATAAAGCATCTGCGAGGATTTCTCGGGTTGATAGGGTATTATCCCAAGTTTGTTAAAAATTATGGGAGAATAGCAGCACCTCTAACAACATTATTGAAGAAAGATGCATTTTTATGGACTCCAGAAGCAACAAAGGCATTCGAACATCTTAAAGATGCAATGTGCCAAGCACCGGTCTTAGCTACACCAGACTTCACAAAAACCTTTATTGTGGAATGTGATGCTTCAGGAAATGGAATTGGTGCTGTTTTAATGCAAGATGAAAGACCCATTGCTTTTGAAAGTCGTCCAATCAAGGGAAAGTTTGTACACAAAGCTATTTATGAGAAGGAAATGCTGGCAATACTCCATGCACTTAAGAAATGGCGACCCTACCTAATGGGAAGACACTTCAAGGTAAAAACGGATCATGATAGCCTTAAATACTTTTTAGAACAAAGATTATCCTCTGAAGAGCAACAAAAGTGGGTCACAAAGATGTCGGGTTATGACTTTGAAATCATCTACAAAAAAGGGAAGCAAAATGTGGTGGCAGATGCACTCTCAAGAAAGGATGAGGATGTGGAAGCATTGTTGTGCACTATTTCTATTATCCAACCAGATTGGATAAACGAAGCAAGGGAGGAATGGAAGAATGAGGAAGAAGTGTGGGCACTTATTCGAAAGTTACAACAAGATTCCAGTATGTCTGATACATTTAGTTGGAAAAATGATTCGTTATGGTACAAATATCGCTTATACCTCTGTAAGAATTCCCAAATAAAACAAAAGATTCTTATGGAATTGCACACTTCTCCCTTAGGAGGGCACTCAGGATTTTTAAAAACTTACCATAGGGTTAAGAAGGAATTTTTTTGGGATGGCCTTAAAGCAGATATTCAAAAGTTTGTGGTGGAATGTTTGGTTTTCCAACAAAATAAAGTTGAAACAATTAAGACACCGGGTCTATTACAACCTTTATCCATTCCAAGCCAACATTGGGAGGAGGTTTCGATGGATTTTATCACAGGTTTACCCAAGTCTGAGGGAAAGAGTGTCATCATGGTGGTAGTTGACAGACTTACTAAGTATGCACACTTTTGTGCATTATCACATCCATTTAAAGCCAGTACAGTTTCTACTGCATTTATGGAAACAATTCAAAAGCTACATGGAAACCCAAAGATTATTGTAAGTGACAGAGATCCCATTTTCACTGGAAATTTTTGGACAGAATTATTTTCTTGTCTTGGTACTCAGTTAGCTCATAGTTCATCTTATCATCCTCAATCTGATGGGCAAACTGAGATAGTAAACAAATGTTTGGAAGGATATCTTCGTTGCTTTGTATCTGATAAACAGACACAATGGGTCAAATGGTTGCCTCTGGCTGAATGGTGGTATAACACTTCCTTCCATACAACAACAAAAATGACCCCATTTATGGCACTTTATGGGTATCAACCACCATCCATCACATCATATTTAAGAGAAAATTCTAAGGTTCAAGTAGTGGAACATCACATTGAACATCAATAACAAGTCCTCCAACTCTTAAAGGATAACCTCGTGTTGGCACAGAATAGAATGAAACAACAAGCAGATCAACATCGTAGCGAAAGAAGTTTTGATGTAGGTGATTGGGTATTCCTACGGCTACAACCATATAAGAAAATGTTCCTCAACCAAGCTAAGAAGGATAATAAATTATCACCAAAGTATTATGGTCCATACAAGGTGTTGCAAAAGATTGGTACTATGGCATACAAATTGGAGCTTCGTGCAGCTTCTCGATTGCACCCAGTTTTCCATGTTTCATGTTTAAAGAAGGTTATAGGAAACAAGCTCCCAGTTCAAACAATATTGCCAGAACTTGACGAGGAAGGAAAAATTATATTGGAACCAGAAGCAGTCACAGAAACAAGAACTCGACAGCTACGAAATCGATCAATTTCAGAGTATCTTATCAAGTGGAGGAACTTATTCGCTGAAGATTCCACATGGGAGGATGAGAATTTTATACAGAAGCATCCAGAACTTCTCAAGCATTGAGGACAACACTTTTTTGAAGGAGAGGGGCATGTTGGGTCCCTATAATACTAGTGATTACCCCATTACTATTGTAGTTGTACCCCTTATTAATATTGTTGTGCCCCTATTATCCCCATATAGTTATTACTGTGCCCCATAGAATCCCTCTATTGTTATTTTGTGGCTTTATATTATTATTGTTAGGTGGGTTGGGTTATATTGTGATTCCTTAGACTCCTATATATAGAAAGGAGGTTTTGTCATTTGAATCATCCAAGAATTGTTCATTTATGTAATGTAAAGGAGGTTGCCCCCTCGAAGAGGCTGAATTCTAAGGCGTTGATCTATCTTTTCTATCTTTTTCTTGATCTGGTTTCATAACAGATAATCTGTTGCGTAAGATAATCTAAGGACCTGCAGGTACATGAAAGTATTATTTGATTGGAGCCATTAAAAAGGTTCTTGAAAATGAGTCCTTTCCAGAGAAGAGTGCATTACTTCTTTTAACTCCTACAGGGGTTGTAACATTCAACATATCTACAAGGAAAATTCATTCTACACTTCAAATTACAATCAAAGACATGTCATCTCTTAAAGGACCAAGTTTAATGAAATTACAGTAAGAGTTGAATCATGTGAAGTATATCTTGATAGATGAAATGAGTTTCATTGGAAGAAATTTGTTACAAAACATAGATAAGAGACTTCAACAGACTTTCCCAGAAAATGAGAATATCTATTTTGGTGGGAGGTCGATTATATGGGCAGCGATTTGGGACAACTGCCTCCTATTCTAGATAAAACTATATATGCATGTGAAGGTATTGCAAAAGAATTATGGAACTCATTCACAACGGTTGTGACCCTTGATACCATGTTTTGACAAGATGGACAAAGCGATGAACAAATAAGTTTTTGTTGTTTATTAATGAATGTGAGGCATGAAAAACCAACTATGGAAGACTGGAAAACATTTATGACTCATATAAATACATGCTTGGATCCTTCCACAAAAGAGTACTTTGATAAGGAAATACATTTGTTTACCACAAATGATGATGTATAAAATCATAATAAACTTTGTTTAAGAAGCTTAAATTCTCCCATTGCATCCAATGTTGCTACAAAAGTAAAAGGAAACTGCATGGAAATAGATGAGGAGAAAATAGTGTAACTTTTATACTTTTCCATATACATACAAACATAGAAATTATGTTGTAGATTTGCAAATGCTCATGAAGTTTTAATCAAAATCACTAAACACAAACCTAATATAATGCTTTGTGGAATTTAATTCACAATTTAGAACATCAATTACAAAAATGCAATGAGAAATAACACACATGCACACAGTATTTTTCCAGGGGAAATAAATCTACTAAAAACCCCTATGCTTGCTTGCATTAATTTGATGTATTACAATTGCTTTGCTCAAATGAGCACAACATGCAAGTGAGTAACCTATTTCTTTGCTCACTAAGAAGGTTTGACCCATAATTATTCAATTTCTTCATCTGCTTGAGCCCATACTGCCTTGCGTGATTCGCTGAGAAATTAGGACCCTATTATTTAGGAATTTCTTCAAAATGGATTTCACAATTCCCAAGGTTTATCATTTGACTGCATGCAACACCAGTACACTCAAGGCTAGTCTACAACAGATGTTACACTGCCTTGGAATCTCCACCACGACTAGGGAAATCGAATTCTCTACATGTAGTAGATATTGTGGGATGATTGATCAGTTAAGTGGATGATCATTGAGTTATACTGAAGTATCACTACACAACTGATCTTCCACTAGTTCCTCCAATAGTTGGAACTAGTTTAACCAAAAATAACTTGAAATAACTGACCTTGATTGCTACAAATTAGGAATCACACATGCTTAACTGAACTCTAACTCCTCCAACTCAAATTTACTGAGTAAAATGGGTGACACAAGCCATGTCAGAAAAGTTAACTGCATCCAAGTTGTCTACTTATGTGGAAATTTGATTTTTCTCAATTTAATCAAGGAAAAATCAAATTGAGAATTTCTTACTACATTTTTCAACACTCCTTCTCAGTAAGAAAGGGATTATCAACCACCCTTATCCTACACCTATGGAACTCGAACTTCCCTCTTGACAAGGCCTTTGTCAAAATGTTCTTATCTTGTTCCTTTATTGGAATGCATTGTAGCAACATTATCTGCCTCTGCACACAGTCCCGCAAATGGTGATACCAGATATCTATATGCTTGGATCAATCGTGAAATATGTTATTATCAGAGAGCTTGATGCAACTTTAATTATCACAGTAAATCACAGTTGGATCCATCATCTCACCAAATAGTCCTACAAGTATCTTTCTCATCCATATTGCCTCACATGCTGCTTGACTTGCAACCATGTATTCTGCTTTTGCCAAGCTGAGTGCCACATATCTTTGCTTCTTGCTGTATTAGAAAATCACTGCAGACCCAACACTAAAAATTCCACTTGATGTACTCTTTTGGTTGGATGGACTCCCTTCCCAATCTACATTTATGAATCGACACAACTTCACTCCCTCTATCCATTTGTACCATAGTCAAAACTGGGTAGTGCCTCTGAGGTACCGTAAAACATGCTTAACTGCCTTCCAAAATAATTTGGTTGGCCTAACCATATCTTGGCTCAACTGGTTGAATAAATAGAACATATCTAGTTTTATTTTCACAAGATACATTAATGAACCCAATAATTTCCGGTAAATGGTAGCATTCACCTCTTCACTTGAAGTGGCATCCTCCTTCCTCCAGTTGGTCTCTAGAGGTGTCTCCATGGGTTTACAACTCTCCATGAGGAATCTATATAGTATCTCATTTTCATACTTTCTTGGAGACAAAAATATTTCCCCATCGCCTTCCCTTACTTCCAACCTGAGGAAGTAGTGCATGAGACCCATGTCCTTCATTTTAAATTCCCTTTCAAAGTCCTCCTTTCGAGATCCGATAAGCTGCTCATCACCAGTCAAAATCAAATCATAAACATATAAGATAATAATAGGCAATTTACCTTCTACCAAGATGTGATAGAGGTTTGCATCTGCTTCAATTTTGGTGAAGCCCAAACCAGTGACATAACTTTCGATCCTAGTGTACCAAGCGCATGGTGGTTATTTGAGACCGTATAATGTTTGCTTTAGTCCGCACACACAGTACTCTCGATAAAATTTCTCAAAACCTTCTGGTTGATCGATTTACACCTCCTCCTTAATAACCCCCTTGAGAAATGTTGTTTTTACATCCATCTGGTGGATCTTCCACCCCATCTGCATAGCTAGAGAAAGAATTTCTCTAATGGATGAATACCTTGCTACAGGAGAAAATCTATCCTCATAGTCAATTCCCTCAACTTTAGAGAATCCTTTGGCCACAAATATGGCCTTATAATTCTCTATGATTTCATCTGTTGCATGCTTAACATTGAAGATCTATCCCAAACCCATAACTAATTTATTTATCGGTCTTAGGACCACTTACCAAACATTGTTATTTATAATGGATTTGTATTCCTCCGCCATTGCATCAAGCCACACATTTTTCTCTACTTCTTCCTCAAAGGACGATGGCTCAGTCTCTACAAGCTTAGTCATTAGAGCCATGTAGCCAGTGTATATTTTAGGTGACCTTCTCTTCCAATACAAATTTGAAGGGGCTCCCACATTATCCCTTGCATCCTGCACAAGTATATAAACTTCCTTAGTCCTTTTCTTGCCTTCCTTGGATGGTTTTGATTGAGTGGATGTCTCTATTGGGCATGGAATCCCCCCACAATAGGTTTTGGGGCTCAAAGCCCAAGTTTTGGTCAAAGATGTTGTAAAACTCCACGAATTGTGGGCGTGGAGCGTGAAGTGTACAATTGAGTCATAGGGTTGTCCGCCCTAAACATTGTATTGTAAATTAGTGTAAATTCGGCCTACCCATGGTCCACGGAACATGGGATTGTATAAATAGAGCGAGGCACTAAGTTATAAAGATAACGATTAAGAGAGAAGAGAAAAGGAATGGCTCGAGCTTAGAGTAGAGTTCTAAGTGTCTTGGGTTGTAGTGGTAGGAAGAGGCTCTACACCTGAGTGTACAAAGGCCTAGTAGAGTCTGCAACTGAGTGCATAGACCCCTGTAGCTGAGTGCATAGGGCGGAGTCGAGTCATGTAATTGGGACATAAAGCTAATAAGGAGAAGTTTATCTTAATTTTGTGTAACTGCTGTGCATTATCTTCTTTATGTTTATATTCGTTTATGTATTGTGCGCACTGATATATGCTGTAATAACCATAAATCTCACACACACCCGTTAAGTAATCGTTTAAATAGCAAGGAACTTGGGTATTATACGGATCGTGCCCCAAGTAGGGTTGTGTGGAAGCCGCACTACAGGTCGCGAAGGGATTGCAAGTGCGCGCAGCGACCGGCCAGATAGCGAACCTATAGAAGTCCATCAGACATCCCAAGGGTGCGGAAACCTGGTTCTAGCACCCTACCATACTACTTCGGTGAGACCTCAGTCCACGCTTCGCGGATTGTTGCCGAAAGGGCCAGTAGTACCAGGATTTTCTTAGCTAAATCACCTCTGAACCTGGGTCAGGCCCCACTAAGCCAACAAATGGTTCTGTTGTCGGGACTGGGATTTGCATAAAGGATGTCTGATGTTGTTCCACTGGAATCATACAAAGAAAGAAATTGAAGAGTGGTTGGACAAGAAGATTCACGAGTTCGCAGTGCAGGAAAACATAAATCCGCGAGTATCTAAGGAGTAGTGGTTGGATCGCTACTTGTACAATGAAATCCACGAAATTTTCTTTGCATCTTTTCCATTTGAGCTGTATGAGTGGATCACGAAGTTAGCAAATAGCGAAGGAAGGTGTAGGCTCGACAAACCCATAGTTTGGACTCCAGAACTAGTGCACAGGCTAGAAGCTTCAGAAGATAAGATAACGTGAGTTGTGGACCACTGGCTCGACCGGATAATAGGAGGATTTATCACTGAGTTCGCGGTAGACATGACCGTCAGCTACAGCGAGTCAGAGTGACATTTTCTCAAGGGACCGCGAGGTAAGTATATTAAATCTTTGAACACTTGGATTAAGATGATGTTGTGTGAAAAGCGAGTTATGAAAATCAATTAATGTTTGGGACTACGCGAAGCGGAAGTAGTGAAGAATTAGAAAACAATCCCTTAATTTCACCCTCGCAGGAGAGCGAGGATGAGCTCACGAAGGTTTCTCCGAGAAGTGTGGTCAGTTTGATAAGGCAGCGAATTCTGCGTTTACCACCTCCACCCACACCGCCACCCGCTTCACCCCCCTCACCTCCATCTCCACCCACTCCACCTCCGCCACCTCCACAGTTCAGTATGGCGAGCGCGATCAAACTACCAATATTCAGAGGAGTAGGGAATGAAGATTCAGACCAATTCTGGTTCGTAGTAAGAGCAGTATGGGAAGCACAGGGTGTTGTGGATGATAATATAAAAAAGGCTACGCTGGTGAGCATGCTGTAGGATCGCGCATTAACTTGGTATATCAAGCATTCGAATGACCACCTGAATGGAGGAATTGCAAAGATCCAAAATGCATTGAACATGGAATTTAGCAGGCCAAAATCAGAGATGCAGTCAATCATCGGGTTTAAAGAGATCGTGATGCTTCTGGGCCAGACCCCTTGGGATCTGGACCAATGGTTGAAGAGTATGATCCGCGAAGCTAATATGACGTTAACAGATGCACATCATCGCGCATGGTTTGTGGCCTCACTTACGCCACACTTAAGGATGGTGCTGTCATAGCAAAAACTTTCCACCTAGGCCGAAGCGTTGGAGATGGAAATGAGGTCGCATGAGACCCCTATACAAGACCTTGGTTTGGGAGTCCAACAGATCCACACATAGCTACAGAATCCGTGTCTAGAAATGCAGAGTTTGAAACAGGATAGGGCATCTCGGCCAGAGGCGTGCGAAGAAGTATGGTGCATAAAATGCAAAGGCCAGGGCCACGACAAAGATTAATGTCTAGTGTTCATGAACTACTTGGCAGGAGGAGGGCCAATGCTATTAAGACCAGAGGCAAAGGTGGGGCCGAGCGCGACATCTGCATTATGGTGTGTGATCTGCCAGATTGGAGGAAAACATACCACGAATAATTGTCATCTGTTGCACAAGTATACACAAACATCCCAACAGTTGTTTTGTAATTACTACAGGTGGGTAGGCCACGACGAACATACCTACCGAAGTTATGAACTAATGATGGATCAGACTCTTGCCTACATGGTACGGGCCAAAACGCGAGCCCTCGAACCAAATGCAGGGATGGCGCACATTGGGTTTCAGGGGCACGGTCGGGGTCGAGGTGGAATGGGACCAAGGAGGGGTCGCAGATAGATAATCTGTTACAATTGTGGAGGGCCAGGGCATTATGCCCGCGATTGTACGAACCCGACTAGGATATCATGTTGGTACTATTCTCAGTTTGATCATGAGGTAGAAGATTGCCCTTCACTGATAGCGAAGATGCGAAAAAGGGGTACTCCAGCCCCCACCCACCCAGAATTTACAAATGATGAGGTTTGAACCACATGAAGAAGACCCAAATGTAAACATGATGCCTAGGAGTGGTATGACAACAGGAGATGATAAAGGGAAGCAGCCAGAAGAAAGCGCATGGTTTCGCAAGGCTCCTACAAAGGAACCCAAGTTTGATGTAGAACGCGCGAAGGAGACATTCATGGAAGTAAAGAAGAGTTTCATGCAGGCCTCCACTTCAGGTACTAAGGATCAACTAGAAACAGGGATGGATCCTTCCATGCTCACTACCTTTTTGGAGACATGCATGAAACTGCTGCACAACAACAAGGCAGTCAAAGGGCTACATGAACTTATCACTAAGTGTGTGGGGTTAGGAGAACCACGTGTGGTCTAGAAACTGGGAAAGCATGCATTGCGCACAAGAAGAGAAATGAGGTTGACTGCGCAAATAGGTGAGTACGAAATGGAACAGGTAATCCTGGATCTGGGTTTGGACGCGAATGTACTACCAAACATGGGAACGCATGGGTAGACCCACATTGCAATGGTCCCCTATTCAGTTACGAATGGTGAACCAATAGAAGATTTTTCCCATGGGAAGATTACAAGGGGTGACAGTGGATATTGAAGGCCCAAGCGTGCATGCGGATTTTGAAGTGATAGAAATTTTCGATGACAACAATCCCTATCCTGTGCTACTAGGATAGACTGGGCTTCCGATATGAATGGAGTCATAAATATGAAAAAGCGCAAAATGACCTTTGAGAAAAAGTCAGTACGCGTAGTAGTACCACTGGACCCAGCCGAGGGAGTGCGATACACTGAACTAGTGCACGACAATGATAGTGATGATGATCTCGACAGTATCTATAAGGTAACTGCACAAGGAGAGGATTGGGTGAATCCAACTGCAGATGGAAGGATTTCATGGGAGCGCAAAAGCTCTGCACTTCAGATTCAGATGAAGAGATAGAGCGATGGCAGAATCAGCTGCACGAAGTAACAATGCTGAACTGTAACATGATGATTAGGTCATTGCGTTGTGTAAAAACAGAGGCAAGGGAGCTATCGACATATGATGCATTGGATGAAATTTTGAGAAAATTCGAAAATGTAGTACTAGAGCAGCAGCAGTTCGATGCACTGAAGTGGGCACTATGCACAACACCTGCACAATGGTGGGGTACGCATCGAGGAACTTTTGAAGACTGGCGCAGATGCAGAAGGATGATGCGCCTACATTTTGGAAAAACCCAACTTCGAACGAAAGCCAATTTGCTGGGGTGGAACAACTTGCGCGCCCACCTTTCTTGATGGGTACAGACATATGATGTACAGCCCGCACAAGCGCACCCAAACCCCAGAATATAAAGTTAGAGCGAATCATAGTAGCAGGAAAGGCGACACACACTACGAATTTTGCACGTGGACAAGGTTCACCCGGCGAGACGAACTGATTGGGACCTACGCGTGCTAGCGGTTCGATGGGCCTATAAAACCATGTGAAAAAACCTGAGCGTGGAGATGATTCCAAAGATGTGGAACCGAGTCGCAACCATAAGTTTGGAAAAAAGGAATCTACACGTA
Organism: Pinus tabuliformis; assembly: GCA_031772625.1. Taxonomy (NCBI): domain Eukaryota; kingdom Viridiplantae; phylum Streptophyta; class Pinopsida; order Pinales; family Pinaceae; genus Pinus; species Pinus tabuliformis. The sequence goes on along the minus strand of CM062807.1, from coordinate 191,098,353 downwards.
ATAGCTCCCACAGTCGGGAGAGTGCACAAAGACCAGGAAGAAGGAATCACACGGCTATGCGAGGATGAACATATAAGGATTCAGGAATCCATTTGGTGAGGGAACCTTAGACTTCGCGAACTCGAAGAAGACCGGGTACGATTGAGGAAGAAAATGATGTTGATGGACACTGAGATCAAAAACTGGAAAATGAGATCGTACAAGCATGTCTCGTCGATAAAACAAGGATGACAAGGCAAGATACGGACAACCATGCCACTGCATTAGAACATTGTCACTGATAATTTGTGACTCTACTACCATGGCTGCCACCGCACCTTACCAACTGTAGTAACCAGGGGAGCACACCGCATAAGGTAGAACGCGTGGCATTGACTGTCGCAAGGGTAATTGAGGAGTGTACACACACCATATTGAAAGGCGAATCGAAATCTCCCACAGATGGTGCGACCACCTGACTAGCCGTAGGGAGCATAGTCTCAGTGCTCTAGACAGTTGAAAGAGAGCGCGAGACTCTAAATGAGTCTATTGGGGAACTGCGTGGTGAAGGAGGTGCGTGCAGAATCACCCTGGTACAAGGTTCGTGCCCACGTACAAGGGGCTACGTTGCTGCACGGGTAAACTGGGAAGTAACCGTTGGCGTCATTGTTCATGACGAGATGTCCAATTTTAGGCAAAAGGGAGCAAGCGATGGGTAATTAAGACACGAATTAAGAGCTAGATTTGGGACGATCTGCCGCCAAGGATGCATTAATGAATCAGAAATGGGGGGAATGGTCAAATTCAAATTCAAAAGACGCTATAAAAATCCCAAGGCTAGCCATGAGACAACACTTGTTCGTTTGGTATTTGAGCTATTACGAAGAGGACAGAGTGTTGAGTGCCAAGCGGTATTTGAGCCCCCAAGTTCATGAACAACCACAGATAGTTCGAACAAGATGACAACTACCAGGAGAGGTGTGGGATTTGTAGAGAGTACCGTTGAGGAAGCCACGCAGAGCCCTATGGTGAAGGTGGAGGATGCGCCAGAAATTCCGAAATCACATTGGGTGCTAAGGGCCAAGAAAGATACAGAGGCTGTGGGACCAATCCGCATGTCCCCGTGAAATCTGTGGTTTGGTAAACTTTCCATGGAAGACAAGGGCAAGGCTATCAACCTTGAGACAGACGATGAGGAGGAGGACCTCCAGGCTTTTGTAGAGGAGATAGAGGCAGATGAAGAAATGGAAGAAGACATCCAGTCGGTGCGCACTGCAGCAAAACTTCCCAAGTACGTCCCTCTGCGGAAAGGGAAAGCTAAAGTACCCAAAGATTTGGATGTCGCTAAGAGTGCACTCTAAACCCCGCTCCTCCCATATGGAATTTTGTTTGAGGGCTCGGCTCTGGGCTACGTGCCCGCCATGAAATTTGAAGACTAGGACCTCGCGGATAGTGAAAAGTTCCCACATTTACAGATGGAGGACCTCATGAAACAGAGTAAGGAGGGGCCTATTATAATGTTAGAGCTGTAGAAACGGTTGCGTGGTGTAGAGAAGGTCGGGCTACTCCACCTACTATGGATTCTGCATTTTCACTGCGCACCAATCACGATCTTTGTCATCAGATAGTTGCTTTGCCTGGTGCACAATGGGTACTTATGGTTGGAAGAGCTTATTCCCATAACGACAGATCTTATTCACAGGATTTATCGGCTTCCTTGTAAGGGAAAGGACCTTGCGGAGATAGCTAGCAAAAGCGGAGATTTGGCGCTTGCACAGGCCATGAAGAAGAAGTACAAATTGGAAAAGAAGAAGAGAGGTTATGTAACCAGTAGCATTAAAGACAAAGGGGTGTGCGTAGCCACCCAACTGCTGGCTGGGAAGGTGATGAGAAAATGTCGCGGTGATGAGGTACCAGCACTGGTTGTCGCACTGGCAGAACAATGCGCGGAGGGGGTCCAATTCAACTGGGCCAAATTCCTCTGTGAAGAATTTCTAACCAACTGCAAGGAAGCTCAGGAGCAGGGCAAGACCTTCCACTACGCATGGTTGCTCTTGTCTATCTTACTGGTGACAGGGGAACTGCCTGAGGACAGTCAGTTCCCTCCTATTGAACAGGACTTGCCAGAGGCTGCAAAATATGCACCGCTCTGGGCTACGAAGGATGCCACGCAGATCCGTGAGACTGAGATCTTTTGGGTGCTCATGGAGGCGAGCATTTGGATGTGGATTAACAGAAGGCTGCGCCTATCTCCCATAGTGTACAAAAGTTTGTGGAGCTTTGCAGACTTCAAGGCAGATATGAACAATGTGTATATCAAGGCGTGCAAGGACCCAACACAGAACTGGACCAAGCTTCCTTTCATCGCAATTGATGATGCCATCTTCTCCGTACTCGACTCATGGCCTCTCGAGTGGCATGCCCTGGATCTAGCAGAAAGGGATAGTTGAATAACACAAAAGCAGAAGGATGCAACCAAGTTGAGTGTCACCAAGTTGGCCCAACAGAGGCGCAACGAACAAGCGGCCGTGGAGGTAAGGGTTGCCCACGAAGTTGCAAAGGCAGCCACAGAAAAAGTAAAGGCTATTGAAAGAGTAGCAGCATCACAACCAACAGGGGCCACCGCGACACAAGAGGAAGGAGGCCAGGGTGTGTCTATAGGACATGGACCAGATACAACATAACACGCGGACTCGGGCACAACGTTCACTCAACTCAAATGGCCACACGTCATGGAGTGGTCAGGTCCATGAAAGAAGGCCAAAGCTTCCAAATTGGACATCGAGCCCATTACATTGACAGAGGGTGACTTCTATGACATCGGTGACATTGTTTGAAAGGTCACCAGGGAAGCACTCCAAGAATCTATGAAGGAGCAACAGAATGTGTTGGGGGTCCTAAGGGCGCAGCTGCAGGGACTTCAGGTGTGGGCCCCCCAGGAAGGAACAGTCACCGCCTACGGTGCCGCAGCTATATCAGCGGTGGAGTAGCTACTACGCACAAGAATGGTCAACACCATAGTGCTGCTGGAAGGAGCGCTAACAGTGGAAAGCGAGGAGGACCGAGCCATGGTGGGCAGGATCAAGGGACTTGGCCTAAACTTGGCTGCCCTTCTGCGAGATACATTATATCAGCTGCAGGATGGAACAACATAAGAACTTCGTGCTAGGGAAGGATGCACAGTGTAGATGCTCAACGAACATAGAATCAACATTGAGTAGCTTAGTCTCCAGCGCGATGAAGTGCTTGTGTAGAAGCAATAGCTGGAGAAAATGGTAGAGGAAGCATGTCGCTGTGTTCCAGAGCTACAAATCATGACAGACATACCAGTTGGAGTGCGAATCCACAAATTAGCCAGTGGATTCCACGAGGCAAAGGAGGAAGCAACGAGGGTACAACCAGACCTCAACCTTTAAATTGTCAAACTTTGATTAAAGGCGTAGTCCTCTACGCCCATGAAATGTAGGGAACATCATGCTGGTGCTATTCAGAAAGGGCTGGAGGAAATAGGACTGGCAGTATAGAACTGCACTGCTATGTTGGAAGAATCCTTCCTGGTCCTCACTTCATTACAAGAGGACCCCAACATACAGTGCCTGGAAACGGAGGGACAAGAGCTTCAAGTGTAGAATGATAGTGTGCACAGAACAGTGTAGATGGTTGTCCTGACCTAGCGACTTGTGAAGCTACAGTAGGCAAAGGCGTTGAAGGAATAGGTGGATGCCACGTGACAGAAAGAGGCAGTCCTTAAAGCGTGTGTCCAGCCTTGGATTTATGAGGCCTTCCTCATCACTGTAGACATCAAAGGAAAGCTCACACAGATGAAGGCGATGCATGCCTTAAGACAGGGAGTTGCCCCTGATAGCGAGACTTCGGCTGAGAAAGTGGAGCAGATCTAGGAAACTACAGAACAGTGCGGTGTGGACCTCCGCATAGCGTAGGATGGGTTGGAAGGGCTTCGTGCCAAGATCGCCGCACCAATAGAGTGACTCAAGATGAGTCATGATGATTATGTTGGGGGCTTGTTGGGCATGGAATCCCCCAGAGCAAGTTTTGGGGCTCAAAGCCCAAGTTTTGGTCAAAGATGTTGTAAAACTCCACGAATTGCAGGCACAGAGCACGAAGTGTGAAATTGAGTTAGAGGGTTGTCTGCCCTAAACATTTTATTGTAAATTAGTGTAAAGTAGGCCTACCCATTGTCAGTGGACCATGGGATTGTATAAATAGAGCGAGGCTCTAAGTTGTAAAGATAGCGATTAAGAGAGAAGAGAAAAGGAATGGTTCGAGCTTAGAGTAGAGTTCTAAGTGTCTTGGGTTGTAGTGGTAGGAAGAGGCTCTGTAGCTGAGTGCACAGAGGCCTAGTAGAGTCCGCAGACCCCTGCAGCTGAGTGCGCATGGCGGAGTCAAGTCATGTAATTGGGAAAGAAAGCTAATAAAGAGAAGTTTATCGTAATTTTGTGTAACTGCTATGCATTATCTTCTTTATGTTTATATTTGTTTATGTATAGCGTGCACTGATATATGATATAATAACCATAAATCTCACACACACCCATTAAGTAATCATTTAAATAGCAAGGAACTTGGGTATTATACATATCGCACCCTGAGTAGGGCTACGTAGAAGCCACACTGCAGGTCATGAAGGGATTGCAAGTGCGCGCAACGACCGGTCAGACCACGAACCTCTAGAAGTCCATCAAACATCCCAAGGGTGCAGAAACCTGGTTCTAGCACCCTCCCATACTACTTCGGGTGAGACCTCAGTCTGCGCTCTATGGAATGTTTCTGAAAGGTTCCATAGTACCGGGATTTGTTTGGCTAAATCACCTCTGAACCTGGCCAGGCCCCACTAAGTCAACAATCTCCATTCTCCACTCCTCAATTTTTATCTACTCCACAACTTCCTGAGGCTCCTCATTTGGAGCTAAAATCTCCTCTTCAGGTGGGATCTGAATCTCCCTCTCAAGAGAGAACTACATCACTTTCTCCTCATCAAACTTTACATCCCTTCACACAACTTTCATTCTGAGGGATGACAGGTACACATGGTAGTTGTGAGGAGTTGTTGTGTAACCGACAAATACCCCAAAATATATTTTGGTTCAATCTTCTTCCTTGATTCTTTGGAGACATGGCAGTAAACAAAGGCTCCAAAAGTCTTGAAGTGTGACACATCTGACTTCCTCCCGAGAAATCCTCCTTCATTGTAATCATACCAAAAATCCAATGAGGACTCCGGTTTTCCAAGTAGACTGTTGTGTTACATGCCTCAGCTCACAAATGCAGAGGTAGGCTTTGGTCATGTAACATAGATCTCGTAGGTCCCACAATGCTATGATTCTTTCTCTCAGCCACCCCATTTTGTTGTAGGTTTTGGGGCGTTGTCAACACTCCTCGAATGCCTTCTTTTGCACAATTTTTTTTGAATTCATTCAAAACATACTCACCTCCATTATCACTCCTGAGAGCCTTTACCTTCTTGTCCATTTCTTTCTCAAATAGTGCCTTGAATTCTATGAACTTGAAGAATGTCTAATATTTCTTTTGCATGAAGAAGAACCAACACTTCCTTGAGAAGTAATCACTAAAAATGACAAAAGTTTTTTGTTTGGTAGTGGAGGCTGTTGAGAAAGGTCCACAAACATCAGAGTGGATCCTTTCCAAGACTTCATTTTCTTTGTTGTGCCAATCATGGAATGTGGATTTTGTGTACTTCCCCAAAGTACATCCTTTGCATACATCTTCCTGCTCAAGTGCTCCTTTAGGGAGGCCAATGGTTATTTGTTGCATAATATTCAGGCGCCATGATGAAAATTGCCAAGTCTTCTGTGCCAAAGTTCACCGACATCACAACTCTACACTTTCTCTGCCTTAGTGCTTAATGCAACAAAATCTTCCACATGTAGCTTATATAGGTTCTTCACACGAACCCTGATATGCTTCACCTGTCCCATGGCTATGTGTCTCAGGAATGCGTTCCCTTTGCTGAAGATCACATCATAACCACGATCTTCCAAAACTACAACATAAATGAGATTCTGCTTTAGGCTGGGAACAAACATGACATCCTTGAGTTTGAGAGGGGAGCCTGACTCCCTCTGAAAGGTGACTGTACCAATATCAGTCTCGCTATACCTTTTGTCATCCCCCCAACTCGATGTGCATCAAAGATATTTCTCCTCCGGGCCACTAAAAAAGTATCTACACCCTGTCATGTGGAAAAAGGCACCAAAGTCTAACATTAGAGGAAATTTCAACCTAAAAGTGGCCTCCTAAGGAAAAATAATAAAATAATAGTTAAAATAATAAAATAAGAGTAATGAATTTTAGAGGGAATTCAAGAAAACTAATTTTTTTACTTGTATATTTGGATTATATACTTATAGGTTTACTCAATTTCAAGTGTAGGCACTCATTGGATGTGGAATTAAATTCCACATCCAACGAGTACCCATTATGCATACTTTTGAGAAGACACACATTGATAATAATTGAAGATACATTAAAAAGCATGTTCAACACGTTTTTTAAAGTATCTTCATTTTTTTATTAATGTGGTTCTTCTCAAAAGTATGGATAATGGGTACTCATTGGATGCGGAATTAAACGAGTGTCTACACTTGAAATTTGAGTAAACCTATAAGTATATAATCCAAATATACAAGTAAAAAAAGTATTTTTATTCTTTTCCCTCCAAAATATTTAAATGTACCTATTTTTAAATTTAAAGGATTTTGATTGGTTTACATGTTTTGACATGGAAGTTATGTGAAAATTTCATGGGAACTTTTAGGCTGAAATTTCCTCTAATGGTACCACACGCTCCCCATCACTGTGTTGGCCATGCATGGGATAAGGATGAAGTTAAGCTCGAACTATGAAGCCAAAGCTTCACCTGCTTCTCCTCTTGAGGTATTCTTGCTTGACTTGTTGTGTCGACACTTTGTGGCATAATGCCCGAATTCATGACAATTGAAGAATTTAATTTTGGACAAATCTTTCTTCTTACCCCCTTGGCTGGATTCTAGTTTGGTTTGAGGTTTCTTCCCTTTTCCCTTCTTTCCATTTCAATCCAGTGCAAAATTTTATTCATCCTCGCCCTTGGATGAAATTCCATCTCTAGTATTCTGCCTTATTTCCTCCTGTACTAAATCAGACCATAAGTGTTCCCAATTCAGTAGTTTCTCCTTCCTATCCACTGAATCCTCGTAGCTATGCCAACTCTTGGGAGGGTCTAGAAGGGTTAAGCTTACCAAGTCATCATCTGAAATAGTAACACCAAATCCTACAAGCTCATCATGAACTTGTGTGAACCTACTCATATACTGTTGAATAATGTCATTCTTTTGCATCTTGATATTTCGAAGTTTATCCTTGAGTGCCAGTTTCCCATGGTCGCTGCTATTCTGGAACCGATCTGTCAGTGCCCACCACATTACGTAAGGAGTTTATTTCCCATTGATATTTGTGACAATATGGTCTCGCACTCACTCTAGGATTATTCTCCTCACCTTGGCTAGATCTTTCTTCCATTGGGCTAGGTTTTGAGCATCAGATTCTGCTGGTTTTTCAACATCTCTCTTGATGTATTCTAGCAAGCCATTTTCATCAAGCACCACCTCCATGCAATGAAATTTGAGCTACCTTCCAAGGAAAACTCTAATCTCAGTCCATTGAATACAATTATCCCAACCCTGAAGAGATCATGCTACATTGAAGCCGCAAATTCGAACCTTCTGAGAAACAACTTCTAAATTCCTTCTCTAATGTGAATCCTACTCTGATACCATGTATAAATTATGGTATATATTTGCAACTTCTCATGAAGTTTTAATCAAACTCATAAGACACAAACCTATTCTAATGCTCTGCAGAATTGAATTTAGAATTTAGAACATCAATTACAAACATGCAATGAGAAATAAAACACATGCACATAATATTTTTCAAAGGGAAAGCAATTTGCTAAAAACCCCTATGTCTGCCCGCATTAATTTGATGAATGGAGATGTATTACAATTTCTTTGCTCAATTTAGCACAACCTGCAAGTGAATAGCCTATCTCTCTACTCACTGAGAACCTCTCACTCAGACTTAGTCAATTTATGCATCTACTTGAGCTCCTATTTCCTTGCGCAATTCCTTGAGAAATTAGGCCCCTATTATTTAGGAATTTCTCCAAAATGGATTGTGCAATTCTGAAGGTCGATCATTTGATTGCATGCAACACCTGTGCACTCAAGGCTAGTCTAAAACTGATGTTACACTGCCTTGGAATCTCCACGACAACCGAGGAACTCAAATTATCTACATGCACTAGCTATTTTGGGTTGATTGTTCAATTAACTGGATGATCACTGAGTTAAACTGAAGTATCACCGCACAACTGACCTTCTACTAGTTCCTCCAACAGTTGGAAATCGTTAAACTAAAAAAAACTTGAAATAACTGACCTTGATTGCTAAAAATTAGCAATCACACATGCTTAACTAAACTTTAACTCCTCCAACTCGAATTTACTGAGTAAACTAGGTGACACAAGCCATGTCGCACAAGTTAACTGAATCCAAGTTGTCTCCTGATATGGAAGTTCCAATTTTCTCAATTTAATCAAGTAAAAATCAAATTGAGAATTTCTTGCTGCATTTTTCAATAAAAAGAGGTTGGCATCTCAAGATATCTGATCCCTCTCGATGCTTGGTAGATTCGGAGTTAAGATGGATCTAAGCTAGTTATCATGATGATGTTTATATCATTTCACTAAGAGGTGCTCTCCAGCTAAATATGGTAGAGATGTTGTAATGTAATGTCCTATAAACATTTTGAACATTTTGAATTTATCAAAATAAAATGAAAATAAAAATAACTCGTTAAAATAAAAATAAATTCAAACTAAAACAAAAAAAATAAAAATTCTACGTTATTTTTTTTTTTTTTATTAGGTAGTTAAGGTAAACTTGACTTTGTCAGGTTATCGCTGGTTTTTGAATTGAAGGAACCCATGATATTGATGTGAAATATACCTTATTTAAAGGGGGAAATTAAGCCAACCTAGATCCATCACGAGAGAGATCAAATCTCTTGAGATGCAAACATATTTTAGAGTGAAAAGGGATTTGATCCTCTTAGTGCTTGGTAGATCCGTAGTTAAGATGAATCTAGACTGGTATTTTTTTTTTCAAATGTATTTATAAATTTTTTAATGACTATAAATTATATTATAATTTTGATAATAAGAAAATGTTTGGTGGTAATCACATCAGAAATAATTTTTCGATGTGTTTCGAACCATCTAGTGTGGTTCTGCAACACCCCCTAGCTATGTAAATATTTTTTATTTACTTTTACAGTGCAAGAATCAATAAATTCTGGACTAGTGAAAGTCTAAGTAAGGAACTTTAGATGTTTAAAGTTTATTTTATTTTATTTCTTAAAACAAAATTGTAGCAAGCCAAGGAATTATGGGGAAATGATTCCAAAAATAACCCAGGTAGTTGAGATAGTTACTTCCTTCTCCTCCCTTAGAGATTAAAACATCTCGGTTTGGGAAGGGGAGGAAAGAGAGGCAAGAGAAAAAGAGAGGCCCAAGGAAAGTGAAAGGAGATAAAAAATTTTGAACAAGAAACTGCCAAGGTAAAGCATGACGCTGCTATGGGTATTCTTGAGCTGGACAGGAGCCAACGGAAGCCCTGAAGTCTGGAACTTCTTGGCTGTACTTGGAGTCTCGAGGCCCAAGAATTGACTAGTATCTGTTAACTACGCTAGAAATTAAGGAGGATCGTGGAAGACTTGGACATAATTTCAAAATCTCACTAGTTGGGTAGTGGTGTCCTATTTCTTGATAAATTCCATGACTGGTTGAACTACTTGCAGATAAGTGCATCTAATTTACATAACTCATTTAAGTTTAATAAATGTAGTTAGTTAAATATTTGTCTTTTTTGGGATGAATATTGTTAGCTGTAGGAAGTAGAGGGTTTCAACAGGGGTTATCTATCAAGGAAATTCTCATGATTATAAACTGTGTTCTAAAGAAAAGGTTGTGCCTTCTGATTTTATAATATATCTTTGTTATCATTATGTTCTGTTTTATCTTGAATAACAAGGAAGATTGTTTTAACATCAAGAACATGTTAAGACTCAGGACAAACAAGCAACCAATGAATTACAGTTGGAAATATATATAGCAGTAACAAGAATAAGGAACTGGTTAAATCCCATACCAATGGGACTCGTTTGAGAGTAGTCCGGAACCTTAAAAAAGGTATGAATCTCTACCGCATGGGAAAGAAGTAGGTCCCAAGGACCTCATGTCCCACTTTCTATTGGGTACCATAAATATTATACAAAAAATGCAAAAGAACATGAACTCTATGTTGAACTTCATCACTTAATTAGTGACATTATTAAAATTATAATGAAAATAATCTACAAGTAAATAGTACAATTGTAAAAATACAGAACTTATACATGGAAATGATGTGCATAAAAGTAAACATGGAGGAAAGCTAGACTTTAAGAACTCATAGTAAGAATCAAATTCATTCAAACCACGTACATGTAAACTGTAACAAATAAACAAGCAGTAGAAAAGCAAGAGCATTCTGAGACTTCTTTTCAAAAGAGAATGTAACACGAGAATAGTAATCCCATGAGACTAGGAAGTAGATATGCAAAATTGAAAGAAGTTATTATAAATTGTTTAATGTTGTTAAACACACACATGGAAACAAGAGAAACTAAAGGATAAAACATGAGAGTACATTTTTATTAACAAGAGATATACATTTACAGTACATAGTTTGACCGTTGGGTTCCACATCCCAAGATCTCTTGGACTCCTTTTGTCTATTCAGCTTCCACACTAGCCTATTGAGGATTAGGTGTCCAACATTCCCCCCCTTAATCTGAAGGGTTATGTATGAGTCTAAGAAGAGAGCTGTAAGACAAAATGTGCAAAAATGCATGGCAGCACTAGGCTGAATGTGCTCTCTGAAATGTTGGTATAAAGGGCGGTGGTTTAAGGATGACCACCAACATTGGAACGCTTAGTGTAGTTCCTAGAACTCTTCCAAAACTTGCACGAAGCTGAAGTCTTCTACTAGAGGAAGTGCTCCTATTGTTTTTAAGAGGGAAACCTTCAACCATGAAAGGGAGCAAGGAAAATTTTAAGGATGGAAAATTTTCTTGAAGTTTAAAACATTGGCGAATCTCACTAATCCCTAATATGCAAATTATAAATGTTTATTGATATATTTGTAAAATTAATCAAATTTATAATTATTTTATATATAGTCTCTATATAATGTTGGCGATTTTTAAGGTAAAATAATTTTATATTCTAAAACTTGGGCGAATTGTCTTTTATAAAATTGGAAATTGGCGAATCTTTTTTGTGGAAAAATTATGGAAAATTAGCCCACTGGGCGAACATTAGCCCCTAAAATTTTCCATGAAAGGGAGGTCTCACCCCGCATAAAAGGGAGAACTTCAACCTGAAAAGGGAAGTCTCAACCTGTGATGGTTTAAGGATGACCAAAAACTCTGGAATGCTTAACGTGATTCCTAGAAATCTTCCAAAACTGGCGAGAAGATGAAGTCTTCTGCTAGAAGAAGTGTTCTCAATTTTGTTCTTGGAATTCTTCCAAAACTAGCAAGAAGCTAAAGTCTTCTGCTAGAGGAAGTGTCCCAGATTAGCAACAAAATGCATGCTCAAGGGCATCTTTGTCTCTGGCTACAACTCTGAAACTGGTGTGGTAGGTTGTGGCTCAGGCTCGCTTGATGTGACTTTGAAGCTTGTAGATGACCATCATTTCCCATCCTATCAGATACAAGGTGAGATGATGGAGAAAACTCAACTGCAAGACTGTTCAATACTCTAGAACAAGTTTTGACATGTGTCTGGAATATATTCTTCGCTGTTGATGCCCATTGCCAAGAAGCGATCAATCCAAGATGAATCTTTGTTCTTGCAGGACGTTTGTTTCTGAAGCATTTGTGTGAAGAATGGGTGGTTTTATGATAGTGCTTACATGGATGAAGATCAAAACAGTGATCTTTCAAATTTCCAATTCGGTCACAGTGTTGGCATTTCAAAATCTGTTGTTGTTTTTGTTGCTGTGGAAGAGGGGTAGAATCTGGAACAACTGGAGGTGAACTGTCATGAAGAACAGGTGAAGATGAATCATCCTCAAGAAATCCAGCAGTTTGAAATTGAATTGGCTTTGAGTAGTCTAGAATATGAAAGGACAAGTCCTTGTCATATCCAAGACCATTTCTGTGCTTGTTGTGGACAAGCTGTTCCCAAGGTCTGATGATGGGCTTGGGAAGTGCAGATTGAGTTTCTGCATCTGCATGTACAACTGCTGCTTTATTGGGTACTAGATCTGAACTAACTGTAACATTATTGACTTGCTTCTGATGGGTTGCAGTCTCAATGTTATGAACATAAACATGTTTAGAATGACTCATCTGTTTTAATTCTTCTTGCTATAGCTGAGATTCGAGCTGCAAAAAATCAATTTTCTCTTATGCATTTTGTAGACAGACCTGAATGTCTATGAGAGAAACTTTGCTGACTTTTAATGTATCATGATTAGTAGACAATATGAGAGTTTTGAGGAACTCTAATACTTCACTGATTCTGGCCATTTTTTCTTCAATGTCAGATTTACACCTTAAAAATTGATCACAACTACTGCTCAATGCAGAAAAGTAATACCCACTCACAGTACACAACAATATCCTTTATAAATGTGCAGCGAATGAATCAAGGAATCAATGCATATATATGTAGACAAAAACTATAATGATTTTTAAATACAATGCCACAACTGGGGCAACAGTAATTGCAAACTTGCTTGGATTCTTCAAATACTCCTTCACTTTCAAAGCAGAAATGATGGCTATCAAAACTTCAACAACTATAGCACCATGTCATGGACAGTACTTGAATGCTCATATATAAATGCTTTGACTAGGGTATGAACAAATATTCTCTGATCTTGCCTCTTTCTTCAAAGAAAACAATAGTCCACTGTAAGGAACCCAACCGGAATAATTAAGAGAAAACCACAAAGAGTCTTGAGTTTCTATGGTTTGGTCCACTATAGTATTTTAACAAACAGTTTGTGTATCAAATGTTGTAGGTGCATTCCTTGTTGTTGGCTCATGTAAATACATAATATGCTGGGACAAATACTTGTGGAAGAAATTCAAAATATTAATTTAATATCAACTTTAGACCTAGCAAGCATAAATAATACTAATAACAAGTGTAGCAACCACAAACTTCTTCACTCTTCACTGAAATACATGTTCAGAATTTACACAATGATGTTCAACATTTCAATGGACCATCTGGCACAACTCTTGAAGACTGTGAACACATTCTACACATTGGAAAATTACAACGTGTTCCCATAAACGACCAAGCCCATAATTTTCAACGCACAGTAAACAGACTTCAATTAGTCAAATGCACAGGTGAGGCTCCTCCAAATGATGGTCTCGATGGGTTCTGAGAGAACTACGCACATCAAGTCACAGATTCATAAAATATGGTTTAACCATCAAGCATTCAGGGTACAAGAACCAGTCAACGTGCACTTGATTCCATGTTAACACATCCTTCAAAAATAAATTCGGAACCATACAGGTCTTCATAAGAAATTGAACGCACACATGAATACTTCAACATACAGGTATATCGGTCTTCCAAGAAGCAGCTTCACCATGCAATATATATCGGCCTTATCAATTTTTTTTTTTTTAAGATAACTGTTTATTGACCATCAAAAACTTCACCCAACAAAACACATACCTCAATGTTAGGTAGGCAGCTTTCACAGTCTTTCATCAGCAGATGGGCAGGCAATTCGACTAAAATTCTTTGACTGGTAACCGTTCAAGTTATCTTGAGGAAAAATTTGGCCTTCACAGAGAATACAATACTCCATGGGAATATAATTCAATTTTTCTTTGCTTTTACTGATGTCCAGGCAAGGCAACAACTGATTGGAATGTGAATATCGTTCCTTCACTCTTCCACGTTATTGGTGCACCTACATCTCCTGGAGACAATGCGAGTGACCTACGAATTACGCCTACTCCTCGGCTCCATGATGGTGAAGATCCGGAACATGGCCTATTGGCCTTGGAATTTTAGTGTATGGAGGGTTGTGGCCACCTGTCGGTCTTATCATAAACGATAGATAGATCGCAACTACAATGACCACGGGATCGACAATGTGAATATATTATGTTGTAAGACTTGTATCGGGGTGTCTATAGCCTTTATCACTCTAGTGACCCGCTAATACGACTACCACTGTGCAATGCCCAATTTCCATCGTCCATCCCAATGCTATGGTTGTGTGATCTGATTGGTCCTCCACTGTTCTTACTACATTTTTTTTTTTTTTTTTTTTTTTTTACGCCCAACTATTCTGCAATGTGGCTCAAACAAATTTGGCTCTATAACTATGACACAACAGCTATAAGGCTGCTCAACCCTCTTCTCGAACCATAGTGACAACTTCTAAACCAGACCAGTGTAATCTATCCTGGTGAGGTGCCACTCAACACTTTCAATTAGTGGATTGGATCAATTGAAAAGCAATTTTCCTGAAAAATTCCACCATAGTAACCATTCACTGAGTGCCATTGTCCTCGGTGACCTATTTTGTCAGTCCTACTATTGTGAAATTCTGAGAACACCGTCTGTGGATAACTTTAATTTTCAACCCCTTGAGAAATTTCTTTGCTTCCCTTATCTCTCTTTCAAAGAGAGCTTGGTTCTCTCTGTAGTCAATTTTACAACTTTCCCATAAATACTCAAGCACAGAAATGCTTTTGTGAAAAACTATTGCAGATAGGTCTACGTTCAACACTAATCCTTGAGCCGTGGGCCTCAGACTTTGATAAAAGCCCCTTGCGGCCACTACTGTGCCGCCAATATCTGCATCTCGTTCAAATTTCTTGGGATAAAAACTTCTACCCACCAGAATTCGATTCTCATACGAGTCCTTCAACGGTAATACACACCCTTCAACGCACAATGAATTTCGGCCACCACTCACAATATTTAATCAACGCACAGGGACAAAGAGAACATTTGAATTTAGGAATACACAGAGGGATAGAGGATAATGACAACATATGACAGAGGTGAGCAACTTTACAAATTCAGGGATGCGCAGAGGTCGTTGTCAGGAATACATTGCAGTTAGAGTAGAATATGAACAACCCTTACAACGCAATCAAGTACTCCATGGGCGTTTCTGAGGCAGAAAATAATGAGAAGGATATGGCAGATAGAGGCCAAAAATGGCACTGGAGAAATAACAGATCAGGGGTGTCATTTCTGAAATATGGGCAGAACAGGAAAATAGGAAGAAAATGGAGTTACAAAGGTAGGAATACTAAAAATAGGACCTACTCATAAATACCATAAAACAAATGGCTTAAAGAAATTATGCAGGGCAAGAATACGCCTGCTCTGATACCATGTTAAACACACACATGGCAGCAAGAGAAACTGAAGGATAAAACATGAGAGTACATTTTTATTAACAAGAGATATACATTTATAGTACATAGTTTGACCGTTGGGTTCCACATCCCAATATCTCTTGGACTCCTTTTGTCTATTCGGCTTCCACACTAACTTATTGAGGATTAGGTGTCCAACAAACGCCAAAAATGAACTAATAATTCACAAGAATATTGTATGTTAAATTACTAGAAGTACTGTGTAATTCCTATTAAATTTTACAGAGGCAATGTGGCCAATTTATATAAAATACAACAATAAATATGGTATGAAACCATTGGATTGGGTTAAGCCAAAATAGTTCTTGTCTCTCAAACATGTAGAAGTAAAAAATCCTAATACAAGAGAACACCCATAACCTATGAAATCGTGGCTGGAAATGTACACATTTTTTCTTGAAACCTTGTGCCTAAGCAAGAAAGGTTATAAGTAGAACCTGGAGGAATGAAAGATTTGTGTAAGTTCAAACGAAAGCTCAACAAAGAAGAAACCTTGAATAACATTTGAGATAGAATAACCTTAACCTACAATAAGCCAAAGAAACGCAAGTTAGTCACACCATACACAAAGGAAAGCAACAAATATCAAAGGAGAATTGTCATAGAGGGTTAATACCTGCTAAAATAAGAGGGTACCCGCTGTCAATATGATGGGAGAAGAACATTACTTCCGTTATAAATTATATGGACCTATTGGTTAAAAGAGAGGCACTCGATTTAACGGAAGAGCTCTTTTACCTGTGCACATGGTCATTGTTACTTATCTCAACCAACATGAAGAAAAGAGAAACATTGTCGCTACCTTTAGAACCATTAAACTTGTATGAGATGGTAGGAAATTATAGGATGTGAGAAGTATCAAGCGAAATAAATTGATTTGGTGTGCATTCCTGTAAATGTCAGTTGGATAAGGGTAACTCAAAACCCTAGAAATGCTAATCCAATTGTAGAACCCAAAAACCCTCAGTGATACAAAAAAATGACGGGTTGAGCAACTCAGGGATGAGAGGGTTAGTTACCCTTAACCGCTTAGCTTGAATCTGGGCCATATGATCAAGTGGTAGAGGGACAATGGGTGGATCCATGGACGAGTGTTTGATATGACTGGTGAGTAATTGATGAAGGCAATACTGCAGACAGGTCAAGAGACTTCAACAACCATCAGAAACTTGGGTATAACACTTAGTTAACTAACACATGCGGGGGCACACTAATGCCTATTCTAATAGATTTTTAACATAGACATACCGTGGAACTGTTCACAAATTATAACATATCGTATAAGTAGAAAGAAAGAAGGCCATATCAAAATAATCAAGGTATATATATGTGTTCATGCCCGTAGACATATGTTAAATTAACCTGACAATATATACAAAAACAAAATAATTATGGTAACAAAACTATGGGTTATGCAATTTCTTGTTTTTATTTTTATTTTTTTAAAGTTGTGGAGCATGTGACAAGTGGTATCAGAGCCCAGTTTCAATATTGTGGCCTTTTGGGAAACTGAATAATATATATATATATATATATCTGTGTGTGTGTGTGTTCATAGATAAGGCACAATGAGGATAGGAGTTGGAAGTACGCCACCATTAAGACCATTTGTAGAATTTGGATCTGCACCAATTTCGAGAGCTAATATGGAAATGTGGGTTCAATTGGGGGGAGAACATCAAAATCATACAACTATGTTGTTGGAAACAATTCAACAACTAAGAGCTGAGATGGCTCATTTATGGGTTGATAATGAGAGATTGATGCGAGACCAAGAACGAATTCTGAAAATCCT
This sequence comes from Pinus tabuliformis, assembly GCA_031772625.1. Taxonomy (NCBI): domain Eukaryota; kingdom Viridiplantae; phylum Streptophyta; class Pinopsida; order Pinales; family Pinaceae; genus Pinus; species Pinus tabuliformis. The sequence continues at coordinate 191,081,024 of CM062807.1, read as the reverse complement.
CTCTGATCGGAAAAACCATAGGAACTCCATACCAAGCCCTGGTCAGGAAGACAAGGACGAGGTGCAAAGGTAGAGAGGTGAAGACATGCCAACAGGGAGCCATACTCAAAGAATAGAAGGTGATATAAGAGAAAATGGGAGGAATCTAGTAATATCTCTAACCATAGGAAAAACAAGAAACAGAAAACAAAATTGCAAGGTGATTTCAAGAAAATTAAACCCCCGACATTTGACGAAGAATTAGAGGAAGATGTTGAAGCTTGGCTAATTAATATGAACAAGTATTTCCATATTTATGAATATGATGATAATTTGAAGGCAATATTAGCCATCTATCAGCTTCAGGGAAAAGCCACCCTGTGGTGGGAAGAGGTCAAGGTTGTTCATGTAGTTGATGAGCAAGGAGTGACTTGGGGAGATTTCCAGAAATATTTCAAGGAGAAGTATTTGACTGAGCGCTTCTATGATGATAAGGCAAAGGAATTCCATGATCTACAACTAGGACAACTTTCTATGGATGAATTCATGACTAAATTTACATCCCTACTAAGATACATGCCTTATATACGTGAGGAAAAGGCCAAGGTGCAATGTTTTATGAGAAATTTACCAACATTTATGAAGGAATTAAATAATCCTAAGACTATGGATGAGGCCATTTAGAAGGCATGAATCTGCTATCAACAAATGAAGAAAAAGGTAGAAGGAAGTAAGGGATTGTTAATGTAATGGCCCTGGGTTAAAAATCCATGTAATAAAGTTAATAAAGACAAAATAAGACCAAGGTCATGGGAAATGTATTCCAAGCTGAATGTTGTGAAAAACATTCTAGTGGGTGTTCATTTGGTTTATTATGGCTAGGGGAAATTGGCAAAGGAAATGCCAAAGGCTTTGAAAATGAAAGAGGCATTAATTGGCATTTTATTTATGAAAATAATGGAAATTAGGAGAAAGGAAGGTGAAAGGTCATAGGTTTCATGTGAGGAGGAAAATGAAGGAAAAATAATGGAAATTGAAGAAAATAGAGGCCTCATTGATAAAAAGGCTCCTGAGGATCAGTTCACAACCTTTTGTCAGTTTTAGCTTAGATCTCTCTCTATTCTCTCATACGCTTGCACACATAGAGCATTCTTGGAGCACTTTAGCATTGGAGGAAGGAAGGTAAAGGAAGGAAAAGAAATCAAAGGGAAGCAAATATCAAGTAAGGAAGAGTCGGATCAAGCAGCGACAATAGGATTACTTACGTGTATCAAGTTGCATGTATGATTTCCTTACTAGTTTTGGCATGCATGGTAAATGCATGTGTGTATTTGGTTCTCTTGCTGTTAATGACATGGGTTTTTCTAGGTGTGATAATGGTTTGCAGCCTTGCCTTGCCATTTTTCAGATATCCATGGTGTGATGGTGTTCTTTTTCTTGGTTGAGATGGATTTTTGGATGGTTTCAAAACTAAGTGGAGTGGTCTTAGGAAAATTCCCAAAGGCCTAGAAATCCCTGGATTGGTAAAGGTGGGATATGTGGTAAATCCTAAGGGTGGAGTAAGGAAAATTTCTCATGGTTTAGGTTATGAGATCCAAAGGCATCCATGCTTGTATCAACCTAGTGATCCCTAGACCAATATATGGTGGGATTGCGATAAAGCTTGGTAGTGTATGTTTCTTATTTGGGCCTAGGAATCCTTGACTGATATATGGCGGGATTGCGGTAAATACCGAGGAAGCCTTGTTGATTTGTTGTGAGTCCCACATTCATGCTTGGAATATGGCACATGAGGTGATTGGATGAAAGAAAGATTGGGTTCAGCCCAATCTATGGTCATGTGGTATGTGGAAGTACCTAACTTGGTTGGCCTTTGCATATGTTAATAAGAGCTCTTTTCCTCTGGTGTATTATGTGTAAATGTACTTGTTATTATGTGGTTTTAATGGTTGTTCTATCATTGATATTTCTCTGGTTATATGATGGTTATAAGCATAGTTTATGACAAACTTGAGTTATGGTTCTCATCATGTTTTGATTAGTAAATGAAATGTTAATGAATGAATAATCTAATAGATGATATTGCAACTATGGTGAGAAGGAACCAAGCCTTCTTGACGATTCTCAGATAAGTATGAAATCCCTACGTTCATATGTGTATTTATGACCTGTACATTGCATGTTCATGATGTGTTTGATGAAATGTCTGTCATGATTAGAATGAGTCAAGTCGGGTCCTTGTTCAAGTTTTTCATTAGAGGCCTTTTATTCTTGTTATTTATCATTTTTGAGTGTTTCATCAAGTTCTGGGCAGAGGCTTGGGTCGTAGCCCTGAAAAAGTGGCTTAAATCCCGTGGTCACTGGCACAAAACTAGCTTAAAATTCTTGCAGTCGCATGGATGCCTTGTTATGGGAGCGATTGTAGGATTTTAGTTGCATGGAGGGTTTGTCATGGGAGTGACTTGGGGGTTTAGATTAGTTAAAAAGCAAGTTAACTCAGGGGTTGGACACCTGGAGTGCTTGGTTAGTCTTTGGGGGTCCTGTAGCTCTTGGGGAAGACCAGTTTGGTTTTGGTTTGTCCATTCCACTTCTGTTGTTGGGAAAAGTATCCAATTCGGAATGCCCCTATCCCACTCTAAGAGGTGATAGTGCCTTAGCAACAAACGAGGTAAACTAATTGAGTATTCTTCTTTATGAAATGTAAATGAGGAAGAAGGATCTAACTAACCTGTGTCTTCCGCTAGTTTGTCGATCCAAATCACTCCTCTCTTCAGTAGCTCCCAGCTTCTTGCTCCTTCACCGGCCCAGCTTCACCGAATTCTTGCAAGATCACAAGAGAGAGAAACTACACAAAGATACAGATATACATTCATAAAAAGCTCAAGATCAGATTAAGCTAAACATGTAAGCATAACAAAACATCATTGATACACAGCATGTAGGAGAAACTCAAATAGTTTATTGATATGATAATAAAGTCCAAGAGGAGATACAACCAAGTGAGTTCCGATCCAGCATCTACCTCCCAGCAAAGGAATCCCTTCCTGTCCTCCAACAAAGCATAAATCACCCAATGTACTAATCTCAATCTCAAACCAACAGCAATTCTCTGCAAAGTACAAAATTCCAGCCTCTTGAACCTCTAGGTGAGAGATCCATATATAGATGTAAGCAGAGAGGATGAGTCAGCTTATGTTTTGACTTGTGGCTTCTCTCTGTCAGTTCTTGCTTCCACTTGGAGGTTGAGAACCTCTTACTCATCACTAGTCGAATTCATTGAGGCAAGTGTCATTGGAGAAGATTCTGGAAGCTTCCATGGTCTTTCCACCTCGTTGAATGAGCTTGCCATTTGTCATTTCCCGCTCAGCGTACCCTGGAAGTGCTTTCACCTGCGTTGCAGTGCACCTAGCCAGTGTAGTCTCTGCATTTCAACGCAGGCAGCTAGTGGAGCCTCTGAATTGATCCTGAATTGACTGTTTCTGAGTGGTTTTTGGTGGAGAACTTCTGGGAGAAGCTGTCATTGGTTGACCTTGTTCCTTTAGGAGCTGTAACAACATCTTTAGGGACTTTGGATCCCTTGAATTATGGACATTTCATGCTTATAGCTGTAAGGCACAAAAATGTCTATAACAGTTGCCCCCTAAAGTATGAGGCCGTTTATCGGGTGAAATGCTTTATTAGGGGGATCCGAAGTTCATTCAACGCTGGGAGGAGACCTGTAATAAGATACAATACAATACATTATTTTTCATACTGTTTTCATGATCTAGCTGAGGCGGGCATCCCCATGCTCAGCTTTATAAATTCATTTTTATGTACATAGGACAAACAATTGTCTGATGATAGACTAATGATCCTGCTGAAATCATCATCCTTTGGTAGGATGATTGTCTGTGCTGCAATGCTGTACATGTCAATGTCTTTATTTTTCCTGAATATATATCGCAGCCCGGATGGATGAAACTAGATCCGGGGTCTTTAAACTCGTCCGATCTTCACTCTAAGTACAAGTCGATCCATGTGAGAAATGTTCTGAAGTCGAACATGGAAAGACATCGCTTGATTACCGGTCAATGAGGTAAACTGTTAACAAGCACGAGAGGAATCACCAATAATGATAATGACCCTCAAGGTACTGCAGTACAATTCACGTGGTGTGAATAAAGGACTTGGCGTCGAACACCACGCAAAATCTTTCGGTCGAAGGTCATTGATGTATACCTATCGCCGGAAGTGAGAAACTTGCCATTGAGGCATGCAAGCTTCAAAGTACTGAAGGGGTTGTTCCTAGATCAACTTCTTGGATAATGAGCTGATGTCGACAAGAAGCGATCCGTCAAAGGAGGGCCTTAATGTATCCCACATTAGTGACACGGAACGGAGCAAATGATTTTGATGGAGGTGAAAACGATCTGATGATATATAGTTCAGGGTGGCGGTCATGAAAGAATGAAGGATAATGTATGGTAGTGGATGGGACACGGTTGACTTCTCTGGATGACTTCTCTTGAACATATCGGCGACACTTGTGTGATGGATTGGTAGCATTTACCCCAAAGGTGGATGGTATGGCGAGACCATGGCGATGTGACCGGTGAATGAAACAACCCAACCCGACTCAGGCACGGAGTGGAAGTGTCATGTTCAAGAGCGACTTGCTACCAATAAAGTTCTTTGAGTTTCTTCCCAATTTTTCCCCAGTCATTGCTGACCAGTACCTCTTTATTTTTGTCAAGCTTGAGGAGGATAACATATGCTTGTTCTATAATTTTCCCTTCGGGCAAACCCATCGCTATGTTTTAACGAGCCTAGCGATAGTGAAACTTGTTCTCGTCTAAAGACAAGTTTGTCACTATTTAATGTTTTTAACGAGTCTAATGACAAAGATAACTCGGTCCTTTTCATTTTTAGAGAGTCTGAAAAGGTACGTAAAGTCAACTTCGAAAGTCCTTTTTCGTCATCTAATCCCTTAAGTCCGAAAAAGTATAAAACAATACAGAAGGGTTGAATTTTCGATAGTTTTAACGAGCCGAACAACACAAGCGCTCGATCTTTTTGTGCAATAATCCCTCAGGTCCAAAAAGATTAAAATCTAGAGGAGGGATAGCACTTCCGGTCGCTTTAACGAGCTGGAAGGCCAAAACTCGGCAATCTTTTCATTTTTTACGAGTCAGATGAAAAGAGCTTAAAGAAGACTCGTCTTTTGAGGAACGAGTGATAAAACGGGTTAGCAGCTGATTCCAGGTAAAGGTTGGAATTTTCCAATCACGACAGTGTCACAAGGATGGCTAGTGAAATCACTCTTCACAGCTGTTCCTCAAAATGGGTAAACAATCAAATGGAGGTGAATGATCGGCCAATGGAAAAGTGGAGGTGACGGTGCAAACACGACCAAGGCTTTAGTGGCTGATAATGTTACGTTCACGGTGGTTATTTACCGGAGGGTAGTTCATTTTTTAACGAGCTTAAATGCGGGTTGAAACACTTGCTCGATCTTATGTTTATTTTTTAACGAGCATGAACTATGTGCTAAAACTGCTCGATGCGGGTTTATTTTTTAACGAGCTTGAACCCTGCGGTAACACTGCTCATGGCGGGTTTATTTTTTAACGAGCTTGAACCCTACAGTAACACTGCTCGTGATAAGTTTGCATGCCCCCAGCATAATAACACAAATCAAGGTGCATGCCCCCCAAGCTTCATTGCATTCAACTTGGTGGTTGGAATGAAGGTTTACCTTTGAGATTTGGAAAGGGGATTGTTTCATTTTTTTAATGAGGTTGACACAGTAAAAGAACTATCCTCATGACTCCTTGTTTCATTTTTTAACGAGGTTGACACGAGATAAGAACCGTCCTTGAAGCCCACTGTATTTACAATATTTGATAGAAAACTGAAGGATGATAAAGGTCATCTTTAGTATCTTCTCCACAATCCGGGAGAAGGGAACGATGGTGGGAATCATTCCATGGTGCCCCGTCAATTATCATTGATTGAATGATTCCTCCGTTTGTAGAACGTACAAGTGACGAAGGATTTGAAGAGGTGCCATTTTCCTTAGACCTATCTATCCAAACACTCGATGAGTGTTGATTTTGGTTTGCCCTCCAGGCCAAGAAAATTGATTGTTACAATATTTCTATTAGGGCGATGATCCATGCTGACAAAATGTTTAGGAATCTTCCGAATCCATTAGATATAGAAGATTTCATATTGTAGGTTTCCACTGTGGCCACTTTTTCCAGATTACTTGGAGGCGGTAGGGCAAAAGTACCCATTAAGGCAGGGTCTTTTAGGAGGCCTACTCCAATATTTTGAAGCGGATGATCGCTTCCATGGATCATTGGAATGCTTCCCGTAACTTGTGAACTGTTGGGGAGAAATGTTTGTTGGTCAATGATTGTAATTCTTCCTTGAAAGGGAAATGCAATCTTCCTGAAGTAGGTCGACACAACTGCGGCCATGGCATATATCTAGGGCCTTCCCAGTAGGATGTTGTAATCGAGGTTTCCGTCGATTACTTCAACATCAACTTCTACTGTTTTGCCCCCTAGTTCAACTTTCAAGTTACTTAAAATCCCGTATGGAGTGTATGATCGTCCATCAAATTCTTTTAACGTCGTTGACGATCTCGACAAGGGTGGTGAGCCTAAATTCTTCCAGCAACTCATAGACATAATACACGTAGATGCCCCCTCATCAATAATTGTTCGATGAACTGTTTTGTTGAGGGCTTTCACTTGAATAAGGAAAGCTAGTTGAGCTGGTAACTGAGGGTCATATCCTTTATGATCAAAGGCCACAAGATTGGAATCCCTTGGGCCAATCCCACCTATTGCTGATAATAAAGCTTGCTCTTGGGAGGGGAAATTTTGCGGTGCCTCAAGTGTCGACATAGCGGACGACGATTGGACCAGGTCCTCTATTATATTATAATTCTGTGCTATTTTTGCACGAGGATTAAATGTCGATTTGTGTACTATTCCCTTTGGCGACTTTATCATTTGTTCAAGAATGATGGGTGGCACAACTTCGGTCAAAGTTGTCGTCGAACTACTAGGTTGTTCATTAGCCTTGTTATTCGACAGCTGTGGATTCCCGTAATCTTTATTCCTTGTCAAAGCATCATTTTGCTGCTTTGAGATAGACAACATAAGCACTTGGGATCGGGAAGCATTTTGATTAGCAACCAGCTTGGTTCCCGGGTTTGGAAACGGATCAGTCAAAACTGCTGAGGTTTTTGAACTCTTAAAGAGTTTCTTAACTTCAACTTTATGTGGACAATCTCTCGTCCGATGATCCTCATCACATATATGACACCCCGCAGGGGGTTTCCTTTGCCCCGAAGGGTTTGCAGAAGCTTTTTCAGGAGATGACTCATCCTGCTTCTTTTTTCTCCCTTTCTTTTTCTTCTTGCCCCCTGGTTGCTTCAGTTTTTTGCCCTTGTCGGTCGACATGGCATTTACTTCCGAGGCAAGAAGTTCGTCTTTTGCATTTTGATCTGAAATCTTACGGGCTTTCTTGGATGTAGCCTTTGTCGATTTCGTGTTTATCGTGCCAATCACGCCGTCACCGGCATGAGAGTCATTGTTTGATTTAGGAGGAGGAGGAATTGAGAATTCCGGTCTAGGGGCGTCAGGTATTTTGTCGTAGAGCGTGCCAGACTGAGTATAGACCAAGTCTAGATATTGCGCACGAGCGATAACTTGCTCTTCCGTTACGACTCCCCCCTTCGCCACATCTTCCGTTATGGCAGGAAGTAACAACTTGATAAACCATTCAGCTAATAGCTGATCGGGAACGTACATTTTTACCATCCTACGACGACGTCGCCACTCATGTATATGATCAGATATGTGAGTGGCCGTTGTCTGTTTGAAGTTGGTTAAGATTTCCGTTCCCATTTCATACCTTATCGGTAATTGAAAATGGGTTAAGAAAGTCGTGGCTAAGGTACTGAAATTGTCGAACGAAGCTCTAGGCAATTCAATATACCATTTTGCCGCTGGACCCGTTAACGTCCTCTGAAAAAGGCGAAGCCTTATCGAATCATCATTTAGGGTGTTTGACGAACACCATAGATGAAATGTCATCACGTGATTCGATGGATCTTCACCTGGATTTCCATTAAATTTAGGAATATCTGAAGGAAGTTTGTGAGGAATCGCTAGCCACCAGGGGGCGTAAGCAATTGGATCGTTTGTTAACCGGTGTAAATCGGGTAACTCTAAAGTTGCCACGAATGGTAACTGTTGATTCAGGTTAGGTGAAGCATACCCAGGATACGATGGAATTGCCTAAGCAGTTGGTCTTTGCATACCAGCATAATGTAATTGATGCTGGTATGACTGATACGATTGGTGGACATGACCACCGTAAAGTGGTTGATTTTGACCGTTTTGAATGTACGGTTGTCCACTGTTTGCAAAGATCTGCTGCTCAGAACCTTGGTATACTTGTTGGAATTGTGGTTGTTTATATTGCACCAGCCACGGTTGCGAAGCCATGTTCTGTTGCACTATACTAACCGTTGGACCAAGGTGTGGGGTAATTGTACCCGTTTGGACCTGTGTCGCCCCACCAGTCGGCGATTGTGGTTGAGTCGCAGGGTCAAGGGGCTGTTGCATTACAACCTGAGAGATCTGAGGTTGACATACAACAGGCAACGTTTGAACTTGCGACACTGTCACAATAGCTGGTGTAGTCGGGATGTTCGACATAGGTACACATTGTTGCATAGAATACACAACCCTTGGTTGTTGGGGTAGTATAGGCACCCAACCACTTGATGTAACTCCAGTATAACCTAAATACCGTTGTGAACTCTCGTATGGATATCCTCCCGGAGGGGGTAATGAAAGGGCATACTGCCCCCCCATACGGTGGCAATCCGGAACTTAAGGGGATTGTCTGCCCTTGGGGACTGGATTGCCCAAATTGACCCCCAAATGGATCAATTTTGCGAGTCTCAACATAAGAGTTGCCGGATATTATTCCGGAGAAACAAACAGGAATGGACCACACTGTCGAAACAGTCCCTGGGTGGACTCCTTCTAGCGGTTGCGAGCTAGTCGGGACAGATGGTATGCCGACAAACATTGTCGGAGTGACGGCAGGGAGTTCTGCTGTCACTGTGTCATTCGACACAGTCCTAGATGTTGACGGTTGTTCAGACATTTTGAGTCTATCCAAAAGATTACCTAGCGATTCTACAGGAACTTCCACTGGTGGTAGACTAACTTCTGATGTCGAAGGAAATAGAGTGACCCAGACTCCAAAATGTGTTGGAGTACTTGCTTGCGGATCTTCTACAATTTCCTCTATCGCAATCAAACCAGGTGGAAGGGGAAGACCGTCAGGTCCGTAAAATATTTCTGGTGCCGAAGAAGGGGTTGAATCAACAGCGACAGATGTTTGAGGAACAAGACTCTCTGAACTGGTTACAGATGGAACTGGTTCAGTAACACAAGTGTTTGCTCTTAGACTAGGATCAGTATCACTGTCCCTCTGTGGTTGTTCAACTTCTTCTGTAGGGGCAGGGTTTCCAGAAATGTTTGGAGTTACCGGAACCTCAGATGTTGTTGGAACACTTGTTCTAACTTTGATAGGAGATTTCGAATCGGTTAAACGAGTTCGCTTTGTCTGTACTGTTTTCGATTCCGGAGACAAAGACGGTTGACTCGTAAGCCTCCGCGAACGACGGGGTTTCAATTGACTTTCTTCCACGATTGCGGATTACTCGATCAACCAAAATACAAAAAGGGGAAAGTGTGTTTCCGAATAAAATGAATTTTTAGACGCTTTAGACACAACTTGCTTTTTCAATTTTAAAGAGTCAAGAAAAAGCTAAAGATGACTCTAGTCTCCTTCGATGTTTTAACGAGCCCGAAGTGACAAATGCTCGGATGGACCTTTTCCGTTATAGAGTCTGAAAAAGGCCAAAAGGAACTGCTCTAGAGTTCTAGGTAGAGGGTGTGCCAAACTTTTCGCAAAACCGCAGAATACTTTTTAAGGTACGGGCGGTCAATCTTCCCGAATGCTGTGTTCAGTGCATTGCGATCAGTAGGGCGGCCGACACGACTTCCTAAGGATAAAGGTTTTATTCCTATAGGGGTCTCCCAATATATACTCGATGGTACGTGGGAGCACAATCCGTACTGGTGCTATCGTCTCTCAGGAGGAATCACCCAACCATCAGTGAGATCGACAGTCACCAGGTTTTACGACGCCGGAACACGTCTCTAGCCTAGACCTCTATGTTGTGCGTTAAGTTACAAAGCGTTGTTAAGTTCATTCAATTTATTTTAGGTTGATCTTTCTTAGAAGTTTTCCTTTTTGGATCACCACGAGATGTATGATACAATTCCTAAATGCAGTCTAAAGATGATAAGCAAGCTTTTATATCTTTTCAACAATGAAAATCCTAGCTACAAGGGGAAAAGAAAGACACAATCTTTTCTCAAAGAGCATAGAGCACACTGTAATGCACTTTTCCTAAATCAAAGCATGCAAACTATCAAAATGCAAATGCACAAATGCATGTATTTGTTTTCGCTTTCTTAATATTGATGCCTAAAAAGAAAGCTGTTTTACAAATTTGAATTCGATTTCAAGTGAAAACATAAACAAGTTCCTTTTTCAAAATCAAAAAGACGATTACGACACTTTATGATTTACTTGTTTCGACACTAGAAATGCATAAATTCAAACCAAATGACAAAAGTAAAAGCTCAATCAACTGTGAATAGCAAACAAACTCACTCCTAAGATCAAAACGACACTTACGACAGGTCTAGATCTAAGGGCGACAGTATGACTAGTTTACTTTTGTAATGGGAAACCGCAAATGATGTAACAAATACACAAAGAACAAATACAGTTTCTTTATAAAACTGAGGTGGAATTGAGGCAAAGAAAAGGGGTTTCAGATAGGTACACTGACTGATAACGGGCTGCAAAAAACAGAGATAAAACTGAGCAAAAGGAAGCAGGGAACCACAGCTGCACAAGGCAAAGGCTGATCAGCGCACCCTTAGCACAGAGAAATTGAACTTCAGCGCAGGTATCCTTCACGGGACCTGCATTGAAATGCAGAACCTCTTCACAGAGTCTGCGCTGAAGCAGAAACGAGAGTTGTTTCTGGGTTCTGGGTTACGGTTTGCAGTTAAATCTACAGTTTTTGGCCGGATCAAAGCTATCAATTAAGTACAATTAGGAGGATGATTTAAAGGAGGACTAAGATCTATCACAAAGGGCTGTTAGAGCACTTGTGGATCAGATGTTCAGATCATAAAAACAGGCCCAGTGAGTGGACTAGAGTGGCAGATCTCTACTTTGCACTTGAAAATGGCAAATGCATTTCGATTCAGCACTCCTGAGTTTATGAGAAGAACAACAATAGAAACACAAATAAACTAACAATAAACTCTCTCCAGTGGAGTCGCCAATTTGTTGTTGGGAAAAGTATCCAATTCGGAATGCCCCTATCCCACTCTAAGAGGTGATAGTGCCTTAGCAACAAACGAGGTAAACTAATTGAGTATTCTTCTTTATGAAATGTAAATGAGGAAGAAGGATCTAACTAACCTGTGTCTTCCGCTAGTTTGTCGATCCAAATCACTCCTCTCTTCAGTAGCTCCCAGCTTCTTGCTCCTTCACCGGCCCAGCTTCACCGAATTCCTGCAAGATCACAAGAGAGAGAAACTACACAAAGATACAGATATACATTCATAAAAAGCTCAAGATCAGAGTAAGCTAAACATGTAAGCATAACAAAACATCATTGATACACAGCATGTAGGAGAAACTCAAATAGTTTATTGATATGATAATAAAGTCCAAGAGGAGATACAACCAAGTGAGTTCCGATCCAGCATCTACCTCCCAGCAAAGGAATCCCTTCCTGTCCTCCAACAAAGCATAAATCACCCAATGTACTAATCTCAATCTCAAACCAACAACAATTCTCTGCAAAGTACAAAATTCCAGCCTCCTGAACCTCTGGGTGAGAGATCCATATATAGATGTAAGCAGAGAGGATGAGTCAGCTTATGTTTTGACTTGTGGCTTCTCTCTGTCAGTTCTTGCTTCCACTTGGAGGTTGAGAACCTCTTACTCATCACTAGTCGAATTCATTGAGGCAAGTGTCATTGGAGAAGATTCTGGAAGCTTCCATGGTCTTTCCACCTCGTTGAATGAGCTTGCCATTTGTCATTTCCCGCTCAGCACACCCTGGTAGTGCTTTCACCTGCATTGCAGTGCACCTAGTCAGTGTAGTCTCTGCATTTCAACGCAGGCAGCTAGTGGAGCCTCTGAATTGATCCTGAATTGACTGTTTTTGAGTGGTTTTTGGTGGAGAACTTCTGGGAGAAGCTGTCATTGGTTGACCTTGTTCCTTTAGGAGCTGTAACAACATCTTTAGGGACTTTGGATCCCTTGAATTATGGACATTTCATGCTTATAGCTGTAAGGCACAAAAATGTCTATAACAACTTCCTTAACTCTACTTGGGGAGATGAATCATATCATAGTAACTATTTGTCACATGTTTACCCCAGTGGGCTAGTTAGCTTGGGTAAATGTGGGAGGAGGGTGTTACAGTTAAGTAAGAAGGGAACCAAAAATTCCTAGAGCACTAAAAATGAAAAAAATGGAAACACCAAAAATCCACACAAAAACCAACAAAACATATTTCCTGAGAAAAATCATAGGAATTCAGATTACAAAATGATCCTAAGTAGGTAGAAGTATCAAGCAAACCAGAGGCTAGTCAATCACAAAGATCCCCATTATAGTGTTGGGGTTGTGGGGAGCCCCATTATTACAACAACTATCTCCACCACATTAGAGTGGAGCAAACTGCCAATATTTAGGAAGCTTGTCCCATTGGCGAGGTGGCTAGGAGGATACCTAAAATCAATGCTATCTTGGAGGATCACTAAGCAGAATACCAACCTACTATGATCGAGTTTGAAGGTAAATTATTTAACCATGATGTATCTATTTTGATTGATCCAGGGGCAAGCTTAAGTTATGTTAGCCCCAAGCTAACATAAATGTGTCATTTACAAACCCATAAATTTAAAAATCCTTGGTTGGTATAGTTGGCCACTGGGGCAAAAAGAAGGGTATACTCTAAGGTAGAAAATTGACCCATTGAGATTGCAGGCCAACAAAATAGTGTAAACTTGAATGTGCTACCCCTAGGGTCTTATGATAACTTAATTTGTATGTATTAGTTGGAGGGGCATTGGTATTTGGTGAACTACAAGGATAAATACGATTAGTTATATCATTAAGGAGGGTGTTAGACAAGAAACTTAAGGAATAAGGAGACCCATGACGTTGCGACAGATCACAACTTATCATCTAGGAAAATGTATTAGGAAAGGCTGCCAGATTTATGTTGTCAAACTAGGGTATACAAACTCTAAGGATAAATTATCTACCTTAGAAAATCTTCCATTAGTTCAAAATTTTACTGATGTGTTTCTAGAAGAAATTTCGGGGTTACCTCCCAAATGAGACATTGATTTCACTATAGAGTTGATTATAGGAGTTGCTTCCGTGTCAAAATCCCCCTATTGAATACAATACCCCTAAATTAACTGAATTAAAGATGAAACTGCAAGAGATACTTGATAAGGGGTACATCCGTCCAACTGTATCACCTTGGGGAGTCCCTGTGTTATTTGTTAAGAAGGATGGTACTATGAGACTCTGTATTGATTACAGACAATTGAACAAGCTAACCATTAAGAACCGATACCCCTTACCAAGGATTGAGAATTATTCAATCAAGTAAAAGGTTTTACCGTATTTTCTAAATTTGATACACGATCAGGCTATCATCAGATAAGGATAAGGGAAGAAGATATTCTAAAGACAACCTTTAAAATTTGTTACGGTCTCTACGAGTTTGTGGTATTGCCTTATGGGATTACCAACACCCCAACAACATTTATGAGTCTTATGAATGGTGTTTTCCACCCTCACCTAGATAATTTTTTCCTAATTTATTGATGACATACTAATTTATTCAAGAAATTTGGAAGAAAAAAAGAAGCATCTGCAGATAGTCTTGTAAACCTTGTGATGCATCAATTGTATGCCAAATATAGTAAGTGTGACTTCTATAAGGACCAGGTCCAATACTTAGGACATATAATTTATGTAGAGGGAATAAATGTTGACCCTAAGAAAATCAAAACCATCACGAAATGGCCTGTTCCTAGTAATGTTGATGATATTCAATCTTTCATGGGATTAACAGGATATTATCATCATTTTATTGAGGGATTTTCTAGAATTGCATATCCTATAACTTCTCTATAGAAGAAAGGAAAAACTCTTGAGTGGAAAACAGACTGTCAACGCAGTTTTGAACAATTAAAGCATTTATTGGCCATAATCCCAGTGTTAAAAATTGCATACCTTGAGAAGGAATTCATCGTTTGCACAGACACATGCTAGCAAGGTGTGGGGGGAGTATTGATGCAAGAAGGAAAGGTAATTGTCTATGAGTCTCAGAAATTGAAAGAGCATGAGTAGAGATACTTTGTTTATGATCTAGAATTAACTGCGGCGGTACACACCTTGAAGCTATGGGGACATTATTTGTTAGGTAAAAGTTTCGTACTGATGACTAATCATAACAACTTAACTAGTTTCTTTAAACAACCTAACATCAATGCATGACAAGACCGATGGACAAATTTTGTAAGTGAATTTGATTTTGACATTAGACATTTAAAAGGAAAGGAAAACCGTGTGACTGATGCATTAAGTAGGAAATTATATTATGTATATGAAATCTCCTTTAGTCAAGTGGAATTAAAAATTTCAAATCAGATTAAGGAAGCTGCAGTTAAATATCTAGAATATGAGTTTTTATGGGAGCAAGCTAAACAAGCAAACATCTCTAGAATTCAATCTGAATATAGTATAAATAAAGACAATTTATTAAATTTTAGGGGAAGGATGTACATTCCTAATCAAATGGATGCTAGGAAAATGATATTGGATGAATTTCATAGAATACCTTATGCTGCTTATCCTGAATATCATAAATTATTTTCTTCCATAAACAAATATTATTTTTGGCCCAAAATGAGGAAGGACATCACTAAATATTTAGCCAAATGCTTGAAATTTTAGCAAGTTAAAGCTGAAAACCAACATTTATCCTATTTGATTCATCTGCTGCCCATCCCTAAATGGAAATGGAAAGTTATTACATTAGATTTTATAACAGGTTTGCCTAAAACCAAGAAACAAATGACTCAATCATGGTGGTGGTGGATAAACTGAGTAAGGTAGCCCATTTCATCCCTATTCAATCCACATATAAAACTGTGCAAATTGAAAATATATTTATGTGAGAAATTTTCAGATTACGTGGTATGTCGAAGGTGATGATTTCTGATAGAGATGTGAAGTTCACATCAACATTCTAGAAAACTCTTTTTACTAGATTAGGTACCCATGTTCAATTTAGTACCGCTTATCACCCACAGACAGATGGGAATACTGAATGGGTAAATGAGGTACCAAAAGATATGTTAAGAATGTATGTAATGCAAAAACCAACTAAGTGGGAATGATACATTCATCTGGTTGAATTCTCATATAAAAACAACGAATCATTAAAAATGAGTCCCTTCGAAGTCTTGTATGGAAGGAGAAGTCAAACACTAAATAATTGGAATAACCATGAAGATACGTTATTGTGAGGACTTGACATGCTAGTGGAAATGAAACAAACCATGAAAAAGGTTCAGTAGAACTTAAAAGATTCTCAAGATAGATAGAAAGCATATGCAGATAAGAAGAGAACCCATAAAGAGTTACAGATAGGAGACCATATATATGTCCAAGTGAAACCTAAGAAAAACACTGTATGGTGGGGTGGTTGAGCAAATCTAGCTCCTCGATATCGTGTCCCTTTCTAAATCCTGGAAAGAATTGGACCTGTTGCATATAAGCTTGCATTACTTAGTTATATGCAAGTCCATAATGTGTTTCACGTCTCTTTAATTAAGAAATATGTATATGATTCTAGACATATCATTAATTGGAAATATGTGTAGGTAAGACTTGATGATTAATTCTCTTGTTATTTAATAAACTTTAATGAAGAATAGTATAAACTAAAGAAATTTTATGATGTGGAACAAGTTGAATCGGATGGATAGTTCCTGTAGAGCCTCTGTGTCTTCTCGATCAGAGAGAAACAATGTTACGAAGACGAGTTATCACCCAGGTTAAAGTGCAGTGGAGGCACTTTAGCTCAGAAGAGGCCACCTCAGAGGATGATGGTTTGATGAAGGAAACATACCCTGACTTGTTCCAAGGGAAAAAATGAATACCGAGGACAACATTTTGCACAAGGATGGGGGTATATGTAACACCCCTTAGCTATGTAAATATTTGTTATTTACTTTTACGGTGAAAGACTCTTTAAATTCTAGACTAGTGAAAGTCTAAGTAAGGAACTTTAGATGTTTAAAGTTTATTTTATTTTATTTCTTAAAAAAAAATGTAGCAAGTTAAGGAATTATGGGGAAAGGATTCCAAAAATAAAATCTTTAATTTCTAGGTAGTTGAGATAGTTACTTCCTCATCCTCCCTTAGAGATTTAAACATCTCAGTTTGGGAAGCAAAGAGAGGCAAGAGAAAAAGAGAGGCTAGAGGCAAGTGAAAGAAGAGAAGAAAATTTAAGCAAGACGTTGTTATGGGTATTCTTAAGCTAGACAAGAGCCAATGGAAGCCATGCATTCTGGAAGTTATTGGATGGACTTGGAGTCTTGAGGCCCAAGAACCAACCACTATCTGTTAAATACTCTTGAAATTAAGGAGGCTCGGGGGGAGACTTGGACGTAATTGCCAAATCTCACTAGTTGGGTGGTGGAGTCTTCTTTCTAGATAAATTCCTTGATTGGGTGAACCACTTGCAGATAAGTGCATCTAATTTCTAGAACTCATTTAAGTTTAATAAAAGTTTTCGGTTAAATGTTTCTCTTTTGTGGGATGAATATTGTTAATTATAGGAAGCATAAGATTCCTGCAGGGTTATCTATCAAGACAATTCTTAGATTATAAACCGTGTTTTAAACAAAAGTGTTTGCTTTCTGATTTTCTAATATATCTTTGTTATATTTTTGTTTTGTTTTATCTTGAATAACAAGGAATATTGTTTTAACATCAAGAACATGTTAAGAGTCTTAGGAATGAAATCTAGCATTTCAGGGACAACATCTAACAAACCTCAAACCCTATGTAGAATTAAACCCATGCAGAGAACCTTTCTCAATTCACTTATAAAGAAAGAAAATAGTCCTAGGTCAAACCACAACACAATGAAACATAATTCTAATGATGGTCCTAGAAAGAATAGTTTCATCATTTGGGGATTACTTGATTCAAAATATAGGTCATAATGCCTCCCTCAGAAAGGGTTCTAGAACCAGTTTGACTAACGCAGGTCCTCTTGGGATGGAACAATCCGCTAAACAGATATTGGACAACGTGAATATGGAGGATGGAACAGATTTGAGCAACTATGTTATGAAGAACGGATCCACATGTGATGGGAACACTAACAAAAACATCATAAATACAACAAATATTGAGCCTATAACAGATGTGTTGAACGCAGGTGAGATGGAGCAATCCGCAACACAGAGCTTAAATATAAAAAAGAAATCCAGTAGTTCCGGGACAACATCTAACAAACCCAACATAGTGGAACATAACTCTAACGTTGGTCCAAAGAAGAAAAGTTTAGCTGCATCGTTTGGGGATTCTGTGAATCAGAATATAGGTCATAATGCCTCCCTCAGAAATGTTTCTAGAACCATTTTGACTAACGCAGGTCCTCCTGAGATGGAACAATCAATAAAACAGAGATTAGACAATGTAAATATGGAGGATGGAACACAATTGAACAACTATATTATGAAGAACGGATCTACATGTGATGGGAACACTGACAAAAACATTTTGAATACAACAAATATTGAGCTTAAAACAACTGTTTTGACTAACGCAGGTGAGATGGAGCAATCTGCAACACAGAAATCAAGCTTAAATGTGGTGGACAACGTGATTATGGAAAAAGAAACAGATCTACCACACATTTGATTACCTATGTTGCTGAACAACGAGAAAAATGGTACTGCAGATGCGTATGATGATACCACTGACAAGGATGTTAAACTTACAGAAGAAATTGGAATCAAAACAGCAAACAATGAGCTTGAAACAATGAAGTTGGAACCTGTGAATAAAAACACAGGACAAATAGCTAATAACAGACACATAACATTTGCTGGGGTAAAGCATCCTACGTCACAAGGATCAACATCACAATTAGACAACAAAACCACAGGGACTACTATGAAGTGCGATGAGACCGATGACACTAGGCTCACATCCATTGAAATAGAAATCGAAGGGATTGAAACAGATGAAACAACGACTGATCCAATGTTGAACAATGGAAACAATAACCCCAATAACACTAAATCCATAACTCAAGAAATTGAAACAAGAAGTGAGACAGTGACATCCAATACTAGGAAGGTAAGTATCATAAATCTCTCTAATACCCAGATTGACCAAGTCACTTTAGGTCTGCTTGAAAGAGGATTGAATTTTGCTATTTCCCCACGCACCATCCCCAAAGAAGACATTTTATGCAACATTGAGTATGGGATCAAGAATTTACCTGATAATATCAAAGAGACCATTAGACAGGATTGTTCCATCATCCTCAGAAAAGCTAAACCTCCTAGAAGCAATATCTCCAAACAAGAATACCTTTCTCTCAAAACCCTAAACCAAAACCCTAACATTGTAGTCTTAAAAGCAGACAAAGGTGGTGCCATTGTTATAATGAACACACAAGATTACAATGAGAAAATGACAGACCACTTAACCAATAGTGGTTGTTACATAAAATTAGAAAAGAATCCCATAAGGAAGATCTCCAAAAACGTAAATAACTTAATAAAAATGAGCAATGAACACAATATCAAGAATCTTATTGAAACCAATCCCTACACCCCTAGGATCTATGGAGCCCCTAAAATTCACAAGGAAGGTATCCCCATTAGACCCATTGTCAATACAATTGGAGGTCCCACTTACCATCTCGTGAAACATCTTGCTAAGAAGCTTAAACCTATGGTGGGAAACACCAGCTCCTTTGTCAAGGACTCCCATCACTTCATTAATGAGATCAAACACATAAAACTAGACCAAAATGACATCTTGGTAAGTTTTGATGTAAAGGCGCTATATACTAATATTCCTATAGATGAAGCAATGGAAATAGTCCACAAAATCATTGATCCTGACACAGCTAAATTAGTAGAAATTTGTCTGAAATCCACCTTTTTCAGCTTCAGGGATGATATATACAAACATACTTGTGGTGTGGTCATGGGATCACCTCTATCCCCCATCATTGCCAATTTGTTCATGGAACATTTTGAAGCCAAATCCATTGAGTCTTCCCCTTTAAAACCTAAGCTTTGGAAAAGATATGTAGATGACACTTACGTCATTTGGCCTCATGGAAAAGAAAACCTGGACAAATTCCTAGAGCACCTTAATTGCGATCAAATTATATTAAGTTTACTATGGAAATAGTAGAGAATGGATTTCTTCCATTTCTTGACATCCTAATCAAGAGAAACCAAGATGGTTCAATATCTCACTAGGTCTATTGCAAGAAAACCCACACAGAACACTATGTGCATGCCAACTCTCACCATCATCCTGCTCAGAAACTCGGGGTGCTCAACACTCTAGCTACTAGGGCGGTTCATATTTCGGATCATGATCATTTTGATCAAGAGAAGAACCACCTCTTAGATGTTTTTGTAAAGAATGGATATAGAAGACACCAAGGAATCAAAGCTTTCAAAAAAGCGGAGAATCCTAAAAGGAAACAACCATTGGATGACTGTGCAGGCAAAGTTCACCTTCCCTACATTCGAGGAACCACTAATAAGATTTCACACATTTTAAAAAAGAATAATATAAAAACCACTTTCAAACCCTTGAATACAATTAGCAAATGTCTGAAATTTGTAAAAGATCCCATTGATCCTAGGCACCACAAAGGGGTTTATTTGGTTCCGTGTTCATGTGGAAAATCCTATATTGGTGAGACTGGTCGTTCGATATTAACTGGGATTCAAGAACATGCCGCTGACATCAAACATAACCACTCCAAAACCTCAGCCTTAGCCGAGCACTCTAGTAAAACCAATCATCACATTTGCATTGAAAACTCCAGTGTCCTGGCCAAAATCGATCATTATCACCATAGAAAATTTAGAGAAACTATAGAAATAGGAAAACACCCCAATAACCTCAACTGTGATGACGGTTGGAAAATTAGTGACAATTGGATTCCTACACTAACATGAGATTCTACTGTCCCCTAGGTACCCTTGGACCCTTTATGTCACGCCCCCAATTCTTTTTTCGTTTAATTGAGCGGGTGCGGCACCGCCTAAGTTAATAACTTGTTCATCGTTAGTTAACTTTGTGAACTATGCCTTCAACAATTCATAATAAACATGAATTCATATTATTAATGTGCGGAAACCATCAACAATATAAAGATAATAATACAACTCGGCAATAATAATAATAAACGATCTTTTATTATATATGCGGAATTTTACATGACCGGGAGCCGCGCTCAACCGGCGTTCAATAAAAGGGAGGGCGCCCGCCCGTGCAAGAGCGCACGACGGTCTGCCAAGACTCCACCAAGAAATACAATGTAATACAATGCGTTTCACCCGTGTGTCGTTGGGCGGGTGGGCGCACCCGTGCACGACCCACAACCGAACCTCAACACCCAACCGAGTTACAATACCGTGCGGTGAGCGCCCGTGCGCAACACACACACACACAACCGACTCCAACTATAGCGCCCGGCTCGGCGGGCTCATCCAAGTCCTCGTCGAAGTGCAACCTGCGCCTTCTCTTATCTGCGCACACCTCCTTGTGCGTTGGAGCAAGAGCGAAAGTTGTTGTCTCAAATGTACCGCAGGTCGCCATATATATACGCACCAAAGGTTGTGCGTTCAACCTTGGCCGACCTCTCAAGTTATATCATGAGCGCCCGCACTTTGGTTTGTCCATCGTCGGCTCGCCCCAAACGCGGGTATGCCCATCGCACTTTCGTCCATCGCATATATATAACCATCGCAAGTCTTATTACCACGCGCGCTCATATGCGATGGCGACCATACTTAGTCAATTTTGCGAAACGGAGGTGCGCACGCCCGGTTGGAACCGCAGGGCATTACACTTTATCTCTTAATGGTTCACCTATCCCTAAAATCAGTAAACTAATATTTTAATTAGTTTATTCAAACCTAATTAACTGAATCAAGCACTAAAAAACATTATTAATATAATAAACATTATAAATATTTAACCAGAAACCTTTAAACCTTTATGGTTCAATACATAATATTAATCTAACACTAGAACCTAGGAACTTCCTCAACAATAAAATCTAGATGTTTAATGTTAAAACTAAATAAATTCAACATCAATAATTCAACAAATTAATTAATATTGAAACTTTTAGTTAAACATTATAATATTTGAAGTATTATAGTATCATAATTATCACATCAGATAATGTTTGAATAAATAACATTAAATATTAATTAATGTCAACTAAAATAATTAATACAAAAACTTTTGGGTTAATAACATCACAATATTTGTATAAATAGCATCATAATAGTTGAATTTTTTTTTTTTAAATTAAAATTAAAATTAAATTAATTTCATTTCATGAAGTTTTTATAAAAATTACATTCAAATAATTTTATGAAGATTTTATTAAAATTACATTTAAATAATTTTAATTTTATATAAGCTTTAGTTCCCTATCAAGTAACTAATAAAAAATAAAAAATATCATGAAAATATAAACATACAAATATCAAAAAACATTAATTAATTAATTAAGTAAAATAAATTTATTTTTGAGCATTAGCAAATCTCTGGGCTGCATTCATTATCTTCCCAACTCTATCCTCTATTTATTGGTCCATTAGTGGTTGACTTTTTCACACATCTGATTCTAATGATGAACCACAGAGGTTGGTTCAAAACGTCGATACAATAGAATCATGAATGTGATGACTCCGGAAAATAACACTACACAAAATGAAGATTGCAGAAGCCTCAAATCTACAACATGTTAAGACTTTAGAAAAATAAGCCACCAGTAAATTATAGTCGAAAAAATATCTAATAGTAACAAGAATAGGGAATTGGTTAAACACCATACAAATGGGACTCGTTTGAGAAATAGTATAGAACCTTAAAAAAAGGCATGAATCTGTACCACATCGGAAAGAAGTAGGCCCAGAGGACCTCAGGTCCCACTTCCAGTCGGGTACCATAAATATTATACAAAAAAAAATGCAAAATAAGAAGAACTCTATGTTGAATTTCATCGCTTAATAGGTGACATTATTAAAATTATAATGAAAACAATCTACAGATAAATAGTGCCACTATAAAAATATAGAACTTATACATGGAAAGGATGTGCATAAAAGTAAATGTGGAGGAAATCTAAACATTAATAACTCGTAATAAGAATCAAATTCAATTGAACCTCATAGATGTAAACTGTAAGAAATAAACATGCGGTAGCAAAGAAAGATCATTCCGAGACTTCTTTTCAAAAGAGAACATACTATGGGAATAATGATCCCATGAGACTAGGAAGTAGATATGCAAAATTGAAAGAAGTTATTATAAATCCTTTAACCCCAAAAATGGGGCAATAATTCACAAGAACATTATATGTTAAATTACTGGAGCTATTGTGTAATTCCTATTAAATTTTATGGAGGCGTCGTGGACATTTTATATAAAATACAACAACAAATATGGTATCAAATCCTTGGCTCGGGTTAAGCCAAAACAATTTTTCTCTTTCAAACATGTAGAAGTCAGAAATCATTAACACCCATAACCTATGGAATGGTGGTCGAAAATGTACACATATTTTTTTGAAACCCTGTGCCACAGAAAGAAAGGTTATAAGTAGAACCTAGAGGAACGAAAGAAGCTCAACAAAGAAGAAACCCTGAAGAACAATTAAGCTAGAATAATCTTAACCTGCAATAAGCCAAGGAAACGCGAGTCAGTCACACCCTGCACAAAGGAAAGGGAAAAATATGAAAGAAGAATTGGCATGGAGGGTTAATACCTACTAAAATTAGAGGGTACCCGCTACCAATACACAATACACTGGGAGTGGAACATTACTTCCATTAGCAATTATATGGACGTATTGGTTAAAAGAGAGACACTCGATTTAAGGGAAGAGCTCTTTTACCTGTGCACATGACCGTTGTTCCTTATCCCAACTAGCAGGAAGAAAAGAGAAACCCTGTAGCTACTTGTAGAACCATTAAACTTGTATGAGATGATAGGAAATTACAAGATGAGAGAAGTCTCAAGTGAAAAAAACTAATTATGCCAGTTGGAGAAGGGAAACTCCAAACCATAGCAACGTTAATCCAGTTGTAGAACCCCTAAACCCTCAGCGATACAGTAGAATGACCGATCGAGCAGCTTGAGAGAGAGAGAGGGTTAGTTACCCTTAGCCACTCAGCTGGAATCTGGGCCGTAGGATCAAGTGGTAAAGGAATGGAATCTGGGCCGTAGGATCAAGTGGTAAAGGAATGAAGAGTGGATCCATGGCCAAGTGTCTGATGTGACCGGTGAGTAATTAATGAAGCCAGTACTGCATACAGGTCGAGAGACTTCCAACAACCCTCGGCAACTTGGGTATGACATATAGTTAACTACCGCATGAGGGGGCACACTAATGCCTACTCTAATAGTTTTTAACAAAGACATACCATGACATTGTTCACAAATTATAACGTATAAAGAAAGGTGGTCAGATACAAATAAACAAAAGATATATATATATATGTGTGTGTGTTCACGGCCATAAACATGTTAAATTAACCTCAAAGTATATACGAAAACAAAATAATTATGGTAACGAAACTGTGGGTTATGTGATTTATTGTTTTTGCTTTCTTTTGAGTTGTGGAGCACGTGGGAGGTTCATTGTCAGACATCAAATTAAATGAAGAGATGAAGAGAGTGATTTAGGGACAATTACTTGTAACATCTAGAATATAACAATTAATTTTGAATTAAGAAATTTTATTTATTAATAAGGAATATTGTAATAAATCATAAAACAAAAATGAATTAAAATATTTAAAGAAAAATTATAAAAATTAAAAGAAATAGAAATAAAGAAAAAAAATCAAAAGATTGTCAAAATTAAATAATAAAGAATCAAAGGAATAAATGAGGTAAGAATTAACAACTAACCAAAAGGAGTATATCAATATTAAGCCTAATAAATAAATTAAAAATAACAATTAAATCACAATAAAATAAAAAAACACATTAAAATAAAAATATCTAAAAGGAAAAAACAAGACTAATAATTAGGAAAGAGACTAAATCAATAAAATAATATTAATAAAAAAACAAAAACATTAAAAATCTATTAATAATTCAAAAAATTAAAATAAATAAGAAACATAAAATAAATAAATAAAGCAATTTACTGTTTTTTAAATAACAAAGAAAAACCTACAAAAACAATTTCAAAATTAAAACCAAAAATAAAATATTATAATTCATTGAATCCTAATATCTTATTATTATAATTATTTTAGTAAAAAATAACAAATTCTTAAAATTATTAAATTATATACATCACCATCATCATTACAACCATCAAAATATTAATTAAATTTAAAAAATTTAGTCAAAATTTATTAAATGCATTAACATTTTTATTTAAGTTTTTTCGCATTAATTACATTGATAGAATTTGGTCCATGTTTCGAACCAACTAATGTGGTCCATCGTTAGAACAAGGTGAAGAATCAATTGATCTTAAGGAATAAATAGTATGGATGCATCATTGCCCAATATTAACTCTTGAAAAATAACCATTGGTAAATTAGTTAAATTAGTTAATCAAGTAAGTCAAATAATATTAATCATTAGAGGAGACGAGTTATTTATTAAAATAATAAAATATATTTGGTTAAAAACTAGCTGTTAAGAGTGAAAATAAATATAAAATAATTAAAATATTATATATTTATTTAAAAACTAGCTGTTAGAAATAAATAATTATTATATTAATTTTAAGTATTTATTAACTGTTATAAAATACTTTATTCAATATTGAAATAATATAACAAAGTCTATAAATTTATTTTTGAGTATTCTATTTAAATAAATAAATAAATAAATGAGGTTACTTATTAATATTAGATATATTAAGTGACCTGTTAATAATATTGCTAAAAATAAAATTATAAAAAAACTCAAATTACATAAAAATAAAAATGAAAATTAAGAATGGATAAATTATATAGAACTATATATATATATATATATATATATATATATATATATATATAAAACAAAATAAAATTAATCATTGTGTAATATTATTAAGGGCATACATATTTTATTTTAGTTAACCAATTTAATAGTATTGAAAAAAATAAATCCAGAAAGAAGAAAGGTCAAGAGGGAAAAAGAAGAAGAAGAAGAATTAGAAAAGGAGAAAGGAGAAGAAAGGGAGGAGGAGTGAAGAGAGAGCCGGAATCCAGGTCTTACTTAATTTCCAACCATCATTCCTATTAAGATTTCTAGCATGCCTTTCAATCTCAATCGCTTCCCTAAGTTTCCTGTGGTGGAACTGATCTACCTTAGACATGACTTTGGATTCTTCAATATAGACATGATGTTTCGGTTTCTCTGCATGTTTGGCTAAGATGGATGCACGAGAGTGATTGACCCTAAGGAATTGAAAGGGGTCTACCTTGTTCCCTACTCCTATGGTATCCCCTACATTGGAGAAACATGTAGGTCTATCAAACAAAGAATCAATGAGCATGCTGCAGACATTAGATACAATCGCTCTTGTGCATCCGCCCTAGCTGAACATGTAGAGAAGTCGAAACATCATATCCGCATTGAAGAATCCAAAGTCATTGCTAATGTAGATCACTTCCACCACATGAAACTTAGGGAAGCGATTGAGATTGAAAGGCATGCTAGAAGTCTTAATAGGGATGATGATTGAAAATTAAGTAGGAGCTGGATTCCGACTCTCTCTTCCTCACTACTCCTCCCTTTCTTCTCCTTTTTCCTTTTTTTTTTCTTCCCCTTGACCTTTCTTCTTTCTGGATTTATTTTTTGCAATATTATTAATTTGGCTAATTAAAATAAAATATGTATACCTCTATATATATATATCCCTTCTTAACTTTCATTTTTATTTTTATCTAATTTTATTTTTCACAATATTATTAATACATCACTTAATATATCTAATATTAATAAGTAACCTATATATATATATATATATATATATATAATACTCAAAAATAGATTTATAGCCTTTGTTATATTATTTCAATATTAATAAAGTTTTTCATAACATCTAATAAGTACTTGAAATTAATATAATAATAAATATATAATATTTTAATTATTTTATATTTATTTTCACTCCTAAGGGCTAGTTTTTAATTAAATATATTTTATTATTTTAATAAATACCTCCTCTCTTTTAATTATTAACATTATTTGACTTACTTGATTAACTAATTTAACTAATTTACCAAGTGATATTTTTCAATAGTTAATATTGGGCAATGATGCATCCATCCTATTTATTCTTTAAGATCAATTGATTCTTCACTTTGTCCTAAGAATAGACCACATTAATTGGTTTGAAATGCAAATTTTATGAATGTAATTAATCTCAAAAATTTATATCTACATTATAGATTACAAAAATCTTAAATCTAACTATTTAAATACTATCAATATTATTATTATCCTTAATTAAAACTAAAATAATATTAAAATTTATTAAATAAATACCCAACTAAATAATAACAATAATGATAATTTGAAAAGCAATTCTAAAACCAACATTTAAAGTTAAATTCTTAATGAATTGGTGAAGCACATTCCCCCATCTTTAAAGGGTAATTTGTAAAATCGATAATGGATTGCTGAAGCACATTAAGCCATCGTTATGATGGTTAGTTGGATTTGACATGCTTAATGATTAGGTATTATTATCCACTAAATCTCATGGTTGGTTAAGATTGGTTTGGTTTGGTTGACATTTTTTGAGTTTGTGATGTTTCATCATATATCAATAGTATAATGGTTTAGTAATACATTATTTATTAATAAAACCTAATTGTATCCGTGAGTACCTATGTTAAGTATATACTCATGGTTAATGGCTAAAGAATTTAATAAAGGAAATTACGATATCTCTTTGGATTTATTTTTAATATTATAAAAAAAAAATTTATAGTTAATTTTAGTTTAATAAAATATTTTAATGTTATGATGTGATGTGTGTACTCTAAACAATAATAAAATTGTAAAATAAGTTATATGAATATTTGTTTATCTTTTCTGTTTATTAATTTTTTTAATATAATTAAACATTTTTTTGGTAAATAAAGATCATATATATATATAATTGACATTGAAGATAATGATAACAAATTAATAATTATTTATTTAATATTGAATGATGACAATTATAGTACACATGTCATGTCATTAGAGAAGAGATTGATAATGAGAGTTGTACAAATTGTACACATGTTATTTTTACATATTTTTTTCAAATTTATATTTTTTAAATTAAAAAATAAAACCCATAAAAATTGTCTATTCAATACTTTACGCCAATGAAAAAATGGAATTTTTGAATTTAATTACAAACCATTTGTGTTTATGGTACATAGTAATTAATATATAATGTTATTTTTCAAATTATTTATATTTATTGTACATATTAATTAGTGATATAATACATAGTAATTACGCCATAAGACGTTTCCCTTTGAAATCAACTTTCCTCTTGCCTTATCTGTCTTGCTATGATCCATCTGCTTTCATGTTAGACGATTAAAACATTTACGACCATTAGATTAAAGTTCTCATTATAACTGAAACTATCCCTATCTTACCTCCTTGAAACCATATAAATAACGATTTCCGTAGGTTTTATGAAACACTCTTCTACGAATCCATGTCCGCTTTCTTGAATCTGCTCATAAATTTCAATCATCCAGGATCTTGCTTCAATCTTCTGGCCATTGTGCAGTCCAATCGTCCACGATCTTGCTTGAATCTCCTGGCCATTGTGCAGGTAAATTTCAAATGGCAAGGGCATAAACTTCAAAATGGATTGTGTATTCTCGATTGTTTTTAGTTTTCAATGATTTGTTTTTAATGATTTTGGTTTTAATTGCGAGGATGATTCGTTTTTAATGACTTTGGGTTTTAACTGTGAGGAATTCCGTGACGGAAAACTGGAAATTGCCAGGATTTCTATGACAAAAAATAGAAATTGCAGAGGTTTCTCAGTTTATGCACGATCTTGGATGAAATCTGTTGGGCACTGTGTAGGTAAATTTCAAAGTGGAGTGGGTAGCCTCGAAACGACTGTTTTTAGTTCCCGCCGTCCATATACCACAATGCTTCTTTTTAAGAAACCCTAATGTCCAAAGTTGATCTTCCTCCAACCATTTGAAGGGGACTGTACTACTAGTATGGCATGAATGCCCATGTCGTTGTGTTGAGTAATTATTTCAAGGTACGAGACCTTCCATCAAGTTTATGGCCCCCATAAGCAAGATTCCTCTCTTCTCCTTCAATGGGCCTACCTGTGGCGATGAGATCTTGTGCCTTCTTTGAAGAACCCTAGCTTTTAGAATTCAAATTCCTTTGCACTATTGATTTTTTTTGTTTTTCAAGTTTAAATTTAAGCACGTTGATTGTTTGTCATACATTGTGTTTTGTCTGGTTATTTTGCTAGAGTAGGAGTAATGGAATTGTCTTGCAGTTCAATGAATTCCAACAGACCTTCCACGGGGGAGTGATGTCTCCATCCTCTGCAGAAACAGGGTGCTTCAATGAATAAATACAGTGTATGCATTCTCTCCTTGTTTTTACAGATAATTTATATGCTGCAAACATGTCATTCCCTCAATTGGGTTTATTACAGTGAAATGTGGCTAGGGGGAAATAGGTTATCAGCCTCTCTGCTCAACCATCGATTTTTTTTAAGTGGATACCCTTTTTTGGTACGTTCAGTTGGAAGTGTGAATCATGATTTGGTTTTATTGTTTTTTCCATCACAGAGCAACAGATTTATCTCGACAAGAGGATCCATCGATTTGGAGGTAGCTAGATTCATGATCACGCAGAAGCAAAAGGACAGTGACAATACCCATGTCTTCTCCCCTTCCCCCTCCCCTTCCAGAAAAGCATACAAGAAGGAGATGGCAGCCACTTTATTGAAGAATGCCTGTGTTGCGGACAAAATTACAGACTTCTTTCTTTCAATGGAAAATCATCGACTATTTCCCAGGCTTCACAAGAAAATGTGCTAGCTAATTTCCCTATTTCTAGAAGAGCACGCAGATATATTGCTCAGGTAAGCCTGGATTTCATATTTTTTTATAGTCATTTTCACTAGATATTCCATAATCAAATCTTGAATACCATTGATGTTTACTCGTTATTGAATCAAAGCCCTTGATCCTATTTTCAGTTGCAGCATTATCCCATATGGAGGAATGTGCTACACAGATTTTTTTTTCTTTTTCATTTGTAACACTGAAATAGCTACCACACTCATTCCATTTTTTTTTTATTTTATTATTATTATTATTATTATTTTTTTATAACAGAATGATGTTAGAAATCATTTCAGTACAGGAAAAGTACCCCTTTGAAAACAAAGCCATGATAACATTTTTTTTAAACCATTGATATACTCTTTGGACACCACAAAAACTACATAGTATTTGGGGTTTTTGTTATTAGTACACTGGATATGCCTATCTGAGGACCATTGTCCTTTGTCCCTTTTTTTCACCTAGTAATTTAACTTATCCATGTTGATTGCAGCTTGCAGATAGAACCCTGGATGCGCACGACCTTCTGGATGATTATTACTTGAATCTATTGGATTGGAGTTCCACAAATGTTTTGTCCATAGCCCTGAACAACACTGTATACTTGTGGCATGCTTCTGATAGCTCTATATCTGAGCTTTTGATTGCAAATGAAGAAGAGGGTCCCATTGCCAACGTTAGTTGGGCACTCGATGGGACGCAAATTGCCGTTGGGTTGAATAATTTTGTTGTACAGTTATGGGACTCGCAATCTAATAACAGGGTAAATAAAACATGTTTATCTCTTCCAAGGTTTTCTCATTCCAAGATAATGGCAATCGCTAAATTTGACATGATACAAATTCAGTTTCAGCTAAGAGCCTTGAAAGGTCATCATGAACGTGTTGGTGCACTTACTTGGAATGGTCCTATTCTCACCACAGGAGGACTGGATGGGATTATAATCAATCATGATGTTCCCATCCATAGCCACATTGTTCAAACATACAGAGGACATACCCAGGAGGTTTGTGGATTGAAATGGTCTTCGTCTGGCCAACAACTTGCAAGTGGGGGAAATGACAATCTACTCTACATTTGGGACAAGAGCATGGTATCCCATAATCCTTCCTCTCAATACTTCCACCAATTAGATGAACATTGTGCAACAGTCAAGGCCTTGGCATGGTTCCCCTTCCAGAACAATATTTTGGCATCTGGTGGAGGGAGTTCAGATGGTTCTATAAAGTTTTGGAACACTCAAATAGGTGCCTCCATGAATACCATGGACACCCATTCCCAAGTCTGTTCATAGCTGTGGAATAGACATGAGCGTGAGTTATTGAGTTCACATGGGCCAAATCAGAACCAGTTAACCTTATGGAAATACCCATCCATGGTGAAAATTATTGAACTTACAGGGCATACTGCTAGAGTTCTTCATATGGCACTGGTATGAAAATTCATGCTTTTTATGATTACTTATGCGTGCATCCATGTTTTCCCTTTAAATTTGTCCTAACGACCCTTACCATTGATTTAATTCTTCGGAGTCCTGATGGGTACACAGTTGCATATGCTGCAACAGATGAAACACTCAGGTTTTGGCAAGTTTTTGGGGCTACCGATGACTCAAAGAAGACTAAGACTAAAGATGCAAAAGGGGCTTTCAACATGTTTCATACTCACATCCATAAGAAGTATCTGTCCAAATTCATGGAATCAGGATGGATGTTCAACTCAAGGTAGTTTAGATGTTTTATTATCTGCTTGCAAAGCTCTTTTGCAGGCACTCTATAGTTCTGTACTCATAGCATGAATTGTGTATTTTATGTGTTGTGGACCCTGATGGAACAATGTTGCAACAACTTTGTGAGACAATGACCCATTTCTTCAGCTGTGTGATAAGCTTTAAAGTGATTTTGGAAAGTCTTTGGAGCTTCAAAGACGGTTCCAAAAATGATACGTTATGGCTGCTAGCAAGTATCTGATTCACATCTATAAAAAGGCCTCCATGCTTCTACACATGGAATGATGATGAGGGGATGCTCAATGTTGCAGGTAATGCTTGATTATTTATCTTGTTCATTAGATGTAAGGAACTTATATCTATATTTTTATCTCTTGTATATGTTATTTCTGTAATATGTTACACTATCCCATCATGCAATTCTTGTCACATGTGCATTCTGATAGGATATTGATATTAATCATAGTAACTAATCACATACATAAGTACTACTCTGACTCATGTGGCTACAATTCTAACATTAAAAAAAATTGATTGCACTGAACTGACTAAATTCTTACACAAGCAGACACTAAATTGAGAGCTTCTCATGTCCTGCCAGGGCAGGCAATATGGACATTGTGTGTTGTATACCTGTTGCGAGGTCATGTCCATGGATTTTAAACTGTTGCTCTCATGGAACTACTGGCCTCATCAATAATCCTTGTCTTGTGTCTCCAAACAAATTTTGAATTTTTGTGGAAATTGTTTCTCCTTCTTGTATCCAGTAATCATCTCTTACCTCCAGTTACTGGTATTTGTTATTTGGCTGTTTGACTGATGAGCCATTACATTCCGTATTCCTCTGCGCTCATTGGACTGTCTTCCTGATCAATCATGATCGCCCTATGTCGCCAAACACATCTTGAATTTTTGTCGAAATTGTTCACACTCATTGGTTCTATCTGGTCATTGTATCTTCCTTTTGATTACTGGCATCTATTATTGGGTTGTTGGAGAGACCAATCATTCTTATCTTGTATTCCTTTGCATTTCAAATCGGTTCAAGTTTTGGCATTTTTGCTTTGTCCGATAGCCATCTTGTGGCTGTATTTTTGTATGAAACCTTGATGGTTTTTAGAGTTGTTGCGACTCCATTTGGGTTCCCGCTGGATTCTTGCCATATTTTGGCTTGCATAACACAAATTTTTTTCATAATCTACGTTCAGCTAATTAGAAATTTTGCAGGTACCTCATATTTAAACATACCTATCTCTAATATTTCATGGATGTTCTCATTTTTTTTTTTTTTTTTCCAAATTTGTTTTGCAACACTACCACGTAAATCAAATTAAGTTGAAATTTCAAACATGGTTTCATTTTTTTATTTTCACTTCCCCAGTAAATTGTGGTAATGAATTCAATTAACGATGAATGATAAATAATTAGATGAAACTCTGTCTTTGCCTGTTCTTAAATTATGTAATTTAAAGGAAATACTGACAGGTATATTGGTAGCATTTAGTTTGTCAGATTTATTCAGAATTTGCAGATGATTTATAATTTATTATATATGGCTGATTGATACTCAACATTACCATTTACCAGATGTCTAGCAAACAAATTTTCATCCATTTAGTCAACAATTAAAATTGGATCAATGAGATGTAACTGCACATGAGATCTATGAATAATCAGTGGGAATAATTAAGATAAAATTCTAGGTTTTCACTGACAGGTATACTGGTAGCATTTAGTTTGTCAGATTTATTCAGAATTTGCAGATGATTTATAATTTATTATATATGGCTGATTTATACTCAACATTACCATTTACCAGATGTCGAGCAAACAAATTTTCATCCATTTAGTCAACAATTAAAATTGGATAAATGAGATGTAATCTGCAAATGAGATCTATGAAGAATCAGTGGGAATAATTTAGATAAAATTCTAGGTTTTCCTCTAGCTTCGAAGGCTAAATGACACATTGTCAAGTATTTTAATCTAATGTAGCAGAATTGATTAAATGATAGAAATTTTGAGTTTGCAGGATACTGTTTAATTTGTTATGCATTGCTATACTTAGAACTGCACACATTGAATTGCTTCTCTTTACCACACATGTTATAGAAGATCGTTCAATGTGTCTTTAAGGAACCTGGGATCTTGCCAACATTCTAAGACGTTCGGGGATGGGTTCACCTCTCCGAAGAAGAATCATACAGAGAAGAGCAACATGGTTCCTCAATTGCATTTTTTTAATCTCAAGATTCTAAGGTGCGCTCTTTTGTTATTGTTTCTGTACTCAGCTAGTTGCACTACAATTTTCCAGCACAACTAAATTAATAAGTGTCCAAGGATTCAGATTCCTCCAGTCGGTGCTGCATGCATTGACCACAGCATTTTTCTCCATTGTTGGTCTTCTTTTTGCAGCAGGTGCTACATCCTCCCAACGACAGCGCCCCATTTACCTTCGTGCATATGGTAAAAATGATCTCTGGGAAACCCTTTATGGGGTACTCTGCTACAGGAGTGGCATTAATGTCCATATTTAATAGCTAGTTCCAGGTATGATTACAGATTAGACCTTCCTTCTTTAGTTGATGGCCCCATCAACTGGATCTTTATCTTTACTTTCCACATGCTTAATTTGGGTCCTGTGGGTTTCAGATCTTGTGGCTTGGCTTTGGCTCTTGCTCAAACTTCTGCTCTAGCTATATTCAGACTCTCAGGCTTTAACTTTGACTTGGTTTTGGGTCTAGCTCCACGGGTTGAATTTGAGAAAGAGCCTCCTACATAGACTTTATAGATATTACAATTTAAGCCTGGCATTGGCAACAAGGATTCAGATTCCTCCAGTCGGTGCTACATGCATTGACCACAACATTTTTCTCCATTGTTGGTCTTCTTCTTGTAGTAGGTGCTGCATCCTCCCAACGACAATGCCTCATTTACCTTCATGCATATGGTAAAAATGATCTCTGGGAAACCCTTTATGGGGTACTCTACTACAGGAGTGGCATTAATGTCCATATTTAATAATTAGTTCCAAGTATGATTATAGATCAGACCTTCCTTCTTTATTTGATGGCCCCATCAACTGGATCTTTATCTTTACTTTCCACATGCTTAATCTGGGTCCTGGGGTTTCAAGTCTTGTGGCTTGGCTTTGGCTCTTGCTCAAACTTCCGCTGTAGCTATATTCAGACTCTCAGGCTTTAACTCTGACTTGGTTTTGGGTCTAGCTTCACGGGATGAATCCGAGAAAGAGCCTCCTACATAGTTCTCTACATTTATTTTAACAAACCCTTCCAGACATATATGACTCTTATTCACAATTGATTATTTTGTCTTTTGGATATTTATATGACTTCTTCTTAGATAAAGTGCAAATCAAGCTAAACAAATGTTTAGATAGAGTACAAATAAAACTAAACAAATGTTCAAATAATGTTGTTCTAAATTGTCCTTTTCAGCATTCAATTGAGATGCTTCTGCCTCTGCCTCTGCCTTCTTTTGAAGATCTTTCTGCAAAACTATCAATTATTCCATATCTTGTGTTTTTTATTCTTGTTCTAGGAACCTCCACTGGGTGTTAGAATTTTACCTTTGTTACTCTAAACATGTTCATCCTTCAGCAACACAGCAATACACTGCAATATCCCATAAACAAAGAAGCATGTCCAACAACAACCTTGCACTGTGTGCAGATGGGTGAAAGGTGTAGTGAAAATCAGAATAAACATGGTGCAAAAGTGATGGTGGAGTTTACATTTCTGAAGGTATTTCTCCTTGAGCATTATTTCATCTCAGCAGATCCGTGGAACTACATATTCAAATAAAAACTTTAGTTCATAAGTATTTTGTACAAATTCATACTCCTGTGCATATAAATTATCGATTAAATTCATAGAATTACCATTCCGTGATAATAAAAAAATTGTAATATCGTAATCTTGTTCTTATTTACAAGTTTCTTTGTTTGCCTTTAGGATAGTAGGCAATTCTTATAATTAATAATTTGCAGTATTCACATCACACAAATAATTGTAATCTCGTAATCTTGTTCTTATTTACAAGTTTCTTTGTTTGCCTTTAGGATGGTAGGCAATTCTTATAATTAATAATTTGCAGTGTTCACATCACACAACTGTATACTTTTCTCCACTTGCTTTGATTTTTTTGCCAAATGTTTGCACATATCAATGGAATACAATCCGTTCTATTTTCACAGGCCACGTAACTTGCTCTGATAACAAAATAATTTGTCTGGGTACTCCTGCCAAACATATTTCATAACCAGGGAACATTGCTGCTAGAATATGGTTTGGAGAAGCAAGGAAACCAAGCTACTAAATGGTTTTAATATGATGCTCTATTAAATCTAAGTGCAGATCAAAACACCAGTTTCATCATTAAATACAGGTCTATGAAGGTATGATGCTCTGTTAAATCTAAGAGTAGATCAAAACACCAATTTCATCCATTAAATACAGGTCTATGAAGGTGCCCAAAAAAAGAACTAAATTTGTGCCTAAATGCATGATTATTATTCTCTGCTACGCTACATCAACGAGAAAAATCAAACAGTAAAAGGAGATTAAATGATACAACGCCATTTCTCTATAGACAATAATAGTTCTTTATTAAAGGAGACTTTACATATATTACAATTTAAGCTTGGCATTGGCAACATCCTCTAGCAAGTGCTGCGTCCATTGACAACAACATTTTTCTCCGTCATTGGTCTGCTTCTTGCAGTAGGTGCTGCATCCTCCCAAACGGGAGTGCTTATTTACCTTCGTGCATATGGTAAAAATGATCTCCGGGAAACCCTTTATGGGCTGCTCTGTGACAGGATTGGCATTAATGTCCATATTTAATAATTAGTTCTAGGTATGATTACATATCAGACCTTCCTTCTTTAGTTGACGGCCTTGTTAGCCCTGCTACATATCTTTGATTTCTAAAGGGCGGAAGTAAGCTTGGTTCATGGTCATACCCAAAAGAGACTCATAATGGTCACTTTCTCCTTCCCTCGCATCGCTCATTTTCCTTTCATCGGTCCTATCGCAATTGCATTTGTGTATGTATCGAAGCCGCGCCCCTTAGCTTCCACCGACGCGATTTTGCGATGAGATCCGATCGCAAATTGCATCCGGGTGTGTATGAAAGCCGCGCCCCTCTGCTTCTGCCGATGCGATATTGCGATGCGATTTGATCGCAATCGCACGTCGCCATACGTAAAGGCCCAAGATCCAAAAACCCGATTCGACGACTCCCATCGCGCCCGATAAAGCGACTTGCCCGATCATCCCTCTGCCGTCGATCAGCTCCGCCAAGATCCAATGGCCCACACTCATTCCGCTCTCGCTTCTTCCGATATCCCTCGCCAAGCCATCTCCACCGTCTATCCTCCTAATCTAATGACCGACCCTTCTCCTTCCTCCTACTCGTCCACCTGCTGTGCAATCCGCGTCTCTTAACTGTTCCATGCTCCCGAAGGATGAAGGTGACCAGTCTACCAGTATTAGGCGCATTTCCTCCTCAACAACTGTATTCAATAGACAGTATGGCCGAGAAGGAAAAGGACAGAGCACGAACAGGCAAATGCATTTAAAAGTTATGGGACTTCATCCCATACGATACTCCAGCCACCTGAGAGGACAGCAGAGCACCCGAGAAGATCAAATTCATCTACTACAACAATCAATCACACTCAGACTCCATCAGGCAGTTAAAGCGGTTGGTGGTTAATTATGACCACTCCATACTTAGAATGGCCAAGTGCCTTTGTAATAAAACTCTATATATACCCACAAAGAAGATGTAATCAGGGTTGATGGTTGTTGTTTTTATGTAAGGTTCAACTTCTGGATACTGTAATGTCTTCTTCCTATTTTAGAAATATTAGTTATATGAACTGTCTTAAGTGCATTTCACCCAACTATGTTTTGTTGTTTTAAAAATGATTATGGAACATACACTCCCTCTCATGCCATCCCACATCACTGTTTTTATTTACTCAATTTCAAAGCATTAAAATAATTCCTCTCAAAGTGAATACATTATTAAATATAAAGTTAGTTTTACTTATGTCAATAACTAGAGAAACCTACTTATCCAAGTAGCCTACTTACAACCCTCATTGTATCCATTACTCATATGTAAGCTCTATTAACATTGAATTAAAATTACATATTACAACTGCTCATATGCTGCTGCATTCATTAAGCTTCCTTTTTTAATTGTTCATTCTCTTACAATTATATCCTTCACTTGCATACACACAATAGTCAACAAATAGACTCACTTGGATACACATGCATGGGAAAGTATATTTTGTCTTTCTTTACCTCTCCATTAATCATGTGTTGTTTAATTATCTTAAATAAGAGCTATGCCAAATACTATCTAATTTTTTTAGTTATCATGTGAATCAAATGTATGCTTTCATGAATTAATTATCTATTTCTTGATAGATGAGTTTTTTCATCATAGGTTCTCGAGGAAATAAAAGGGTCTAGGGAAGAAGATCTAATCTAACTTGGCATGAAAATAGAAATTTCTATTCATTTTGATGCAGATTCATATGATTTTACTCAGCTGATCGAGAATGATCACTTATATCCAGGAGGACGTCCTCCTGCCCCTCATGTATCACATAATTCACCTCAACCACATCCCAACATCATGTAAATTATTGATTCTCCTCCATTCCCACACCAGCAACCTCAAATCCATGATGGATGGGAG
This sequence comes from Pinus tabuliformis, assembly GCA_031772625.1. Taxonomy (NCBI): domain Eukaryota; kingdom Viridiplantae; phylum Streptophyta; class Pinopsida; order Pinales; family Pinaceae; genus Pinus; species Pinus tabuliformis. The sequence goes on along the minus strand of CM062807.1, from coordinate 191,043,005 downwards.
CCTAATCTTGTCAAACCAACTTCTGGTATAATCCCATCATGACATTCCATTACTTAGTTCCATCCCTCAAATTCTTTCTACTCTACACATGATATGCATTTTCTTGTGAAACAACCATCGATCTCACTTACATAATTAGAAAGAGGCAATTTGCATATGATTGCCTTACTTGTGCCCTCTTCCATTGAAGATACCTCTTCCCATTATCGCACCACCACCCCCATAATTGATAATGGAGGAAAAAGAGAAATCTTATTCCTTGACTTGAATCCTGAGATACAGGAAGGAAATAGGAGAGCTGAGAAGAAATAGGTCATGATTTCACACAAGGATCTGAATCTATCTTTACTAAAACTTTATTTTGAATTCATTTTTACATGCTTTTTAGACTTCATTATAGACATATATTAGGGTAGCAACCGCATTTTTTATTATGTGACTCCTTTTGAACACAAACATATGGGAGACACAAGGATGATTATTGCATGTCTTTTGATGATTTTTATGTTAGGCCTTATATTCATGTTATATATTTACGATTGATGATGGATGATGCATTTTGATGTTATGATTGATGATTCTTGGAAACATTGTTAAGGTAGTATGATATCATTTATATTATATGATTAAGGGAGTCACAAGGTTATGTTTAATGATATACAATCGATATGATCGTAGTGGGGCCCCACCTACTCATAAATAATTTTAAAATATATAATTTCCTTCAATATATATTCTACTCTCGAATCTAAAGAATTTTTTTTGTTAAATAATGTAAAAAGAATTTGAGGTAGTTACCTTGTAACTACTTGCAAGAGATTACTAAAGGAGCAAGAGGCCTTTGAAGGAGAGGATATGATAAAGGGAAGATAGGTATTCTACACTTTTGAGTTATCATTTCTAATTATACTTTCCCATTTCCGAGTTGAAGAGTATAATTGTTTCGTTGACAACATAAATATATTAAGTGACAAGGAAGGAGTGATCTCATCATTTAGTGTTTGGTTTTACAAGGTTGTTTTAGTATTCCTACATCTTGTACTGTTAGAAGTTCTGATTAATTTTCTTGTGCTAATTAGTGTATATTTTGTAGAGTATTGGCTATAAAAATCTTATCAGAGGGGTCCACTATATACATCCTTATTCTTGTTTTGCAACTTTCATGGCGCTTAGTTGCTCTTGTATGGATACATAACACCTTTGGCTTCTAAAGTTATTTCTAGTCCAAATTTTCACAAAAATTTGAAGAAAGAATTGGTTCTATACTCTTACTTCTAATAAAATTCATTTTTTTGGCCACTTTATTTTTAAACATATATCTCTTTATCTTTTATGCATGATTTCCTAAAACACTGAGAATATTTATGACACTTACTTCCTGCCTATTGGATGTTACATGTCATATTTTCTAATACATGAATGGTCCTATGGCCTACGTTGTACTCTATTAAATCTGCCTATAAATTTTTCATTTTTGTTGTATTTATGATAAGCCTTTATTCACTTTTAATTTGTAAAGTGTTATTTTTGTATATTATTTTATTTTAAACTCTTTATTTCTTGATGTATATAGTTGTATTTTGTAAGACATATCAATGTAAGTAGCTAGGGCTATAAACAATTGATATCAAGTCCCATTATCTCACCTAGCCTCGTGGATTCGAAAATGTTGTGGGAAAAGCATTGACACTACCCCTTAATAGTTTTAAAGCATGAAGGTAACACCTTCCACTGCCCAAGATAAGATTAGGGGGTGGGAGTGCGATTACAATTTGGAGAAGTCACTTATTCAAATGTTAGGAGATGAAGCCTCCCCTTAGCCATGACAAGTGCCAAATGCTACTCACCAAGAGAATTGTTAGAAAATTATATATTATAGAGCAATGGAACACATAGAATATTGTAGAAATATAAACACATAAAACACATAAAACACATAAAACAAGAGAGACATAGATATACGTGGTTCACCCAATTTGGGCTATGTCCACGGAGAAACAACCAGTCCTTCCTTTTATATTATCCAACAAAATGAAGAGATACAACCTACAACAGATCCAATGTAATTCCCTCTTCACTCTCACACAATCTCCTCTCTCTTTCTTGCTCAGAATACACATCTACATAGCCATAATAGAATTCCCTCATATATAGCGAGGGGTTGCCTTTTAGCAAAAAAAAACCCTAAACTAAACATAACTTCTACCATCAGATTTGTTGAAAATAGCAACAAGAATTGCTAAATAGCACTACTATAAATAGCAGTTCATCCAGTGTTGAACGTAGCAACAAGGAATGAAAAAATGGAAGTGCTAAAAATAGCATTCTATAAATAGCATTTCAGGATACCTTCCTATTTTAGTCAGTCCCTAAACTAAAATAGTGAAGTAAAATTCGAATTTGATCTTAACAACTGTTTGTAAAATAATTAATTAATTCATCTTGAGTTAATTAGTTAAGGAAAATCAAACATGAAGTCTATGTGGGGACATGCAATAGTTTCTCCATTAATTGAGGAATTTATCCATCAGTTAATGAGATAAGGATGAGTTGTAATTAGTTGGCTCAGTTAACTGAGTCAAGTCTAGTTAGATTAATTCAAACAGTTTGTTGAATTAATGTAAGTTCATTTAGTTAATGCTTGCATGCATGTAACTACTGCACTTTAGATAACTGAATATTCTCTCATAAATAACTCATGCATGTCAGTTCAGACAGAGACCCAGTTGAGATCAGATGGAGGGGCAGTGTACTATCAGTTGCTAGAATATTCTATTGTGAATATTCCTTGCATGTAGAAGGAATTCTTTCCTTTAGGATTACACAGTTACTTCTTTAGGTTTAGTGAGTGTGATGAGGCTAATTCACACATGTGGCTTCACTGGACCCCAAGAAAAACTATGCAAGGTAATAGGAGGCTTGGAGGGCTTGAGGAGGACATATACTATGTCTATTTAGTCTGTGAGCGCTATTGTTTGATTGCAAAGAGAACATGATAGCTTGAGAGCTAATTCTTTTTGTAACTTGAACAAGATTTCCACTTGTATGATAATACAGAGATTGGGGTTTTAGGCTGAGGCTTTCCTCGGGTTATTTCTTTTGTGTTATGTGTGATTGATTTCTCATTCTCAGTTATATGTGTTCTCTTGATCTTACTCAATTCGATTAAGCTTCCACAAAGTGTTGTAGAAGTAGATCTTGTATTGTGTTTTAGTATATTGCATAATCTATTGATCTACAGTGGGAATTTATACATGGTATCAGAGCAAAGGTGATCAAGGTGAAGAACAATATACAAGAAGGAGAAGTTCAAAGTTTGTGGTTCCTGAATATAGAAATCGAGTTCTTATCACATCTCAATTTCACCAATGGCGTTCAGTGGTTTAAGACTCAAGTATGCCCTTGATGGCAGCTCGAATTATATAGCCTGGAAGGATCGTATGGAGGCAGTATTAGAGGATAACGGTATAAAGGACTTCATTGATCAAGAAGTCCACAAGCCAATTGATGCTACTCAATTGGTGGAATGGAAGAAATGTGTGGTTAGAGCAAGGAGAATCCTCCTGGAGGGGGTTCGAGACCACATTGTCTCGAGCCTCCACGAGAAGGAGACACTGTTTTCGTTGTGGAAAACATTGAATGATCTATATCAGAACAACAACGATCAGAGGAAGCTGGCGCTGAAAGACAAGCTTCGTAAGATCAAGTGTGAAAAGGGCGACACAATCTCTACATATCTGAACAAGCTCATCACCTATAGTGATGAGCTTGGAAGTGTAGTGATCATGACTGCTGATGATGACATGATGAGTCTTGCACTTCTTGGTCTTCCTAAGAGCTGGCATAGCTACCAAGACTCGGTTAATGGAAGAGAAAAAATGCCAGATTGGGAATGACTTTGGTCAGATCTGATGCAGGAGGAAATAAGAAGAAGCACCAAAGATGGATCCTCATCGAAGCAAGATGATGAGGAAAATCTAGCCTTGGCAAGTAAGGCAAGGAAAGGGAAAGGGAAGGCATCCCATCCCAAATCCTGTTCTTCCCATGGTGGGAAGAATATTGACAAATCGAAAGTGCGATGATTTCATTGTCATGAGGTGGGCCATTATGCTACAAATTGTCCATAGAAGAAATCCAAGAAGGTTTCCTTGAAGGGATCTGATGGTGAGGCACTGACCTCACAGTTTGAGCTAGATTTATCACTTATCGCATGCATGGTTTCATCCATGGTGGGATGTGTGTGGTACCTGGACAGTGGAGCTTCATTCCACATGTCAAGTGACAAGAATCTTTTTAGTACCTTGGAGGAGAAGGATCTCCAGATGTGGATCGAGATGGGTGATGATGGAAAGTATCATGTTTCAGGTGAAGGTACGGTTGTGTTTCAGAGGGAGCATGGAGCTCCCCTCACCCTGACTGATGTAAAGTATGTATCAGGTCTGAAGAAGAATCTTGTGTTTGTCGCTATGCTAGAAGATAAAGGCTATGATGTAGTCTTTAGTAAAGGAAAGGTATTTCTGAGGCATATTGGTACTGGACAGACAAAATGAATATGGATTCAAGTTAAGAATATCTACAAGCTAGAGGTAGACAACTGTGCTGCTTTGAGTTCCAAAGCTAAGATGGTGCAAAGATAAGATGTTGGCAAGCTATGGCATAGAAGACTGGGTCACTTGCACCATGGAGCCCTGAAGATCATGCAGTAGATTTCTACTGGATTACCCAAGGGAAAACTTGAGTAGACGACTACATGCAAAGGTTGTACCTTGGGTAAGTATGCATAATTCCTTTCTAGATCAAGACAGTAGAGTTGGAGAAATCTTGGAGTGAGTTCACTTAGATGTTTGTGGACCATTCTCTATAGCCTCCACCGCTAAACAAAGGTACTATGTTATTTTTATTGATGATTTTTCTCGTAGATGTTGGATCTACTTTATGCAAAAGAAGGATTAGACCTTCTTGAGGTTTTGTGAGTTTAATGCCTTGGAAGAGAAAGAATCTAGAAATAAAATAAAAGCCTTGCATAGTGACAATGGTGGAGAGTACGTCTCCCAACAGTTTAAAGACTTCTGCACTATAGAAGGAATTAAATGGGAGTTGACAGCACCCCATAACCCACAACATAATGGGGTGGCCGAAAGGAAGAACCGATCGATTGTGGGATCTACTCGAGTGATGTTGCATGACCAAAGCCTACCACTGCATTTGTGGGCTGAGGCATGCAATACAACAATATACTTGCAGAACAGAAGCCCACATTGTATACTGGGGATGAAGACACCTATGGAGGCCTTTTCCGGGAAGCAATCTGATGTAAGTCACTTCCGAATCTTTGGATCATTAGTTTACTGTCATGTGACCAAAGATGCCAAGAAGAAGCTAGACCCAACAACAGAGTTGAGAATACTTGTGGAGTACATGGATACACCCCACAACTATCGGGTGTACCTGACTTCCACTCAGAGGATAGTGGTATGCAGGGATCTGAAGTTCGACGAGTAGAAAGCCATGCGCTTATCACTTGAGAGGGAGCTCAAGTTGCATGCAGAGGAGGGAATTTCAGTTCCTAAGGACGAGGAGCCTCAAATTGATGCGGAGCAGCCGCATGCAGAGGATCCGGAAGTGGATACATTCACTCATGTTGAGACTTACAGAAATGGGCGGAAATTCTCAAGGGAAGATGACAGGTTGATTCTGGATGCGTGGGAGAATGTGGGACAGCCATCTTCTCAGCGCAGATAGAGGAGGTCACCCGAGTGGTACACTGGGTACATGGCCCTGGTTAGGGAGTATTTAGATACTGAACCTTCTTCATTCGAGGAGGCAGTGCAGTAACCAGTCTGGGTTGATGCAATGGTAGAGGAGTATGATTCTATCATTCGGAACAGTGTGTGGGATGTTGTCCCAAGACCTTAGGGAAAGTCAGTGGTGAGTTCCAGATGGCTTTACAAGGTAAAGCAGGAAGCTAATGGTAGTGTTGAGAAACATAAGGCAAGGTTTGTTGCCTGGGGTTTCTCACAGGTTGAGGGGATCGACTACAATGAGACTTTTTCTCCCATATCAAGGTACTCATCGATTAGATCGATATTGGCACTATCAGCTCAGATGGGGTGGAAGTTCCACCAGATGGATGTGAATAAAAAATTCCTCAATGGGAAGATTGAGGAGGAGGTGTACATTGAGCAGCTAGAAGGTTTCGAAACCTTTGATCGTGAGTCGCATGTGTGCAGAATCAAGAGGGCTTTGTATGGGCTGAAGCAAGCACTCGGTTCTTGGTACACCAGGATCGACAGCTATCTCACTGATTTGGGCTTCACCAAGAGTGAAGAAGATGTGAACCTTTACCACATCATGGTAGAAGGTAAACCATTGATCATTTTTCTTTATGTCGATGATCTGATTTTGACAAGTGATGATCAGCTGATACGGTCTTGCAAGGAGGACCTTGCAAGAGAGATCAAGATGAAGGACATGGACCTTATGCACTACTTTCTAGGCATGGAGGTGTGGCAGAAAGAAGGTGAAGTATTTGCATCTCAAGGCAAGTATGCCAATGAGATACTCAGGTTCTTTCACATGGAGAAGTGCAAGCCCATGCAGACTCCTCTAGCTGGGAACTGGAGGAAGGAGGATGCTACTTGTTATAGACATATTTGTGCACATCAACCCCAAACTTATATGTCGATGTATTAGGGCTCATTAATCCCTAAAAGAGTTGTTTCATACCCTAAATAAACTTAGTCATCTGAATACATCATTCCCCAAAAGTTCCATCTCAGAAATCATCCAGAAAGTGCCTAAACTAAACCATACTGACTGCTACACTATCAAAGTGTGATGCATACTATTTAGGCCTTCTACAGGGTGTGATGGGCAAGGATGGACAAATTTCCAGGATAGTTTCTTAGTTGGTTGCTCATGGAATCTTCTGGAAACTTCTCCTATGCCACTTGTCTCTCTGAATTTGCCCAAGGGTGACCAAGGGAATTAGGAAACCATCTCCAATTCCCCTCTCTTGTGGAACCAATTGTAACAAGTGGAATGACACTATCAATCCCCATAGATGACTCACCCTCTTGCAAACATCTATAAAAGGATCTCCCATCCAAGAGATCAGGAGGCTGAATTGTTGTGAATTGCAAGTAAGTGCTGTTAGTTTTGGTATTGAGGAGAGAGCATTATATTCTTGGTTCTTGCTAATTCATGAGGTGAAGAAGGATTGATGCTAGGAGGATGGTGCTGGATTAGACAACTGGTTTGTAATTCTCCTTATTATTAAAAAAGTTCTTTAGGATTTTTCCCAATTGATTGTATAATTGTGAATGCTTTCATTTGTTCATTATATATCTGATTCTATAATGTTTATGCTGTAATAGATCACGATGCTTTGACAGTTCTTTGTTGTTGTACTTGTGTAGGTACTCTCCTAGTGTGTTAAGTACGAGGAGGAGTTACCGGATCTGCCAAAGGAGAGAGAGATCAAGCAAGGGATCAAGCGAAAGTTCCAGGTTGGTTTTCTACTATCTTTCTCTTATCTGTTACAAAGAAGAAAGATCATTGAATTACTTTAAACTGTTGTTTCTAGGGTAGCTGCCAAACCTAGAGGGTTAGTCGTTCAACAAGACACTAATTTTCCCAGAAACAAATTTGCGAATCCACTAGGGATTTAGATGTTTGTTTGTTGTTATTATTTTTTTTTATGTTCAACTTCATAAACTACAGATAGAGTCTGAAGCCAGCCAGGTAGCTTTCGAACTGATCTTGCTCTGAAATTGCATAGTAGATAAATGCTGCTTCAGTCAATCTCTGGTTTAGTTTATGAGTTAAACATTTGACTTGTAGACACATCTAGATGCCCTTTTGGTAGCTCAGTAACCTCTTAGGACATTCCATCATACTTTGCTTATCATTTTTCATCAAAACCAAGCTTGATTCATTGGAAACTGCTCCACATTTGAGCCAAAACCATTGTTAGTAGCGCTCCCTGGACCATCGCACTATCTTCCATTATGACTCAGTATGCATCTCACCTCCCGAGTGTGAAAAGCACAATGCATATAATTGTCAACAAAGGCCAGGTTTAATGATTGACTGAACTCATTTTCCCATCTAGGAATTGAGGGTTTTTGACTTGTTTTTAGTTTTGTTTGGTTGTTTTGCTAAATATGAACTATGTCTCTTCACTGAAGATTACTTGCATCACTTAGATCAGCCTCAATTTACATTAGGATTAGTGAATGTTTTTTGTGTATTTGTTCCTCATTTACAATCCTTTGTTGAAAAGTTTTTTAGTTGATTTGTCGCTTCGATATAAAAAGTGTTGTAAATCGTCGTTTTTGTCGAAAAGAGAAGTGTCGTAAATTCTTCCTTCCCTTGATAATCGATTAAAATTTTATTGATGAATTTGATTTGATTTGTTTACATTCAAAGTGTCGAAAGCATGTTTCTTCAAATTTGAAAGTGTCGTTTTGAGTCTTATTTTCTCTTTTTGAAGAAAAAATTGTCGAAAATGTCATTTTGAGTGCAATATTTTAGATCTTTGCTGCATTTAGTTTTCCTTTTTGCATCATTCACACTAAGGAAAGCAAAAAAAAATACATGCATTTTCATTTAGCATTTTTGGTTTGTGTGCAAAAAGATGATTTAGGGAAATTGCATTAGTGAGTTCTCTTTGCTGTTTGCTTTACAAGCACTTCTATGCTCTATCCTTTGTAGTTTGGATTTTCATTGTTCAAATAAACGAAAAGATTGTTTATCATTGTAGATTGCATCTTAGGAACTTTAGATCATAAATCATAGGGTGAACCATCAAAGGCAAAATTCTAAGCAAGATCAACTTAAAATGAACCTCAATTAACTTAACAACGCTTTGGAATTTAACACAACACATTTAGAGGTCTAGGCTAGAGACGTGTTCCGGTGTCGTTAAACCTAGTGGCTATCATTTTCATTGAAGGTAGGGTGATTCCTCCTCTTTGATACGACAAGTGCTAGCACAGACTTGTGCTCCCCGTACCGTCACGTATATATTGGGAGACCCCACTAGGCTTAAATCCTTTATCTAGAGGAAACCGAGTTAGCCACCTTATTGATCGTAATGCACTAAACACAACATTCGGGAAGATTGACTGTCGTACGTAAAGTCCTTGGTAATTTCTCTTTAATTTATCACCAAGGTGTATATTGCAGTTTTATGATTGATCTGGTAAACCTTTTTGTCTAGATTCTCCAGAGTAGTCACTTTTGTTCCTTTTCGACTCCTTAAAAGAAAAGGTCCATCTGAGCACTTGTCATTTCAGGCTCATTAAAAATTGAAGGCGACTAGAGTCATCTTTAGATTTTTCTCGACTCTTTAAAATTGAAAAAGCAAAGTTGCATCCAAAATGTCATTAAAATTAATTGACCGCGAATAACATCCCTATCCCTTAGTTGATCTTAGGTTGAAACATATGGCGACAAATTTGGAGCCCACTGATCAAGGAATTCCTTTTGATGGGAATCCTAGTACTTTTCCTTTTTTTGGAAATATTAGTCCTCCATATATGGCTACATTGTCCCTTCTGAGATTTACCATTTTCTTGCCAGTATGGTTGTTTTCAACCTCCTTGGTTCAAAATGTCAAGATTTCTCCGCAATCAAGCACACCTCCAACTGGACAAAATCAACCTCCAATTAATCCTGAAGTTGACCCTTTACCTTCTTCCTCATTTGTTTCTTCCTCCCCTTCTTCCTCTTCGCCTGGTGAAAGTGTTGGTACTAGTAACCAGGTGGCTAAGAAGAAGAATAAAGGGAATAAGAAGAAGAAGAAGCCAATTCAGCAAGGGGGCAACCAAGCAACCATTGCTTTGAATGCAACATCTAATGAAAATCCATCTGTTAAGCCTCTCAAAGTCAAATATCCATGCAAACTTTGTGCGGGAGACCATCTTCTTCGAAATTTTCCTGATATTCCTCAGATATTAGAAGAATGGTCTTCACGTTCACATCATTCCGTGTCATCAACCTATGGAGATCATGTTGGTGACACACCATCAACTAGCGATAGTAAAGTTCATGTAAAGAAAGGAAAAGTTGAGTTTCCATGTAGGTTATGTAAAGGGAATCACCCCATTTACCTTTGTCCCATTCTAGATGAAACCAAGAAAGTGTTGGATAACCGTCCTGCTTCACCGCAACGACTTCCATCTGGTTATAGGAAACTCTCCCTAAATCCTTCACTAGTCGATGAACCCTGACCAATATCAACCGTCGCTCGAAACCACTCTCTCTGAAAGTGAATCCTATGAGTCTATACCCGATCCAAATCAACAGGTCGAGGTAACAGTTGACCCGATTTCACCTTCAGCTAATCATACCTTTCCCGAAGAGAGTGAAAATCATACCACTCAAGTTCTTTTTGTTACCTCAGATTCAAATGAACTTGGGGGCAATCCACCTGTTCCATCAAGACAGGAGGAAAATCCTCCAGCTCTCGTAACTCAAGGGGTTAATTCTCCCATTTCTACGGTATCCCCTCCAAGTAGTCTAGTCACTTCCTTTGATTGGAATCGACTGGCAGGATTCCGCCTTCCTTCTTATGTGCCTTTCCAGATCATAGTACAAGTTTGTAAAATGATTGTATTTGGCACTATTATAAACGAAGGTGCATCAGTGAGTATCCTTTCCTCAACTGCTTGGAGAACACTTGGTTCGCCACCGCTTGTGCCTGTTACACAGAATTTGTTGGGTTTCAACAAAGGAACCATTTGACCATTAGGGATCCTCCCTCAGTTACCTATTACTTTGGGAGGAAAAACCGTTTATTTGAACGTGATGGTAGTCCCAGGACCTTTAGATTACAATTTACTTCTTGGGCGTGACTATGTTTATCACATGGGAGCTATTGTTTCAACACTCTTTCGAGTGATTTGTTTCCTGCATGAAGGCAGGATTGTCACCATTGACCAACTTTCATTTCTCGGTCCAAATATGGCTCCTAGTCAACCATCTTCCATAAATGGTCCTTTTGTACTAATGGTATCATCCCCACCACGGTTTAATTATGTGGCAACCTATTCCATACCTACATCAACTGACGATCATTTCAGTGATGTTGTACATCATGTACTGGGGGCATTGGAACCAGATCTCTCCTTCATGACCTCTTAGGGGTTGTGATCGAAGTTCGAGGATAGTTCTTATACTTTGTCAACCTTGCTTAAAAAATGAAACAGACCTCGGAGGATAGTTCCCTTTCTTGTGTCAAACCTTGTTAAAAGAATGAAACAAGGAATATGAGGATGGTTATTTTACTGTGTCAACCTCGTTAAAAAATGAAATAGGCCCACGAGGATAGTTCATTGTCTTGTGTCAACCTCGTTAAAAAATGAAACCAAGGATATGAGGATAGTTCTTTTACTGTGTCAACCTCATTAAAAAATGAAGCAGCTCTTTCGAGGATAGTTCTTTTACTTTGTCAACCTTGTTAAAAAAATGAAATAGGCACACGAGGAGAGTTCCTTGTCCTGTGTCAACCTCATTAAAAAATGAAACCAAGGATACGAGGAGAGTTCCTTGTCCTGTGTCAACCTCTTTAAAAAATGAAACAAAGAGTCCAAGGACAGTTCCTGGTCTTGTGTCGACCTCGTTAAAAAATGAAACAAGGAATATGAGGATAGTTCATTGCCTTGTGTCAACCTCATTAAAAAATGAAACAAGGGTATTTGAGCAGAGTTCTTTCTCTTGTGTCAAGCTCATTAAAAAAAAAATGAAACAAGGTCCCAAGTTCCAAGTCGAGTCTTTGAGTAGATCTCGTAAAATCCTAGTCGAGTCTTTCACTTGATCTCATAAAAGAACCTTCATCCCACCCACCTAATAGCCACGAGTAGTCTACTTAGGTGAATGTAATGAAGCTTGGGGGGCATGCACCTAGTGGTAAAGATAAGTTTCCCTGTAGGTTATGTGAAGGGAATCACCCCATTCACCTTTGTCTATCTGGACGAAGCCAAAAGCTATTGGATAACTATCCTGCTTCACTACAGTGACTTCCATCTGGTTGCAGGAGACTCTCCCTTTCATCATGATGGGGGCATGCAAACCAATTTCAAGCATAGTTTTTCATTTCGAGCTTGTGTAAACATGAAACCGAACCCAAGCATAGTTCCCTATGGTTCAAGCTTGTCTAAAAATGAACCCATTTCCATTTTTAACCCTTATGATTGCCATTCTATCAGCCTTTTCTATCAGATAAGCCTTGGTTGTTTCATTCGATCACCACCATCTCTTTGGCCAATCATACAATTTCACTTGGTTGTTTTACCCTTTTTTGAGGAACAATTGTAATGAGTGGTCTTCTTAGCCAGCCTCTTCACATAAATCAACATGTTTTGAGAAGTTCCAACATCACCGGAACCAGTTACTACCCTAGACACCACTCGTTCCTCAATATAGATTCCTCTTTAAACCCTTTTCAGACCCTCTAAACATGAAAAGATTGTCGAGCGCTTGTCTTTTCCGGCTCATTAAAGTATTGGAAACATCATCCCTCTTGTATTATTTTACCCTTTTTCGGACCTAAGGGATTAATTTACGAAAAATAACTTATGGAGTTTTCTTTTCATCCCTTTTCAAACTCTTTAAACATGAAAAGGACTGAGTTATCCTTGTCGTTAAACTCATTAAAATAATAGCGACAAACTTGTCCATCTAGACGAGACCGAGTTTCATTGTCGCTAGACTTGTTAAAACATCAAATAGCGACGAGTTTGCACGAAGGGTGAATTATAGAAAAAGCATATGTTATCCTCCCCAAGCTTGAAAAAAATAAAGAGGTATTGGTTAGCAATGACCGGGGAAAAAGGGAAAAATCTTAAAGAGTTTATGGTATCAAGTCGCTCTTGAACATGACACTTCCACTTCATCTCCATGATTGAGTTAGGTTGGGTTATTCCGTTCACCGGTCATCATACCATTGGTCTTTCATACCATCCATATTTTGGGGTTAACGCTACCAATTCATCTTAGTGTCACTGACATGTTCAAGATAAGTCATCCAGTTAAATGTCCCATACATTGCAATACATCTAGCCTTCATATTTTCATGACCACCATTCTTGAACCTTGTGTCGTCAGTTCGTTTTCACCTCCAGAAATAATTTGCTTCGTTTTGGGTTGTAGATGTGGGATACATCAAGGCCCTCCTATGATGAGTCGCTTCTTGTCGAAATCAACTCATTATCCAAGAAGTTGACTTAGAAACACCCTTCCAGTGCTTAGAATCTTGTTTACATCAATGGCAAGTTTCTCACTTCCGGCGATAGGTTGACATCAATGGCCTTCGACTAGAAAATTTTGCGTGGTGTTTGACATCGGATCATGTATTCACACCACGTGAATTGTACTGTAGTACCTTGAGGATCATTATCATTATCATTGATTCCTCTTGCGTCTATTAACAACTCACATCATTGGCTAGTAATCAGGCAATGTCTTTCCATGTTCGACCTTAGAACATCTCTTCAAATGGATTGACTTGTACATCGAGCGAAGATTGAATGAGTTTGAAGACCCCGGATCTAGTTTCATCCATCCAGACTGCGATATATTCAAGGATATAAAAACATCAAATGTACAAAGGCCCTACACAGATGGTCATCCTAATCATGGAATCACCAGTCTGTATCTGCAGATGACTATCTGATCTATGTACATGAAATGAAAAATTATAAAGCTGAGCATGGGAATGCCTCCCTCATCTAGATCATGAAAAATCATATTATGATGATGTATTGTATTGTAACTTATGCGGGTCACCTTCTAGTTCAAAACTTCGGATCCTCATGATAAAGTATTTCACCTGACATGAATATTTACGACCTCATGCTTTAGGGGGCAACTGTTATAGAAATATTTGGGCACATCAACCCAAAACTTATTTGTCGATGTATTAGGGCTCATCAATCCCTAAAAGAGTTGTTTCATACCCTAAATAAACTTAGTCATCTGAATACATCATTCCCCAAAAGTTCCATCTCAGAAATCATCCAAAAAGTGCCTAAACTGAACCATATTGACTGCTACACTGGAAAAGTGCAATGCATACTGACTGCTACACTGTCAAAGTGCGATGCATACTATTTAGGCCTGCTATAAGGTGCGATGGGTGAGGATGGACAAATTTCTAGGATAGTTTGTTAGTTGGTTGCTCATGGAATCTTCTAGAAACTTTTCCTGTGCCACTTGCCTCTCTGAATTCACCCAAGGATGACCAAGGGAATTAGGAAACCATCTCCTACTCCCCTCTCTTGTGGAACCAATTTTAACAAGTGGAATGACACTAATCAATCCCCATAGATGACTCACCCTCTTGCAAACATCTATAAAAGGATCTCCCATCCAAGAGATCAAGAGGCTAAATTGTTGTGAATTGCAAGTAAGTGTTGTTAGTTTTGGTATTGAGGAGAGAGCATTGTATTCTTGTTGGTGTGTTCTTGCTAATTCATGAGGTGAAGAAGGATTGATGCTGGGAGGATGGCACTGGATCAGACAACTGGGTTGTAATTCTCCTTATTATTAATAAAGTTCTTTAGGATTTTTCCCAATTGATTGTATAATTGTGAATGCTTTCATTTGTTCATTATATATCTGATTCTATATTGTTTATGCTGTAATAGATCATGATGCTTTGATAGTTCTTTGTTGTTGTACTTGTGCAGGTACTCTCCAAGTGTGTTAAGTACGGGGAGGAGTTACTGGATCTACCAAAGGAGAGAGAGATTAGGAAATGGATCAAGCGAAAGTTCCAAGTTGGTTTTCTACTATCTTTCTTTTATTTTTTACACATAGGAAAGATCATTGAATTACTTTAAACTGTTGTTTCTAGGGTAGCTGCCAAACCTAGAGGGTTAGTCGTTCAACAAGACACTAATTTTCCCAGAAACACTACTCCAAGTGAGGTAGTAGCTACTATTGTTTATCGGCAGCTGGTGGGTTCACTTATATATCTAGTGAACACACTACCCATCATATGCTTTACGGTGAACCAGTTGAGTCAAGATATGGTTTAGCCTACCAAATTGTTTTGGAAAGCAGTGAAGCATGTGCTGAGATACCTCAGAGGCACATATCAATTCAGATTGTGGTACAGACGGACAGAAGGAGTGAAGCTTCAAGGCTTCACAAATGTGGATTGGGCAGGGAGTTTGTTATCTCAAAACCAGACCCTGACAGGCTGCTGATCAGGTAGACCTTGAGTAACTATTTCAAACCAACTTTTGGCTGAGATTTGCCTCCCCAACCTGAGAGGGCTCTCTCACAAGATTAAAAATATTGATAATGAATAAGATGGCTAACTCTAAGAAACAAATGAACTAGTGAAGAAGGTTGAAACACAATTAGAAAATATCCATTGGGATTATGGAGTCAAATATGCTTCAGTATTCACAATAATGTTAGCTTTACATAGAAGTCAGGGCATAAGAATTCAACATATGGAGAATATATCAGAGAACATAGGACCACACAGTTTATAAATGTGTAAAGGAAGTTAGAGCACTATCAGTGATTTCTAAGTAATCACACATTCATACCACTGTAAATAAAGAGAGAAGAACAACACAAGACATTCTGAATGTTGAATTCCTTCTGATTCCTGAGAAGCAAAGCCAAGTATTGTATTACTAGAAACAAAGTATTACACAAAGCACCATAAGAGAGTTTCTCTAAAAAATCTTCAACCTTTTGTACATCAGCTCTTCTGCTATATATAGAGATCTTTACATTACTTATATTCCTCCTCTAGGATGAGGAAAATTAGAATTCTACCTGACCTAACACCTATTGACACTTAAAACTAACTATTAAATGCAAATGACAACTAACTAGCAGTCCTAGAGACCTAATACAACTAGGAGTGTAACTCCTTATCATGATTACAACAACCTTATCTAAGCATTTAAATCATTCTTGACAACTTGCAACCTCAAGAAGTCGAATTTGATGAAGCTTCCCACGTGGTCATCTGACTGCTGAAGACAAACCCTAGAAATTAGGGAACATGTTTCCCTGTTTTTAGGTTTAGGATCCATGAAAATGGCACGTGGGACAGAGACTTTATCTCCTCATCCATGACACATTTTTCAAAAATGAAGGAAATTTTTGTAGTCCATACTGTCTAGAACAAAAAACTCTCTTGGTTTTGTAAACAACTTCTCCAGCTGTCCAGAATCTATCCTTGAAAAACACGTGTCAAACAGGAAAAATCCGTTCTCTGAATTTTGGGTTTCAAAGAAAGCTTATTATCTCCCAAATGAAAACACTTATGAAGAAAGTGAGATAGGTTATTGTAGCTGGATATTTGATGAAGAGAAACCTCCTTCATAATTCTAGAATACCTTTACATGTGACCAGAAACTGATCTTGAAAAAGACTGCTAAAACTAGAAGACCAAGCTTGACTTTCAGCAGTTTCGTAGCGCAAGTGTAACCATAAATTCCTCCCACCTCAAAATGAATTTGAAGAAAATGAAAGAGGTTTTTGTATTTTGGTATGTTAATAAGAAAAGCCTCTTTCAATTTTCAAAATTGAGTTCTCAGCTGCTCAGGACCCATTTTGGAAGTTGACTAGTAAACGCAGAAAGCAGAGTTTTTTACGCTGAAACAAGCTTTTTCAGGGATTTCGTAGCGCGCTACGAAAACTCCTAGTTCAGTGATTTCATAGCTAGTTTCAAAATTTCTCCAAAATGATGTGAGATATGACTTCTAAACACCTGGTGAGGCCTCTAGGACATGGAATGAGGCTGTCAAACATTATTTGGAAAAGAGATATGACCTTAAAAGACTTCTAACCTTATGACCTAACCCTTAAAGCATGAAATGACCTAGAGACCCTTTAACACCATGACTAGAAGAAGGGTTTGTAAATGAGAATGAAACTAATTGTGATGAGATGACTCAAAACTTATAAGACTATGACCAAAAACAAGGCAACTTTCCGAAGCTTAGAGACAAAGATTTTAGGGTGATAACAGTGGCTCCACTAGGGATAGTGTGCCCTTGTGGTATACTAAGAACTTGTAGCT
This sequence comes from Pinus tabuliformis, assembly GCA_031772625.1. Taxonomy (NCBI): domain Eukaryota; kingdom Viridiplantae; phylum Streptophyta; class Pinopsida; order Pinales; family Pinaceae; genus Pinus; species Pinus tabuliformis. The sequence goes on along the minus strand of CM062807.1, from coordinate 191,025,949 downwards.
CCAGTGCTGCTATCCATCCTCTAGAATAAAACTCTAAACCTCTGCCCAATTTTCTCCTCAAGCCTTTAATGATTTCTGAAAGAAGAATTCAATATTGCACCTAGTGAAACAGATGCTCAATCAACCTACCCTGAGCTTATTTGCACATCCCTACCTACCCTATCAACTGCAATCTCCACTTGTAGCTCAAGGAATATGAAACTTCAAATGAAGCCAATCATCGATCTGATCTAACACTTGAATCTCTTGACTGTGCTTGAAGCAAAAATAAACCACATATTGAAATACCCAAGGCAGCATGAGGTGTAACTGTTCTTCAAGATGAAAATATAACTGGAAGCCTGAACAATAAATCTTTTCCATGTAGTCAGCTATAGGGTCAAAAAACACATGGTTAGTTTGATGATCCTCATAACATCTTGTTACTTCTAACAACTGATCTTTAGTCACACAAAATTTATTTGATATGCTATCCAACTGCCTTTCTGAATGATGCCCACAAATAATGTAATTTTCTTCATTATAAAGATCATTCTTTGATGCAAGTTGCTGCAAGGAATTACAAAAATGAACAACCTTTTCCTCTGCTTGAGGGTTATAAAAAATTTCTTCCAGCATTTCTTCTTGGTGTTTGTAATCATTTTTATCCTCTTTATGATCAAAAGACTAGCAAGTTTGCTGCATCTCTACATCAATCTCGGAGGACATAATATGATTTTCATAAGTAAACCCCTGTTGATCTTCATGCTGCATTTCATAGGATGTTATCCTTTCTTCTTGTTGTTGAAATGTATTGTTATGAAGAGCCTCTAAAATTTCTTCATCCATAAACTCATCATCATCATAACAATCCTCCAAATATTGAATAAAACTCGTAGAATGTTTACAACAATCTTTGACCAACAATAAGGAGGGGTGACTCTCTTTATACATGTCATAGAATACATCATGAAAATCAGCAAGAGAATATAATCAACCATTTTCCAAGCTTTTATACCAAGACCATGCTTTTCCTTCTAAAGTGGTCATAAAAATCCTCATGAGACAATCTTCAGGGAATTGAACCTTAAGACTGCGTACATGCATATGGAACCTAACCAAATGAAGAGCAGCATTGTCTTTCTTTTCATCTTTGAATATTGGAAGATCATCTAACCAATCAATCTTTGGCATAGGATTTGGAAAACCAGGGATATGAGACCGATTCATAGGAGCATACCTGGCATTCATTCTTTCAGTGGAACTCATTTTGAAACTTCATCAAGTGACTGATCTTCTAGCAGTGGAGTCACCTTCTAATTTGTTATTTTATGCGTGGAGTCGCCAAGGTAGTGTTGCAGCCTCAAAAAGATGTCTGAGCTCCTGCTACCTTCAAAAGTTTAGCTTCTTGATTTCGAGAATGAATAATCTTCAGACTCCCGGAAGACGCACCAAAATGTTATCTCAAAACTAGACCCTGACAGGCTGCTGATCAGGTAGACCTTGAGTAACTATTTCAAACCAACTTTTGGCTGAGGCTTAGCCTCCCCAACTTGAGAGGGCTCTCTCACAAGATTAAAAATATTGATAATGAATAAGATGGCTAACTATAAGAAACAAATGAACCAATGAATAAGGTTGAAACACAATTAGAAAATATCCATTGGGCTTATGGAGTCAAATATGCTTCAGTATTCATAATAATGTTAGCTTTACATAGAAGTCAGGGCATAAGAATTCAACATATGGAGAATATATCAGAGAACATAGGACCACACAGTTTATAAATGTGTAAAGGAAGTTAGAGCACTATCAGTGATTTCTAAGTAATCACACATTCATACCACTGTAAATAAAGAGAGAAGAACAACACAAGACATTATGAATGTTGAATTCCTTCTGATTCCTGAGAAGCAAAGCCAAGTATTGTATTACTAGAAACAAAGTATTACATAAAGCACCATAAGAGAGTTTCTCTAAAAAATCTTCAACCTTGTGTACATCAGCTCTTTTGATATATATAGAGCTCTTTACATAACTTATATTCCTCCTCTAGGATGAGGAAATTTCGAATTCTACCTGACTTGACACCTATTGACACTTAAAACTAACTATTAAATGCAAATGACAACTAACTAGCAGTCCTAGAGACCTAATACAACTAGGAGTGTAACTCCTTATCATGATTACAACAACCTTATCTACGCATTTAAAGCATTCTTGACAACTTTCAACCTCAAGAAGTCGAATTTGATGAAGCTTCCCACGTGGTCATCTGACTGCTGAAGACAAACCCTAGAAATTAGGGAACATGTTTCCCTGTTTTTAGGTTTAGGATCCTTGAAAATGGTACGTGGGACAGAGCCTTTATCTCCTCATCCATGACACATTTTTCGAAACTGAAGGAGGTTTTTGTATTCCATGCTGTCTAGAACAAAAAAATCTCTTGGTTTTGTAAACAACTTCTCCAGCTGTCCAGAATCTATCCTTGAAGAACACGTTTCAAACAGGAAAAATCCGTTCTCTGAATTTTGTGTTGCAAAGAAAGCTTATTATCTCCCAACTGAAAACACTTATGAAGAAAGTGAGATAGGTTATTGTAGCTGGAGATTTGATGAAGAGAAACCTCCTTCAAAATTCCAGAATACCTTTTCATGTGACCAGAAACTGATCTTGAAAAAGACTGCTAAAACTAGAAGACCAAGCTTGACTTTCAGCAGTTTCGTAGCGCAAGTTTAACCATAAATTCCTCCCACCTCAGAATGAATTTGAAGAAATTGAAAGAGGTTTTTTTAGTTTGGTATGTTAAGAAGAAAAGAATCTTTAAATTTTTAAAATTGAGTTCTCAGCTTCTCAGGAACCCTTTTGGAAGTTGACTAGTAAACACAGAAAGCAGAGTTTTTTACGCTGAAACAGGCTTTTTCAGGGATTTCGTAGCGCGCTACGAAAACTCCTAGTTTAGTGATTTCATAGCTAGTTTCAAAATTTCTCTAAAATGATGTGAGATATGACTTCTAAACACCTGGTGAGGCTTCTAGGACATGGAATGAGGCTGTCAAACATTATTTGGAAAAGAGATATGACCTTAAAAGACTTCTAACCTTATGACCTAACCCTTAAAGCATGAAATGACCTAGAGACCCTTTAACACCATGACTAGAAGAAGGGTTTGCAAATGAGAATGACACTAATTGTGATGATATGACTCAAAACTTATAAGACTATGACCAAAAACAAGGCAACTTTCCAAAGCTTAGAGCCAAAGGTTTTAGGGTGATAACGGAGTCCATCAGACCATAAGAGCACTTCTGGAGGAATATTCAACCTTGGTTCAGTTGCAGTTTCTTGGTACAACAGAAAACAGAGATCAATTGCACTTAGCTCGGTAGAGGCTAAATACATGGCTGCTAATCAGGCTGCATGTGAGGCCATTTAGATGCGGAAGATTCTAGTTGGATTGTTTGGTCAGAGGATGGATCCTACAGTGATCTACTGTGATAACTAGAGTTGTATGAAACTCTTTGAAAATCCAGTTTTTCATGACAGGTCCAAGCACATTGATATCTGGTATCACCATCTTCGAGACTGTGTGGTCAAGAGGATCATGTTGTTGCTGTATGTTTCGACCGAGGAATAGGATGCAGATATTTTGACTAAGGCATTGTCAAAATGCAAGTTCGAGTTCCACAGAGACAGTATTGGGGTTACTGATAATCCCTTTCTTATTGAGAGGGGGTGTTGAAAATAGCAACAAGAAATGCTAAAAATAGAAATGCTAAAAATAGCACTGCTATAAATAGCAATTCATCCAATGTTGAACATAGCAACAAGGAATGAAAAAATGGAAGTGATAAAAATAACATTCTATAAATAGCATTTCGGGATACCTTCCTATTTTAGTCAGTCCCTAAACTAAAATAGTGAATTAAAATTCGAATTTGATCTTAGCAGCTATTTGTAAAATAATAAATTAATTCATATTGAGTTAATTAGTTAAGGAAAATCAAACATGAAGTCTATGTGGGGACATGCAACAGTTTCTCCATTAATTGAGGAATTTATCCATCAGTTAAATAGATAAGGATGAGTTGTAATATTGAGCTGTAATTATTTGGCTCAGTTAACTGAGTCAAGTCCAGTTAGATTAATTCAAATAGTTTGTTGAATTAATGTAAGTTCGGTTAGTTAATGCTTGCATGCATGTAACTACTGCACTTCAAATAACTGAATATTCTCTCATAAATAACTCATGCATGTCAGTTCATACAGAGACCTAGTTGAGATCAGATGGAGGGGAAGTGTACTATCAGTTGCTAGAATATTACATTGTGAATATTCCTTGCATGCAGAAGGAATTCTTTCCTTGAGGATTGTGCAGTTACTTCTTCAGGTTTAGTGAGTGTGATGAGGCCAATTCACACATGTGGCTGCACTGGACCCCAAGAAAAACTGCGCAAGGAAATAGGAGGCTTGGAGGGCTTGAGGAGGACATATACTATGTCTATTCAGTATGTGAGCGGTATTGCTTCAGAGCTGATTCTTTTTGTAACTTGAAAAATATTTCCACTTGTATGATAATACAGAGATTGGGGTTTTAGGCTGAGGCTTTCCTCGGGTTATTTCTTCTGTGTTATGTGTTATTGATTTCTCATTCTCAGTTATATGTGTTCTCTTGATCTTGCTCAAGTTCGATTAAGCTTCCGCAAAGTGTTTTAGAAGTAGATCTTGTATTGTGTTTTAGTATATTGCATAATCTGTTGATCTACAGTGGGAATTTCTACAAGATTTCTACCTAATGAATGACCCATATTGACTACGGAATTACAACATTTTACAAGCCAATTTTACATCTATTTTTAGCTTCCGGGGGGGGGGGGCTCTAAATAATCGTCGCAATCCCCCCTTGGACCCCCCTGGAGGCACCCATAAATGGGCATTGTTGCTGCCAAATTACGAAATGGGGTCCAATGCGGCGATACCTCTAAATAAAGAAGATAATTAGGCTCCACACCCAACAAGAATTGTATTAGTCCATCATATATCATCCATTGGGATTAGGGTGGATCCTTCCAAGATAGAATTCATTCTCAAATTCCCAACCCCGACAACCCAAAATATGTTCACAATCTTTTAGGTATGCCAGGTATTATCAGAGGTTTAGAGAAAAATTTACCAAAATGGCATCACCCTTATTCCAATTATTAAAAATGTCATCACCCTTATTCTAATTACTGATAAAGGTTGCTTAGTTTTGTTGGATTTCCCAATGTTAAGATGCATTTGAAACATTGAAAGAGAAATTGTCAAGAGCTCTTGTTTTGTAAGCCTTGAACTGGTTTCTACCTTTTCACATTTATATAGATGCCTTAGACACAACTATTGTGGTTATATATGGTCAAAAAGAGGAGTAATGAATTTATGTTATTTACTTGATCAACAAGAACCTTACTTCGACAGAGAAAAAATATACATTAACTGAGAAAGAATCTCTTATTGTAGTTCATGCTATCAATAAGTTTCATCAATATTACTGGATATTCAATATTTATACATACTAACCATTATTCCATCCACTATCTTATGAATAAACATATTACTAATGGTAGGGTGATTACATGGCTACTTTTATTGTAGGAATTTTGCATTACCATCCTCTACAAGCTAGGAAAGGAAAATATGGTTGTTGAATTTCTCTCCAAGATGAATATAAGGAGGAAGCCATTCATGTTGAAGATGGTTTTCCAGATGAACTTTTGTTTTCTTTATCCACTAATACTCCATGGGTTGTAGACATTCTTACTTTTTAGTTATATGAAAGCTTATGAAACTTCTATCACCAAGGGAACACAAGAACATTGTCAAACAAAGTGCCATGTATTCCTGGGTACAAGGATACCTTTTCCACATTGGACTGGATATTTTTTTTTGGCGATGTGTGAGGGAGGATGAGATGTATGATATTTTGAAGGTTTCTCATGATGAACCCTATGGAGGGAACTTCATTGAAAAATGAAATGTAAACAAGTTGTTACATTTGGAATATTATTGGCTTACCATCTTCAAAGATGCTAAGAATCATGTTAGAAGTTCTGACAATTGTACGGAAATGGGAAGAGTTGTACAATATAACTAGATGCTACTCCAACCTTAGTTTTTGATAGAGCCATTTGATAAATGGGCCCTATATTTCGTAGGACCAAACAACCCTCCATCCAAAAAAAGGTGTAAATTTTATTATGGAATGAGTACATGAATAAATGGGTTGAAGCCAAGGCTCTACCAAAGGCCACTAAGAAAGTAGTGACTAAGTTTAAATATGAGGAGATTTTTTGTTTTTGTTTTGGGGTACCTGTTGAGCCCCATAATTACTTCTTTTTTACACCCTTCTCACCTATTTTATTCTTCTTTGACCATCATAATAACTCAATGGGCATCAAATCACATGATTTATGGCATGGCATGTATATAATTGTCTTGTATTTCATAAGTTGATAATGTTCTTTATTATTAGTCTAATATTTTCTTTAGCTACTGAGTTGGAATGATTCTACAGCTAATGTGTGAATCTGCAACCAAGTAAATGGTTTGATAGGTTCCAAGGTGCCAGCTGGAGAGAGAAATATATGGAAATGTGGTTATCAATGCACTCAATGATTCCCTACTACCTTCATGAACTAATTGATGAAAGAAGCTTCCACTTATGTGGTCAAGGATAAATTCAACTCTGTCAGCTATAATAGGTGAGCGAGGAACGAGATATATGCCTCGTGATTTTCTTTGTTAATAGAAAATAGTGAGCGACTTTTGTTATGTTTTATTTTCATAATTAATTTTAGCATTATGTTAGCAAGGATAGGCATAGAGCTCTGAACATTTAATGTTATGGGATTTATAAAAATGCTTGCATCAGACATAAACAAAACGATCTTTTTATGCGACAATGAAGACTTAAAACTCTGTTTTTAATATTGAGTTTATGAAGAATTTTTCCATTTCCATGTGTGGTTGATTGTTTGATTGATAGCGTGATTACCTTCTTCTAACATAAGGCCCCCTCGAGCAATAAGTATTCTTGTTCTTTTTCAGTAGATAGAATTTATGTATAATTTCATAAGCTTTCTGTTATGTTCAATTGAGTAGATGCATTTTTAATTTATTTCAAATTCAATTTATGATTGTTTTACTAATCATCTTTTTTGTTTATAGATGCACATGAATTAAGCTCAACAATAGTGATAACAACGATATGATCTATACTTATACAATACTTTATTTCCTTTAAGAACAAAGGATTTATTTGTAGAATTAGATGTTTCATTTCAAACATAAGTGAAAGTGATTTATAATTCAAGAAAGTGTGGATGTAGTTAAGAAGAGATTCAATTTATTTTGGTTTTTCATACAAGAGTGTGTTATATTGATAGATGAGTTGGTTATTACAGAGCATATTTCATATATAATCAGAGTGTGTGTGTTTTATGAATTGAATTTCATCTACAATAAGTGTGGGATTGATTACTTATATGCAGAGTTGTGAGATTTTCCTTTGAAGTAGAGTGTGAAGTTTTCCTTAAGTAGTCTTCAGTAAAAGTGTGTGATCATTTTATTTTCTAGGAATAATTACTTTGCTCATGTGCATTTCAATAACTTAATTTAGAATTTATATTTCGATAACTCATCTTAATTTAGATTTGGTGTGAATAACCAAGGAATTCTAGTATATATAGTACAATTACACTTCATCAGATTACTAGCCCTGGACGATAATTTATGTAAGTACTTTAAGGTTAAATAAATTACGAAACATTTTGGTGTCGTTACTGGGGAAGTGTAAATAGGAGTCTTTTCATTTTACTTTAAAAAAATGATATGCATAGGGAAAGAGATTCTAGAGGTAGATTTGTAGGTAGAGGTAGAAGTTTAATCCCAACATCATCACTCACCCCACCACGACCTCGTAGTACCACACCACCCACTCAAACTCATATTCCATCATTTGCAAGAAAATATAAAATTCCCGAGGTACTTAGATCCGAAATCCAACCTAAAGATTCACCAACCCCATCAACCGAAGTAGTAATAGAAGAAGAATATCCTACATCCCAATAGAAGGAGTAGTTTTCCTATCTTCAACTGGAGAAAGACTTCTAGGATAAGAGCTATAGATCCCTAGTGAAGAAGAAGAGGAAGAAACTTATTTTAACTTACCATTGATAGAAGAACCATAACTAGAAGAGCTAGAAGAAGAATTAGAAAACCCAATTTTAGAACCCTATATTAGTTTTGAATAAACTACAACAGCTGGAGAAGGGAAAGAAGAGGTACATAATGTTAACGGTGAACAACTTCGGATTGGAGGAGGAAGAGGTGGAAGAGGTGGAGGAAGAGGGAGAGGAGAAGGTAGAGGAGATCCATAACCCTTTGGATTTCTTGTCCTCAATGAAGATAAAACAACTACAATGAAAAACATCTCGCCCTTCATCCTTCCAATTTTTCATGGATTAAGAAGTGAGGATCCTCGAATATTTCTCTTTCAGTTTGAAGTTTTTTGTAGATCTGATGATTACTTTCTTGACACTCAAAAGTAGAAATTGTTTCCAGCAATTCTTAGGGATGCAACATCAAAATGGCTCATCGGCTTAGGAGTACATTCTATAAGAACATGGGAAGAAATGAAAACTACATTCTTAGAGAAATATACAGATTATTGTATGCCCCATAATCTTAAGGATGAAGTCTTTAGAATGATGTAGAAAGAAGATGAAAATCTTGAAGATCTCATTGAAAGATTTGCTTATAATGTTAAAAGGGCTAAAATGCATGAACTAGATGAAGAAACTTTGAAATCCCTCTTATTAAAATCCATCAGAGATGAGTGGATTGATCTTCTCAATTTTATGGGTAAGGGAGATATTTCTTAGTTATCATTTGGAGAAATTTGTGAGTTATGCATACACATTTCAAGAGGTAAGGTAAGAACTAGGAAAAATCGAAGAGATCCTCTCATGTCTAGGATTAATAAATATGCAGTTGGGACTATAAGTAGGGTTGAATTAGGATATTTGATTAACAATTTTAAAACAAACATTTTTGGAAGCCTTAGTGAAAAAATAAATACCCTTAAAGTGCAAAACAAGAAAAATGCTGAAAATGCTACGTTGTGAATATTTTGTCCCAAGTGTAGAAAGAAACATGCTATGATAGAATGCCCTCTTGACTTAAAATGTGTAGAAACCTGTGTTATATGTGAAGAAAATCATGACACAAAATAATTTCCTTCAATACCAAGTCTTAACGTTGTTTTTCAAGAGGAAATAATACAAAATCAAGTAGATCCCTTCTATTTTATTGCTAAGAGACCATGGGAAAATTCACAACCAAATATGACTTAGGAATTTAACATAAAGCATTTGCACAACCATCACAAAACAAGTGGATTGCACCCATTCCTTGGCAATATTGGCCTCAACCTTGGGCATAAGGATGGAGAAATCCTTATGGAAAATATCCTCAATACCCTCAATATCAACAACCTTACCCTATTTTTCCACCACAATATTTTCCTCAACATGTTCAACCAACTCAACCTTAGAATCCGAATCCACAACTTTCATTACCATTTCCTCAAAGACCAAATCCATTTCCTTCTCAAGCACTTCCAAATCCAAATACTAATAAAAATTCACAACCTGTTTACAATATGTAAGAATAGAATTTCCAAACCTACATGATAACTCCACTAGATCTAAATAACGTCCAACTTAGATCTGGTAGAGTATTGGAAACGAAGTCCCCATCAGTTGTTATTCAGGAATCCAAAAAGGAGAATCTCTCTGAAAAAGATAAGTCTCTTAGTCAAGAAGAAAAATCTCAAAAACAAACCACCCCTGTACATTCTGATGATATTCCAATAAACTCAACTCCTATCATAGAACAACCTTCAGTATCTGTCCAAACACCACCTTTTCCTGAGAGATTAAAAATTGATAAATGGGTAGAAAAACAGATTTTATTACCTAATTATGATACGTTAGATGAATTGAAGAATGTTTGCATAAAAATCCATTTGCTACAAGCCATTAAAGAAATACCAATATTTGCGAAAACAATCAAGGAATTGAGTATTAAAAAGCCAAGAAGAAAGATGAAAGAAATCAAAAGAATTTAATTAGTTGGAAAAATTGCAGATTTGATGATGGGTAAAACAACAATTCAAAAATATCTTGATCCAGGAAGTCCCATTGTGAAAACACACATCAATGGTATCGAAATACCAAATACATTGATTGATTTAGGAGCAGCTATAAACATCATGAGTAAACAAACTATGAATCAATTGAAACTTCGTAATCTTCAATATACACCTACATTGTTGCAATTAGCAGACATATATGTTATTAAACCTGATGGTGTATTAGAAGACATATTTGTATCCTTAGATTCTTGGTAGTATCCTGTTGATTTTATTACTCTAACACCCAAGAGTAATTTAGGAGGACACCCATCGATTCTAGGAAGACCATGGTTAGCTACAACTGATGCTTTTATAAGTTGTAGATCTGGTGATAAGTTTATTTTTGATGGAAGTTCAACAAAGAAATTAACCTTATATCCTCCTGCAAAAATAACAATAGAAGTAGAACATGAAGAATAGATAGATGATGATATTGATATATGATCAATCTTTGTTACTTCACAAATAGATGAAGAAGATCAGATTTTGAATTTAATGGAAAATAATGAGCCTTCATCATATTGTGAATCTAATAAAAGTATTCAAGGACAATGCAATAATGAATATTTATCATCTAGTCAATTATCTTTACATTTTATGGAAAAAATTGGCAATTATCTAATAGAAGTATTCTGAGAAAAAACTTTAAATATCAATAATAATCTGGAAGAATTTTGAAAGGACTTAAAAAATATGTTACAAGAACATTCCTCTGCTTATGCATGGGAATACACTGACATGAAAGGAATTGATCCTAATACTTGCATGCATCATATTTACATTGAAGGAAATGCTAAACCAATTCGAAAGCCTCGGAGAAGAATGAATCCAAATTTGAGAGAAATTGTAAAAGAGGAATTACAAAAATTGTTAATTGTAAATTTCATTTATCCAATATCAGATAGCCAGTGGGTTTCACCATAGGTAATTGTTCCCAAAAATAATGGAAAATGGAGAGTATGCATTTACTATAGGGAAATGAATAAAGCTACCTTAAAAGATCATTTTCCACTTCCTTTCATAGATCAAGTTTTAGACACATTGGGAGGAAAGAAAAATTTCTCATTTCTATATGGTTTTAGTGGATATAACCAAATCCAGGTAGCTCCAGAAGATCAAGTTAAAACCACTTTTACTTGTCCATGGTGAACCTATGCCTACAGAGTCCTTCCTTTTGGGTTGTGTAATGCACCTGCAACATTCCAAAGGGCAGTTTTAGGAATTTTTTATGATCTAATTCATGATTGTGTAGAAGTTTACATGGATGATTTTACTGTCTTTATTTTAGAGAAGCTCTTAAAATTTTGGAAAAAGTTCTCATTAGATGTAAGGAAGCAAATCTCTCATTAAGCCATGAAATTTTTTTTATGATGTTTACTGAGGGGATTATTTTAGGACACCATATTTCAGGAAATGGAATTAGAGTGGACACATCTAAAGTAGAAGTTATTTCTAAATTATCAATTCCAATTTGTCAACGAGATGTTAGAAGTTTTCTTGGTTTTACTAGTTACTATCAAAGATTCATAGAAAACTTTACAAAAATTGCTTCTCCATGATCCAAGTTTAAATGGAAAGCAACAAATTATAGACATAACCATAAATATAGAGATGCATAAGAAATAACACTTCATTTCATTAATATCTGATACTGAAATATGCTTACAAACATAATGGAAATAAGACTAGCTCAGGCAATGGTAGCTTATCTCTAAGAAGAGATGTGGTGACTACTTGCCTCTGAAATGTGTTACAATGAGGCTTGAAGGCATATTTATTATTGATAAACAATGGAAAACTGTAAACATCCAAAAACCTAACCCTAGGAGATGAAACACCAAACTATGGGCCCCATTGGGGTAAGTTGGTACATCAACTTCCCGAGGTTGTAACTTTGGCATACGATCTCCATTCGATGCACATCACACCTCGTTAGAAATATCTATCTGAGGATTACAACTAATGAGGGAAAATATGAAGTTGAAAACTTATTTCCCCACCCTTTTTTTCCCAAAAAATGTCATTTATGGCCTTAAAAGGGCTCCGGAAGTTCAGGACCTAAAAAACTACCAAAAATAGTAAATTTTGCTACAATTAGGGAAACTGAAAAAAATGAAAGAAACAATGGTGGGGTCCAAGTGGAATAGGCGAGTGGCCACCAATATCCACCTAGATCATTCCTCCTCCCTTAGGAAGCAATGGTCCCCATTGCGTTGAGTTTCTCCATGAGATGAGTAAACTTCTATTGAACTTAGTCTCTGCTGAGCCACTTGCCCTGGTGAAGGAGTTGGCCTACTTTGACAACTCAATATAGTTGGATCCTTTTCTATCGGGTGTTCTTAATCTAGTGTCCATTATCTGATTAGTTGTGGCTTGTTCCATGCAGTTTGTGTTTAACTCTATTGGTGTGAGTTGTTATGCGATGTCAGATGTGTCCAACAATGGTGGAAAGTAGGGTTGAAGGAGGTCCACATTGAACACTAGGTGTAGACCAAGGATCGGTGGAATACTGAGCTCGAAGGAATTTTCCCCTACAGCCATGGTGATGGTGTATGGCCCATATCGGAGTGGGAGAAGCTTGCGGTGCGGCCCAGAGAGGTGCTCCTTCTGCAAATGTAACCAAAATTTATCGCCCACCTAGAACTTGTGTGGCACCCGATGCTAATCATTCCACTACTTGTACTTAGCATTGGATCTATACAATATGTCATGGATCTATTGGAGAATTTTCTTAATGTGTTCAATGAAGTTGTTTGCCTTGTCAGCTTTAGACTAGACATGAGCCGAATCTTCCCGAGTAGCTGCAAATGGTATGGCCACATCAATGGGACATAGTGGCTAGAATCCCAAGCCCACCTGGAAAGGGTTGTGGCTAGTCAAGTTGTGGAAAGCCCAGTTATAGTTGTGTTGGACATAGCGGAGGCTCTCATCCCATGTGCGTGGCTTCTTTACATTGTACATGCGCAGCATGTGTATGATCATCCTGTTTATGACCTATGTCTGGCCATCATTTTGGGGATGGAAAGTTGTGGACTTAGTGAGATTGGTGTCCAACATTGACCAAATACTGGACCAAAATGTACTGAGGAACTTGCAGTGATATTCTTCTTATAGGCTGCCATAATGGCCATCTTTGAGAATCTGTTGATGACCACCAAAATACAAACACTGCCATGCTTAGTAGAAGGAAGGTCTGACATGTAATCCATGGTGATGGATTCCCAAGGTCGATTAGGGGTAGACAGTGGAGTATAGAGGGATTGATACTTAATGGTCAATTTGGAAATAGTGTAGGTAGTGCAGGATCTGATGTACTTCCCGACATCCTATTGAAGATTCAATCAATAGAAATACTTCTGTAATATTTCCATTGTTGTCTCGACCTCGAAATTCCCAATGACCCAACTATAGTGCACTTCACAAATCATCTTGGCATGCTCTCTTGGAGAAATAAAAAGGTGTCCTAGGTCAAATAAAATTGCATCCTACAGGTGAAAATCTAGAACTTGTTGACCCTCCAAGAGCTTTTGTTATGTGAGGCGGAATTCTGGGTTGCTTTTGTAGAGAAGTGGTCAATCAGAAGTCTTGTGCCCACAAGAGTCAAGCACGGTGGTTAACGCCATGATTGGTGGTCGGTTGAGGCATTCTTCAACATTATTGGTGCTACCCTTCTTGTACTTGATATTCAAATGGAACTATTGCAGGTATGTGGAACACTTCTGATGGCGATCATTTTGCAACTTCCCTTGCATTTGTATGATATGCAAGGGTCGGTGGTCTGTGTGGATGATCGTTTCCTTCCCAAAAATGTAATGCTTCCATTGTGAGTAGGCCTGCACAATGGAATACATCTCTTTGTCATAAGTGGGTTACTTCTGGATTGTGTCTAAAAGTGTCTCACTGTGATATGCTACTTGATCCAAAATGGATTCAGTTTTGCCTCCGGATCAAAGTCTTCAAATGCAGATGAAAGTGGAACCAAGTCAACGGTCAATGGTCAACAGTCAATGCCTACGTCAGCAAGACACGTGGCAACTCGGGAATGAGTCACGGGTTCTGGATGATGTCAGCAGAGGAGGTGGCGTGGCAATTTGTGATTAGTTCACACAGGCCAATCTGGTGCTGACACATGGCAGCCTAGATTTGCCCAATGTTAGCATGAAATCTCAATATGGCGAATGAGAAAGAAATTTGGCATACTACTAAAACTGACAGAAATCGCAGGGAAGTGGTAATCATCCAATTAGAGGAGATCAACGCATATCACATCAGAACACGCAAGTAGGTTAACGTTCTAAATGGACATGATGTGGTTATTAAAAAGAAGTTTAACTTCTTTGAGTTCAAACAGGAAGATTGGAAGTGGTATCTCGCGTGCCCTAAAGGTGGTAAATGGTTTTTCAAAAATTCACGTGATTAACCTTAGTGTGCAACACGTAGCACAAGAAAACCACTTTTCTCGTGCGCTCTCAGTCTGATATCTGTCATGCAAGATTTCACGCGAGATTGCGCGATAGTCGTTCGATTGGACAGGTCATATTGATGGTGGAGATCGTTCGGGCTAGTTGGCGAGTAGATGACACGATAGCCGTTGGATCAGATGGGACAGATCGACGGTGGATATTTGGAGGATATGATAAACTTGTATTTATTTTGTTATATCGGGATCACCGCCGGAAGTCAACCCCACGACCCGTCGATCCTCTAATTTTATGTTATTGCATTATCTCACATTCACCACAAATTGCAACTGCATGCGGTATATTAATACCATATCACTGAAAGATAACAAACTATTATGGTTTTGGACCATTCCATGGGGTATGGAGGTCACAGTGGCCAAATATGGTCAAGTTTATACTTGTTTGACTCGAAATTTCGCGCTGAACGCAGTGGTGAGATCCATTTTCTTATTTGAGACTCTGTTTTCGAGCTCATACTTGTAACAACAATTTGAAGACAAAATAAAGAGATCAGCACTGGAAGTGAAAGGACAAGGAGACGTAGCCAGAAAGTCTAGTGAACTCCTTTATTAAATTTGGTTGTGTTGATGTGTTTGAATATGTTTCCATTTTTTTTATGTGTTTATGTTATTCACAATATTTTCGATCTGTTGCACTAAGTAACATAAGAAAAATCACACATATTATATAATACCTTTTCATTAATGGATCAAATGGTATCAGAGCGACAAGGTTTTTAAGGTTTGATAATTTTGTGTGGAGATTTGAATGCTTACTAGGTTGAGGCTCGGATGAGGTGAAGGTGAACTTATTGAGGTGAATCCAGAGATTGGAAGGGTATTTTCACAAAGAAGGATGGTAGATGAAACTCCACTTGGGTTAGAATCCCAATTCTTGGATAGTTTCATGACGATACCGTCAATGATGGAAGAGATGTATAATGAGTTTAAAAAGGGTAAAGGTGAAGGCACTTCATCACCTAAACTAGAAAAAGGAACAGAGGAACCTTTTCTTTTTGTTCCTCCAGATAAAGAGACAAGGGAAAATCTTCCCCCACCATCTCCTCCATCATCACCATCATCGTTATCATCGTCTTCTTCTCATAAAACTAGTTCTTCTAATAAGAAAAGGAAGAAATCCTCTTTGATCAAATTAGATGTAAAATTTGATTTGCCAATTTATGATGGAGAACTTAACGTTGAAAATCTTAAGACAAATTGAAGTATATTGCAGGGTGCAGAAAGTTGTTTCAGAAAGGAAGAAGATCCAGCTTGCTAGCCTTCGACTTGGAGGAACCACACTTGTATGGTGGGAAAGTAAGACACAAGCAGATCTCCAAAAGCATGGTAAAATCATTTCAACTTGGAATGAATTTGTTTCTTCTATGAAAAAGAAATTTTATCCTTTGGCTTATAAGCGACAAGTAATGATGAGTTGGCAAACATTACGTCAATTAAAAGGTCAAAGTGTTCAAAGTTATACTCAGGAATTCCGTAAGAGAGCTTTAACATTAGGCATATCATTGGACTCACCAGAGACATTGTTGAAATACATAGGTGGTCTTCATAGTTATTTGAGGCATACCATACTTATGTTCAATCCAACTAGCTTAGATGATGTATCAGTTCAAGCAACTCATGTAGAAGCTAGAGGTAAAAATGTAACCCAAGATGTTGGGAAATCATCCGAACTTTTATTGAAAGCAAGAATAAAGACAAGAAGAAACTTAAATGGAAGGAGAAGAAAACAAAAACTGTGAAGAAGGATAAACCTTCATGCACTCATTGTAAGAAGGAAGGACACGATGAGTCACACTGTTGGTAATTGCATCTGGAATTGAAGCCTAGGAAGTTCGGGAGTAAAGAGCGAAAGAATGTTGCTGCTATTGAAAAGGACTTGGGATCAGATTCAGGTGACAAGACAATGGTTACAGCTACAGGTATAAAAGGTAAAGATTCTAAAGCATCTACAAGTACTTCTTCACATTCTATTGATAATGATAATTATGAGAGGAAAAGAAATGAGCTATTTCATATTAGAGTAATTTCCACGCACACTAAAATTGATACATTATTTGATAGTGGGTCACAAGTTAATTTGATTTCTGAAGCAATTGTAAAGAAGTTGGGTCTAGAAACAAAACCTCATAAAAAGCCATATCCATTAGGTTGGGTGTGTGATAAAACTAAGCTACAAGTTACGAAACAATGTAAAATTCATTTTGCTATTGAGTCAAAGTTTGTAGATGAGGTTGAGTTAGACATAGTCCCATTGCACATATATGGAATTGTATTAGGAAGTCCATACTTGTATGATAGAAATGCTATCTTCTATCGTACTGAAAATAAGTACCAACTCACTAAAGATGGAACTGAATATATTGTAAGGGCTAATAAACTCAAAGATAATTTCTCTCTCATAAATTCAGGACAGATGAAAATAATTGTAAATTCAAGTAAACAATTTTTACTTATGATTGTAAAATCAAATGATATTGATAAATCCGATGCATTCCAAGGTTGTAATCCTAAACAGAAAACAGATCTAGTTAAAGTTGTTTCCGATTATGATATTCTGTTTCAAGAGCCTAAAGGGCTTCCACCCAAGCAAGAGATAGAACATGAGATTTATTTGTAGAAAGATGCTCCACTACCTAAAATTGGAATGTACAGGTTATCAGCTCTAGAGAATGCAGAGATAAAGAAGCAGGTATAGGAGTTGCTTGATCAAGGAATTATTTGACCAAGCACATCAACGTGTGGATCACCTATTGTGTTGGTGAGAAATAAAGATGGTTCGTGGAGAATGTGCATTGATTTTAGAGCATTAAATAAAATCACAATAAATAATCTTTATCCTCTTCCTCATATTGATGATTTGTTAGATTACTTAAAAGATGTAGTTTACTTCTCTAAATTGGACTTGCGAAGCGGCTACCATCAAATCAGAGTTGCAGAACAGGATGTATGGAAGATTGCTTTCAAAATGAAGCAAGGACTCTATGAATGGATGGTTATGCCTTTTGGTTTAACTAATGCTCCAGCTACATTCATGTGAGTCATGAATGATGTATTTAGACCATTCATTGATGATTTTGTAATAATTTAGATGATATTCTTGTTTTTAGTAGAACATGAGATGAACATGTAAAGCATGTAAAGAAGATTTTAGATGTTTTGAAAAGAGAAAATCTCTATGTAAAACTGTCAAAATGTGAATTTGGCATAACATCTTTGAATTATTTGGGTTATATTGTAGGGGGTGGTGAATTGAAGATAGATCCCTCTAAGGTCGAAGTCATTGTAAATTGGCCTAAGCCCAATACTGCTACAGAAGTTAGAATTTTCTTAGGGGCAGCGCAATATTGAAGAAATTTTATTGCTAACTTTTCTTTGATTGCAGCTCCTTTACATGCTTTGACAAGTGTGAAACATGTGTTTTAGTGGGGAGGAAAACAACAAAAATCCTTTGACACATTGAAAGAAAGGATCAGTATAGCACCAGTACTAGCACTGCCTGATTTTCAACATCCATTTGAGATCAAGATAGATGTAAGTGAATATGCCATGGGCGCAGTGTTGATGCAACATAGAAAGCCTACATGCTTTCATTCTGATACATTCACATCAACAGTAGTTGACTATCCTACATATGATAAGGAATTATATGCATTAGTTCAGAGTGTTAAAAAGTGGAAACATTACATAATGGGTAAAGAAACAATCATACATATAGATCATCAACCACTACAATACTTACACTCACAAACTAAATTACAAGAGTCACGACATTATAGGTGGATGGGTTTTCACATCAATTTCATCTTGTTATTAGATATAAGAAGGGCATACATAATAAGGTCACAGACATGTTATCAAGACCAATTATAAATGCATCCACAATACTTAAGCATAATTCAGTAATTCATGAAACTTACATTGTACAATATGCTCAAGACACAGATTTTAAGGATGTATATGCAACTTTAAGTCATGGCAAGCAGGTAGAAGAATTGGATTATTTCATAAAGTACGAACTCTTATATCATTTGGGAAAGTTATGCATTCCAAAAACTAAAAGAGTTAATATAATTCAAGAAGCACATACTTCTCTCATATTAGGTCATTTTGGTGTAAGTAAAACAGTTGCACAATTACAAAGATTCTGCTATTGGCCACAAATGAATGAGACAGTTTCTAGATATATTAAAGGATGTACTATGTGTTCTACAAGCAAGCCAAGTAATAGAAAATTAGGCTTGTATACTCCACTTCCAATTCCTTCTCGTCCTTGGGAAAGTGTTTCCATGGATTTTTTTGGGGGATTGCCAAAGTCTAGAAAGATTCATGATTATTTGTATGTAGTTGTGGATGGGTTCAGTAAGATGTGTATTTTGACACCATGTAATAAACATGTCACAACTGAACCAACTAAAAATTTGTTCTTTCAAAATGTATGGGCTCATTTTGGGTTACCCACTTCTATTGTATGCGATCAAGATTCTCGATTTGTCAGGAAATTTTGGTCAAGTCTATGGGAGTTAATGGACACAAAGTTAAAGAAGAGCATGACATTTCATCCACAAATAGATGGTCAGACAGAAGTGGTCAATAGGACAGTGATACAGTTGCTTCGAGGATATTGCAGTAAGCATGCCAAACTTTGGGATGAGCATCTATGTTATGTGCAACAAGAGTCCCAAACTTTGGGATGAGCATTTGTGTTATGTGTAGCATTCTTACAACCATGAAAAACATTCTTCTACTCAGAGATCTCCTTTTGAGACTTGTTTTGGTTTTATACCAAAGTCTCCCTTGGATTTTGTCTTTGGTAAAGACATAGCAATTGATGGACACAGTGATGTGGACAAAGCAAACAAGTTCATTGAACAAATCCAAGAAATTCACCAGGCAGTACAGGAACGGCTAGAAAGAAGCCAAGCAAAGTATAAGGCGCGACATGACAAGCATCGAGTTGAGCATAGTTTTCAAGTTGGTGATCAAGTCTAGTTGTACATCAGCAAAGAAAGACTGCAAGGGGAAGGTAAAAAGTTGAAACCAATTAGATATGGTCCTTTCAAAATACTTGACAAAATTGGTTAAAATGCTTTCCGCTTAGATCTACCAGCTTATATGCAGATCTATTCCGTCGTAAATGTTGAAAACTTGTGTTGTATGAACCTTCACTGATTGAAGATTCCGAAGAGAAAGGTCAGCTACCTTCCATTGAAGATCTTTTACCCGATTATCTCAATGAGCTACAGGAGGACACATTTCTTGATAGGAGGATAAGGACTTCGCGACGGGGAAATGTTGAGTATCTTTGAGTTGGACTCAAAGGTACAAATCCAAGCAAAGCACAATGTCTAGAGATTGGAAAAGTGAGGGAACTTTATCCTCACTTACTCGACAGCTAAAACCAACTTTTGGTGGACCAAAAGCTTCCAGTGGGGAGGAGTGATCCAAAATGGATTCAGTTTTGCCTCCAGATCAAAGTCTTCAAATGCAGATGAAAGTGGGAACAAGTCAACGGTCAATGGTCAACAGTCAATGCCTGGGTCAGTAGGACATCTGGCAACTCGAGAATGAGTCACAGGTTCTGGATGATGTCAGCAGAGGAGGTGACGTGGAAATTTGTGATTGGTTCACATGGGCCAATCCAGTGCTGACACATGGCAGCACAAATTTTCCCAATGTTAGCATGAAATCCCAATGTGACGGATGAGAAAGAAATTTGGCAGACTGTTAAAACTGACGGAAATTGTAGGGAAGTGGTAATCGTTCGATCAAAGGAGATCGATGCATATTGCGTCAGCATACACAAGCAGGTTAACATTCTAAATAGACGCGATGTGGTTATTAAAAAGAAGTTTAACTTCTTTGAGTTCCAAAAGGAAAATGGGAAGTGGTATCTTGCGCGCCCCAAAAGGTGGTAAACGATTTTTCAAAAATTCAGGTGATTAACCTTAGTGTGCGACACGTAGCACGAGAAAACCACTTTTCTCGTGCACTCTTAGTCTGATATTGGTCATGCAAGATTTCACGCAAGATTGTGTGATAACTGTTTGATTGGACGGGTCACATCAATAGTGGAGATCGTCTGAGCAGTTGGCAAGCAGATGACACAATAGTCGTTGGATCAGATGGGACAGATCAATGGTGGAGATTTGGAGGATATGATAAATTTGTATTTATTATTTATATCAGGATCATCGCCAGAAAAGGCTGGACAGTCGGGGTCAACTCCACGACCGCCGATCCTCTGATTTTATGTTATCGCATTATCCCACATTCACCACAAATTGCAACTAGATGTGGTGTATTAATACCATATCACCGAAAGATAACAAACGATTATGGTTTTGGACCATTCCACAGGGTCTGGAGGTCACAGTGGCCAAATATAGTCAAGTTTATACTCGTTTGACTCTAAATTTTGAGCTGAATGTAGTGATGAGATCCATTTTCTTATTTGAGACTTTGTTTTCAAGCTCATACTTGTAACAACAATTTGAAGACAAAATAAAGAGATCAACACTAGAAGCGAAATTACCAGGAGACGTAGCTAGAAAGTTTGGTGAACTCTAATAAATTTGGTTGTGTTGATGTGTTTGAATGTGTTTCCAATTTTTTTATATGTTTATGTTATTCGCAATCTTTTCGATCCATTGCACTAAGTAACATAAGCAAACTGGCACATAGTCTATAATACCTTTTTCATTAACGGACCACCACTGGATACCCTTGTTGAGTAAGGATTTCCCCATTAGCATAATCAGAGGAATTTGTCTCTATCTCAAATGGTTTTTGCAAGTTTGGTAATTTGAGCATTGCTACAGAGTAGAGGCGATGTTTCAACTCTATGAATGCCTTCTGTTGAGATTCAAACCAAATTAATTTTTCTTTCACTCCTCCCTTGGTGACTTGAATCAAGGGACAAGTGATATGAGACAACCCCAACACGAATCTGCGGCAGAAATTGGCAAGACCCAGAAAGCTTCGGAGCTCTGTCAAAGTGGTTGGGGCTATCCAATCTCGAATTACTTGGATCTTGGTTCGATCCACATGCACCGGTTCAACAATAATGTATCCTAGATACTGAACCTGGGTCAAGCCAAAACTGCATTTCTCCAAATTGGCACACAACTGGTGTTGCCGCAGTGTTTGGAGAACTTGTCGAATGTAGCGGAGGTGCTCTTCCCAAATCTTATTGAATATCAAGATGTCATCCAAGTATACCACCACAAATGAGTTGGTGAATGGCCATAAGATGTCATCCATCAGCCTCATGAAGGTTGTATAAGCATTCGTTAACTTGAAATACATTACCAACCATTCGAAAAGGCCCTCCTTGGCTTTGAAGGCAGTGTTCCAAACATCGGGGGGTTCGACTGGTACCTGGTGATATCCGGACTTCAAGTCGATCTTGCTGAAATATTTTCCCCCCTTGAGTTGGTCTAGAAGGTCATCAATCTATGGGACCAGTTACCTATTCTGGACAGTGATCTTGTTTAGCGCCCGATAGTCAATACAAAGTCTCCAAGTCCCATCCTTCTTCTGTACCAACATGATCGGGCTCCCACAGGGTGATGGACTCGGCCAGATGTGACCTTTCTGTAGTAGCTACTGAATCTGCCTCTTTATTTCATCATTCTTTAGAATAGAGCGTTGATAGATTGGTCCATTGGGGAAAGACACACCTCGGATCAAATCTATGGAGTGCTTGACCTAACAGTGTAGAGGCGCCCCTGTGGGGGAGGTGAAAATGTCCTCGTACTCCACCACGACCTTGTCCATCTATTATTGTCATGCAGAGGGGCCCTGTCTAGCAGTATTATCCATCATCTTCTTCTATCCCTGAGTGCATATCAATAGGAAAATAAATTTCCCAGTTTTGGAAATGATCTTACCGCATTGTTTCAAAGTAACCAAAGAGAGGGCGGTAGGCGGTGCTACCTATGGTATCTCGTACAACTTATTTCCCAAGGTAACAATAACAATGTGAGGCCTTGACTCATACACAACGTGTCGCTTCCATAATTATGGGTTGCCTTATAATACATCACAAAAATCAAGAGGAACAACGTCACATAATACCTCATCTGTGAAGGGATTGATTCTATATAGAGAGCGACACTGTTGGTTGATGCGGAGGTCCCGTCCTTGGTGAAGCCACTCAATGGTGTACGGTTGTGGGTGTACTATGGTTGGTAAGTCCAACTGCTTCATGAAATCTACTTAAATGAGGTTCTTTTGGATCCCATTGTCGACAATGAACTATAGCGGGGAACCCTTTAACCACATCTAGGAGTGGAAGAGGCACTCCTCCTCCTCTGGATATTTGAGTTCCTCCTTCTGGATCTTCATGGTGGCAATGATGGAATTGGACTCTGCATTGATAATCTACTTCGCTTTTTCATTCCCCTTGTTTGGTTCTGACTGAGAGTCAAAACATGCATCTGATTGAGAAGCCTTCAGCTCAACCACCAGTGACTGCTTGGCCTGACACTCACTTGTGTTGTGAGTGTAGCTCTTATGGAACTCACACTACTTTCCCATGTCCTTCGACTTTGGTGTGTTTTTTTTTACTCATGGCCTTGGTGGGTTGTCCTAGGCCACCCCCCTTGGCTTTGTCCTTTGTTATGCGGTTTGGGGGAAACTTTCCCTTGCTTCGGTTTCGTAGATCCAAAGCCTCGCGTTTTCTGTTTAAGATTTTGCTCGATCTTGACAGTGTATCAGTACGTCATGCCGAGCAAGGAGATGTCGAGGAAATCCATCTCATCCTAGATGAAATTGTGTAGGAAGTTGCGGTACTTGAGTACCAAATGTTTCTTAGAATCCTTGATACCCAAGTTCATGCGAAGGGTATGAAAAACATTGGTAAACTTTGGCACGTCTTGGTCTCTTCCCTGCTGCAACGTGGTCCACTTTATGTATTTATCCTCATAGCTCCCGACAGGGTAGTACTGCTCCTTCATGGTGTACGGGAATGAATTCCAAGTGGGTGTGGTTGAAAATAGGGAAGACTTACTTTAATCCTTCTGCCCACAGTTGGTTTCCCACAAGTCCTTGACGTGGGGAGCAGCTTTGATAAGAGAAAAAGTAATCTTTTCATGGCTGGAAAAATCATGAGCAGAAAAATATCCTTCTAGCAGATTTAACCAGTTACATATGACATCTACATCTATCCTGTTCTCAAATATGAAAATGTCAAAGTTTACTTGTACCTTAAAAGGATTGGCACCTCCAGAGTGGCTACTAGATGTGGATGTGCTACCCGTGGGCAACCGTTGAAGGATCTGGGAAAAGTTATCCATCATCGCATTCCTTTGTTTCTCGAGGGCCACCTCAAGAAATATTTTGAAAGGATCTCATGCTTCCTCGTCTTTCTTTTCTTCCCCCATGGGAGGCCATTGGGATTTGCGAGGCTGGTCTTGCAAAGGTTCAACCAGTTCAAGCCCTAACTCCTTATATCTTGACCTTGTTGGGGACATGAAAAGAAAAACAAAGAAAGAGTAGACTTCTATGATACCATTGATCTGAATTTAAATAGGAACATAAAAAATCACAAAAGTAACCATAAATATAGAGATGCAATAAAAATAACACATCATTTAATTAATATCATATACTGAAATATTCTTACAAACAAAATGGAAATAATACTAGCTCGGGTGATGGTAGCTTATCTCTGAGAAGAGATGTGGCGGCCACATGCCTACGAACTTTGTTACAATGAGACTTGAAGGCCTATTTATTATTAAGAAAAATGAAAAACCCTAAACATCCAAAAACCTAACCCTAGGAGATGAGATGCCAAACTATGGGCCCCGTTGGGGTAAATTGGTACATCAACTTCTCGGGGCCGTAACTTTTGCATATGATCT
Organism: Pinus tabuliformis; assembly: GCA_031772625.1. Lineage (NCBI taxonomy): Eukaryota > Viridiplantae > Streptophyta > Pinopsida > Pinales > Pinaceae > Pinus > Pinus tabuliformis. The sequence continues at coordinate 191,001,387 of CM062807.1, read as the reverse complement.
CTGCTTGATGCACAAGACACCTCGTTAGAAAGATCTATTTGAGGAATAAAACTAATGAGGAAAAACATCAAGTTGAAAACTTATTTCCCTGCCCTTGTTTTTCTCGAAAAATGTTGTTTAGGGCCTCAAAACGACTCCAAAAGTTCAGGACCCGAAAAACTGCAAAAATTAGTAAATTGTGCTACAATTAAGGAAACTGAAAAACTAAAAGAAACAATGGTGGGGGTCCAAGTGGAAGAAGTGAGTGGCCACCAATATCCACCCGGATCATTCCTCCCCTATTAGGAAGCAATGGTCCCCATTGCATTGCGTTTCTCCATGAGATGAGGAAGCTTCTGTTGAACTTGGTCTCTAGTGAGCCACTTGCCTTGGTGAAGGAGTTGGCCTGCTTTGACAACTCAATATAGTTGGATCCTTTGCTATCGGGTGTTCTTGATCTGTGTGTCCATGATCTGATCAGTTGTGGCTTGTTCCATGTAGTCTGGGTTTAACTCTGTTGGTGTGAGTTGTTCTGCAATGTCAGATGTGTCCAACAATGGTGGAAAGTAGGGTCGAAGGCGGTCCACATTGAACACTAGGTGCAAACCAAGGAATGGTGGAATACTAAGCTCGAAGGAATTGTCCCCTACTGCCTTGGTGATGGTGTATGGCCCATATCAGAGCGGGTGAAGCTTGCGGTGGGGCCCAGCGAGGCGCTCCTTCTGCAAATGTAACCAAACTTTGTCACCCACCTGGAACTTATGTGGCACCCGATGTTGATCATGCCACTGCTTGTACTTAGCATTGGCTCTGTCTAATATGTCATGGACCTATTGGCGGATGTGTTGAATGTGCTCAATGAATTTGTTTGCCTTGTCGGCTTCAGACTGGACATGAGATGAATCTGCCTGAGTAGCTGCAAATGGTATGGCCACATCAATGGGACATAGTGGCTGGAATCCCAAGCCCACCTAGAAAGATTGTGGCCAGTAGAGCTATGGAGAGATCTTTTATAGCTATGCTTGACATAGGGGAGGCTCTTATCCCATGTTCATGGATGTGTTGCATTGTACATGTGCAAAATGTGTATGATCATCCCAATGACGACCTCTGTCTGGCCATTAGTTTGGGGATGGAAAGTTGTGGACTTAGTGAGCTTGGTGTCCAACATCGACTAGAGACTGGACCAAAATGTACTAAGGAACTTTTTGTCCCAATCTGAGATGATAGACTATGGTATCCCAAAGTGTACCCACACTCGTTCAAAGAAGATTTTAGTAGTGGCTTCTGCTGTGATATTCTTCTTATAGGCTACCATAATGGACATCTTCGAGAATCAGTCGAAGACCATAAAAACATAGTTGTTGCCATGCTTAGTGGAAGGCCCAACATGTAATCAGTGGAGATGGATTCCCAAGGTCGACTAGTGGTAGGCAGTGGAGTATAGAGGCCTTGCTTTTTGATGGTCAATTTGGAAATGACGCAGGTTGTGCAGAATATGATGTACTTCTCAACATCTTGTCGAAGATTTGACAAACAGAAATAATTATGCAGTATTGCCACTATTTTCTTTACCCTGAAATGCCTAGTGACCCAACTATAGTGTGATTCCCAAATTTTATTGGCACACTCACTTGAAGGAACAAAAATGTGTCCCAGGTGGCATAACAGTGTATCCTGAAGGTGAAAATCTGGAACTTGCTAACCCTCCAAGAGATTTTGGTACGTGTGGTTGAATTTTGGGTCGCTTTTGTAGAGGAGTGGCCAATTAGAAGTCTCGTGCCCACAAGAGTTGAGCATGTTTGTTAATGCCATGATCGGTGGTCGATTGAGGCAGTCTGCAACATTATTGGTGATTACCTTCTTGTACTTGATATTCAAATGGAACTATTTCAGGTATGTGGACCACTTCTAATGGTGATCATTCTGTAACCTCCCTTGCATCTGTATGAACTACAGGGGTTAGTGGTCTGTGTGGATGACCATTTCCTTCCCCAAAATGTAATGCTTCTGTTGTCAGAAGGCCTGCACAATGGAATACATCTCTTTGTCAAAAGTGGGAACTTTCGGATTGTGTCTGAAAGTGTCTCACTATGATATGCCACTGGATGCCCTTGTTGAGTAAGGACTACCCCAATAGCATATTCAGAGGCATTTGTCTCGATCTCAAATGGTTGTTGCAAGTCTAGTAAAGTGAGCACTGGTGCAGAGCAGAGGTAATGTTTCAACTCTATGAACACCTTCTGTTGAGATTCAGACCAAAATAATTTTTCTTTCACTCCTCCCTTGGTGACTTGACTCAAGGGCCAAGTGATATGAGAGAACCACAACATGAATCTACAGTAGAAATTGGAAGGACCCAAAAATATGCGGATCTCTGTCAGAGTGGTTGGGGCTAGCCAATATCAAATGAATTGGATCTTGGTTGGATCCAAATGCACCCCCTGTTCATTAATAATGTATCCCAGATACTGAACCTGGGTCATGCCAAAAGTGAATTTCTCCAAATTGGCACACAACTAGTGTTGCCATAGTGTTTGGAGAACCTGTAGGATGTGGTGGAGGTGCTCTTCCCAACTCTAGCTGAAGATCAGGATGTCATCCAAGTATACCACTACAAATGAGTTGGTGAATGGTCGTAATATGTCATCCATCAACCTCATGAAGGTTTTAGGTGCATTCGTCAACCCAAAAGGCATAACCAACCATTCAAAAAGGCACTCCTTGGCTTTGACGGTAATCTTCCACACATCAGAGGGTTTGATTGGTACCTGGTGATATCTAGACTTCAAGTCGATCTTGCTGAAATATTTTCCCCCCTTGAGTTGGTACAGAAGGTCATCAACCCATGGGATTCGATACCTATTCCAGACAGTGATCTTGTTCACCGCCCAATAGTCAATATAGAGTCTCCAAGTCCTATCCTTCTTCTGTACCAACACGATTGGGCTCCCAAAGGGCTATGAACTCTATCATATGTGACCTTTCTGCAGCAGCTCCTAAATCTACCTCTTGATTTTGTCGGTCTCCATAACAGAGTGCCAATAGATTGGTCCATTAGGCAACAAGCACCTAGGGTCAAATCGATGGAGTGCTTGACTTGATAGTGTAGAGGCACCCTGCAGGGGGGGTGAAGATTTCCTCGTACTCTATCACGACCTTGTCCATTTGTTGTTGTCATGTAGAGAGGCCCTATCTAATGGTCTTGGCCACCATCTTCTTCTTTCCTTGAGGGTGTATCACCAGGGAATCGAATTTCTCGGTTTTGGAAATGGGCTTACTACATTGTTTCGTAGTAATCAAAGAGAGGGAGGTAGGAAGTGCTACATCCGGTATCCTGTACAACTTATTTCCTAATGTAACAATAACAACATGAGGCCTTGACTCGTACATAGCATATCTCTTCCAGAAGTATGGTTGACCTAATAATACATCATAAAAATCAAGAGGAGCAACGTCACATAATACCTCATTTGTGAAGGGCTTGATGTTATATGGAAGGCAGCACTGTTGGCTAAGCAGAGGTCTCGTCTTTGGTGAAGCCACCTGATTGTGTACAATTGTGGGTGTGCTATGGTCAGTAAACCCAAGCACTTGATGACCTCTTCTAAAATGATGTTATTTTGGCTCTCGCTGTCACAATACACTGCAGTGGCGAACCCTTTACCCACATCTGGGAGTGGAAGAGGCGCTCCTCCTCCTCTGGATCTTCGAGTTCCTCCTTCTGGATCTGTATGGTGGAAACAATGGCATTGGGATTCACATCGATAATCTGCTTCCCTTTGTCATGCCCATTTTCAGGTTTTGACTCAGAGTCGGATAATGCATCTGATTCAGAAGCCTTTAGCTCAACCACTAGTGACTGCTTGGCTCGACACTCACTTGTGTTGTGAGCGAAGCTCTTATGGAACTCACACCACTTTCCCGTCTCCTTCTTTGGATTTGCGGTGTTATTCTTTGCTGGCAGCTTTGGTGGCTTGTCCTACGCCACCCTGCCTTGGCTTTGTTCTTTTATCTGCGGTTTGGGGGCACCTTTCCCTTGCTTTGGATTCACAGATCCAAAGTATCGCTTTTTATGTTTAAGCTTCTGCTCGATCTTGACAGTATAACGATACATCGTGTTGAGCTAGGAGATGTCCAAGAACTCCATCTCATCTTGGATGTACATGTGTAGGTAGCTGCAGTACTTGAGTACCAAATGTTTCTCAAAATCCTTAATACCCAACTTTGTGTGAGGGGCATGAAAAACATTGGTAAACTCCAACACATCTTGGTCCCTTCCCTACTGTAGCATGGTCCACTTTATGTATTTATTTTCGTAGCTCATAACAGGGTAGTACTGCTCCTTGATGGCATCCCAGAATGAACTCCAAGTGGGTGTGGCTAAAAACAGTGAGGGTGTACTTTCATCCTTCTACTCACAGTAGGTTTCCCACCAGTCCTTGATGTGGGGGGCAACTTGGAGAAGAGAAAAAGTAATATTTTCCCACCTGGAAAAATCATGAATAGAAAAGTATCCTTCTAGTAGATTTAACTAGTTATCTATGATGTCTACATTTATTTAGCCCTCAAATATGGGAATTTCAAAGTTTACTTGTACCTTAAAAGGAGTGGTGCCTCCAGAGTGGCTTCTCGATGTGGTTGCGCTGTCAGTGGGAAATTGTTTAAGGATCTAGGCAAAGTTACCCATCATCACGTTCCTTTGTTTCTCGAGGGCCTCCTCGAGAAATAGCTTGATAGGATCTCTTTTTTCCCGTAGAAAAAGTCGTAATTTCTATTAGTCAAAGAAATTACATTCTCTAGATGTCTAAACATATGCATAGTGAGGCTGGCTGCCTCTCAGACGGTAGCAAAATATACACAGTTTGTTTCAACCATGTACATGTAGCACAAAAAACCCGATTTTTCCTCCATGCAGGGAGTTTACTGGTCTCCTAGAGATTGTAACATAATACCAGTGATAAACTTGTTATAGTGCTCCACGCAGGGAGACTTTAGAGTATGTAACTGTAAAAAATATTACTAACAAAAACCGGCCTGTAGCGACCTGGAAAAGTGTCTGTGATGTAAAAAAAACATCAGTGTTTGCAGCGGCTGCTACACCACTTCCTTTTAGAGGAAGAAAAAACCCGTGGTTCAAAACCAAATGCAAAAAACCCTGTGTGGATAGGATGTAACCATCTTCAAGGCTGTATGTCTCTTTGTGCACGTGGATCTACAAATGGCCTGTGATAGTGACGATGGAAGGTTCCATCCACTTCTTCCTGTATTAACCAGTCTTCCTCTTGCCTTTGCGCTGCCTGCTTGGATAGGAGGTCCGCCCTTGAGTTGCGCTCCCTGTAAATATGATAACAATCAAATTTTTCAAAAGCTGCTATTAGCCTGTGTGTCTCATCCAGTATATGTCTCAAAGAATAAACAATGCATATAGATGTTCTGTTGAGCCAGTTGTAGACAAGTTTTGAGTCTCCAAATAATTGTAGTTTAGTGCAACGTTTTTCAAGTGCAAAGTGGATGAGGTGTTTGGCGGTGGATAGCTCAGCATAATTATTTGTGCTCCTTCCCAGGTATATTTGTAATTTGAAGTAGTGTTCTTCCCGAAGGAAAAGGAGGGCTCCTCCCCCACAGCCATCTGCTTGTGCTGAGCCATCAAAATAGGCCCAGGGGTAAGATTTGTCAATGTGTTCAGGGGTAATAGTTCGAGGAGGGGTAGGTGGGGGGTCATCAGGGAGGAGAGCGTAGTCTGCAAGGATGTGAGATCTGATGGATGGCCAGGATGGTGTTTTATGGTCAAAAATTGCACGATTCCTCGCCGTCCAGATAGCCCAGCTCATGAGGAGGGGGATGTTCCTATCTTTGCCCGAGTGGTTCTCCAGCCAATTCAGCCAGGCTTCGATGATTGTCTGTCCTTGCCATCGATTGAGGGAGGGGAGATGAGAAGTAAGAAGGGACCATTGTTCAATGACTACAGGGCAGGACAGAAATAGGTGTTCAGTGTCTTCCTCATTGCACCTACATAAATGGCACCAGAAAGGCCCATGGAATGATCTTTTTTTCAAATTTGAGCTTGTGGGAATTTTGTTGAAAAGGATGGCCCACATAAGCATACGCAATCTGGGGGCTGCTTTGAGATGCCAAATGGCTTTCCACCACTGCTGTGCATTTTCAGGCTGAAATTGTTGCATAAGCTGTTGGTACCCTTCCTTGGGAGTGTATGAACCGGTTTTGCAAGTGCCCAGACTATCTCGTCTTCTTCATCCGTTATCCTGATGTGTGCTTGAGTAAGGGCATCTGTATAGATCTCCCATTCTTGCCGCCACTGATCCGGGATGTGGAGATCTAGTGCTGTCTTCCAGGCCTGTTGGAGAAAGGTGGAGTTTTGTAGGTCTGCAATATGTGCTATATGAGAGACACCCTGGTCCATAAGATATTCTGTTAGCTGTGCTGGAAGTTGATGGGCATTGCCACATCCAATCCAGGGGTCTACACCTATGCGGACTGCGTTCCCCTGATGTATTCTCCAAGTTAAACCCTCCCGAATGAGAGGGAGGGATGAGAGAACCGCTTTCCATATGTTTGAGTGTCTTCCGCTTCCCCTGTGTTCCCTGCGAATCCAGCTGAAAATGATTTCCAGGGCAATATATTTTTCCACTACTACCCTTTTCCAGAGGCTGTTGGATGTGAGAAGTTGCCATCCTAGCTTTGCTGCCAGAGCTTTTGCGAATAAATCCAGTCTTTTTATGCCCCATCCTCCCCTCTTCTTGGGCCTTGCTATGGTATCCCATTTTACCCAGGCAAAGAGGTTTCCCTATTTGTTCCCCTTCCAAAGGAATCTGCAGCATATCTTCTGGAGTCTGGTTAAGATTCCTCTTGGTATCCAAGCCAGTGACATCCAGTATACAGGGGTTGCTTCCAGTACAACTTTTATAAGGGTGAGTCTCCCAACCCTGGTTAGATATCTGTTATACCACACTTGTAATCTCTTCTCCACCTTTGCAATAAGCCAAGTCCAGTCCGCAATTTTGTATCCCCCGTGTTTCACTCGGAAGCCAAGGTATTTCAGCCCTTCCTCCATCGGGTGTAGTTGGAAAGGGAACCGATTTTTTTATGTAGATGATCTCATGGTGTGAGCAGCCAGCTACTGTAAGAGTGGATTTATGAACATTTATAATCATTCCTGTAGCCTTCTGAAAAAGGTCAAAAAAAAATTGTAAGGCTGAGGTGTCGGCTAGGCTTCCGTTTAAGAAGATGAGCACATCATCCACAAACAGGAGGTGAGTGAGAGAGAAGTTTTCCATGATTTTTATCCCATTAATCCTTCCCCACCTGTGTTCTGATGCTATCAACCTGCTAAGCCCTTCCATGATGAGAAGGAATAGTAAAGGGGATAGAGGGCATCCGTGCCGTAAACCTCTTTCAGCTGTGAAGAAAGGGGTGGGGGCACCATTTAGTAGGACACTGTACGGCACATCAGATATACAGCTCATAATCCTCTTGATAAACATATAGGGAAACCCCAGATGGGTGAGAAGCATTCGGATGTAAAGCAAGTTTGCCCTATCGAAAGCTTTAGAGAGATCTACCTTAAGGATCATTCCTTTCAAATGCTTGCTCTGCATCGAGTGGAGGAGTTCCTGAGCAGTACCAATAGCTTCATGGATTTGGCGGCGATGGAGGAAAGCAAATTGTTCAGGGGATATATGGGCTGAAAGGATGGGCTTGAGTCTGTTCGCAAGGATTTTGGCCATAATCTTGTAGAGGCAGTTGCAGAGCGAGATTGGCCTAAATTCATTGAAAGAGACTGGCTTGTCGGATTTTGGAATGAGGGCAATGAAAGTAGCTTTGATGGCCGAGGGGATGTTTCCTGAGAGGCTGCAATGATTGATCACTTTGAGGAGGTCCTGGCCCAGAAGCTCGAAGAAGGCTAGATAGAATTCGATGGACCAGCCATCAGGTTCTGGGCTTTTGTCTCTTTGGAAACCCCGAATGGTGGCTTCCAGCTCCCCCAATGTAATTTCTTTAGTGAGCTCAGCTGCTTCCTCGTCATCCACAAACCTGGGGAAGAGCTCGGCTGCTCTCATGATCTCTAGCAGACTTGCTTCTCTCGAGGCCCTATATATATTCCTGAAGTGTGAGGAGGCTAGGAATGCAAGTTCTCTGGATGTGTGGACCTGTTGGCCATGTTCATTTTGCAGCTCCCAGATAGTGTTGATCGCTTTCCGTCCATTCGCAAACCGGTGGAAAAACTTTGTATTCTCGTCCCCTTCCTTGAGCCAGATTGCTCTACTTCTTAATCTCTAGCTTGCCTCTCGGTCTCTGAGAACTTGTGATCTCTGATTGATAAGGCCTTCATACATGGCTTTCTGTTCCGGGGAGATATAGGTTCCCTCCGAGTGGGATTCTAGGTCTGCAATTGCTTGCTCTGCAAGGGAGATCGTTTGGTCATCTTGTTGCCTTTTCTGGTGAGCCCATTCTCTGAATAGCACCTTGATTTCAGAGAGGTTCCTAACAAAGAAGGTAGCTGGGTATTCTCCCTCGGGGAGAGGATGTGTTTTCCAATAGTCTGATATTAGTTTAATATAGGAGGGGTCCCAGAGCCATGTGGAATTAAACTTGAAAGGGGCCTTGAGTTTCTGTTGCCTTGCTCCAACTTCAAGGAATATAGGTCTGTGGTCCGATATCCCTCCACTTCCAACCCATTGCCTGGATCTGGGGTGATTACTGTGGAAAGCCTCCTTGATAATAAAGCGGTCCAGTCTCCTGGAAAGGCTTTGTTCACCGGTTCGATTATTCTTCCATGTGTGCTGGATCTTAGCCGAGGGGATATCGATCCAGTGATGATCCTCAAACAGCTACTCGAAAAAATCCGATAGCGGGTCGATCTGCGCCATATGTCCCCAGGATTCTGAGTGGCCCTTTGAGAAGTTTAGATCTCCTCCTATAATTGTATTCTCGGCTAGGAGGAGAGGGGAATTGAAAAGCTTTCTCCAGAAGAGATCCCTGTTGAGGCAAGGTCCATAGACATTTATGATTCTTAGATCCTCCTCCAGGTCCATGGAGTATATGTCCGCACCCAAAAAGCCTCCTCCACCCCAGATATTCTTCAGATTGATGGAGCAGTTCTTGAATCCAATAGCTATACCCCCAGATCGCCCAGAGACATCTATGGCGTAGAAAGACCATCCTGGCATCCAAGAGCCGAGGATGGACATGGCCGAGTGTACGGTTGTGGGTGTACTATGGTTGGTAAGTCCAACTGCTTCATGAAATCTACTTAAATGAGGTTCTTTTGGATCCCATTGTCGACAATGAACTATAGCGGGGAACCCTTTAACCACATCTAGGAGTGGAAGAGGCACTCCTCCTCCTCTGGATATTTGAGTTCCTCCTTCTGGATCTTCATGGTGGCAATGATGGAATTGGACTCTGCATTGATAATCTACTTCGCTTTTTCATTCCCCTTGTTTGGTTCTGACTGAGAGTCAAAACATGCATCTGATTGAGAAGCCTTCAGCTCAACCACCAGTGACTGCTTGGCCTGACACTCACTTGTGTTGTGAGTGTAGCTCTTATGGAACTCACACTACTTTCCCATGTCCTTCGACTTTGGTGTGTTTTTTTTTACTCATGGCCTTGGTGGGTTGTCCTAGGCCACCCCCCTTGGCTTTGTCCTTTGTTATGCGGTTTGGGGGAAACTTTCCCTTGCTTCGGTTTCGTAGATCCAAAGCCTCGCATTTTCTGTTTAAGATTTTGCTCGATCTTGACAGTGTATCAGTACGTCATACCGAGCAAGGAGATGTCGAGGAAATCCATCTCATCCTAGATGAAATTGTGTAGGAAGTTGCGGTACTTGAGTACCAAATGTTTCTTAGAATCCTTGATACCCAACTTCATGCGAAGGGTATGAAAAACATTGGTAAACTTTGGCACGTCTTGGTCTCTTCCCTGCTGCAACGTGGTCCACTTTATGTATTTATCCTCATAGCTCCCGACAGGGTAGTACTGCTCCTTCATGGTGTACGGGAATGAATTCCAAGTGGGTGTGGTTGAAAATAGGGAAGGCTTACTTTAATCCTTCTGCCCACAGTTGGTTTCCCACAAGTCCTTGACGTGGGGAGCAGCTTTGATAAGAGAAAAAGTAATCTTTTCATGGCTGGAAAAATCATGAGCAGAAAAATATCCTTCTAGCAGATTTAACCAGTTACATATGACATCTACATCTATCCTGTTCTCAAATATGAAAATGTCAAAGTTTACTTGTACCTTAAAAGGATTGGCACCTCCAGAGTGGCTACTAGATGTGGATGTGCTACCCGTGGGCAACCGTTGAAGGATCTGGGAAAAGTTATCCATCATCGCATTCCTTTGTTTCTTGAGGGCCACCTCAAGAAATATTTTGAAAGGATCTCATGCTTCCTCGTCTTTCTTTTCTTCCCCCATGGGAGGCCATTGGGATTTGCGAGGCTGGTCTTGCAAAGGTTCAACCAGTTCAAGCCCTAACTCCTTATATCCTGACCTTGTTGGGGACATGAAAAGAAAAACAAAGAAAGAGTAGACTTCTATGATACCATTGATCTGAATTTAAATAGGAACATAAAAAATCACAAAAGTAACCATAAATATAGAGATGCAATAAAAATAACACATCATTTAATTAATATCATATACTGAAATATTCTTACAAACAAAATGGAAATAATACTAGCTCGGGTGATGGTAGCTTATCTCTGAGAAGAGATGTGGCGGCCACATGCCTACGAACTTTGTTACAATGAGACTTGAAGGCCTATTTATTATTAAGAAAAATGAAAAACCCTAAACATCCAAAAACCTAACCCTAGGAGATGAGACGCCAAACTATGGGCCCCGTTGGGGTAAATTGGTACATCAACTTCTCGGGGCCGTAACTTTTGCATATGATCTCTGCTTGATGCACAAGACACCTCGTTAGAAAGATCTATTTGAGGAATAAAACTAATGAGGAAAAACATCAAGTTGAAAACTTATTTCCCTGCCCTTGGTTTTCTCGAAAAATGTTGTTTAGGGCCTCCAAACGACTCCAAAAGTTCAGGACCCGAAAAACTGCAAAAATTAGTAAATTGTGCTACAATTAAGGAAACTGAAAAACTAAAAGAAACAATGGTGGGGGTCCAAGTGGAAGAAGTGAGTGGCCACCAATATCCACCCGGATCATTCCTCCCCTATTAGGAAGCAATGGTCCCCATTGCATTGCGTTTCTCCATGAGATGAGGAAGCTTCTGTTGAACTTGGTCTCTAGTGAGCCACTTGCCTTGGTGAAGGAGTTGGCCTTCTTTTACAACTCAATATAGTTGGATCCTTTGCTATCGGGTGTTCTTGATCCGTGTGTCCATGATCTGATCATTTGTGGCTTGTTCCATGTAGTCTGGGTTTAACTCTGTTAGTGTGAGTTGTTCTGCAATGTCAGATGTGTCCAACAATGGTGGAAAGTAGGGTCGAAGGCGGTCCACATTGAACACTAGGTGCAAACCAAGGAATGATGGAATACTAAGCTCGAAGGAATTGTCCCCTACTGTCTTGGTGATGGTGTATGGCCCATATCAGAGCGGGTGAAGGTTGCGGTGGGGCCCAGCGAGGCGCTCCTTCTGCAAATGTAACCAAACTTTGTCACCCACCTGGAACTTATGTGGCACCCGATGTTGATCATGCCACTGTTTGTACTTAGCATTGGCTCTGTCTAATATGTCATGGACCTATTGACGGATGCGTTGAATGTGCTCAATGAATTTGTTTGCCTTGTCGGCTTCAGACTGGACATGGGATGAATCTGCCTGAGTAGCTGCAAATGGTATGGCCACATCAATGGGACATAGTGACTGGAATCCCAAGCCCACCTAGAAAGATTGTGGCCAGTAGAGCTATGGAGAGATCTTTTATAGCTATGCTTGACATAGGGGAGGCTCTTATCCCATGTTCATGGATGTGTTGCATTGTACATGTGCAAAATGTGTATGATCATCCCAATGACGACCTCTGTCTGGCCATTAGTTTGGGGATGGAAAGTTGTGGACTTAGTGAGCTTGGTGTCCAACATCGACTAGAGACTGGACCAAAATGTACTAAGGAACTTTTTGTCCCAATCTGAGATGATAGACTATGGTATCCCAAAGTGTACCCACACTCGTTCAAAGAAGATTTTAGTAGTGGCTTCTGCTGTGATATTCTTCTTATAGGCTACCATAATGGACATCTTCGAGAATCAGTCGAAGACCATAAAAACATAGTTGTTGCCATGCTTAGTGGAAGGCCCAACATGTAATCAGTGGAGATGGATTCCCAAGGTCGACTAGTGGTAGGCAGTGGAGTATAGAGGCCTTGCTTTTTGATGGTCAATTTGGAAATGACGCAGGTTGTGCAGAATATGATGTACTTCTCAACATCTTGTCGAAGATTTGACAAACAGAAATAATTATGCAGTATTGCCACTATTTTCTTTACCCTGAAATGCCTAGTGACCCAACTATAGTGTGATTCCCAAATTTTATTGGCACACTCACTTGAAGGAACAAAAATGTGTCCCAGGTGGCATAACAGTGTATCCTGAAGGTGAAAATCTGGAACTTGCTAACCCTCCAAGAGATTTTGGTACGTGTGGTTGAATTTTGGGTCGCTTTTGTAGAGGAGTGGCCAATTAGAAGTCTCGTGCCCACAAGAGTTGAGCATGTTTGTTAATGCCATGATCGGTGGTCGATTGAGGCAGTCTGCAACATTATTGGTGATTACCTTCTTGTACTTGATATTCAAATGGAACTATTTCAGGTATGTGGACCACTTCTAATGGTGATCATTCTGTAACCTCCCTTGCATCTGTATGAACTGCAGGGGTTAGTGGTCTGTGTGGATGACCATTTCCTTCCCCAAAATGTAATGCTTCTGTTGTCAGAAGGCCTGCACAATGGAATACATCTCTTTGTCAAAAGTGGGAACTTTCGGATTGTGTCTGAAAGTGTCTCACTATGATATGCCACTGGATGCCCTTGTTGAGTAAGGACTACCCCAATAGCATATTCAGAGGCATTTGTCTCGATCTCAAATGGTTGTTGCAAGTCTGGTAATGTGAGCACTGGTGCAGAGCAGAGGTAATGTTTCAACTCTATGAACACCTTCTGTTGAGATTCAGACCAAAATAATTTTTCTTTCACTCCTCCCTTGGTGACTTGACTCAAGGGCCAAGTGATATGAGAGAACCACAACATGAATCTACAGTAGAAATTGGAAGGACCCAAAAATATGCGGATCTCTGTCAGAGTGGTTGGGGCTAGCCAATATCAAATGAATTGGATCTTGGTTGGATCCAAATGCACCCCCTGTTCATTAATAATGTATCCCAGATACTAAACCTGGGTCATGCCAAAAGTGAATTTCTCCAAATTGGCACACAACTAGTGTTGCCATAGTGTTTGGAGAACCTGTAGGATGTGGTGGAGGTGCTCTTCCCAACTCTAGCTGAAGATCAGGATGTCATCCAAGTATACCACTACAAATGAGTTGGTGAATGGTCGTAATATGTCATCCATCAACCTCATGAAGGTTTTAGGTGCATTCGTCAACCCAAAAGGCATAACCAACCATTCAAAAAGGCACTCCTTGGCTTTGACGGTAATCTTCCACACATCAGAGGGTTTGATTGGTACCTGGTGATATCTAGACTTCAAGTCGATCTTGCTGAAATATTTTCCCCCCTTGAGTTGGTACAGAAGGTCATCAACCCATGGGATTCGATACCTATTCCAGACAGTGATCTTGTTCACCGCCCAATAGTCAATATAGAGTCTCCAAGTCCTATCCTTCTTCTGTACCAACACGATTGGGCTCCCAAAGGGCTATGAACTCTATCATATGTGACCTTTCTGCAGCAGCTCCTAAATCTACCTCTTGATTTTGTCGGTCTCCATAACAGAGTGCCAATAGATTGGTCCATTAGGCAACAAGCACCTAGGGTCAAATCGATGGAGTGCTTGACTTGATAGTGTAGAGGCACCCCTGCAGGGGGGGTGAAGATTTCCTCGTACTCTATCACGACCTTGTCCATTTGTTGTTGTCATGTAGAGAGGCCCTATCTAATGGTCTTGGCCACCATCTTCTTCTTTCCTTGAGGGTGTATCACCAGGGAATCGAATTTCTCGGTTTTGGAAATGGGCTTACTACATTGTTTCGTAGTAATCAAAGAGAGGGAGGTAGGAAGTGCTACATCCGGTATCCTGTACAACTTATTTCCTAATGTAACAATAACAACATGAGGCCTTGACTCGTACATAGCATATCTCTTCCAGAAGTATGGTTGACCTAATAATACATCATAAAAATCAAGAGGAGCAACGTCACATAATACCTCATTTGTGAAGGGCTTGATGTTATATGGAAGGCAGCACTGTTGGCTAAGCAGAGGTCTCGTCTTTGGTGAAGCCACCTGATTGTGTACAATTGTGGGTGTGCTATGGTCAGTAAACCCAAGCACTTGATGACCTCTTCTAAAATGATGTTATTTTGGCTCTCGCTGTCACAATACACTGCAGTGGCGAACCCTTTACCCACATCTGGGAGTGGAAGAGGCGCTCCTCCTCCTCTGGATCTTCGAGTTCCTCCTTCTGGATCTGTATGGTGGAAACAATGGCATTGGGATTCACATCGATAATCTGCTTCCCTTTGTCATGCCCATTTTCAGGTTTTGACTCAGAGTCGGATAATGCATCTGATTCAGAAGCCTTTAGCTCAACCACTAGTGACTGCTTGGCTCGACACTCACTTGTGTTGTGAGCGAAGCTCTTATGGAACTCACACCACTTTCCCGTCTCCTTCTTTGGATTTGCGGTGTTATTCTTTGCTGGCAGCTTTGGTGGCTTGTCCTACGCCACCCTGCCTTGGCTTTGTTCTTTTATCTGCGGTTTGGGGGCACCTTTCCCTTGCTTTGGATTCACAGATCCAAAGTATCGCTTTTTATGTTTAAGCTTCTGCTCGATCTTGACAGTATAACGATACATCGTGTTGAGCTAGGAGATGTCCAAGAACTCCATCTCATCTTGGATGTACATGTGTAGGTAGCTGCAGTACTTGAGTACCAAATGTTTCTCAAAATCCTTAATACCCAACTTTGTGTGAGGGGCATGAAAAACATTGGTAAACTCCAACACATCTTGGTCCCTTCCCTACTGTAGCATGGTCCACTTTATGTATTTATTTTCGTAGCTCATAACAGGGTAGTACTGCTCCTTGATGGCATCCCAGAATGAACTCCAAGTGGGTGTGGCTAAAAACAGTGAGGGTGTACTTTCATCCTTCTACTCACAGTAGGTTTCCCACCAGTCCTTGATGTGGGGGGCAACTTGGAGAAGAGAAAAAGTAATATTTTCCCACCTGGAAAAATCATGAATAGAAAAGTATCCTTCTAGTAGATTTAACTAGTTATCTATGATGTCTACATTTATTTAGCCCTCAAATATGGGAATTTCAAAGTTTACTTGTACCTTAAAAGGAGTGGTGCCTCCAGAGTGGCTTCTCGATGTGGTTGCGCTGTCAGTGGGAAATTGTTTAAGGATCTAGGCAAAGTTACCCATCATCACGTTCCTTTGTTTCTCGAGGGCCTCCTCGAGAAATAGCTTGATAGGATCTCTTTTTTCCTGTAGAAAAAGTCGTAATTTCTATTAGTCAAAGAAATTACATTCTCTAGATGTCTAAACATATGCATAGTGAGGCTGGCTGCCTCTCAGACGGTAGCAAAATATACACAGTTTGTTTCAACCATGTACATGTAGCACAAAAAACCCGATTTTTCCTCCACGCAGGGAGTTTACTGGTCTCATATAGATTGTATCATAATACCAGTGATAAACTTGTTATAGTGCTCCACGCAGGGAGACTTTAGAGTATGTAACTGTAAAAAATATTACTAACAAAAACCGGCCTGTAGCGACCTGGAAAAGTGTCTGTAATGTAAATAAAAACATCAGTGTTTGCAGCGGCTGCTACACCACTTCCTTTTAGAGGAAGAAAAAACCCGTGATTCAAAACCAAATGCAAAAAACCCTGTGTGGATAGGATGGAACCATCTTCAAGGCTGTATGTCTCTTTGTGCGCGTGGATCTACAAATGGCCTGTGATAGTGACGATGGAAGGTTCCATCCACTTCTTCCTATATTAACCAGTCTTCCTCTTGCCTTTGCGCTGCCTGCTTGGATAGGAGGTCCGCCCTTGAGTTGCGCTCCCTGTAAATATGATAACAATCAAATTTTTCAAAAGCTGCTATTAGCCTGTGTGTCTCATCCAGTATATGTCTCAAAGAATAAACAATGCAGATAGATGTTCTGTTGAGCCAGTTGTAGACAAGTTTTGAGTCTCCAAATAATTGTAGTTTAGTGCAACGTTTTTCAAGTGCAAAGTGGATGAGGTGTTTGGCGGTGGATAGCTCGGCATAATTATTTGTGCCCCTTCCCAGGTATATTTGTAATTTGAAGCAGTGTTCTTCCCGAAGGAAAAGGAGGGCTCCTCCCCCACAGCCATCTGCTTGTGCTGAGCCATCAAAATAGGCCCAGGGGTAAGATTTGTCAATGTGTTCAGGGGTAATAGTTCGAGGAGGGGTAGGTGGGGGGTCATCAGGGAGGAGAGCGTAGTCTGCAAGGATGTGAGATCTGATGGATGGCCAGGATGGTGTTTTATGGTCAAAAATTGCATGATTCCTCGCCGTCCAGATAGCCCAGCTCATGAGGAGGGGGATGTTCCTATCTTTGCCCGAGTGGTTCTCCAGCCAATTAAGCCAGGCTTCGATGATTGTCTGTCCTTGCCATTGATTGAGGGAGGGGAGATGAGAAGTAAGAAGGGACCATTGTTCAATGACTACAGGGCAGGACAAAAATAGGTGTTCAGTGTCTTCCTCATTGCACCTACATAAATGGCACCAGAAAGGCCCATGGAATGATCTTTTTTTCAAATTTGAGCCTGTGGGAATTTTGTTGAAAAGGATGGCCCACATAAGCATACGCGATCTGGGGGCTGCTTTGAGATGCCAAATGGCTTTCCACCACTGCTGTGCATTTTCAGGCTGAAATTGTTGCATAAGCTGTTGGTACCCTTCCTTGGGAGTGTATGAACCGGTTTTGCAAGTGCCCAGACTATCTCGTCTTCTTCATCCGTTATCCTGATGTGTGCTTGAGTAAGGGCATCTGTATAGATCTCCCATTCTTGCCGCCACTGATCCGGGATGTGGAGATCTAGTGCTGTCTTCCAGGCCTGTTGGAGAAAGGTTGAGTTTTGTAGGTCTGCAATATGTGCTATATGAGAGACACCCTGGTCCATAAGATATTCTGTTAGCTGTGCTGGAAGTTGATGGGCATTGCCACATCCAATCCAGGGGTCTACACCTATGCGGACTGCGTTCCCCTGATGTATTCTCCAAGTTAAACCCTCCCGAATGAGAGGGAGGGATGAGAGAACCGCTTTCCATATGTTTGAGTGTCTTCCGCTTCCCCTGTGTTCCCTGCGAATCCAGCTGAAAATGCTTTCCGGGGCAATATATTTTTCCACTACTACCCTTTTCCAGAGGCTGTTGGATGTGAGCAGTTGCCATCCTAGCTTTGCTGCCAGAGCTTTTGCGAATAAATCCAGTCTTTTTATGCCCCATCCTCCCCACTTCTTGGGCCTTGCTATGGTATCCCATTTTACCCAGGCAAAGAGGTTTCCCTATTTGTTCCCCTTCCAAAGGAATCTGCAGCATATCTTCTGGAGTCTGGTTAAGATTCCTCTTGGTATCCAAGCCAGTGACATCCAGTATACAGGGGTTGCTTCCAGTACAACTTTTATAAGGGTGAGTCTCCCAGCCCTGGTGAGATATCTGTTATACCACACTTGTAATCTCTTCTCCACCTTTGCAATAAGCCAAGTCCAGTCCGCAATTTTGTATCCCCCGTGTTTCACTCGGAAGCCAAGGTATTTCAGCCCTTCCTCCATCGGGTGTAGTTGGAAAGGGAACCGATTTTTTATGTAGATGATCTCATGGTGCGAGCAGCCAGCTGCTGTAAGAGTGGATTTATGAACATTTATAATCATTCCTGTAGCCTTCTGAAAAAGGTTAAAAAAAAATTGTAAGGCTGAGGTGTCGGCTAGGCTTCCGTTTAAGAAGATGAGCACATCATCCACAAACAGGAGGTGAGTGAGAGAGAAGTTTTCCATGATTTTTATCCCATTAATCCTTCCCCACTTGTGTTCTGATGCTATCAACCTGCTAAGCCCTTCCATGATGAGAAGGAATAGTAAAGGGGATAGAGGGCATCCGTGCCGTAAACCTCTTTCAGCTGTGAAGAAAGGGGTGGGGGCACCATTTAGTAGGACACTGTACGGCACATCAGATATACAACTCATAATCCTCTTGATAAACATATAGGGAAACCCCAGATGGGTGAGAAGCATTCGGATGTAAAGCAAGTTTGCCCTATCGAAAGCTTTAGAGAGATCTACCTTAAGGATCATTCCTTTCAAATGCTTGCTCTGCATCGAGTGGAGGAGTTCCTGAGCAGTACCAATAGCTTCATGGATTTGGCGGCGATGGAGGAAAGCAAATTGTTCAGGGGATATATGGGCTGAAAGGATGGGCTTGAGTCTGTTCGCAAGGATTTTGGCCATAATCTTGTAGAGGCAGTTGCAGAGCGAGATTGGCCTAAATTCATTGAAAGAGACTGGCTTTTCGGATTTTGGAATGAGGGCAATGAAATTAGCTTTGATGGTCGAGGGGATGTTTCCTGAGAGGCTGCAATGATTGATCACTTTGAGGAGGTCCTGGCCCAGAAGCTCGAAGAAGGCTAGATAGAATTCGATGGACCAGCCATCAGGTCCTGGGCTTTTGTCTCGTTGGAAACCCCGAATGGTGGCTTCCAGCTCCCCCAATGTAATTTCTTTAGTGAGCTCAGCTGCTTCCTCGTCATCCACAAACCTGGGGAAGAGCTCGGCTGCTCTCATGATCTCTAGCAGACTTGCTTCTCTCGGGGCCCTATATATATTCCTGAAGTGTGAGGAGGCTAGGAATGCAAGTTCTCTGGATGTGTGGACTTGTTGGCCATGTTCATTTTGCATCTCCCAGATAGTGTTGATCGCTTTCCGTCCATTCGCAAACCGGTGGAAAAACTTTGTATTCTCGTCCCCTTCCTTGAGCCAGATTGCTCTACTTCTTAATCTCTAGCTTGCCTCTCGGTCTCTGAGAACTTGTGATCTCTGATTGATAAGGCCTTCATACATGGCTTTCTGTTCCGGGGAGATATAGGTTCCCTCCGAGTGGGATTCTAGGTCTGCAATTGCTTGCTCTGCAAGGGAGATCGTTTGGTCATCTTGTTGCCTTTTCTGGTGAGCCCATTCTCTGGATAGCACCTTGATTTCAGAGAGGTTCCTAACAAAGCAGGTAGCTGGGTCTTCTCCCTCGGGGAGAGGATGTGTTTTCCAATAGTCTGATATTAGTTTAATATAGGAGGGGTCCCGGAGCCATGTGGAATTAAACTTGAAAGGGGCCTTGAGTTTCTGTTGCCTTGCTCCAACTTCAAGGAATATAGGTCTGTGGTCCGATATCCCTCCACTTCCAACCCATTGCCTGGATCTGGGGTGATTACTGTGGAAAGCCTCCTTGATAATAAAGCGGTCCAGTCTCCTGGAAAGGCTTTGTTCACCGGTTCGATTATTCTTCCATGTGTGCTGGATCTTAGCCGAGGGGATATCGATCCAATGATGATCCTCAAGCAGCTACTCGAAAAAATCCGATAGCGGGTCGATCTGCGCCATATGTCCCCAGGATTCTGAGTGGCCCTTTGAGAAGTTCAGATCTCCTCCTATAATTGTATTCTCGGCTAGGAGGAGAGGGGAATTGAAAAGCTTTCTCCAGAAGAGATCCCTGTTGAGGCAAGGTCCATAGACATTTATGATTCTTAGATCCTCCTCCAGGTCCATGGAGTATATGTCCGCACCCAAAAAGCCTCCTCCACCCCAGATATTCTTTAGATTGATGGAGCAGTTCTTGAATCCAATAGCTATACCCCCAGATCACCCAGAGACATCTATGGCGTAGAAAGACCATCCTGGCATCCAAGAGCCGAGGATGGACGTGGCCGAGTCTGCTTTGCATAAGGTTTCTTGTAGAAAGATGATATCAACCGGTTCTGAGAAAAAGAGTCGTTTCAGGGCCAGTTTTTTCTCTGGGCTGGCCAGCCCTCTACAGTTGAAAGATAAAATCTTCATGGAGGGGGGTGGGGGAGGGTGTCCTTTGCTCTAAGAACCCTTTCGATGGTGTGCTGTTTGCCCTGGATGACATCGTCCCCAGCTTGTTTCTTAGCCTTGTGGAGGGAGGAAGGTCTGCCTCTTCCCTGCTTGGGCAATAGGATGAGAGGCTCCGCAGACAGCCCAATGGCGTCCGATTCATTCTGCTTGGTGATCGAGCGGGTGGAGTACCTCGGTGTAGAGTTTACCGAGGGGGAGGGCGAATGAAAGGAGAGGGGGGGGATAGAGGGGAGGGAACTGGGGGCAGGTAAGCCCGAGGGCTGAGGGATGGGGCATGTCATATATTGAGAGCGTGTAGGGGGATGAGGCGGGCGGGAGACCTTTACCAGATCGAGGGCTGACGGGGAAGAGGGGGGGGGGGGAATCTTGATCGGGGGGGGGCATGTGGGAGGGGAGAGATAAACTCAAAGAATTAAGAAGCGAAGCAGAGACAGTTAAAGGAAAAGACGTACCCGAAGAGAAGACAACTCCTTTTGCAGCCTTTGAACGCGTCATAGGAGGAGATGGAGGTTGGATCGGGATCGTTCCTTGCTTCTTTTGCCGAGGTGCAGGCGGCGCTTCTACCGTGTCAGAGGTTATATTGTGCTCCGTTCTAGGAGCCGCCGCTGCCGGAGGGTCAGGTAGTCCCTCAGTAGTGGGCTGGTCCTGTGTAATGGGGGTCTGCTGGACTTTTTGGAGGAGAGGGCAGTCTTTGTAGAGGTGTCCCACTTGATGGCATCTTCTGCATCGATAAAGGATTCCTTCGTAGTCGAGCTTCTTCTTCCTTGAGGAGGATTTCCACTGGATGGTGATGTGTTCAGGCAAGCCCCCTCTGGTATCTAGATGAACAAGAACCCTGGCGTACGCCATCATCCCCGTCGTAAGGTAAGATTTGTCGGATTCCATGAAAGTGCCTAATGAGTTCCCTATTCTTCTGAAGATGTCCTCGGACCAATACTGTAGAGGCAGGCCCGGTAGTCTGACCCATACTGGCCCGACCCCAATCTGTTCCGACTCCGGGTCGAACAGGGGCGTCCATCGTTTGAGGAGTACCAGAGCTTTTTCAAAATGCCAGAACGATGACAGTACCCAGCTCGTGTGGTCCGCCCTTGCGAACCTCAGTGCGAACCAGCCTCGCACGAATGTCTGGACAGAGGGGATTTCCACCAGATATTGGCCCCAAATCTCCGTGGCCCAGGTCTTCAGTTTTTCCGCTGAGATATGCCTACCCCGAATGCGACCCACAAGTACTCTGTCCGCTAGATCCATAGCGTCTCCCCACTAGATGTCTTCTTCAAGTCTTAGGATGACGTCCTCAGATCTGGATTTAAAGCAACGTTGCTTCTTCAGGGGGTGGGAGGACATGCGTCTAGGGTTTTCAGGTGCCCTGGGTCCTGCCGGTGGGGAGCTCGGGGGGGGGGGGGGGGGGGAGGGGGGGGTTAGGGTTCTTGCAGGGGGGGGGGGGGGGGGGGGGGGGGAATGGCCTCCGGGAGAGGGGGGATAGCGTGGTAGCTTCCAGAGGAGGCCGGAGGGGCAGGGGGTGGGATCGGATCTGCGGGAGCGGGGGTCTCCAGAGGGTCAGTGGGCAGATTGGGGATGAAGGGAAGCCCCGGCTGAAGAGAAGGACCAACGTCGGTAGGGGAGGATTGTAAGCAATCCGCAAGGAATCCAAGGGTAGCCGGGGATGGAGCAGAAAAAGTGGCCCAGGAGGAGGGTTCACCAGGGAGCAGAGTGGTGGGAATAGACGGATCGGTCGACTGAGTAAGGTCCTCAAAGCTGGCGGACAAATTTTCACTGTACATACCTCCAGAAGTCGAGAACGTGGATCGCCAGATGGAGCTTTCTGCCAGCGGGGAGTCCGAATAGTCCACCTCGTCAATGTCCATGTCGCCAGCTGCTAGTAACGACCTCGAATCCAGGAAACCGCCAGAGACCGGCACCGACCGTATGGGAAGACCATTAGGGTTGTACAAGCTGGAGATGTGGAGCAACAGGAGCTCAGCTAGGTCGCGTAGGCAGATAGATAGCGACTGTCCCTGCCGTTAGCTGTTGGCAAGGCTGTAGAAACCCTAACACCGATCGAAGATGGGTGAAAACTTGTAACGGGGTAAAAACCGATGAGGGTAAAAACAAGACAAAGGGTAAAGGTATGGAGGACCGAGCGGGGTGACAAAGAGGGGAAAAAACCCCGGCGCAAAGATCAAGTAAAGGTTTAGGAACGGGGTCGGGGGAGGCTATAGGGCCGTAACCGGCCTGCAACCCCGTTCATGCAGGTCTCTGTTGGTCCATTTTACAGAGCCGTACTCCTCTCCAGATCCTGATCAATCCAAAGCCCAACTTGATAGGATCTCATACTCCCTTGTATTAATTTTCATTCCTCATGGGAGGCCATCGAGATTTGTGAGGCTAGTCTTACAAAGGTTCGATCAGTTCAAGCCTTAACTCCTTATATCCCGACCTCATTGGGGACATGCAAAGAAAAATGAAGAAACAATAGACTGCTCTAATACCACTGATCTGAATTTAAAAAAAAATGCAACAAATTACAAATATAATCATAAATATAGAGATGCAGCAGAAATAACACTTCATTTCATTAATATCAGATATTGAAATATGCTTACAAACAAAATGGCAATAATACTAGCTTATCTCTGAGAAGAGATGTGGTGACTACATGCCTCTGAGCTATGTTAGAATGAGACTTGAAGGCATATTTATTATTAAGAAGAAATGGAAAACCCTAAACATCCAAAAACCTAACCCTGGGAGATGAAACACTAAACTATGAGCCTTGTTGGGGTAAGTTGGTACATCAACTTCCCGCGGTCGTAACTTTGGCATATGATCTCCGTTTGATGCACACCACACCTCATTAGAAATATCTATCTGAGGACTACAACAACTAATAGAAAATGTAAAGTTGAAAACTCAATTTTTCCGCTAGTGGTTTTCCCAAGAAACATCGTTTAGGGCCTCAAAACGGCTTCGGAAGTTCAGGACCCAAAAAACTGCCAAAAATAGTGAACTGTGCTACAATTAAGGAAATTGAAAAACTGAAAGAAACAATGGTGAGGGTCCAAGTGGAATAGGTGGGTGGACACAAATATCTACCTGGATCATTTCTCCCCCATTAGGAAGCAATGTTCCCCATTGCGTTGAGTTTTTCCATGAGATGGGGAAACTTCTATTATACTTGGTCTCTAGTGAACCACTTGCCCTGGTGAAGGAGTTGGCCTGCTTTGACAACTAAATATAGTTGGATCCTTTGTTGTTGGGTGTTCTTGATATGTGTGTCCATGATCTGATTAGCTTTGGCTTGTTCCATGCAGTGTGGGTTTAACTCTGTTTGTGTGAGTTGTTCTGTAATGTCATATGTGTCCAACAAAGATGGAAAGTAGGGCCCAAGGCAGTCCACATTGAAAACTGGGTGCAGACCAAGGAATGGTGGAATACTGAGTTGGAAGGAATTGTCCCCTAATTCTTTGGTGATGGTGTATGTCCCATATTGAAGTGAGAAAAGCTTGTGGTGGGGCCTAACGAGGCACTCCTTCTACAAATGTAACCAAACTTTGTCGCCCACCTAGAAATTGTGTGGCACTCGATGTTGATCATGTCACTCCTTATACATAGTATTGGATCTATTTAATATGTCATGGACCTATTGGTAGATGTGTTGAATGTGCTAAATTAAGATGTCTACCTTGTTGGATTCAGATTGGACATGAGCCGAATCTCCCTAAATAGTTGCAAATGGTATGGCCACATCAATGGGAAATAGTGGCTGGAATCCTAAGCCCACATGGAAAGAGTTGTGGGCATTCGAGCTATGGAGAGCCTGATTATAATTATGTTGGACATAGGGGAGGCTCTCATCCCATGTGTGTGGATGCTTTATATTGTAGATGCACAGAATGAGTGTGATCATCCTGTTGATGACCTCTGTCTGGCCATCAGTTTGGGGATGGAAATTTGTGGACTTAGTGAGCTTGGTGTCCAACATTGGCTAGAGACTGAGCCAAAATGTATTGTGGAACCTGATGTCTCAACCTGAGATGATAGACTATGGGATCCCAAAGTGTACCACACTCGTTCAAAGAAGATTTTAGCAATGGCTTCTGCTGTGATATTCTTCTTGCAGGCTACCATAATGGCCATCTTCGAGAATATGTCGATGAACACAAAAACACAACCATTACCATTCTTAGTAGAAGGAAGGCCCGACATGTAATCCATGGAGATGGATTCCCAAGTTTGACTAGAGGTAGGTAGCGGAGTATAAAGGCCTTGCTTCTTGATGGTCAGTTTGGAAATGACACACGCAGTGTAGGATTTGATGTACTTCCCGACATCTTGTCAAAGATTCGGCCAATAGAAATACTTTTACAGTACTGCCACTGTTTTCTCGACCTCGAAATGCCCAGTGACCTCACTGTAGTGCGCTTCCCAAACAATCTTGGCGCGCTCACTTGAGGGAACACAAAGGTGTCCCAGGTGGCATAACAGTGCATCTTGGAGGTGAAAATCTGCAACTTTCTGACCCTCCAAGATCTTATGGTATGTGTGGCTGAATTTTGGGTCACTTTTGTAGAGAAGTGGCCAATTAGAAGTCTCGTGCCCACAAGAGTCGAGCACAGTGGTTAACGCCATGATCGGTGGTCGGCTGAGGCAGTCTGCAACATTATTGGTGCTTCCCTTCTTGTACTTGATATTCAAATGGAACTGTTGCAAGTATGTGGACCATTTTTGATGGCGATCATTCTGCAACTTCCCTTACGTTTATATAAACTATAGGGGTCAATGGTCTGTGTGGAACCATTTCCTTCCCCAAAATGTAATGCTTCCATTATCGGCGTGCCTACACAATGGAATACATCTCTTTGTCATAAGTGGGATACTTCCGAAATTTTTCTGAAAGTGTCTCATTGTGATATGCCACTGGATGCCATTGTTGAGTAAGTACTGCGCCAATAGCATAGTCAGAGGCATCTGTCTCGATCTAAAATGGTTGTTTCAAGTCTGGTAATGTGAGCACTGGTGCAGAACAAAGGCGATGTTTCAACACTACGAATACCTTATGTTGAGATTCATACAAAAATAATTTTTCTTTCACTCCTAAATTGGTGACTTGACTCAAGGGCCAAGTGATATGAGAGAACCCCAACACGAATCTGCGGTAGAAATTGGCAAGACCTAGAAAGTTGTGGAGGTTTTTTAGAGTGGTTGGGGCTAGCCAATATTGAATTACTTGGATCTTGGTTGGATCCACATGCACACCCTGTTCATAAATAATGTATCCCAGATACTGAACTTGGTTCATGCCAAAAGTTCATTTCCCCAAATTGGCACACAATTGGTGTTGCCGCAGTGTTTGGAGAATGTGTCAAATGTGGTGGAGGTGCGCTTCCCAACTCTGGCTGAAGATCAAGATGTCATCCAAGTATACCACTACAAATGTGTTAGTAAATGGCCGCAAGATGTCATCCATCAACCTCGTGAAGGTTGTGGGAGCATTCGTCGACCTAAAAGGCATAACTATCCATTTGAAAAAGCCCTCCTTAGCTTTGAAGGTAGTCTTCCACACATTGGAGGGTTCGATTGGTTCCTGGTGATATCCAGACTTCAAGTCGATATTTCTGAAATATTTTCCCCCTTGAGTTGGTCTAGAAGTTTATCAATCTATGGGATCGGGTAGCTATTATGGACAGTGATTTTGTTTAGTGCCCGATAGTTAATACAAAGTCCCCAAGTCCCATCTTTCTTCTGTACCAACATGATCAGGCTCCCACAGGGCGATGAACTCAGCCAGATGTGACCTTTCTACAACAGCTCCTAAATCTGCCTCTTGATTTCATCGTTCTCTAGAATAGAGTGTCGATAGATTGGTCCATTGGGAAACGACGCACCTGGGGTCAGATCAATGGAGTGCTTGACCTGGTAGTGAAGAGGCACCCCTGCAGGGTAGGCAAAGATGCCCTCATACTCCACCATGACCTTGTCCATTTGTTGTTGTTGTGTAGAGGGGCCTTATCTAACCATCATGGCCACTGTCTTTTTCTTTCCCTAGGGGCGTATCATCAAGAAAACAAATTTTCTGGTTTTGTAAATGAGCTTACTACATTGTTTCACTGTAACCAAAGATAGGGCGGTAGGCGGTGCTACCTCCGATATTCTATAAAACTTATTTCCCAAGGTAACAATAATAGCATGAGGCCTTGACTCATACATGACATTTCACTTCCAAAAGTATGGTTTGCCTAATAATACATCAGGAACATCAAGAGGAGCAACGTCACATAATACCCCATCTGTGAAGGGCTTGATGCTATATGGAAGGTGACGCTACTAGCTAATGTGGAGGTACCGTCCTTTGTGAAGCCACCTGATGGTGTATGGTTGTGGGTGTGCTATGGTCGGTAAGCCCAACCGCTTCACGAACTCTTCTTAAATGAGGTTCTTTTGGCTCCCGCTGTTGACAATGAACTGTAGTGGGGAATGCTTTACCCACATCTGAGAGTGGAAGAGGTGCTCCTCCTCCTCTTGATCTTCAAGTTCCTTCTTTTGGATCTTCGTGGTGGAAACTTTGGCATTGGACTCCACATCGATAATCGGCTTCCCTTTTTTATTCCCCTTGTCGGGATCTGACTCAGAGTCAAAACATGCATCTAATTTAGAAGCCTTCAGCTCAGTAACCAGTGACTACCTATCTCGACACTCACTTGTGTTGTGAGTGGAGCTCTTATGGAACTCACACCAATTTCTCGTGTCTTTATTTAGCTTCATGGCGTTTTTCTTTGCTGGTGGACTTGGTGGGTTGTCCTGGGCCACCCGCCTTGGCTTTGTCCTTTGTTCTACGGTTTGGGTGCACCTTTCCCTTGCTTTGGATTCACAGATCCAAAGTCTTGCTTTTTATGTTTAAGCTTCTACTCAATCTTGAAAGCATATTAGTACATTGTTTCGAGCGCTGAGATGTCCAGGAACTACATCTCACCCTGGATGTACTTATGTAGAAAACCACGATACTTGAGTACCAAATGTTTCTCAGAATCCTTGATACCCAACTTTGTGTGAAGGGTATGAAAAAAATTGGTAAATTCTGGCATGCCTTGGTCCATTCCCTGCCATAGCGTGGTCCACTTTATGTATTTATCCTCATAGCTCCTGACAAGGTAATACTTCTCCTTGATGGCATCCCAGAATGAATTCCAAGTGGGCGTGGCTAAAAACAGTGAGGGAGTACTTTCATCCTTCTGCTCATAGTAGGTTTCCCACTAGTCCTTGATGTCGGGGGCGGCTTTGAGAAGAGAAAAAGAAATATTTTCCTGGCTATAAAATTCATGAACAAAAAAATATTCTTCTAACATATTTAATCAGTTATCTATGACGTTTGCATATATTTGGCCCTCAAATATGGGAATGTCAAAGCTTACTTGTACCTTAAAAGGATTGGCACCTCTAGAGTGGCTACCGGAGGGCCTCCTCAAGCAATATTTTGATAGGATATCCTGCTCCCTCATATTTCTTTTCATCCCCCATGGGAGGCCATCAGGATTTGTTTGGTTGGTCTTGCAGAGGTTCGACTAGTTCAGGCCCTAACTCCTTATATCTCGACCTTGTTGGGGACATGCAAAGAAAAATAGAGAAAGGGAAGACCACTCTAATACCACTAATTCAAATTTATCTAGGAATGCAACAAATTATAGATATAACCATAAATATAGAGATGCATCAGAAATAAAACTTCATTTCATTAATATCAAATATTGAAATATGCTTACAAACAGAATGGCAATAAGATTACCTCGGGTGCTGGTAGCTTATCTCTGAGAAGTGATGTGGCAGCTACATGCCTCTGAACTGTGTTACAATGTGGCTTGAAGGCCTATTTATTATTGAGAAATAATGGAAAACCCTAAACATACAAAAAACTAATGCTAGGAGATGAAACGCCAAACTATGGGCCCTATTCGGGTAAGTTGGTACATCAACTTCCTGTTGTGGTCACCAACAACCCCCCTTCTTTGTTTGATATTAGTAATAACATCAAGCAAAGGGGGACCCTTAACCAAAAAAATCCAAAAAATATTTTTGTTTGAAAAAAAATCTTTTGTATCAACTCCCTAAGAGCTATATCGCGTCGCAAAGGAAAAAGGAGCGCTTTCCCAAAGCACACAAACACACCAAGGAAGAGCGACGCGAGAACTCATCGCATCGCGTGCATTAAAGGTGCTCAAAAGAGGAGAACCTAAAGAGCAGCCGACGGCCGATATGCGACGTCGCACGTCGCAATGTCGCATGAGCAGCACAAAGTGACAAAGCGAAAAACCTTGCGACCTTGCGATATTGCGATATGCGATCTGCGACCATGCAAAGCTGCGACTTGCGATCTATGGTGTGCGACAAATGAGACTATCAATCGCTGCGATGCCACCTATTTACCTCGCAATCTTTGATGCTGCGATGAAAATCGCAGAAGCCAATCGTCGCAGGCATTCCTCGGCATGATCTAGGAGCATAAAGTTAGGCGCGCACCTTACGGGAAATTAATGATTGTACGCCTGTGTATCCAAGGATGATTATGTTGCGTTTTTCGAAGAGTCAAGTCATAATGGGTGACATGATTATGCATTCATTAGAACTTAATTGCTTTCATGTCAATCTTTTCTTCTGTCTCTTTTCATTTACGTGAACTGTAAGTCAGCAACTGATATAAATCTATATGCAGGAAACATCCAAGGAAAAGCGCCAGAACTAGAAGAAAAGAGAGGAGATGACGTCGCAGATGGATACCGCATATAGCAGGACCGCGGATCCCAGAGTATCACTCAACAAATGCTAATGGAAATAGGCTATCTAGGACTCAGAGTCAAAGGCGCACAAAAGCAAAGCGTTTATGAAAGATCCTGAGTCCCGAATTGGGTAAAGCAAAAAGAAAAACGCTTAAGGGGAAAGACGTCTCAGAAAAGCCTGGAACAAAGAATGGAAACAAGTTTCAATTGAGAAAATCGTTCAGGCAACAAAATCCCCAGCTCATTGAGTCATTCGCACGGCCGGAAACCGAAATAGCAATAGCACAATCAGTTTGAAAGAAATCTGAGTTGTACTAAGAGTACACGCCGTGAAGACACCCCTCCAAAAGAACACTTTCAAAAATATCTTCTAGTTTGTCAGAAAGAGGTGCCAGCTCTTGTTATTTCTAATTTTCAAGCTTGAACAAAAGGAAAGGATAAGCAGCCGACTCTTTCACGGCGAACAACGCATCGCTTACAACACTAAGGAGCAGATACAGAAATGGTTAGAAATTAGATTCAGTTTTTAGAAATAAATTTGTTTTAGTAAAAGGGTGGTCATTTGAAGCCGTTCCCTAAATTTGTGTAATTAAAATTAGCCGGTTAGTAGTATTTAACCCTTCTCATTGCATTGGAGAAGGGTCCGGAAATTTGTCAAAAAACTTGTCCTCAGAACATGCACTTCTGCACCCTCGGAGGGGGTTTTTGATGAATGGACGGATCAAGATTTATTTATGTTTGCATTTTAATACCTGCTACTGATGTTGCACTTCTGTACTCTTAGTAGGCATTAGAAGTAAGTAGAAATAGATCATTATTGCTTCAGGTCTGTGAGTATAAAGTCAGTCATAAATGGTACTTTTATCTCTTGACAAGTTTCTGCTTGCATTCTTAGAGTAATATATAGCTGATGTTGTTTATATGTTAACGTATGAATGAGTAGACTACCATTTGGCACTTCTATACGGTGGAGTCATTGATTTATGCTTAATACATGAATAACTGATTATGCGATATGCTGTTCACAACCGTTTTGTTTAACTTTTTATGCAGGATGGTTCATCTTAATTGATTTATATTCTCATAATAGCTGAATAATATTCATTACCAGTTATTGTGTGAAATCTTTCTAGATCGCATAATGGAAAAAGTTCTATCCCGGGTTAGCGTAGATTAGATGTGTTGTTCTTGATAGATTAAAGTAGTATAAAGTTTAGTCTCAGAGTTTAGAACTAGATTAGCTTAGAAATAATTCCATATTTTCATTATCTAATCTTACACACACACACATCACCGAACTCTATACACACACACCCCCCATAGAACGGGAAGCTGGTCCTGTTATCCCCAGTCGAACCCGCTATACCAAACGGACACGGAGCCGCCAACCAAGTTCCCGACCGGGTGGGTATCCCCCTTGTTGTTGACCCGATTTCAGGGCCCTCAACATATTTGGCGCTAGAAGGAGGGCATGAACTATGAATGGCACATAAAGAAATATCAAAATACCATTCTGAGAGTAATACACCCTCATCAACTCCCTCGACTTCTCCAACACGGTTAAACCCAGAATTTGAAGTCGCTCGAGTACCTACCACTGCTACATATCCGAACATATCAGACCAATCTATCATTGATCCCCTTGAAATTCGAACTTTGATTCATAAACTCCAGGGATTCTCTATTTTTAACCAGAAGTCTGATAAATCTAAAAGCAGCGTGACTTCGCAGTACAACCCTGCTCATCCCCTTACCAGATCAAAGAGTGAAAAATTTGGCATACAACCAAGTGAACTCCCTCTCCCCACCAGGAAAAGAGCAAGGAAAACACCACCAGAGTCTGACAGTCAGACTCCTTCATCCACTTCGTCCATATCAACTCCCCCACCGCGAAGTCAACCACCCACTCTTTCGTTCCAACTCACTCACCCATCTTCTACAAACCTTCCTCTTCAAACATCAAAGATCTTAATATCTTCATCTTCTCAACATCAGAGATCATCTTCTGCACTTCCATTAACTAGCAGCTCAACGATGGCTCAGTCTCCATGGAACAATCCTGGGGAAGTTTTAATGCCTCCACCCCTGAGCCCTATACCGGCCCATCCTGAGAAATGGCTGCCTAAATTCAATCCAGAAGCAGGAATGCTAGCCGAGGAACATATCAATAATTTCATGCTTTCTGTTAATCTTAACGGAGTCACTAACGAAGACGCTGTTGTCCGGCTTTTCCCTTATACAATGCAAGGAACAGCCGGGTCATGGTACTTTTCGTTACCTTCCGGATCCATCACAAGTTGGGACATTTTTCAAAGCCAGTTCCTCACCAAGTTTGGTGATGACAGATCCATGGCGACATTGATCAATGACCTATCTAATCTTAAGGCTGAGGCTAGAGAACCCATTAAAGATTTTAACTTAAGGTTCAATAAGATCCTCAACAAAATCCTCGCTGCCTCACAACCCAGCGAGGAAGTAAGATGTGAATGGAACATCACGGCTTTACCTCCAAACTTGGCTATCTTCGTAGATAGGGCAAACAAGACCACCTTAGTCGACAACTTGACAGAAGCGTTAGCAGTGGAAAAACGCGCGGTAGCCCTAGAAAAGAGATCCGCTATAGAAGAGCGCAAATCTAAGAATATCTCTTTCAAAGAAGACACCAAGAAGAAGCAAACGAAAGATCCTTTCGATTTGGAAGGATTACAAAAAGTGTTGAAAGCCATGTCAAATGAGATGATTGATATTAAGAAACAAGTAGCAGAGACTTCTTCGAAAAAGCCTTTTAGGACTTTTAAAAGAAATCCTCCCATGGAGGTAAGACCACCTAGTGTTGTCTCGAATGTTGAATCTGAGGAAGATGAAGAAGAAGAGAATACCACTGAAGGGCAGACCGACGAGGAAGAGGTCGTAGAACTACAATGAATGTGGGACTTCATCCTCCCACAAGAAGAGGATCAAGAAGCATTTCCTGTTAGCACGATAAGCAGAAATCAACTTGATCCTCCCCTAACTACCCCAAAACAAAAGGGCGCAAGCCCTACAACAAAAGAAAAGGTTGCGACAAAAAAGACAACTGCTAAAGCGACCCAGATTAGCCCGGTCCAATCTGATCAAACGCCTCCATCAAGAACACTAATAGTGTCGGATGAAATGGAGTATAACATCATTGATGACATGAAGAAGACCAGGGCTAATATCACTCTGTATGAATTGAGTAAATTGAAACACCAGCAGAAAATAATGATGAAAGAATTACATGCTGTGCCTACTACATCTTTACCTACAGCTGTAGCTTCCCACAATCTGGGGAGGCCTCCAACCAACACGATCAATAAAATTGATCCAAATGACATCGCCTTGATTGGAGGAAGATCAAGATCTCATACTCCTCCTTTCCTTCTCACATATGAAATCTTCAACAAAGACGTGCACAATTGCTTGGTCGATTCTGGTGCTTCAACGAACATTTTACCCAGGTCAATATGTGCCAAATTGAATGTGCAACCTCAAAAATCGATAGTTCAACTTGATCGATCCCAAGTCGAAGTGATTGGTGAACTCAATCAGGTGACCATAAGATTGTCGTCTAACCCAAAAGTGTGTCAGGTTATCGACATTCTAGTAGCTGATATCCCTGAGTTCTATGGTTTGATTCTTAGTAGGGATTGGTCGGAAAAACTCCACGGATATTTTTCAACCGATTGGTCGCACATGTGGTTACCATACAATGGCAAACCAAATCAGATAAAGGTTGAATGAGAATTGCACCAAAAATACATAGTGACAGAACTGAAAGGAGAAAATGAGGCCATAACGTACAATAGCAGCATTGTAGGCAATTACGCAATAGATTCTTTCCTAGGTAATTTCAATGCTCATATTTCACCATACTTAGAGAATTCAGTTTTATCCCAAGTTGAAAATTTCTCCCAAACTGATGACTCAAAATGTTTTAGTTTTTTAGATAATTCTGTAAATACATCTTTATTTTGGAAATTATATTTTGACGGATCAAAATCCAATGAGGGGGCGGGAGCAGGATGCGTTCTGATTAACCCAGACGGGAATAAGACTATGCTCACATGCAGACTTGAGTTCGATTGCACGAACAACACAGCAGAGTACGAAGCCTTGGTTCAAGGCCTATACAAAGCAATCGGATTGAACGTTAAGTATCTTCAAGTCTTTGGAGATTCGGAGATCGTCGTAAAACAGGTACGTAACACCATACATTGCCTGTCAAGTCATTTAAAGCATTATCAATCATTAGTTCAAGATCTCACTGCACATTTCGTAGCATTCAACATCTCGTCAATTCCAAGAATTCAAAACGCGAGCGCAGACCTGTTAGCTAACGTAGCCTCTAGACTCATCCCTTCTGAAGATTTTAGTCCTGATAGGTTTTCAATAGAATTAATCTTTAAACCATCCATCCCTGACAATATCACCAATTGGAGAGTGTTCAACGACGATCCTGACATCATAAATTTCCTTACTTCGGAAGGATCCTACTCAAATCAGATAATCGACGAAGACCATCATGATCATCAAATACAACAAAATGGCTCCGACAATGCTATACCGAAATCGGTGGTCAAGTTAGAAGATTTATATGATTTGAAAAGTCAGTTCAAAAGGTCCGCCAATGCTAAACTTTGTAGTTCTACCCTGAACTATGAATTGGTAAACCTAGGGACCGATCAGAAGCCACAAAACGTTAACCTAGGTCATGGCCTAGCCCCTAAGGAGAAATCAGCATATATCCGTCTTCTGAGACAATACAAAAACGTTTTTGCCTGGAATTACGATGAGCTAAAAACATACAACACTTCTATCATTCAACATGTTATCCCTATGATTGACAATGAAAAACCTGTCCAGCATAAGCTCAGAAAAATACACCCTAACCTAGAAAATCAGATAAAAACTGAGCTTAATAAGTTGTTGAGAGCCAGAATAATTTTCCCCGTAAGGCATTCTAAATGGGTATCCAATATGGTGCCCGTTAGGAAGAAAAACGGAGACATTATAATCTGCATCGATTTCCGAAATCTCAACAAAGCCTGTCAGAAAGATAACTTTCCCCTCCCACCTATGGAGCAAATATTACAGGCGGTAGCAGGCTCAGAATTAATGTCATTCCTGGATGGATTTTCAGGATACAATCAAGTACTGGTGCATCCCGATGATCAGTTAAAGACTACGTTCCGAACCAAATGGGGCACCTATGCATATCGGAAAATGCCATTTGGTCTGATCAATGCCGGAGCTACCTTTCAGAGAGCCATGGACATCACGTTTAAAGGGTTAGTAAATAAATCAGTAGTGATTTACTTGGATGATATAACAGTGTACTCCAAAAAACGAAACAACCACCTCAAAGATTTGAAGCAAATCTTTCAAAGATGCTTGAGGTATGGGATTTCGCTCAACCCAAAGAAATCTTTGTTTGCATTAAGCGAAGGGAAATTGCTCGGATTCGTAGTGTCAAAATCTGGTATTCATATAGAACCTGACAGAATCAAGGAAATTTCCGAAATATCCATACCTCATAACAAGAAAGCCATGCAATCCTTCCTTGGACAGATCAATTTTATCAAAAGATTTGTCCCAGATTTTTCACGTATTATTTCTCCCTTACAAAATATGATAAAAAAGAATTCAAATTTCAAATGGGGCCTAGATGAGCACGAAGCATTCAACTTAATCAAACAAGCTATCATCAATACTCCATCTTTGGCCACCCCAAATTTTTCATAATCTTTTACCTTATACACTTTTGCCTTAGAGAAATCCTATGCCGCGATTTTA
Organism: Pinus tabuliformis; assembly: GCA_031772625.1. NCBI lineage: Eukaryota > Viridiplantae > Streptophyta > Pinopsida > Pinales > Pinaceae > Pinus > Pinus tabuliformis. The sequence continues at coordinate 190,966,540 of CM062807.1, read as the reverse complement.
ACCCAAACAAATCAAGAGAAAGCGGAAGCTCTAATCGCATTCTTTAGCTCGAACTTACAAGGTGCTGAACTTAATTACTCGGACGTAGAGAAACAAGCATACGCTGTTTTCAAAGCGATCAAATATTTCAGACCTTTCTTGCTTAAAGCCCACACTAAAGTCGTAGTACCGTTTCCGGCGGTAAGAAACCTTTTAGTGCAGAAAGACGTGGGCGAAAAGAGAGCTAATTGGATTACCGCTTTACAAGAATATGATCTTGAGATCAAACCAGCAAACATCGTAAGAGGTCAAGGCTTCTGCAAGATGTTAGCCGGAGCATCGCAAATCCCGGAGAACTCATCTAAAGAGGTACAAATGTACGAGGTAAGCCTAAACGATGCAGAATCATCATATGCTGACACCATTTATTTTCTTAAGAACGGGTATGCTCCATCACGTATGGATCATACCAAGAAAAGAGCTCTGAGATTAAAAGCTAAACAATACCAGCTCATAAATGATGTCTTGTTTAAAAGGAATTACGATTCTGTGCTTCTTAGGTGTCTTGAGAAAACTGAAGCCCAAAAGGTTTTGCAGGAACTCCATGATGGACCAGCAGGCGGACACTATGCCGGAGATGCGACTGCACATAAAATCTTGCGTGCAGGATATTATTGGCCCACGCTGTTCAAAGACTCATACAATCACGTGACGAGATGCCAAGTCTGCCAGACTGCTGCAGGAAAACAAAGGAAACCTGCCATGCCGCTACAACCAGTCATCATCGACCAACCATTCAGTCAATGGGGCTTGGACATAATAGGTGAGATCGTTCCTCACTCTTCTAAGCAACATAAGTATATCCTTACGGCAACTGATTATTTTACCAAATGGGTAGAAGCAGTTCCTCTCAAGACAGTTCATTCTGAAAATATTATTGAATTCATAGATCAATTTATCATCACCAGGTTTGGATTGCCAACAGCATTAATATTTGATAACGCTTCATATTTTTCTGGAAATACTATGACTGAGTTTGCGCTTAAAAGAGGTTTCAAACTGAAATATTCTGCCAACTACTATCCGCAAGGTAATGGATTGGCTGAATCAACAAATAAGAACCTAATCAGAATTATCAAAAGAACAGTCGACCAAAACCAAAGGAATTGGCACAAAGTGCTGGTAAATGCTTTATGGGCTGATAGAATCACAAAGAAAGCTTCAATCGGCACTTCTCCCTTTAATTTAGTTTATGGGAGAGAAGTGGTTCTTCCGACTCACCTAGTCATTCCCTCTTTGTCTTTAGTGCAATATATTGATGAAGTATCTACTTCCTCTTTACAATGAAGAAAAATGGAAATAATCAAACTAGAAGAACAAAGAGAACAAGCTAGGAAAACCCATGCTCATCACCAAGCACTAATAAAATCTTCTTTTGACTCAGCCATCATAACCAGAAAAAACTTTCAGATGGGTGATTTAGTTTTGAAATGGGATAAGGCTCATGAAGAAAAGGGCAAACATACGAAATTTCAGAAGCTGTGGCTTGGCCCTTTTCAGATTGTGGAAGTCGTAGGCCCATCTACATTCGTGTTGCAGGATCTGGCAGGAAGGAGAGATTCTTTACCTGTCAGTGGACTGATTCTTAAATTATATTTTCCATAGAAGAGAAATCTTCTAATTTTTGTAGGATAGATTTAGTTTTTAGTTTTTATTTTGTTTTGCTTTTCTCTTTTGAATAAAACCCGTTGTAGATGATCATTTAAAAAGGATTCATGAAAGAGCACGCCAATTCTCTATCAGATTTTGATTTCGCTTGTACAAATAGCAAAATTTTTGAAAATCTGAATTTTATTATTGACAAATAGAGTTAACTTCACTTTGATTACGATACTCGTTTCAACCTCTAAAAAACTTTGACAAAAGCAACCTCTGGTAAAAGAATTGTTTTGTATCAACACCATGAAGGGTATCATCAATAATAAAATAAGCATTCTCTGCAAAGCTGTTGTTTTCAAAAACTCTATTATTGTCGTCCAGAGCTTTCTTAAGGAAAAACAATGACTTCCTCCCTGCAAAAAGGAAGCTACAGCATCCAGAGAAACAATCCAAGCAAAACACTATATCTCAAAGAATAAGAGGTCTCATCACGAGCCGGCTTATCATGATCACAGATATTATAACTTGCTGACTTTGCCAATACTGTCTATCAAAACAGGGCAACGACTTAAGATTGTTGCAATCCAAAGACAAGAGGTCTCATCACGAGCCGGCTTGTTCTGCACAAGTGTAAATCAGGTGAATGACTGTGTCATAATTTGGCCACCAAACCAAGACATTGTTCTTTAGAGAATTAAAAAAGGAAAAGTGTGTTAAAAAGGATTTTTCTCTGGAATGTTGCGAGTAACCTCAAGCAGGAAAAAGGATCATTGCTGGATAATATGGTAACCCTGTCGAGGCTATGGACGCTTGCGGGCAGCAGAGGCTCTACCTACGGCAAATGAGCATACTTTTAAGCCAGTACACAGAGAAGACCTTATTTTATCTTTTATCAAGACCAAGTAATGTCTGATGCAAATGCAAGAAGAAACCTGAGGAAGCAAGAAATTGAGATATAAAACGGGTTTGAAACAAAATATCGTCGACAAGGTGAGGGGCAATCTACTCTATCTGTCCATAACAAAATTTAGACATATAAAAATTTTTGCTGTTTCGGAAGTGAACGGTCAATAGAAATGCAGAGATAACTGGTTCTTCACAGTGAATCGCCATTGTTGTGGTCACCAACAACCCCCCTTCTTTGTTTGATATTAGTAATAACATCAAGCAAAGGGGGACCCTTAACAAAAAAAATCCAAAAAATATTTTTGTTTGAAAAAAAATCTTTTGTATCAACTCCCTAAGAGCTATATCGCGTCGCAAAGGAAAAAGGAGCGCTTTCCCAAAGCACACAAACACACCAAGGAAGAGCGACGCGAGAACTCATCGCATCGCGTGCATTAAAGGCGCTCAAAAGAGGAGAACCTAAAGAGAAGCCGACGGCCGATATGCGACGTCGCACGTCGCAATGTCGCATGAGCAGCACAAAGTGACAAAGCGAAAAACCTTGCGACCTTGCGATATTGCGATATGCGATCTGCGACCATGCAAAGCTGCGACTTGCGATCTATGGTGTGTGAAAAATGAGACTATCAATCGCTGCGATGCCACCTATTTACCTCGCAATCTTCGATGCTGCGATGCAAATCGCAGAAGCCAATCGTCGCAAGCATTCCTCGGCATGATCTAGGAGCATAAAGTTAGGCACGCACCTTACGGGAAATTAATGATTGTACGCCTGTGTATCCAAGGATGATTATGTTGCGTTTTTCGAAGAGTCAAGTCATAATGGGTGACATGATTATGCATTCATTAGAACTTAATTGCTTTCATGTCAATCTTTTCTTCTGTCTCTTTTCATTTACGTGAACTGTAAGTCAGCAACTGATATAAATCTATATGCAGGAAACATCCAAGGAAAAGCGCCAGAACTAGAAGAAAAGAGAGGAGATGACATCGCAGATGGATACCACATACAGCAGGACCGCGGATCCCAGAGTATCACTCAACAAATGCTGATGGAAATAGGCTATCTAGGACTCAGAGTCAAAGGCGCACAAAAGCAAAGCGTTTATGAAAGATCCTGAGTCCCAAATTGGGTAAAGCAAAAAGAAAAACGCTTAAGGGGAAAGACGTCTCAGAAAAGCCTGGAACAAAGAATGGAAACAAGTTTCAATTGAGAAAATCGTTCAGGCAACAAAATCCCCAGCTCATTGAGTCATTCGCACGGCCGGAAACCGAAATAGCAACAGCACAATCAGTTTGAAAGAAATCTGAGTTGTACTAAGAGTACACGTCGTCAAGACACCCCTCCAGAAGAACACTTTCAAAAATATCTTCTAGTTTGTCAGAAAGAGGTGCCAGCTCTTGTTATTTCTAATTTTCAAGCTTGAACAAAAGGAAAGGATAAGTAGCCGACTCTTTCATGGCGAACAACGCATCGCTTACAGCACTAAGGAGCAGATACATAAATGGTTAGAAATTAGATTCAGTTTTTAGAAATAAATTTGTTTTAGTAAAAGGGCGGTCATTTGAAGCCGTTCCCTAAATTTGTGTAATTAAAATTAGTCGGTTAGTAGTATTTAACCCTTCTCGTTGCATTGGAGAAGGGTCCGGAAATTTGTCAAAAAACTTGTCCTCAGAACATGCACTTCTGCACCCTCGGAGGGGGTTTTTGATGAATGGACGGATCAAGATTTATTTATGTTTGCATTTTAATACCTGCTACTGATGTTGCACTTCTGTACTCTTAGTAGGCATTAGAAGTAAGTAGAAATAGATCATTATTGCTTCAGGTCTGTGAGTATAAAGTCAGTCATAAATGGTACTTTTATCTCTTGACGAGTTTCTGCTTGCATTCTTAGAGTAATATACAGCTGATGTTGTTTATATGTTAACGTATGAATGAGTAGACTACTATTTGGCACTTCTGTACGGTGGAGTCATTGATTTATGCTTAATACATGAATAACTGATTATGCGATATGCTGTTCACAACCGTTTTGTTTAACTTTTTATGCAGGATGGTTCATCTTAATTGATTTATATTCTCATAATAGCTGAATAATCTTCATTACCAGTTATTGTGTGAAATCTTTCTAGATCGCATAATGGAAAAATTTCTATCCCGGGTTAGCGTAGATTAGATGTGTTGTTCTTGATAGATTAAAGTAGTATAAAGTTTAGTCTTAGAGTTTAGAACTAGATTAGCTTAGAAATAATTCCATATTTTCATTATCTAATCTTACACACACACACATCACCGAACTCTATACACACACACCCCCCATAGAACGGGAAGCTGGTCCCGTTATCCCCAGTCAGACCCGCTATACCAAACGGACACGGAGCCGCCAACCAGGTTCCCGACCGGGTGGGTATCCCCCTTGTTGTTGACCCGATTTCAGGGCCCTCAACACTTCCCAAGGTCGTAACTTTGGCATATGATCTCCATTTGATGCACACGATACCTGGCTAGAAAGATCTATCTGAGGACTACAACTAGTGAAAGTGAATATTGAGTTGAAAAATCATATTCATAGCTAGTGGTTTTCCCAAAACAACGTCATTTAGGGCCTCAAAATGGCTCCAGATGTTCAGGACCCGAAAAATTGCCAAAAATAATAAATTGTGCTACAATTAAGGAAACTAAAAAAATAAAAGAAACAATGGTGGGGGTCCAAGTGGAATAGGAGTTGGCCACCAATATCCACCTAGATCACTCCACTTTTCAAATTTCTCAGAAAATATTGTGAATTCAATTGGAATTCTGATTGCCAAAAAACATTTGAAACATTGAAAGAAAATATTTATGAAGCACCTATTCTAAGAGGGCCAAACTGGAAATTACTTTTTCACATTTCAACCGATGCTTCAAATATAACATTAGGAGCTATATTAGGACAAAAATATTTAACTCCTTATGTCATTTACTATACCAGTAAAATTTGACTCATGCACAGCCAAAATTCCACTGTAATAGTAAAGGAGTTCTTACTCGTTGTCCATGCCATTAATAAATTTACACATTACATCACTGGTTCTGAAACCTCTATACATACAGATCATTTTGCAATTAGGTACTTAATGAATAAACCAATTACTAATGGAAAAATTACAAGATGGTTATTTTTGTTACAAAAATTCAATATTACTATTTTGGATTGACTCGAGAAACAAAACACAATTGATGACTTTCTATCTAGGATTCAAAATGATAATAATGATGTACCTGTAGAAGATAGTTTTCTTAATGAATTTATTTTTGTAGTATCTATTAAATCTCCTTGGTTTACAGATATTGCTAATTATTCTACTACAGGAAAGTTACCATTATATTTGTCTCCTCAAGAGAAAAGAAGGGTAATTCAAATTAGTGCATCTTACTCATGGATAAATGGAGAATTGTACAAAACAAGGCCTGATCTAATTATTTGAAGATGTTTCAGAGAAGATGAAGTACTAGAGATATTAAAGGCTTTTTGTGATGACCCATGTGGAGGAAAATTCGTTGATAAAAGATCTTCTTCAAAAATCCTTCTCTTAGGATATTATTGGCCTTCTATTTTTAGGGATGCCAAAGAATATGTTAAGAGATGTGATAGTTGTAAAAGAATGGGGAAGCTTGTTCCCTCTGATGAAATGCCTCTGCAACCTCAAGTACTCATTGAACCTTTTGAGAAATGGGCTCTGGATTTTGTTGGTCCACTTAATCCACCGTCAAGACAAAAAAGGCACATTCTTGTTTGCATTTATTACGTTACAAAATGGGTAGAAGATAAAGCACTTTCTTTTGCTACTGAAAATGTTGTAGTTTCATTTCTTTTCGAGGATATTTTTACTCATTTTGTTGTCCCAAGGGAAATTGTGACAGATCAAGGTACTCAATTTACATCCAAGTTGGTACAAAATATAATGGAGGAATATAAAATCAAACATCGAAAGTATACTCCATATCATCCACAGGAAAATGGACACGTGGAATCCACCAATAAAGTAATTGAAGAAATTATTACCAAGAATGTGCATCTGCATAGAAGGGACTGGGAAGAAAAACTTCCAAAAGCTTTATGGGCATACTATACCACATGGAGAAACACTACAAGACATACTCCCTATGAACTTTTTTATGGGAAGCAAGTCTTGTTTCCTATTGAGTTTCAAGTTAAAGACTTTCAAGACAAAAGTCAAATTGGGTCTTGATCTATCCGAAGCACAAAAGCAAAGGATGGAGCAGTTGAATGAACTATATGAGATAAGATATGATGTCATTCAAAGAACCAACATAGTTCAACAACAAAGATCCAGGTGGCATGACAAGTACATAAAGGAAATAAAATTTCAGCCAAGAGATTGGGCATTACTTTTTGACTAAAAGTTTAAATATTTTCAAGGAAAATTTCAAACTCAATGGCTTGGGCCTTATAAGATTGAAATTGTCTTTGATAATGGTGCAGTCAGGATCAGAACCATTGATGAAGAAAGAGTGACCTTCCTTGTAAATGGTCATTGATTGAGAACTTATCACAAGCCATTGATAAAGGAAGAATTTGTTAAGAACTTGCAAGACAATATTGATTTGAAGATGATTAGGAAGGATTTTCCTTCCTCCCCAATTTGATTTGTGAAGCTTTTTGTTTTCTAAAAAAATAAAAATAAAATAAAAATAAATGAAAAATAATAATAAAAAATTGTATAAATAGGAAAACCAACTCTATTGGCATGTTTATACAAAAAATTTAGGATGAAAACCAAGAATTATTGGTACCCTATATTTTCTTTTTTTAATCCTATTCTAATCCCCATTTTCTTTATATCCCTTTTTCATTTCAGAATAAGTAGCTACAGAATTGTTGAGAATATATAACTTTGACAAAATTTTGCAGCTAATATTGATAGGAATCACTCATTGGGATAATCAAATATTTTAGCAGAAGGGAATGGTCAAGCATACAAATGAAAGCAGCTGAGGAGAATTCAAAAAGAACAATCAAGTATTAGAATAAAAAACTTAAAAGTATGTAAATATTGGATTTAGTAATAAACGTAAAAACATTAGATTGTGAAATAATATAGATGTTGTACCGCCATTCGAAATAATGATTATTGTTCTAACTTCGGACTGAGTTATAAATATCATGTCATATCAATAAAGTTATTCAAAAAAGCCCATTTTCCATCCATAATTACACAAACACTTCATTTTTGAAACCCTGTTTCATTGATAATTCCACTCACTCATATCCATTCATACTCTGTTTTCTCAAGAGCCATTTTACTCGTTTCGATTTACCATTTCACTCTCATCCATACTCATATTTCTGAAGTTGACATCATTCCAAAACCCTGTCTAAGAAGAAATTGTGAAGTAAAACTTCACCAACATGGGAGTCATTGTTCGAACAAAGCTGAATGGAAACAAGTTTATGGAAGGGTACCCATAGGTTAAGTAGATGCTACAACAAGCGCAGTGGTTGGATTTTATAGAAAATTTCGATGGCTATGATAAAGAGGTAAGCAATTCTTTTGCTTGAGCCTTTGATGGAACTGAAGTAGAAATCGGGGACATCAAAATAATGGTGACATAATCCTTCATGGCCGAGGTAATCAGACTACCTAGGGTTGGCGAGAGGTGGTTCAAAAATAGGGGAATTGAAGGGAATGAATTGAAGGCATTTTTAAAGAACCCAGGTATGGATACTACTGTCTTTAGAAAGGGTATTCCAAGCACATCTATCAAAAGTAAATGGAGGAATTTATTGTTAGTTATTCAGAAGTTCATTACTTGTGAGGGTAGATTCGGTAGCATGTTTTTCTACCATGTCCATTTAATGATGCACTTTCTTGAAGGAAATGAAATCAATTTACCTTATTTTCTACTTAATAGCTTGAAGAAGATGTCTGGTAATACTCAAAGAAAAATACAGTTCATTGAAAATACTATGTATCATCATGGTCTTGTAAAAATGCTTATTGAAGCCCATCTTGAGAGTTTAGGAGATAATTGGGAGAGTTTTCTAATCATAAATCATTTTAAGGAAATAGAGCAAGAAGAACCTAGTAGCAGTAAGGTAAAGAGAAGCAAAAGAAAATTGTCTGAAAACCCTACTGATAACCCACTTCTACAACCAGAGAAGCATTCAGAAGATGAAATTCCCCTTGTAAATGTTTTAGAAAACATAAAGAAGAAAGGTGTTAGAAGAAAGAAATCTAGTGAAAAAGAATAAAATACACCCAAAAATAAATTAGAGGAAATGGAATAGGCAAAGACTAAACAAGAAAACGTTCAAAAGAAAACCTCTCTTACTAAAACTTCATCTACTGTTAGGAGAAGTTCCAAACTCAACAAATCAATAAAGGAATCATCTCGACAATATGTAGATTTTGTCAATTTGGAGGAAGATGAAGAACTAAAGATTCCATTGCTTGTAGTTTCATCACCAACTTTATCACCAGCTTCATCACCAATTTCTAACACAGAGAGAAGAATGCCTGAAATTGACCCAGTTCAACAAGAGAAATATGATTACATAGAGCCTTAGGAGAAGAAAGCTACATAAAAGGCCACTGCATCCTTAATTAAAGGAATTCAGTCTGATAGTCCACAAAAACCTCCGATTGTGAATACTCTCAAACAATTTTTTTTTTGAATTGAAGACACTAAACATACACTTAAAATAAGAACATGAAACATTGAAAGTGCAGAATGAAATACAAAGGACTCAAAATGACAAAATTCTCTTACATATTACTTTGTCGTATGATAAGAATAAAATGTTGAAGGAAAAGAACAAGTCTCTCAAGAGGAAGGTCATAAGTTTGAAATACAAAATTTTGATGAAGAAGCCCAGGATGGCAATTGCTAAGAAGAAGGTAAAGAAAAAAAAACTTGGATATTTTGACCCAGGTTTTTTAAGGAGTGCAGTGACAGAGAAAGGCTACCAGTTTTGAAATTTTGCATGAGGACATGCAATGAAATCTATGTGGGGGAATGTTCAGCCTCATAATTGATTCTTTTTTACACCCTTTTCACCTATTTTATTCTTCTTTGACCATCATAATCACTCAATGGGAATCAAATCATAGGATTTATGGCATGGAAGGTATATAATTGTCTTGCATTTCATAAGTTGATAATGTTCTTTATTATTAGTCTAACACTTGCTTTAGCCATTGAATAGGGATGATTCTGCTGCTAATGTGTGAATCTACAGCCAAGTCCATGGTTTGATAGGTTCCAAGGTTCCAGTTGGAGAGATAAATATATGGAAAGGTGGCAATCAATGCACTCAATGATTCCCTCCTACCTTCATGAACTAGATTGATAAAAGAAGCTTCCAGTTACATGGTCAAGGATAAAGTCAACTCTTTGTTGATGGTGTTGGACCTGCCAACATGTAAGGGGAAATCTCTGTTAAGAAGTCCCAATTAGACCTTAGACCATTTGGTGTAGGAGTCCCAACAGTGGCTCGTACGGTAATGCCTTGATCATGATTTCGCATAGAGGCAAGTAAGATAGTAGCAAGGGTGTGACAACTGCAGTGATCTAGGGAAGGTGCATGAGAGGTTCTAACACACGGGGGTTGAGATGAGTGCGCCCCTTGGAAACCTGTGATAGCATGCATTTAAGAAGGGAACACATGAGCGAAGATGCATCACAACATGGAAGGCAAGTTAGCAAGCAATCCAAAGTGATGGTTAAAACAACAACACATTTCAAAAAGATTCATACATACATACATAGATAGCTATACATGCAGGTGTAAGAAAACCAATACATATATCATTTAGAGTAAACCAAATAGAATTGAATACGATACAACATATGCATGAAACGTGTTGGCTCTTGTTATATTAAGAAGTGTAAGTTCTAGTCGTACAATACATCCATGTCCAACCACTAGTTCTGATAGCGGAATGTTACAGCCACAACCGCCTGCTCCTCCAAAGAGATGTACTAGCTCTATGCAGTGGAGACGCTAAGGCTCATTACAATACTGTCCAAGCTTTCTCCAAGATTTTCTTATCAGAAGCTTGGTTGATCAAAAGCCTTTACAATGAGTTATGAGGTTCTACTTATAGTAAAGGGTGGTGTGACCCTTGGCATTCCCCTTTGTGTCAGTTCATCTATCCTCATGACTCTTCATCTACTCTATGACTATTACATCCAACTATCGACACTTGGACTTCCACTTGACAAGATGTTACATTACAATGCAGATGTGCCCGTGTGAGACAAAATGGCTTGAGCAAGCCATGCAAGACATCACTAACACTCGGTCCATTGTGGTGAGACCAACTCTTTGACATGCTTGTGATAGTGAAGGTGGTGAGCTGATGCCAAGCTTGATCATCCATGATGGTATGCATGCACTCCATGGTGACATCTTGCTGAAGCGAACTCTTACCTCTGTTGCATCTGGGTGCATTGGCGTGGCTCCTCCATCTAACTCGTCTACTAACATGCAAATGGTCTTCTTGGGTACGACTGAATTGGAAACAAACTGATGCATAGTGTCCATGTTGATCTCCCAGTGTGTGTTGGTGGTCATGCGCATCAACTGTCAACTACATGTTTAGCCCAGTTGGACTTTCTTTTGTCTTTGCCTCGATAAGTGTGTTGAATGGGTGGGATCACATGCATGAGCGTGATGACATGCATGCTATTGAATTCCCTTGCATGTGATCAAAAACATTGCTCACCATGTCTGCTCTGTGCCAGCTGCTAGGATGGATCCATAACCTGTACGGGTGCAATTTCATCTGTGAGTGCATGTTGCGCCCCGTGTTGTTCCTATTCCTACTGCAACTCATTCACTTGTCTGTGCAGCTCATTTTTTTCCTTGAGCTGCTGGTTGAGCACATGAAACTCCTTCTCTGTTCTATTCTCTACCTTCATGTGATCTTCATGTCATGCCATCACCTCATAGCCTGGGTCTCCAATTTTTCTTTCACCACAAGTGGACCTGCTTGAGCTTGCAACTTTGTTCTACCTCTGTGTTGTCAACAACCTTCCTCTCGCATTCGTTGCATCCAGTATGCTACCTTCAGCTGTTGTTCATGATGATGCTCACTATGATGTTGTTGTTGTCATATCTTGATGTCCTTGTCTATGAACAACTTGATGTCTTCGTGGGTAGGAAAGTCCATAGACACTTGATCGACTGCATCCCCAAGTGTGCTCTGAACGGTGTATTCGACTTCGCTCTCTAGGAAACCATTGTACCTGCACTGTTGAGAGGCAGATGAACACATACAATACCTAAAGACATGGAAACACTCATGGCAAGCAATTCATCAGTTGAAAACCAAAATGAACTTGAGAACCGACTTGCAACATACCTGTGTGACTGATCATGAAGGTTGCACAATTTCTATCGGGAGGTCAGGAGACCGATTGCCAAGACTGCACAAGGCACAGTCTGGGCTGCTGGGAGGCTAACTGACTATTGGAACTATGCAATGCACAGTCCAGTCTAGCTGCTGACTACTGGAATTACACAATGCGCAATCTCAGCTGGCAATGGTTGTAGGCTCAATCACTTCATTGAGAAATTTTCAAGGCCAACAGTCACTGTCCCTCAGAATTGTGGAATGCAAGACTGGAGGACAGGAACTAGGAAGAATTTCCCATTCCCTGAGAAGAAGACAGAGCCTTCCCTCTCAGGATTGTGCAATCATGTCTTGGTGAGGCAAGGTCTAGGCCAAGACTGCCCAGACTCACCGATGGGCAACTGAAAGCGAATGTGAGTGCGAATGCATGGAGACACTGAGTGTAAGCATAAGTGAATGATCGTGCATGCAAACAATGAATGAAAGATCCATAAAATAGAACAATATGCATGTGGGTGAGGCGAGTCGCAAAATCGGCGACTGTTTGTGAAAAACATATTCATGCATGCGACAATAGTGAGATGTTAATGAAAACTAAAATAGTGCTAGTACAAGCTAGTATGTATCAAAATGACAGCAAGCACTCACTATAATCAAGTACACAACATTCATATGAAGCGAAACATAAAAAGCACCAAAAATACAACACAAGACATGGGAAGCAGGCTTATCCCAAAATAAATGAGTTGAAGGTGCGGAAGGCTCCTAGATGCAATGTGGGATGTCAGAGCTACAAGGTTGATGTTAGGAATGAGCTCTGCAGTGTCTGGTTCATGATTTTTGATAAAATCGAAGATGTGACATGCATGCCACAAATCTAGGAAGAGCGACACTTGGTGGGAGGTTTCCGAGATGATCCTTGCATGCAACCTCCAACTACTAAAAGAAGATCCTTGAATCAAGGGATTCCTTTGCATGCTGCCTTGGGAGAAACAACCCATGCAGGCAAATTAGTTTTTCTCGGTCTGAGAGGGAACTGGTCAACTCAACTGCACATTAAGAGGCTACTCAACTACTGGGAGAAAATGTGCATTTCTAGAAGGGAGCTGGGCTACCTGCCCAGGAGATTTGCGTAATTTCTGGGCACAATAGCTGATTGTTGCCTAGGATTGTACAATTTCTGGGTTGAGAAGCCATGCTTGGAAGAATTGCGCAATCTTCTAGATGAAGCTTGACTGGCAGAATTGTGCAATTCTGGAGCCCAACAGGATGCTAGATAGAATTGTGAAACAACCTGTAAGGAGAATGCAACAAGCTCTGATGGACGGGTTGTCATTCTGCAAGAAAATCACTAAAGCTTGTGTACTTGATGAAGCAACACATGCTGCTGTGAAAGGTTGGTAGGGAGGCTCCAAAATGAAGCTAAGGCAAAATTTTGGAGGGTGGTTGTAGCTGCTACAACACTCTGTCAGCTATAATAGGCGAGTGAGGAATGAGATATACGCCTCCTGATTTTCTATGTTAATAGAAAATTGTGAGCGAATTTTGTTATGTTATCTTTTCATAGTTAATTTTAGCATTATGTTAGCAAGGATAGGCATAAAGCTCTTAACATTTAATGATACGGGCTTTATAAAAGTCCTCGCAGCAGACATAAACACAGTGATCATTTTATGCGACAGTGAAGACTTAAAACTCTATTTTAATATTTAGTTTATGAAGAATCTTTCCATTTCCATGTGTGGTTGACTGTTTGATTGAGAACATGAGTACCTGCTTCTCGTGGAGGGCTTCCTCGAGCAGTAAGGATTCTTGTTTGTTTTCAATAGATAAAATTTCTATATAATTTCATAAGATTTCTGTTCTGTTCAATTTTATTTTTTTTTGGCTGTGGTTCACGGACACTTTGTTCAACGGGTGGTCGCTACATCCACGGAAAAATCTGGGCTGATTGACCCCAAAGTGAATCTAGCCCCGCAGCCCACTAGCTAGGCCTAACCCCAAGGGATTCGGGCATAATGGACCCTGTGACCTCCCGATCGGCGAAGCACTGATTTTGACCAATTGAGCTAACCCTTGGGGCTCTGTTTTGTTCAACTGAGTAGATGCATTTTTAATTTCTTTTAGATTCAATTTATGATTGTTTTACTAATCATCTCTTTTGTTTATAGATGCACATGAATTAAGCTCATAAACAGTGATAGCAACAATATGATTTATATTTAGACAATACTTTATTTTACTTATAGAAAAAATGATTTGTTTGCATAATTAGATGTTTCATTTCAAACATAAGTGAAAGTGATTTATAATTCGAGCAAGTGTGGATGTAGTTTAGCATAAATTCAATTTATTTTGGTTTTCCATGCAAGAGTGTGTTATATTGATAGATGAGTTGATTCTTACAGAGCAAATTTCATATATATAGTAGAGTGTGTCTGTTTTATGAATTGAATTTCATTTACAATAAGTGTGGGATTGATTTACTCATATGCAGAGTTGTGAGATTTTCCTTTGAAGAAAAGTGTGAAATTTTCCTGAAGTAGTCTTCGGTAACGGAGTGTTATCACTTTCTTTTCTAGGAATAATTTCTTTGCTCATGTGCATTTCAATAACTTAATTTAGAATTTATATTTCGATAACTCAGCTTAATTTAGATTTGGTGTGAATAACCAAAGACTTATAGTATATATAGTATACTTACAATTCATCACCTTACTAGCCCTAGACGATAATTTATGCAAGTAATTTAAGGTTAATTAAATTACCAAATAGTCCCCCGAGAAATTGTCATTGAAAGGCACTTAGTTTAATTCTTAGCTCATTCAATATATTACTATAGTTCAAAATTAAACATATAATGTATACCACGTGTCACCCACAATGAAACATGAAAATTTAGGTCACTAATAAAGTATTAGAGGCCATCTTGATAAAGAAAATACAATAATGTCATAAACACTGGGATGATAGAATTCGAGAAGTCTTGTGGGCCTATAGAAATTCTTGGAGGAACACAACTATATTCACACCTTATGAACTTGTATATGGGAAACATGTGTTCCTTTAGATAGAATTTGAAATTAATACATTGAGGACTACACTGAAAGTATGTATGAATCTCCCAGAATATCAATAACACGAACTTGAACAAATCAATGAAGTTGATGAAATATGTCAAGTTGTATTAGAACGCACTTCTCTTTTGCAACAATGAAGAGTTAAATGGCATGATGGATTCATCAAAAAGAAGAAATTCAAGGAGGGAGACTAGGCTTTCCTTTTTTACTATAGATACAAGGATCTCAATGGGAAGTTTTATACATGGTGGTTGGCTCCATGTGAGATTGATACACTTTAAGATTAGATTTATCAATATGGATATTATCAATAAGAATAGAACTTTATTGATGGCCAATGGCCACCAATCAAGATTATATTAGAATCCAAAGTCAAAGGAGGAATTTATTCAAGAAATAGTTCAATAAGTAGATTTGGAGGTTGTAAGTAAGGTGGCTTCACCACCAAAACCAAAAATTCACTAATCATTTCCAAGTTAAATAAATTTAAAAGAAAGAAAAAGGGGGAAAATGAAACTAAATATATAGTAGTGAAAAATTGATCTTAGGCATTGCCAACCTTGTTGATACTAGAAAACTAGTTAATTGTTGGTACCACTGAGTAAGAAACTTTCTAGTTGTGAAAACCTCTTTGAGGTGCACTATACAATTCTTCATTTGAAAACCATATTTCTGGTGATTGAAGAAAGAGGTAAAAAAATCAAATAAGAGGAGAGAGAGAGAGAGAGATGTTGGCATTGTTGTTTTCACATTGATGTCAACAATGGTAGCATAGATCATTGGTTTATACTCAGCAGTTTAGTTTATTCAATGAATTGTTTTCTAATGTAGTAAGCGTGAATGCATTAATACAATGGGATGATCTCTTTGATGTATGGTTGTGAGACAATAGTTGATGCAGGGAGATTATTTGAAAAACAACAAATAAAAGTTACTAGGGATAACACCATTTACACTATCTATTCCTATCAATATTGCATAGATTACGCTAAGTGATAGTTTACACATTGCATAAATTATATTTTCTTCGCACTTGTAGCCACATGGATGTTGGTAGGCATTGAAAACAATTTACCCTGACTAGCACCTCAAAAACCATGGTCTCCACTGTTTCTATTCTCCTGTTGTTTTTCATTGCCCCGATTCCCATCAAATTTACCATTGTAAATCCTCATGGTATTAAGGTTTCAGATTTGATTTGGTCAAATCATATAAGTGTTAGAAAATTATATATTACGGAGCAATGGAACACATAAAATATTGTAGAAATATAAACATAGAAAACACATAAAACAAGAGAGACACAGATATACATGGTTCACCCAGTTTGGGCTACGTCCACGGAGAAAAAACCAGTCCTTCCTTTTATATTATCCAAGAAACTAAAGAGATAAAACCTACAGCAGATCCGCTGTAACACCCTCTTCGCTCTCAATCTCCTCTCTCTTCCTCACTCAGAATACAGATATATGTAGATGCAATACAATTCCCTCATATATAGTGAGGGGTTGCCTTCTAGGGCAAAAAACGCTAAATTAAACATAACTTCTACCGTCAGATCATCTGCCTAATGAATGACCTAGATTGACTAGAAATTACTAGACTTTTACAAGGTAATTTTACATATATTTTTAGCTTCGGGGGCACTGCCCCTGAACCCCCGCCGGGGGACCGCTGGCCCCCGGACCCCCCAGTCGAGGGGGATTTACCCCCCCGGGACCCCTGTGGGGGGGACAAGTCCCCCCTGCACCCCCCCTACGTGGAGGGGTGTACAGTCTTCTTGGGATACATTTGGCTGAAACCTTTGAATACAGAAGATAATCAGGCTCCACACCCAACAATTTCCCACTTGGAGACTGATTATAGCAACTCTACCGCTGCTTCATTTGCTAGACAATGACTCCACTTTGGACCTGGCTGTTTCTCATCTTCTTCATCATACTTGAATGCCAATTGAAACTGAGTAGATTCTCAGTTTCGCCTTGGTTACAACTTTTGTTAACATATCTGCAGGATTCTAGCTAGTGTGTATCTTTTTCAGCTTCAACTGTCCATATTCCAATGCTGACCGTATGAAATGGTACTTGAGCTGTATATGTTTAGTCTTGGAATGAAATGCAGAGTTCTTTGCAAGATGTATGGCACTCTGGCTGTCACTGTATAACCTGCACAACTCCTGCTTCTTTCCCAATTCATCCAGAAACCTTTATAACCAAATCATTTATTTACTAGCCTCTGTAGCAGCAACATACTCTGCTTCTATTGTTGAAAGTGCAACAACACTTTGGATTTTTGAAACCCAACCGACAGCTATTCCACCTACAGTAAACACATACCCTGTTGTGCTCCTCCTGTTATCTCTATCACCTGCCATATCTACATCAACATATCCCTATAGAGCAATTTTTGAACCACCAAAGCATAATGCTTGATTTGTGGTACCTCTGAAATACCTGAGAATCCACTTCACTGCCATCCAATGTTCTTTTCCTGGATTCCTCATGTACCTGCTTACAACTCCCACTACATGTGCAATAGCAGGCCTTGTGCAGACCATTGCATACATTAAGCTTCCCACTGCTGATGCATATGGAACTTTAGACATATGAGCCATTTCTTCTTGAGTCTTGGGACACGCCTCCTTAATTAATTTGAAATGGCTAGCCAAAGGTATACTAACTGGTTTTGCATTCTGCATATTAAACCTTTTCAACACCTTTTCTATGTACTCACTTTGAGACAATGTTAATTTGCGATTCTTCCTGTCTCTAGTTATTCTCATACCAAGGATTTGTTTGGCAGCACCCAAATCCTTCATTGCAAATGAGTTTGCCAATTTCATTTTGAGCACATTTATTTCCTGCATGTTAGAACCCGCAACAAGCATGTCATCTACATACAATAACAATATAATATAGCTGCCATCATTTTGCCTTTTGAGATAAACACAATGATCAGAGTGACATCTAGTATAACCTTGTTCAAACATAAACTTGTCAAATTTTAGATACCACTGCTTTGGAGCCTGTTTCAAGCCATACAAGCTCTTCTTCAACCTGCACACTAGTTTCTCCTTCCCTTTTACCTCATATCCTTGTGGCTGCTGCATATATATCTCTTCCTCCAAATCCCCATGAAGAAAGGTTGTCTTTACATCTAACTTCTCAAGATGCAAATCTTCAAATGCTACTAGACTTAAAATAGTTCTGATTGAAGTCATTTTAACATTAGGAGAAAATATTTCATCAAAATCAATACCTTTCTTCTGTGCAAACCCCTTCACTACAAGTCTAGCTTTGTACCTCCTTTTTCCTCCATCTTCTTCCTTCTTCCTTCACCCTGTAAACCCATTTATTCCGCAATGCTGTTTTACCTGCAGGCAACTTGACTAAGTCCCAAGTTTGGTTATGTGCTAAGGAGTCCATCTCTTCTTTCATGGCTTGCTCCCACTTCTTCCTGGTTTCTACCTGCACTGTTTCTTCATAACATTCTGGTTCACCAGAATCAGTCAACAATACATAATATAATGAAGGAGAGTATCATTCAGGGGGTCTACTTATCTGGTAGATCTTCTAACGCCACTTTCAGGTGTTTGAAGTGCTTGTTGCTGTTGTGGTTGTTGTTCTGGCTATTGATCATTATGATTTTCAGGCACCATCACTTTTCCTGTGATATCGTCAAGCACTGTGTATTCTCTGTTTTCTTTTTCTTGTTTCTTTTCCTGCAACTAGTTCTTATACAAGACATTTTCATTGAATATTACATCTCTACTCCTAATGATTTTGTGATTTTCATAATCATATAAGCGATAACCAAAATCATTAACACCATATCCAATAAAGGTACATTTCTTTGATTTTGCCTCAAGCTTTGTTCTATTTTCTTTATTAATGTGGACAAAGGCTTCACAACCAAAAGTATTTAAAAATGAGTAGTTTACCTTTTTACTTGTCCATGCCTCCTCTGGAAGACCACCATCTAAGGAACTTGAAGGCCCTTTGTTTATTAGATAAACAACAGTATCTACAACATCTGCCCAAAATTGTAAAGGCAATCCTGCATGCAATCTCATGCACCTTGCATGCTCCATGATTGTCTTGTTCACCCTTTCTCACATCTTCATATTAAATAAATGCTTCATAAGAAATACCTTATTTGAGGCAGAGGGTTTTTCATATAGTTTGGCCAATGCCGACATTAAACCCTGTGTTGTCGTTTCCTTTGAAATATTAAATGCTACCGACGCCACTAGGCACAACCGTATTGTTCCAAGTGCCTTTCTGTCCAAAATATCCCATTCTGTGTCTGTTATACTCGTCGGCTTCTTTGTCTTTTTGCTCAATGGTAGGTACAGATCTCTCTGATACAGATAATCTTCCATCTACATCTTCCACAACTGGTAGTTTTGGCCGTCGAATTTTTAGACCCTAAACCTACCATCTTCCACCATTGCTCCCACTGGAATCAGGAACCTTTCTCTCTTGCGAGTTTATCAGCCAAATAGACCTTTGGCTCTAATACCAGTTATTAGAAAATTATATATTACGGAGAAATGGAAAACATAAAATATTGCAGAAATATAAACACAGAAAACACATAAAACAACAGAGACACAGATATACGTGGTTCACCCAGTTTGGGCTACGTCCACGGAGAAACAACCAGTCCTTCCTTTTATATTATCCAGCAAACTGAAGAGATACAACCTACAGCAGATCCACTGTAACACCCTCTTCGCTCTCAATCTCCTCTCTCTTCCTCACTCAGAATACAGATATATGTAGATGCAATACAATTCCCTCATATATAGTGAGGGGTTGCCTTTTAGGGAAAAAAACCATAAATTAAACATAACTTCTAACATCAGATCATCCGCCTAATGAACGACCCAGATTGACTAGAAATTACTAGACTTTTACAAGGTAATTTTACATCTATTTTTAGCTTCGGGGGCACTGCCCCCGAACCCCCACCGGGGGACCACTGGCCCCCGGACCCCCCAGCCGAGGGGGGATTTACCCCCCCTGGACGCCCGCGGGGGGGGGGGACAAGTCCCCCCTGCACCCTGTCGCGTGGATGGGTGTACAGTCTTTTTGGGGTATACATCCGGCTGAAACCTTTGAATACAGAAGATAATCAGGCTCCACACCCAACAATAAGAGTATTTATACCCATAACGAATGAGATTTTTGAGTGTGGAAGCAAGATTGGTTTTTGTGTGATCATATTGTATCTATCCTTTGTTCTGGTACATGTATGGAAGCAAAGTCTGCTATGATGCATTCACATGTTTCATTTTTAAGGAATTGGCATGTTAAAGATGTTATCTCTGATATGGTGCATTAATAACTTTGACCTTCTGCATTTAATAAAGTTATCTCTATTCAGGTGCGTTAGTGAAGTTATCTTTGTTATGGTATGTTAATGAAGTTATCCCTATTCTTGTGTGTTAATGGGGTTCTCTCTATTCTAGTGCATTAAAAGAGTATGGGTGTGAGTGAGCATAAATTATTTGGTCAAAGGGTGACTATGTGTGAAAGGAACAATGGAGTGATGATCTTCTCATGCCCACATATTATTCTACATAGAGTAAAAGGTGTTCAAAATGATGTGATCAGAGAGTGATGGTTTCCAAACCAAAGCAAATGAGAGAAAGAGAAACCAGAGTCTAATCCTGTAAGCGTAAGGCATAGTGCATTGGTGAAAATAATGTGCATTTGTATCTGAGCGAAGGTGATCTGAATTGTCTAATGGAACATGATGGTGATCTGAGTGATGAAGTAGTTTGATATGGTAAGTGTAATGTGGTTTCCTTAATCTTGTGATTGAGATAGGTTGGTGGAAAAATTAAGGTGCGTGGTTGAGTTGGATTTGGTGCAATGGTATGATTAAATTTTAAATTGGGATATGCAATTTTTATTTGAGCAATTAAATATGTTTGGTGAAAAGTCATCAATGCTTATTGTGTGATTATTTTAGAGCAGCCAGGGTCAAACTAGACTAGAATATTGGAATTTGGCGAAGTCTTCATTCCATTATTGAGATTGTGTTATTTTGGTAATCTTCCACTAAGCTAAGAACGCCTTGACATATACTGAGTATACTATGAGTAGTGACCTATACCATGTTGGTGTATTTAGTTGCATCCTTGAACATAAGAACCTACTAGGCTCAAGCTCCCTTTTATTATGATAATAAAGATAGTTGTTGATGATAAGTATTGAATTAGTGGTTATTGACGAGGATTATTATAGAGAGAAAAGACTGCATGTTGCCGAGAATGGGAAGATCATGTACACTTTTGTTGCTCTTTGTTCCATGTTTGTAAGAGGATAGGATTGGAGCATATCATAAATAATATAGCCAAATCTAAAGGAAATCTCAAGCATGTTGATGCTACAAGAATTGATGTTAACTTTTCTTATGAAATGTTTAAGTAATGTTGCTAGAACTGCTTCTATGTTAGGGAATGGGACAATATTAGAGGTCTATTTGAAAGATAAATCTCTTGTGTTTTCATTGCAAGGAAAAAGTTTAACCACTAACCATTTATACAATCATGTATTGAGTATTCATCAATGTTTTATTCATTGATTGAAGTACTTATGAAAGAGTATTTTCTCTGTCTATGTCAAAAATATTGTTTGGCTTCCATGATGAGAATACATATATTGATAATTGTATGATAGAGTGCATTGTTATGTTAGATTGTGTAATTCTCAGGATGACCATAGCTGCTAGTATTATATTTCACATAATTGAGATGTTTCATGGTTTGTGTTGTAAGTTTGATCACCTATTGTCTTGTTGAAATTGTTTGTGAACAAAGCTACTGATTGAGATTTGTGAAAATTCCAAACTCGAATCCTATTGCAACAACCAGAAATTATTCTCCTAATTGTTAATTTAATTTAAAAATTTATTTGTTGTTTTCTATGAAAAATATTGAATAAATCACACTGCAATCTACACAAATAAAACTATGAAAGAATAAACGCTGGAAGAAATGCTAGCGCACACATAAAAATAACACAGTTCTTTTTGGACAAAAGTCCCCAGAAAAACACAACTTGGGAAAATCGGTGCAGCAAATGAGGGTTTTATTATTATGCAGTTGTGAAAATATGAGTACAATCTAGATGCCTAAAACTCACAATCCACAGTAAGAAAATATGGGCAAAATACTGAAAGGAAATTCCCTTCTCCCATGGGTAGTCTCTGACACGACTTGCCTTCAGAAACTGGTCATCCAACCCCAACGTGAGCCTCTTCTATGTTGTCTGCCACATGTGTGGCTTGAAACTACCAATGGTGAATTCGATCTGACTCAAGATGTTGAGGAAATCATCTCTCCAACCTTTTAGAACCTCTGCCTGACTTCTAGAGCTAAATATGAATTTCCTCACCAAAAAATTGATCTGCATGTTGAAGCTACTGGGCAAAGCCTCTACGTTGCCTCTCTGGGATAACTTGGTCCTCTTGTTTCTACTCTCCAGATCTAGAAATATTTCCTTTGGATCATTGTCCCTGCCCCTCTCATATTTCTTTGATCTCTAGCTCTCTCTCTGACAATTGACTATTGCTACTCTAGATATCGATCTCCTCATAAATCAAACCTCTCAAGTGTCTCCCCCATCACCACATCGACCTGATCCTCTTATAATACTCTATTGGAGCAACAACAACCAAGATTAAAACTTAATCAATGGCTAGGATCATCTCTGGATCGATTCATGTGAGTTTCTAGATGATTCTCACCTTGAATTAAGTAATAATAATTATTTAACCATATTCCCTATGTTTAAACTTAATAATATAATTAAGCTAGTTCTAGGTGGAATTTCTAGAAATGATTCTGGGTTTTGATGATCTCATGTATTCTAGCCTCTTAGAAAATTTTCAAAGCTAGAACACATTTGATGCTGCAAAAACTAACACTCCCTCTTAACGAGGAATGTGTTCTAGTGCTAATGCACAACTTGTAGCAACACCCTATCTCTACATAATCTCCTGTCACATTGCTGATGTCTAGATGCTGCCCACCAACCACTATGAAAGTATGATATACACTGCATTTGTGCTACTGTTGACCCTGTCGATCTATTGCCAACATGACATTTGCATTGCAACTCCCTCTCATTTGTTGATGCTGCCACTGAAACATCTACAACTGAAAAACATCCAAAATATTGAATCAACTGTGATGAGTATAATGCATCTGTCACCCGAATCTTTGACTACTTCTAGTATCTACATGGTCACTAAAGAATGTGCGCTGCTGCTGACTCTATGTTATTCCAACTGCACTGCTGCCAACCCTGCATTGTGCTCTCTAGCATCTTACTACCACTAGTCTCTACAATTGTCACTCTAGCATTTGGCTGCATCAATTGTCACTGATCCATCCTGATACTCAACACTCTAGTCCCCCATAGCAAGGTATTGATCCATGAGGTGGACTCCACAAGGATCTTTCCCATCTATAGTGCTCTAGGGATACAACTCCAAAACACCCCACCTCACTGTTAGAGGTATGTCGATGATCATAGCAAAGTATTCCTCCAACCTGGAGGACAACCTATTGATCTAAGCATGTTATGCAACCTGGTCCTGCTTCTCCTCTTTGTTCTTCTTTCTGAGAGGAAACTGGGTACTGTAGTGACTGAGTTCACCCTGAAGCACTTGACCTTCGACAGGTCCTTCTTCTTCTTCCTCTACCCCCCTTGTCCCTAATTGTGATCCTTAGATGTGAGGGCCACATTCTCATCCTCCTTCACCTACTTTTGTCCGTTATTGTTGCCATTGATGGAGCTCTTTATAATATCTTGCCTCAATTCCTCTTGCTGCAAGTCAGCCCACATCCTATCCCAATCTGGTAGCTTGTATCTGCCCAATATTATTTGACAAATACCTGCTATTCCTTGGAGAAATTGTTGAGTTCCAATCTCACATTCTCTCTAAGTTGAGGCACTACCCCAAAAACTAAAAATTTGTCCTAGACCTCCTGAATCCTAGTGAGGAAAGGGTGTATACCTTCCCCCTTTTGCATCTGGATGAGCCTCAACTTCTCCTCGAGGTACATCTTTCACTACTCGAAACTACCTTGATATAACATGGCGAGAGAATCCCACATCTTCTTGGCAGTATCTTTGCCAGCTATATGTGAAATAACATGCTCCCGAAATCCATATAGGATGAGTCTCTTTGCTTGTGCCATCTCCTTCTTTTACTCCTTTAGATGATCTACATCCACGAGAACTACTACCACAACATGATTATATGTTTTCAGGCCAAACTCATCTAGAAGAACGGACATCCTTTCCTTCCAGATGACGTAGTTGGAAGCTCCATCCAAAATATCTTGATCATGAAGCTCAACAGTGGCCAGCTCAAAAAAATATCAAAAACCTCCTCTTTCCTTTTGCTCAACTGCTGCTATGCTATTTTCACTCCCTGCTGGGGTGAGAAGATTTGCTCACAATGACTGCTAATATACAAGGAAAAATCAAACTTCTTGAGACTAGAATTTCCTCGAGGAAAATTTTCCCTCTATGTTTGCTCTTCTTCCTTCCACAAGATGTTATCTCTACTCTATCAAAATTTTGTAAAAACTATTACATTCAACTAAAGATATACTCAAGGAAAAAATATGGGTTACTCCGTCTGCCTCTGGAATCACTCAATCTGGTAGGATCGATTTTTTCTGCCCCTTACTCAAGAAAATCGAACCTCCTCAAGTAACTTGACCTACTTACAAAATGATTGTGCTACCCTTGGGAATTTTGGCCTACTACCCACAATGAGCAATGAAATTCCTTCCATTTTCACCTCTCAACTCCCCAGATGATCAAAGTAGCTCTGATACCATGTGAAAATTCCAAATTGGAATCCTATTGCAGCAACTGGAAGTTATTCTCCTAATTGTTAATTCAATTTAACAAATTATTTGTTGTTTGCTACGACAAATACTGAATAAATCACACTACAATCTACAAAAATAAAATTGCAAAAGAATACGCTTTGGAAGAAATGCTAGCACACACATAAAAATAACACAGTTTTTTTTGGACAAAAGTCCCTGGAAAAACCCAACTTGGGAAAATTGGTGCAGCATATGAGGATTTATTATTATGTAATAGTGAAAATATGAGTGCAATATGGATGCCTAAAACTGGAAATCCACAATAGGAAAATATAGGAAAAATACTGTAGGCAATTTCCCTTCTCCCATAGGCAATCTCTAGCACAACTTGCCTTTAGAAAACTGGTCATCCAACCCCAGCGTGAGCCTCATCTGCACAACCTCTGCACTATCTCCAACACGTGTGGCTCGAAACTTCCATTGATGAAGTAATTATGCTTCTAGCTGCTAAGGAAATCATCTCTCTGACCTTCTGGAACCTCTGCTTGACCTCTGGAACTGAGAATGATTTTCCTCACCAGAAAATTGATCTGCCTGCTAAAGCTACTATGAAAAGCCTCTACGTTGCCTCTCTGGGATAACTCGGCCCTCTTGCTACTGCCTCTCCAAATATGTAAATATTTCCTTTAGATCACTATCCCTGTCCCTCTCATAATGCTTCAATCTCTAGCTCTCTCTCTGACAACTAACTGTTGCTACTCTGTAAATCAATCTTCTCAGAAATCGAACTTGTCAAGTGTCTCCTCCATCACCACATCGACCTCCTCTTATAATCCTCTGTTGGAGCACCAACAACCAAGATTAAAACTTAATCAATGGCTAGGATCATATCTGGATTGATTTGTGTGAGTTTCTAGATGATTCTCCCCTTGAGTTAATTAATATTGATTAATTAACCATATTCCCTAAGTTTAGACTTAGGAAATCCTTAAAAAATGGTTAAAATCTAATTAAGTCATTTCTAGGTGGAATTTCTATAAACGATTTCTGGGTTTTGGATATCTCATGTATTCTAGCCTCTCCACAAAATTTGAAGGTTATAAAAAATCTAATGCTACAAAAAATAACAACATTTAGGTTCTAAAGTTGTTGATGTAATAGGGTTTTATGCTAAATATGACTTAAGAGCAATGTTGAAGAGTGTTAGGACTGCATTAAGGTAAAAGTTGGTTTTTCTTAGTTTATCCAGAGATTTGATTTTATGACATGGCTTGTTATACATGTATGTTGGTCTATGATGAATATATTGATGATGTGTTAAGAATCCATGTATTCAAGGCTGTTGGGAGTGGAATCCCCCCAAGGCATGTTTTTGGGCTTAAAGCCCAAGTTTTGACTAAGTCCATTGTAAAGACTCCACGATTTATGGGCACGGAGAAGGAAGTCATAATAGAGTCATAGGGTTGTCCACCCTTGCTTTTGTAATGTAATGTCAGTTTGAAAGATCTACCCATGGTCCGGGGACCATGGGATTGTATAAATAGAGCAAGGCTCTAAGTGTAGAAAATAGTTAATCTAAGGAAGCATGATGAGTCTAAGGAATTGATGAAGCATTGAGTTGAGTGTAAATCATGTCTTTAGGTCACAGAGTAGGAGAAGGCTCTGAAACTGAGTGCACAGGGTAGGTTGAGTTTGTAACCGTGGAAAGAATTAATAAAAGAAAAGTTTTACCATATTTCTATGTATCTTTCCTGTTTTATGTATTATTGGCTATGAATTGCAAGTTTACTATTTATTCACTGCGCAAACTCATATGAATGTGCTAAATAAGTAAATATAATACAAGGCATCTGTTTACGTGAAGATAACTAACTGTTATAAGAACATAGGTAAAGATCTCGGGTGTGACTTAGAGAAATAGTGCAAATTGATGCTCTACTAGCGTGAAAGCCCCACAAACCCTGGTCAGGGCTACGCGAAGGTGAATATATCAAGGCATGAAGGCTAGGGAAGTGCGTGAAGTAACCTGTGCGAAGAAACTCTTAGTTGGACCAAATCAACCCCTCAGACATCTCAAGGGTGTGGAAACCTGGTTCCAGCACCCCCCCATACTACTTTGGGTGAGACCTCAGTCCGTACTCCACAGACTGTTGCCGAAAGGGCTAGTAGTATAGGGATTTGTTTGGCTAATTAACTCCGAACCTGGGTCAGGCCCCAACAAGCCAATAAATGGTTCCATTGCTAGGACATTTGCATAGAGGTGTCTGACGCCGTATCACTGGAATCCAATTAAGAGAGAAGTCGAAGATTGGTTGGATAGGAAGATTCATGAGTTCACGACGCAGGAGAATAGGAATCAGTGACTATCAAAAGAAGAGTGGTTAGACTGCTACCTATATGCAGAATTCCACGAAATTTTCTTCACATATTTCCCTACCGAGCTATACGAGTGGATCGCGAAGCTAGCAGATAGCCAAGGAAGGTTCAAGCTCGACAGAACTATTGTGTGGACTCCAGAATTAGTGCACAGATTAGAAGCATCAGAGGATAAGATCACGCATGTTGTTGATCACTGGCTCGATCAAATTATAGGAGGATTCATCATTGAATTCGCGGTAGATACTTCAGTCAACTATAGTGAGGAAGAGCGACACTTCCTCAAAGGACTACGAGGTAAGCACATTAAGTCTTTGAACACTTGGATTAAAATGGTACTATGTGAAAAGTGGATTATGTGAATACATTGATGTTTGGGGCTACGAGAAGTGGGAGAATTTACAGAAATGAAGGTAGTGCAGAACTAGAAACTAGCCCTTTGATTTCACCTCCGTGAGGGGACAAGGAAGAGCTCGCGAAGGTCTCACCAAGAAGTGTGATCAATTTGATAAGTTAGAGGATTCCACGCATGCCACCTCCACCCACACCACCGCCAGTTTCATCGTATTCACCCCCATCTTCGCCCATACCACCTTTGCCACCACCATGAGTCAATATGGCAAGTGTGATAAAATTGCCAGTGTTCAAGGGAGTAGGAAATGAAGATCCAAACCAGTTTTGGTTCGTGGTAAAAGTTGTATGGGAAGTGCAGGGAGTTATGGATGATAATATAAAGAAAGAAACATTGGTTAGTGCTTTGCAGGATCACACGCTGACCTGGTACATTAAGCATTAAAATGATAATCCGAATACAGGGATCGCGGATATCCAAACTGCGCTGAACAAAGAATTTAGTAGACCAAAGTCAGAGGTGTAATTGATCATTGGGTTCAAGGAGATCATGATGCTATGAGGCGAGACTCCTTAGGAGTTGGATGAGAGACTGAAGTGCATAATTCGCGAAGCTAACATGACTTTTACGGATGTACAACACCGCGAATGGTTTGTAGCATCGCTAATGCCACATTTAAGGAACACTTTGTCACAACAGAGGCTAACAACTCAGGCTCAGGCCTTGGAGATCGCGATGAGACTAAATGAGACCCCGATATAGGATCCTAACCTGGGAGTTCAACAAATCCACGCACAGTTGAAAAACTTGTGCCTTGAGATGTAGAGTCTGAAACAGGACAAGACAAATCACCCAAAGGTGTGCGATGAGGTATGGTGTGTTAAATGTAAGGGTCAGGGTCATGACAAGGACCACTGCCCAATGTTCACAAATTACCTCTCGGGAGGAGGACCAATGCCGTTAAGATCGGAGGCATAAGCATGACCCAGCGCAGTGCCTGCATTATGGTGCACAATTTGTCAAATAGAAGGAAAGAATGCTACGGACAACTGCCATTTATTGCAGAAGTACACACAGAATTCACAACAGTTGTTCTGTAATTTTTGTAGATCAGTGGGCCATGTTGAGTGCACCTATAGAAGTTATGAACTGATGATGGATAGGACTCCCACCTATAGAGTTCAAGCCGAAACACAACCCCTTGACTAGAACGCAGGAATGGTGTGAACCATATTTCAGGGGCACGAATGAGGCCGAGGTGGAGGAGGACCTGGAAGGGATCACAGACAACTGATATGTTACAATTGTGGAGGGCCAGGACATTATCCTTGTGATTGTATGAATCCAATGCATCCATCATGCTTGTGTTGTACATTGTTTGATCATGAGATGGAGGATTGTCCCACACTGACAGCGAGGCTACGCGACAAGGGAGCACTCCAACCTCCCCCAACTCAGAACCTGCAAATGATGAGTTCTGAGTCATGCGAGGAAGACCCTAATGTGAACATTATGCTCTGAAGTGGAAATACAATGGGGGATGACAAAGGCAAGCAACTGGAGGATAGTACTTTGGTTTGCAAGGCTTCGATGAAAGAACCAGAGTTTGACCTAGAGCACACTAAGGAAACCTTCATGGAAGCTAGGAAGAGCTTCACTAGTGCCTCCACTTCAGGAAGAAAAGATAGACTGGAGCCGAACATGGAACCATAGATGATCACAACATTCCTGGAAAAATGCATGAAGCTGCAACGTGATAAAAAGGCTGTAAAGGGACTACAGAAACTCATAAATAGATGCGCTGGGACTGCACCAGGAGAACTGCGCATAGTTTGGAAGATTGGAAAGCACGTGACGAGGATGGGAAGAGAGATGAGATTGACCATGTAGATTGGGTAATATGAGATGAACCAAATGATTCTGGACCTAGGATTGGACGCGAACGTTCTACCGAAGTAGACATGGGAGCGCATGGGGAGGCCTATGCTACAATGGTCTTTTATCCAACTGCGAATGATGAACCAACAAAAGATCCTACCAATGGGAAGATTACAGGGAATCACTGTAGATATAGAAGGGGCAAGCACGCTGGTAGATTTTGAAGTGATAAAGATTGTTGATGATATCAATCCCTACCCTGCGTTATTAGGGATAGATTGGGCCACTGACATGAATGGGGTGATAAACCTAAAGAAGCGCAATATGATTTTTGAGAAAAATACTCTTTGCGTAGTCGTACCATTGGACTCTACAGAAGGATCACGCTACACGGAGCTAGTCCGCGACTATGAAAGCGATGATGACTTGGACTACATCTACAAGATAACCATGCGAGAGAAAGACTGGGTGAATCCCACCGCAAATGGACGAATCTCGTGGGAGCGTGAAAGCTACTGTAGATCGGATTCTGACGAGCAGATAGAGCGATGACAGAACCGGTTACACAAGGTAACCATGCTGAATTGTAACATGATGACGAGATCATTGCACTGCATATCGACATAGGTAAGGGATCTGCCTACATATGATGGGTTGAGTGAGGTAAATGACTTCCTGAACAGATTTGAAAGGGAGGTGCTGGAACAACAATGGTTTGAGGCTTTGAAATGGGTATTGCATGTTGTGCCCATGAGGTGGTGGGGTACACACCAAGGAAAATTTGAGGACTAGCGCGAATGCTGGAGGATGATGCGCATGTGGTTGGGAAGCCTCAGATGCGATTAACAAACAAGATTACTAGACAAAACGATCCACGTGCTCACCTATCCAAATGGATACATGCATATCTTAAAAAACCCCTGTGGATGTACACAGACTTCACGTTGGGAGACATGGTCATTAAGCATGTGTGGGTGAGGCAATTGCACGAATCACCCCCCATTTCGAACAACGAAGTATGGAAAGAAAAAGTGTGCAGAAGGTTATCCATGCAGAAGCTTTTAACAAAGTACGCGAAGCACTGAACAAGGTATATGATGTGCAGTGGACTGATTGGGACCTACACGTACTAGTGGTCCTGTGGGCTTATAGGACAACGTGCAAGAAACTAATGGAGTAGACACCTTCGCGTCGGGAGTATGGAGCGAATGTTGTAATCCCCATAGGGTATAAAATTCCTAGTCTACGCATAGCAGTGCTGGTAGACATGACGGCTCACGGAGCCTTGGAAGAAGGGGTCACGCAGTTGAACAAAGCAGAATGCTTGGGACATAAGGAAGAAATCTGACAGGGTGACCTTAGGCTCCAAGAACTTATGAAAGAAAGGGTGTGATTCAGGGAGAAAATCACTCTGGTGGAAGTGGAAGTCAAGAAGCTTGAGGACAAAATAAAGAAGGATTTTCTCGATAAGGAAACCAGGGTGATAAAACAGGTTGCGCACGATCACGTTGACAAATTTGGGGACTACTGCTGAGAGTTGATTAGCCTGATGCCTTGGATTGGACCGCATATTACTAAATGGATCACTCATGGTGGCATGCTACAGATGATAAAGTGCACGACACAACCATTAATAATAAAAGGTGGATGTTTTCTATGAAAAGTGACGAATGACTGGTTGGAACCTTATACAGGTGGCGTGGCCACCTGACTAGCAGTGGGAAGTACAGTCTTAGCACTCCAGGTAGTTGAAAGGAAGCATGGGACTATAAACTACTCCACCCGGGAGTTGCGTGCAGGAGCAAAGTGTCACAAGGTCCGCGACCGTGCAAGGAGGGCTGCACTGCCATGCAGGTTGGCTAGAAAGTGATCATTGGAGTCACTATTCATGATGTGATGCTTGACTTGAGACCAAATGGAGTGGGTAATAGGAATTTAAGATGCGCTTTATGGGCAAGATTTGGGAAAATCTGCTGTCAAGGGAGCATTAATGGACCGGATTTGCGAGGAATGGTCGAATTCAAATTCAAAAGGTGCTATAAATTACAAAGGGCTACCTAGCAAACATGACTTGGAAATTTGCAAATTGAGCTATCGTGTGTCCTTTGAATTCTGAGGCGAGACCTATTTGCCCTATGCAGAGTGTTGATTGAGCCCCTGATTGAGCGATTGAGAGATTTCTAGACAAGCAAGATGGCAGCATTTGAAGAAGCTAGGGAAATTGTAGAGATGACCGCTGAAGAGGCTGCACAGGCCCTGACTGTGGAAGATGCCCCTGAAGGCATCAAGATTGTGGTGGAAATCCCTAAATCACCACGCATGCTGAGGCTGAAGAAAGACAAACAACCAATGATTCTGGTGCGTGTGTCCCCTTGAAACCTGTTGCGCACCAGATTAACAATGGAGGAAAAAGGGAAAGCAGTTAACCTGGAAACCGACGAGGAGGAAGAAGACCTGGAAGACCTCATAATTGAAGAAGATGAGGATGAGGGCATGGAGGAAGAAACCAAGCCTATGCACCCTCCAACAAAGTTGCCCGCGTATATCCCCCCATGGAAGGGGAAGGCAAAAGTGCCCAAGGACCTCGATGAGAGCAAGAGCTCTCTCCAGAATCTGCTCCTCCTAGATGACATCATCTTTGAAGGCACACACTTGGGATGGGTGCCAAAATTGAAGTTTGAAGATTGGGATCTCACTGACCACAAGAAATTCCCTCACCTAGAGACCGCGCAGCTCATGAAGCCCAAGCAGAACACTGCGACGGGGGTTATAGAATTGGAGCCGTGAAAGTAGTTACGCGGAGGAGAAAAGGTATGCTTATTAAACCTACTTTGGGTGCCACATTTCCACTGCACCCCAGTGACGATATTCATCATCAGGCAGCTGCTCTGCCTAATGCATGGTGGGTGTTCGTGGTTGGAGGATCCCATCCCCATCATGGACCACTTAATCCATCACATTAACCAGTTCCCATGCAAAGGAGAGGACCCCGCGGACATCTCGGAGGGGAAGAGTAGTGATTTGGCCATTGCGGAGGCAATGAAGAAGAAATACAAGCTAGAAAAGAAGAAGAGGGGCTACGTGATCTCTAGTATCAACAACAAAGTAGTCCGGGTTGCGACTCAGATACTGGCGAGACAGGTCATGTGAAGTGTCGCATGGACGAGGTGCCCACGCCAGTGGTTGCACTTACTAATCAGTGCACGGAAGGGGTCCAGTTTAACTGGTCCGAGTTCTTATGCAAAGAGTTCCTATAGAATTGTCGCGAGGCACATGACCAAGGAAAACTGTTCCACTATGCATGGCTTCTACTATCCATAGTGTTGGTGGCAGGGGAATTGACGGAGGACAACCAGTTCCCCACAATTGAAAGGAATCTGCCAAAGGCAGCAAAGTACACTTCACTATGGGCCACTAAGGATGCGAATAGGATCCACGATAGTAAAATATTCTGGGTGTTCATGGAGATGAACGTTAGAATGGGGATTAACCGCAAGCCATAGTTATCACCCACTGTCTACAATAGCCTGCAAAGTTTTGCAGAATTTAAGGAAAACTTCCACAACACATATCTCAAAGTGCGCAAGGACTCGACCAAGAAATGGATCGAGCTATCCTTCATAGCCACAGATGATGTGATTTTCAATGCACTAGATACATGGCCACCGAAGTGGCGAGCCCCAAACATCGCTGCGGTGGAGAAGTTTGTTGCGGAGAAGAAGAAATAGGAGGCCAAACTACGTATGGCACAGTTGGCAGAGAAGAGAAGGCAAGAAGCGGTGGCAGAAAAAGTGCAGGAGGTACAAGACGTTGCAGACAGCAACCGAATAGAAAAATGCCGCAGCAACAGCAACACAGAAGGCAACAGAGAAGGCGCGCAAGGGCCAGAAGTTGCCTCCGCCGGAGCAGGAGAAAGAAATGGAAATAGAGGATGAAGAGGGCAGCGCAGATCCACAAACAACGTCAACACTACTGAAGCGCCAACGCCCGAGCGAGCAGATGGGGCCACGCAAGAAGGTGAAAGCATCCAAGTTGTCGATTGACCCAATCACCCTTACTGAGGGTGATTTGCACGGCATAGGCGAGATGGTGCGTGATGTCACCACCGAGGACCTCAGAGGAGAATCAGATTGTGTTGAGGGCCCTCCAATCATAGATTCAGGAGTTGCTGGTGTGCACTCCTCAGGTTGTTACTCTTTCGACCAGCCTCACAGTAGTGATAGTTGCAGCCAAGAAAATGCTACGTGCTCGGACAACCAACACAACAGTTTTGCCAGAATGGGCACTGGTTACAAAAAATGGGGTTGATAGGCCTACGGCTAGTGCACTAAATGGCATCGGGATCAACATGGTTGTGCTCCCACGAGAGGCGCTCTATGTTCTATAGGATGGGATTACTACAGAACTGCGGGCTAGGGAGAGCCGCGCGTTGCAGGTGCTAAGTGAGTAGAAGATCAACATGGAGCAGTTGAGCTTGCAGCGTGACAAGGTTGTGTCACAAAAGAGGCAGATGGTACAAGTATTGGAAGAATCCTTCCAGATGGTCCCTGAGCTGGCCATCCTAGCAAAAGCGCGCATCCATAGATTAGCAACAAGGGTGCATGAGGCATGAGAGGAAATGGCCAAGGTTCAGCTAGAGCTGAAACTTTAGAGTGCAGAGCTGCGGTTGAAGGCACAGCCGTCTACACCTCCAGAAATAAGAGAACAATGCACCAATGCTATTACATCAGGGATGGAAGAGATAAGAAGTGCAGTAAGGGACTCCACTAGAATGTTGGAAGAGTCATTCGAGATCCTCACCAATATGTAGGAGGACCCTAGCATCCAGCGCTTAGAGATAGAGGTGTGTGATCTCCAACAGCAGTATGACAACGTCAAAGGGACCGCATAGACGGTGGCCCTGACTTAGAAGCTCGTGCGAATGCAGCAGACCAAAGCGCTGAAAGAGCAAGTGGACGCAACACAACATAGAGAAGCAGTTTTGAAGGTGCACATTTAGCCTTGGATCGACGAGGCCTTCGTCATTACAACAACAATTGAAGGCAAGCTCACGCAAATGTAGGGGACATAGGAGTAGATCCAGGGAAGCAGTTCCGATACCGCGGTCTCAGAACAACGTGTACAGGAGATTCAGCAGGCAGCTGCTCAGTGCACTGCTGACCTTGCAACTGTTCGAGCAGAGTGAGAGGGTCTCCGCGTAAAGATCTCCACACTGATAGAGTGACTCAAGGGCAAGTCACGATTTTTTTTTTGGGGGCCTGTTGGGAGTGGAATCCCCCCAAGGCATGTTTTGGGGCTTAAAGCCCAATTTTTAACTAAGTCCATTGTAAAGACTCTGCGATTTATGGGTGCAGAGAGCGAAGTCATAATAGAGTCATAGGGTTGTTTGCCCTTGTTTTTGTAATGTAATGTCAGTTTGAAAGGTCTACCCATGGTCCATGACCATGGGATTGTATAAATAGAGCGAGGCTCTAAGTGTAGAAAACAGTTAATCTAAGGAAGCATGATGAGTCCAAGGAATTGATGAATCATTGAGTTAAGTGTAAATCATGTCTTTGGGTCGTAAAGTAGGAGAAGGCTCTGCAACTGAGTGCATAGAGGCCTAGTAGTCTGCAGTTGAGTGTGTAGAGCAGGTCATGTCTGTAAGCATGGGAAGAATTAATAAAAGAGAAGTTTTACCATATTTCTGTGTATCTTTTCCTGTTTTATGTATTATTGGGTATGAATTGAAAGTTTACTATTTATTCACTATGCAAACTCATATGAATGTGCTGAATAAGTAAATATAATACAAGGCATCTGCTTACACAAAGATAACTAACTATTATAAGAATATAGGTAAAGATGTCAGGTGTGACTTAGGGAAATAGTGCAGATTGCTACTCCAATGGCGTGAAAGCCCCAAAACCCCTGGCCAGGGCTGCGCGAAGGTGAATATGTCAGGGCGCAAAGGACAGGGAAGTGCGCGAAGAGACTCTCAGTTGGACCAAATCAACCCCTTAGACATCTCAAGGGTGCGGAAACCTAGTTCCAGCACCCCCCCATACTACTTCAGGTGAGACCTCAGTCCGCACTCCATGGACTGTTGCCGAAAGGGCCTGTAGTATAGGGATTTGTTTGGCTAATTAAATCCAAACCTGGGTCAGGCCCCAACAAGCCAACAAAGGCTATTGTAAAAGATTCAAAATGTGAAAGAGGTTTGTTGGAAAGGATGCAAAATTATAGAAGAATAAATTGGAAAGGTAATAGAAAAAGGAATCATATCTCTAGATAAGGTATATGTGTTGAATAGAAGTGAAGGAAGAAATAATAGATTGAAGTCAATCTCTTATTCATATTCTGAATAAAGGAAGCAAGGCCCATCTGCAATCCATTATTTCCTGATATACACACAAGGAGCACTGCAAAAGGAAGACAGATTAAATATTGGGATAGTCTTAGGGGGAGCATAATATAACATTTCAAGGTTCGTAACCATTAAGGATTAAGTTGCAGTAGAAGAGTAGTGTGGTATAAAATAAAATATAGGAAGACAGATGTTAGGAGATGAACATGGAAGGATAGTGCATAAACTTAGGGGGAGCTACACAATCAGTAGAAGTAGGCATCATTAATATGCTCCAAGAAGAGATGATTATTCAAGCAAGCTAGAGATGAAAGTAGTAGCACCTTCTATATTTGCATAAGTATTCTTTAGAAGGAGGAGAGAGGAAATATCAATTAGCCATTTATCATAGCAGATCCCTCCATGGAAGGAGTATCCCAAACAATGGAGATAATGTCTTTGAAGATGTGAACTAGCATGGATGACCACATGATGTCAAAAAAGAAAAGATAACATATATTCGGGGGGAGCATACCCAACAAAAGAATGGATCAACAGATATAAGGACAATTGTTTGGCATTGTTTGACATTGTTTTCACATTTTCTTGTAGTAGCCACTAGAGTTATTAACAAGAATCTATCTAATGGTTGGTTTGTAGTGGTGTTGTAGCTAAGAAATGGTTGGCCTAATACACAAAAACATAATGTTTCTTTTTCCCATTGATGTCAAAGGGGGGGTGGG